>CM046878.1:346762004-347962004 GCA_025667525.1 Glebionis coronaria
AAATTGTGTATAATTTTTGTTAATTCTTAGACTTTTTGATAATTTTATACATTGCGTAGTTCTATTTGTTGTTTATCAAAGTAAACAAACAACAAGATATATATTGTTTCTTCAACAATAAGCTGTAAACCTAGTTGCCCGTAGGAATGTTGTCTTTGAATTCTATTTGGTTTGTAAGATCTCGTTTGATTTAGGTTTGTAAGGTTTCGTTTGATTAAGTAGATACTCAGTGGCACCAATTCTAAGACCGGGTTGATAATTCACTTATCTTACTTAAAGGAGATAGCTTCCAGCGAGCTTGCAGCGGGCTTGCAGCGAGCTTGCAGCGGGCTTCCAACAAGCGTGCAGCGGGCTTGCAGCGAGCTTGCAGCGGGCTTTCAGCGAGCTGAATATTTGATGACATAAGTCACTGTTCCAAAAATGTTTGCAACAGGCTTAATAGTTGTTGATTATGTGTAGGTTACGTGTAGGCTAAATTATGTTATGTGTATTAGTTTTATACTGTGATGCACTTAATTTTAGACTTTGATGTAGTAGTCAAAATTGAGAAATAATATATAAAATTGTGTTTAGGACAGTTGCACACTAGCGTGTTTAGGACAGCGCGCTTGCAACGGGATTACTAGTTGATATAAGCCACTGTTCCAAAAAAGTTTATAAGGTTTCATTGGATTTTTCTTTTAGTATATAACATAATGATGTGGTTTTTTAAAAAATTTGGATGTAGTAGTTTTATGAGTTTTTATTAGTTTAAGCAAGCTTTAGTATCATAATTTTTTTAGAAATTTGTACTGTATTGATTTGAAATTATTAAAGTGATGACGTTTAATGACGTTTTTGATGATATAAAGTAGTGAGGTTAGAACTAATATAGGTTTATAAAGTTTTCTTAGGCTTCGTGAAATTTTGGTTGATTTAAACCACTGTTCGACTCTAGGCTTAATGACGTTTTTGATGATATAAAGTAGTGATTTGATAGTTACTTACTAACATGCGCATATTCGATTTTTTTTAGCTATTTGATCTCAAAATGGGTAGTTTTTAGCTCAACCATGCGCATATTCATCAATATCAGTATGCTTGAGTTTGCTCTCGATTCGTTGCTAAGATCGAATAAGCTCGATTCATACAGGATCATATCATACAAGCTCATATATAACATAAGTACACCCATTGAGTACTACAAAGCAAGCCCTCCATGGAAAAGGTCTCCCAAGAAACTAATAAGGGCTATAAATTGCATAGGAAAATTTGCATTTCTAGGACTGACCCTGTAATTTGAACATACAAAGAGGCAACTTTGTAACTTTGCAAGAAGTTTTTATCTAAATTTTGAGCTTCTGAGCATATCACTGTAAGCTCATGGCTTTACTAAGCCATAAGCTCAACCGTATAAGCTAAAAAAATGACCTTATCAGCTTTTCCAAATTTCAACAACCCCTTGCATTCTGATGAACTTATTCTCATGATTTATATTATCTTACAAAACAAATTAATTAAACAAACTTATCCGTGAAATAGACATGAATAGTTATCTAATAAGATTCGTAATCGGTCCATGCAAATGCCATACTACAGTACAACATAACAGCTACATATAATTCCGGTCTTAAATATGTAATGGTTCTATGATGATACATGTGCTCGTTTACAAAGAGAAGATGCTATGATGATAAGCAATCCCAAACACCCCTTAAGATTTGCTTATTTTGTTAGTAAAATGCAATAATACTTAGAACTTGCAGCGTGCTTGCAGCTGCCTTGCAGCGAGTTTGCAGCGAGTTTGCAGCAGGCTTGCAGCGGGCTTGCAGCTAGCTTGCAGCGAGCTTGTAGCGGGCTTGCAGCGAGCTTGCAGCGGGCTTGCAGCGGGCTTAATAGTTGATGATATAAGCCACTGTTCCAAAAAAGTTTCCAACAGGCTTTATAGTTGTTGATTATGTGTAGGTTACGTTTAGGCTAAATTATGTTATGTGTAGAAGTTTATACTGTGATGCACTTAATTTATATAATTGATGCATTAACTATCCATTTTGTTTTTAAACATACAGATTTTGAGATTGTTCATGTCAAGGATCATGTTGGCTATTATACTTGTGATGATGATGGAAACAGGACGTGGTTTCTAGATAAAGATATTGGCGCTGTACATTTGGAAGGTGCTAAGTTTGTGTCTATTGATCAAGCTTATGATTTCTATAAAGATTATGGTAAAAGGGCCGGTTTTGATGTTAGAAAGGGTGGGCATTATAAACCTAAAGATGGTGAACCACCAAGCTTGAAGTGGTTTGTATGTTCAAAAGAAGGTATCAATCATGAACCTAAAGAGGCTGCTAATAAGCCTAAGGAGGTTATATCTGACGTTAGTGACTTTACTACGGATGAGGATGTTGAAGTAAAGCAGACAAGGAATCGAGGCTCTAGTAGATGTGGTTGTTTGGCTAAAATTCGTATTAAGAAGATTCCAGGAGGTCTTTATAGAGTGTACACTTTTATAGAAGGACACAACCATCCTCTGGTAGCCGAAAAGGATATGATATTCATGAAGAGTTCTCGGGAATTGGGATTCACAAAGCAACATTTTCTGTTTCAGGCTTCTAATGCTAATTTTGGTCCTTCTACGGGGTTTAAATTGTTGAAACAGTTGTGTGGTGGTTTCGATCGAATTGGAGCTACAGTGGTTGACTGTAATAATTTGAAGAAGAAAGTGAACTTGTTTCTTCGTGATCGTGATGCACAGATGGCCGTTGAGAAATTTTTGAGCAAAAAGTTGCATTCGCCAGGATTCTATGTTGAATACAAAACAGGTAATGCAGTTCATTTTTGTGTTTTGATGCAGTTCATACAACATTTTATTTTCTATTAGTTTCTTATTTAAATTATTTTTTAGGTGTTGACGATAAATTGGTTGGTCTTTTTTGGGCTGATGAGCAAGCAATTAAGGACTATGGTGTTTTCGGTGATATCGTCTCATTTGATGCTACTTTTCGTTCTAACAAGTATATTCTATCTTAATTCTCTATCAAAAAATTTAATCGTGTTTTACAGCTTTATTTAGTATTTTAGTTTATTTCTTTGTATATTAAAATGTAGGTACAAGATGGTGTTCGTCCCTTTTACCGGCATTAATCATCACAACCGCTGTATAACCTTCGCTGCGGGTTTACTATCTGATGAATCGGTTGGTGCTTACCAATGGCTACTTGAACAATTCAAAAAGGCGTTTGGTACAGATCCACAAGTTGTAATTACCGATCAGGACCCGTCTATAAAGATCGTAGTACCAGAATACTTCCCAAATACTATACACCGTTTTTGTATGTGGCATATCATGCAAAAGTTGGTTACAAAGGTATGTTCTCACTTGTCTGTTGTAAAACATTACTGTCCTAGTTTACCTTTTTTTGGCTTTGTTTCTCGTGCACATTTTAAGCGACTAAGTGATCAACATGGAAAATTGTTTTGGTTTCTTAAAGTATCTATTACTGTTTATTTGTTTTTTTCAAATTAATGCACTATCTTTACACTGTGATGCAGTATTTTTTAAAGTCATGTTTTTAGAGCTAGAGTTGTTTGGAAATTTTTCATATTAATGCACTATATATATACTTTAATGCATTAGTTTTATAAATTTATGAATTTTCAGGTGGGGACTTCAATCTGCAAAAACATAAATTTCAAACGGCGTATATGTAATATAGTTTGGACCGATCAGATTTTGCCTTTTGAATTTGAAGCAGAGTGGGAACGTATGATTGAGGATTTCCAACTTGGTGATAACAAATGGTTACAAGATATGTTTGACCTACGGGAAAGCTGGATCCCGTCATACTTGCGTGATGTGCTTATGGCAGGCCTCATGCGTACCACCTCTAGGTCCGAAAGCGAGAACCATTTCTTTGGTAAATGGACAAGTAAATATTTGACACTTGTTGAATTTCTTAGTCATTATGAGACGGCTATCGAGTACCAGAGGTATATTGAGCGTAAGAACGATCACGATTCAAGATATAAGAATCCTAAACTCAAAACTGATCTTCAGATTGAAAAAGAAGCAAGTACTCTTTATACTCGAACTATATTCTTGGAAGTTCAAAATGAGATATATGCTTCTTATTCCCATTGCATGTCGATAAATGTTGCCCAAGTTGATAATGGTGAGAGATATTCAATCCGTGATATGCAAGCTGAGAACAAAATCAGGGGTGAAAATAACTTTGTTGTTTATCAGGTATGTGTTCTTATATTGTTTATAACTATAATGCAGTAAGTTTTTAGCACTGACGCAATGTGTTTTTAAATTTTAATATTTTTAAAAACTGTTATGCAGGTGGAGTTTTGTAAATCTGAAATGGAAGTTCAATGTAGCTGTAAACACTACGAGTCATATGGTCTTCTTTGTAGGCACATTTTTTACGTGTTGAGAATGAACAATGTGAAAGATTTTCCTCGGAAATACTTGAAGAAAAGGTGGTATGGATGCTAAGCCTTTCAACGCTACAGTTAGGACAGTTGTCAGTGGGTCAGATTCGGTTTTGCAAAGTGAGGTTTTTGATTTGTACGAGATTTTTGAATCTACGATTGATCGCTTGGTTCATGACATTGGCATGTTGAAGATTTATAAGGAGCAAATGATGGAGTTGTTGAATAAAGCTAAAATCGATGTTCCAACGGTTCCAAAACTTAACTCGAAAGATATTGTTAGTGCAATGCTTGGTGTGAAGGAGCCAACCTCAACTTCAAATGTTATAAATAATTTTGACGTGAGTTCAAATAAAGGATTCGGTGTTCATACGAGGTGGAAGTCAAAAGCTGAGATTGAAAAAGAAGCAGCTAAATCAAGTGACAAGCGGAGGACATGTAGTAAATGCGGGAATAAAGAAGGTCATGATTCCAGAACATGTACAAACGAAAGAATGCAACCATCTGAAAAAATCAAGAAAACATCTCAGGAGGCGTCTGCGACAAGAACTAGTCTCAGATCTAGGCGAAATTGATGATGAGAATTTGATGCAGCTACTTTTTACATATTGATGCAGCTACTTTTTACATATTGATGCAGCTACTTTTTACATATTGATGCAGCTATTTTTTACATATTGATGCAGTTGGTTTTACATACTGGTTTACCTACTTTGAATACTTGTGACAGATACTTTTGCATATTGATGCAGTTACTTTCTCATATTGATGCAGTTACTTTTTACATAGCAGTTTAAGTACACATTTTTTACATAGTGGCATTTTTTACCTAAATCTATTTATATAAAACCTAAAAATAATTTTTGTAAATTTTTAAACCTAATTAATCTATTTTTAAACTATTTTATAAAAAACGGGTATTAAAATAATTATAAAAAATAATTGAAAAACGTGAAAAATAAAAACTTAGTACCAAAAAGTCCTAAACTACTAGAATAACAAAGGAAAAATGAAAAGCTTGACGTTTGCTTAAGAAATAAGCTTGAAATGAGCTTATAAATCTCGAATTGATTATTAATAAGCAGAACAAAACCGCCTAAAATAGAGTTTGAATTGAAAGTATATTAGTATAAGACCCAAGGGCAGAGCGGTATGTGTGTTGTGTTGTGAGAGGAGTGGCGCAGGTTCGAGTCCTGGCCACGTCTTTTTAGGTAAAACTTTTTTTTTAATTTTTTTTTTGTAAAAACTGAATACCCAGGCGTAAAACAATCCATAAACACAAATTAAAAATGAAATCAACAAGAATTAAGCTATTTAAGAACAAAAACGTGACCAGATTAAGTAAAATGCTAGAGTGATGAAAATAAGAAAATAATGAGTCGTCCGATATACAATGCAATCGTTCTCTGACAGAACTAGAAAACCAACTGATGAAATGGTGACCTGATTTGGCTTGTTTATTATGATTACTGATGCAAAGGGTAAGGTCTGGGCACCTAATGCTACTCAGTTTAATGAGATTTGAGTCTCAATGACAATTTGATGCAGCTATTTTTCACATATTGATGCTGTTACTTTTTACATAGCAGTGCATTACTAATCATGCATTAATCTTTAATGATAGTTCACACTCCAGTGCATTACTAATCTTAAAACACAATGATGCAGTGAAATTTATAGACAATATAAAAAGAATAAAATTAAACAATTTTTTTTGTTTGGGAAAACAGTATAACTTGTTTTTAATGCATCATAGATACAGTTTTACTACATCATATCGTTTTGTTAACTAGTCATGCAGTGAATTGTAATGAGAACCCAAACTCCAGTGCGTTACTATGATAAAACACTATGATGCAGTGGAATTAATCGACAAGATAAAAAGACAAGATAAAAAGGGTTTTTGTAATTTTACTTTTATCTGCTCCCAGGATTTCCATTCCACCTTGCATTTCATTGTCTTCCATTCCAACTTATGTATCCATCTCTGGGTCCATGTCAGCGTGAAACACTTCTTCCTCACTATCAAAAAGTAGCGTTTGCGATTGATATTCAAGGAATGAATCATCAAAAATGACGATAGCTCCATCTTTATTGTATATTTTATCACATATTTCAGGATTTGCACAATCTGTTAATAAAGAATCAAACTTTTTAAAAATACTTGATTGAAATTTTCTTTATAAACCAGTTTCCATTATGTTCTTTAACTAGTATAGACTATAATGCTAACTGCATTATAGTTTAGTTTATTACTAGTTAAATAAACCTTATGAGGCGGCCGAATTGTAGCATTAAACATAATTACTATTCAGATTAAACCCAAAATAGGAGATACGAGTTTTAAGTTTTCTTCTAGTTATATTACAGACATTCAAAAGCTGAATTCAAAATATACGATCCTAGATAATAAATATTATACAAAAGCAAGAGAAGTGTTAGCGTTTATTTACTTTTAGGGGATTTCTTTTTCCCCACTTCCAATTTTTTAGCGGGTGATGATGTTGTTGCTCCTTTTGTTGATGTTGTCGCTTTTATCGCCTTGTTCCCCACTTCCTTTTTTTAGTAGGTGATGCAGGTGATGCTGCTGCTCCTTTGGTTGATGTTTTCGCTTTTGGCCCCTTGTTCCTCACTTCCTTTTTTTAGCAGGTGATGCAGGTGATGCTGCTGCTCCTTTAGTGGGCGATGCTGCTGCTCCTTCCGTTGATGTCGTCCAATTTATTATGGAATTTGACCTTGTCATTCTCGTCATTTCTGGTGTTGAGTTTGGGGTAGAATTTCTTTCCTCCATTGAACTAAGCGAGATATTATCATTGGTCTTCCCACCATCAATCTAGACATTGGTCATAGCATCGACATTCTTATTCTCCACATCAAATTTTTGCAAATCAAATACAGTTGCACCATCATTCTGAGTAGCTTCAGTTGCACCATCATTCTGAGTAGCTTTCACGGCGTCAGCACTCTTATCATTCTCGGTACTGTGATTCGCCCCATCATACACGCCTTCATACAAGTCTTTAAAAAATGATTTACTTTTTTCTTCAAACGTCTTAAATTCTTCATCATGTGGGTATTCTTCGAAAGCAATCTTAAGCTTCTGTTTGTTACTTTCAAATACTTCCTTAATCGTTGACAGTGAGGCATTCAAGCTATCCTTCATTTCCTGCATGATTTTTAAAAAAATACATTATGATGCAGTGAATAATAACTATGATGCAGTTTTTAAAAGTTTTAAAACTGTCAAATTAAGACATAGAGCTTGAAGTGGTATGTTAACTCGCAAGTGGTATGTTAACTCTCAAAATATCAAATGCATCAAAATAAGACATAGAGCTTGAAGTGGTATGTTAACTCGCAAAATATTAAAACTGTCAAATTATTTAAACATATCACCCTATGTTACAGCAGCAAAATGAAACTTAGTTTTTACCTGACTTGTTTTTTATCTAAACTGTATAAGATCCTCGTCTGGTTGACTTTTGTTTCCAATATTTTTCTTTTTCTTTGTCTTGTCAACCTTCTGCTTGGGGGGGAAGAACTCGTAACCTTCCAAGATTGGAAATTTCCCGAAACCTTTCATAACATACATTTCTTCTTTCTCTCGTTTTTTCAACAACTCGGTGTTCCATCCTTTGAAAACAGGTGATCTTCTTTCCACAGTTATAGTTGGTGAGATTGTGGAGCTGCAGTATAGTAGCTACAAAAAAAGGAAGTGATGCAGTTAATATAGGAAATGATGCATTTAATATACGGAATAATTGTTATGTTTTATCTTATATATGATGCAGTGAAAAAAGGTATTGATGCTGCGAAAATAAGATTAAACATACTAAGAAGTTTAGAAGCATTAAAAAAACGTACCGCCAAAAGAAGTTTGGAAGCACCGAAATAACCTCCTGGACTTGTTTTCCATGTCTTAACTCCTGACCGAATGCATTTTAAAGCATATCCACACCAATCATAGTTTTGAAAATCTTCAATATCTCTTAATGTAGGTAAGAACCTTTGATTGATTGTGCCATCCTTATTACCCCCAGTCACAATATTTAAAAACACCACTAAAAATCCAACTTTGAACTCCCAGCCCGTTGTTATCAAATTACAAACATGATCAACAACTATAGATATATGAGGCCTTGGCGCTTTATCCCCTCCCCATGGAGTTGTAGCTCTCCAATCCGTTGTTGTTTTGTCTTCTGTCGTTGTAGCTCGAAGAGCAATCACTTCTTTATCTCCCATGGGTATTCCAAGCATTTCATGAATTAATTCCTTTGTGACCTTAATCTGTCTTCCATCATCCATGTGTATTGTGTCCGTATCACAATCAAAGTTAAACGCAACCCAGTACGAAAGCTTTGATGGAATGGAAGGGTAATCAAAATGATTATAATATTCTCCCAAACCCATTTCTTTTATAGTCTCAACCTGGGCGTTTGTTAAAGATTCCAATACAAGCTTCAATTGATTAGAAGATATTCTTGAACTAATATTAGGAAAAGTAACCTTTTTTCACCATCAGAATCCATATTTTCAACATCAATCGATAGAGGATCTTGCTCCAATACATCATCATCACTAACCTTATTTTTTCCTTTAATAGCAACTTTCTTTTTTACAACGACTATTTGACTATCGTGAATACCTTTATTCCTCTTTGCCAGTTTCTTTCTCCCAACCAACTTTTCTACACCCACTTCAGTACCTTTCTTTGCCATTTTCCCAACAACATCTACGTCATTTCCAAAACTTTATATTTTACCCTTCAACTTATTCACATCAACAGGTGACGGAGCATCACTCACAGTTTTTGCTGCTGCATCAAAGAATAAAATTAAGTGCATCACACCAGTACATCAAGTACAAAACTAAAACAAACCTAGTGTACATAATGCAAAAATTAAATACATCATACCAAACTAATGAAACACAAACGTAGATTTAAATTTCAGTTTAAACTAATGCATCACTCACAGTTTTTGCTGCTGCATCAAAGAATAAAATTAAGTGCATCACACCAGTACATCAAGTACAAAACTAAAACAAACCTACTGTACATAATGCAAAAATTAAATACATCATGCCAAACTAATGAAACACAAACGTAGATTTAAATTTCAGTTTAAACTAATGCATCACTCACATTTTTTGCTGCTGCATCAAAGAATAAAATTAAGTACATCACAGTTTAAATTTCAGTTCATCACACAAATACAAATAACGACATCAAGTACAAAACTAAAAAAACCTATTGTAAAAAAACTACTCTACATAATGCATCACAATGTAGATTTACTGCATCGCTTTTTAAAAAAACCACATGCAAAAGTAACTGCATCACACCAATATAAATAGCGACATCAAGTACACAGCTAAAAAAACCTACTGTAAAAAAACCTATCATAAATAATGCTAAGAAAGAATTTTGCATTTAGCAAACAACCTAGCATAAGAACACATTTAACCTAGTAGCCTAACTCATACTTACACATGATTGCCACATACTGCATCATAACGTATACTTAAGTGCATTAAGCAAACAACCTAGCAAACAAACACATATTGCATTATAAACACATTTACACTAAAAAAAACAGACCACTACATCACAATTTAAATTAACTTCTATCAAAATGATGTCCCCTGAATAATTCTAAAAAAATGTCGTTAGACACCATAACCTACGTTTTCGTATATAACGCAATCTACGTTTAGCCGTCCTTTAAAACATCTCACCACTACTGCATCAAAACTTAAATTCAAATGTATTAAAAAAACCTTTTCTTTTTTTTGCCTGCTTCGGAGTATTCTGAATATCATCTAATTCTGGTGGATTTTCATCAGGTAAATCATTTCCATCCGAATTTTGGCTCTTTTTCTTTTTTGCCCGATGGCTACTTTCTTCGGGTTCGTCTCCCTGGGCATGATTTCTCCTACCGACAAGTTTGGTTGAACAAACTTTTTGCCTTTTTGATGATCTTGTGCTTGCTATCTCGTCATTTTGATCCGCTTCATTATCATTACTACCTGTAAGACAATAAATTCACATGGTTAGCTATTATCACATTCAACAAATTAAAATAAATGAGTGATTTATACATAATCAAACTTCTCATCAGTGACTTATACACAATCAAATTTTACTGAATGAGTGACTTATATCTTCAACAATAAACAAGGATAACATAGCTACTCACTAGCTTCGGTAACACATATTTGCTCTCAAAGTTTTCAATTCAACATAAACGACATATTAAGCCCATTTTCTCTTCAAAGAGACATCGTCGCGATTCCTCTATCTCGTGAATACCATCTTCTTGCCAATAATAGAATCCAATATGCACCTACTTCTTTTTGTTTAGCCTTTTTTTAATGTAACTATCTCAAAATTTGACATTTGCATTCGGTCTTTGATTGATACAAAAATCATCAATACCATGAAAAAGCGAATATGAATGCCAAATTATGAGGTCCTTTACTAAAAAGAATAAACAAAAAGATGCTAATGTATATTGGATTCAATTATTAGGCAAAAAGCTGATGTTCACGAGAAAAAGGAATCATGGGAATATCTACTTTGAAGATGATATGGGCTTAAGATGTCGTTTATGTGGAGTAATCTTTGAGAGCAAACATGTGATACCAAAGCTATTTGAGTAACTATGTATCTTTTATCTTTGAGAGCAAAAAATCAGCTACATCAACAAGACACACACGCATAAAATCTAAGATACTATGTGCACAACCTAACATATACTCATACTACACAAACAATTTCCTACTACGCCACTTCAAAAAATAAACACACAATTTCATTATTTCAATACAACATCTACATTAAGGTTATACAATTGCGCGCACACAAACACACAATTTCATACAACTAAACAAATATGACATATCTTATTCTCTTCTCAAGCCCGATAGCTCACACAAACTGCATTAGTTCAATACAACATCTACATTATTTTTTTTTGGTAAAAGGGCAACAATGACCCCGGTAAATAGAACCAAAAAAGCGTTGAAGTACAAGGAATGTGGCTGAAATACCACATTAACCGCAAGCTACAGGCAGCTTGTTAAACAAAATGTTTATGACAGGCCATAAACATTAACTAGTCTAGAATACTGGAAATATATAAACTAGACAAAAACCAAGACGATAACATAAAATTACGAGGAAAATAATAAAATATCAACATGGGATCAGCCAGTTGGAGTGCTTGCCCCAATATTAGTGTTGAGAAGATTCACCGATTCATCAAAGACGACCTCGACTCCCTCCTCCTCCTCCTCATTATATTCCTCGCTTACTTGACCCCCTTCGTCAATACCAGGCATGGACAAAGATGAAAATTTATTAGATGTAGAAACATTGCTCATTTGAGCTTTACCCTTGTTCGGACCATTAGGATTGCTAGACTGCTGTGACTGACCAGATTTAGTATTCAACTTTCTACTATTATCACCACTCGTATTTGTAGTATCCAAGTGAGTTTTTGGACGAAAAACAACCGTCTTTCCTGTTTGGGAACCCTTAATCAATGGAACACCTCTCGGAACTTGATTCCCTAAATTACCTTTGTACTTCTTCCTCTTACTTTGCACTTGTTGGAATCCATCATTATCAACATGAGTTGTCACATTTTCAACCGTTGTAGGTTTAACATTTTTCGGACAAGAATCAAAGGAATGACCAAAAATATTACAAGTATGACATCTAGGCGGTTTGTTGGAATCCATCAAGATCAGGGACACCAATAGTAACGTTATCTATAAACTCCGAATCAGCGTTCATCTCAATAAGACAACGGGCAAAACTACAACGACCCCAAGACTCTTTGCACATATTATCAGTATAATTATCCATCATAATAAGCTTACCAAGAAACGAAGCAATTAAACTAATACCTTCCTCTTCAAATACCTGTAGCGGGACATCATGAAACTTGACCCATACCGGAATACAAGTTAGTTCCTCCTTTAGAAGATTCGTTTTCATAGTCCATTTTTTAAGAAAAATTGGTGAATTACGAACCATCCACGGACCACCTTCCAGAACCGCATTAAGACCCTCACTAGACCCGAATTGAAAAAAGAAAAAACCTTTCTCATTTATCATGATACGCTTAAGACCATGTTTTGCCCAGTGATTCTTAGCAAAATACTCAACCACAGGAAATGCAATCCTTTTACCAAGAAAGTAACCATATAAAGTGTTGTGGTAACGAGTATTTACTTTTTCAACTACCTTCCTAGGAATAGAGATATTAACCCCTTCACAAACATTTTCAGAATTAAACGAAGAAGAGACTGCATTAATACCTCCATTAGTAGACGTAACCATATCAGCTTCAAATTTGCAAAGTAACTCCATAATTTCTTTAACACGGTCATGTGAGATCAATTCCCACAAAGGATGTTTCTTCATTTTTAACTCATGCATAAATTCACCCGCATCACCAACCGTGCGAATCGTTACACCAAATAATTTCAAAACCTCATGTAGATTACACGGCTGCAACCCATTAATGGTTGCAGCCTTAGCTGCAAGGTCCAAAAAAACATCACCAGAAGAGGAAACATTAGTAATAGGGTCATTTGTTTTCTTAGACACATGTGTAGAGTGCACACTCGAATCACCTGAACTGAGTGAAGAAATGCTGCTAGTTAGATTCTTATGGCGTTCACACAAAACTTTATAATAAAACATAGTGGTCTCCTTAGGTAAAGTAGACCATGTAGGAAATTTGTTTGCCTTAACACCATTTGCAAACACTTCAATGTCACGCACAGTATTCAAAGGAATAGAAAACAAGTTAGATATCTCCTCTAACGTTACTAAAACCTCAAGAGTAGACACCTTAACCACATCATTCCAACCTGTAAACAGTGGTTTATCACTTACTTTGCTCGAATCCACCATAGCTTCAACAAAACTACGACACGAAAAATCAATCGAATCACTAGACAATAAATCGATTACCACGTGAACCCAACAATTCAATATAGCACAATTGCACCACTTAATTTAATGTATAACCTTTTCTTAAGGTCAGCCGCCAATAAGGTCAGCCGACAATCAAGGTCAGCCGCCAATCAATCAAGAACGATTTAAGTTTAATGATGTGGTTAAGGTCGATTTAATATGTCAAGAGTCAGCCGCCAAAACCCACCAATCAAGATTTAAGTAATAGGCCAAGAGTCAGCCGCCAAAACCCACCAATCAAGAACGATTTAAGTGTTGATTTAATATGTCAGCCGACCAAGAACTAATTAATTGTGATTAATAAGCACACCAGCCACCGAAACCAAGCGGACCCTACCACAATACTGATGTGACAATAGCACAATGATGAGACAATAATGAAGGACAATCAATTTAATGAAGCACCACCGAAACAAATAACCAATCAAAACAACCTAAACCGAAACCCTAAAACAAGACTTGCTAGAACATACGAAAAACAATATGTAGCTTATGGAAAAAGGGTGGGTTTGATGTTAGGAGAGGTGGAGAGTACAAGGCAGTAGGTTCTTATATTCCGACAACAAAGTATTTACTTTGTAGTAGAGAAGGTTTTCTTCAACCTAAAGATAAAGCTAGTGTTGATAACGTAGATGTTGATTTACCAGAAAATGGTGTAGTTGAAGATGGCGGTGTTAGTGGTGATTTTCAAAGGTTTAGAGATATTAAGAAATAGCAAATTAGGAGGAAGCCTATGTGACAACCACGGTTTTGAGGTTCGTCACTTAGTTTTATTTTGTCCATATTTCGTGGAATTACGTGTCTTTATGTGTTTATGAGTTATGTGGTGTGAATAGAGTGTGGTTTGGACATCGTTTTCGGGTACGGGGTACCATGTGAGTGAAACGATGTGTGATGCTTTCAAGTTCATGAGATCATATAGTAATGACTATGAAATATGATGGTGTTATTAGTGGTTTTACGTATACGTATATATATTATATAAAATCGTATTTTTACGATTTAAGGTTTAGCATTAAGATGTCTCGGATGAGCTATTTAGTCGCGGGAATAATTTACGAGATGGTTTTAATTCATTTAGGACTTAATTGTATAGTTTATTTCATATTCTAAGAGTTTTTATAAAACTGTATATTTTTACGTCTTTTACGGTATACGCGTAAATTTGACTAGTTTTACGGTTTTGAGGTTTTGGAGGCTTTTGGAGCTGAAATAAATTAAGGTAAATTAAGGTAATATTATTCATACATTAATTAATAATAAAAAAAATAAAAATGAAAAATAAATAATAAAGGGGGTCGGTTTGGACGATGCAAGGAAGAAAGAAAAAAGAGGAAGTTGTTAAAAGCCCAGATTGAGCCCAATTGTGAAAGCCTTTTTATTAAATTCTTTAAAAACCAATCATAATATCAAAAAGATCAGTTTTTTTCTATCCTCCACCCTTTTTGGCTGAAATATTATGAGCCCTAATTTAGGGATTCATCAAAAATAATTTTCTTGAAGATTTGAGGTAAAAATCTTGATTTAATTCTTATAGTTTTCATGTTTTATATCGTTAAGGCTTCAAGTATTATCTAATCAATTTATATGATGGATTAGGGTTCTTAATAGATCTGTAATTAAGGGTTTTATAACAATTAACATGATTAGGATAATGATTGGTGATAATTAGTAATGTTAATTAGGGTTTAATCATGTTTTAATTCGTTTTTAAAAACTAGGCAGAATTTTTGGTCTATTGTTTTGATCATATCTAGAGTTCTACAAACTTTTAATTTTCGAATCTTATATCCTGGAAAGGTAATTGAATTAGCTTTCAAATTCAAGAAACGAGAACTAAATTGGAGGTCGGGAAGTGTGTTAAAAAGAGGTTACATCAGTCGGGTGTCAAAACAGTTTTTGGATCAGCATGTTTTCACTTTATGTTTTGAATTGTTTGGGGTACTTAGGTTTATAATTGGAGCTTAAAATGAACATGAGACTTAGATTATATATTAAATAAAAGATCTGGATAAGGGATAAGCAAATGGGATAGGGTAAAACCCTGTGATCATAACAAACTTTTCATATGTTCAAAATCAGTAAATTCTGGATAGGTAAAAGTGTATATATATATATATATATATATATATATATATGTATATATATATATATATATATATATATATATATATATATATATATATATATATATATATATATATATATATATATATATATATATATATATATATATATATATATATATATATATATATATATATATATATATATATATATATATATATATATATATATATATATATATATATATATATATATGGAGGCCTTGACAGTAGCTTTAAGGTTGAGGCCAAAGGGAGAGTTATCTAACACATGTAAGGGCATAGGATTTCTTTTACAGGGCATGTTATTTTTGTTAAGGGGGTGTTCAACCAATAGTTTGAAGTATGAAAAACGGGACTGTTTTGGGTTAAATGTTAACGGGACAAGTTATGAACTAAACTAAGTTAAGGGCTTTATATAGGGGTGTAATGAGATTCATATGGCATATAAATGGGGTTAAGTTGTAGGAGAAGGTTAGATATCCATCATAGATTGATGAGCCATTTTGGTATGTGGTTCATGTCTTGATTGTATACGTTTGTGTGTTTAGATTTGTGCTAGAGTGCGGGTACTTGGAGAAGCTTGTTCAGGTGAGTTTCATAGTCCCATATCTTTTGATGTATTGATTTCCAGATGGGATGGAAGAGACACTGTATGGTTTTGTAAAGAATGCTATGAATGTTTTTATGGTTTGTGACGGACTTGTGTGTACACTTATATGATTAACTGCTATGTGATTCTTGATTGTGTTTATGATTTGGATCGGGGGACACGTACCGTCTCAGTTATTATGGTTTGACTTGGTACCAAGGGGATGTTGACAAGGCGGGGCCTTGGGATTGGTTCATAGGAGTATGGGCGCCTATGGGACCATGGTTATTGGTAAGGCTGAGAGCCTTGGAATTGTGGTGATTGGTTAATCTTGAATGTTAGTTGTTAATACATAATTGTAGCACATTGTCCATATGTTCTTTTGTTAATGGTTGTTATTCACACAGCTTATAACTGATTTGGCGTTGGAGTCTAAAAATATGACTCTCACCAACTTTATGTTGACGTGTTTTAGTGTCTCTTTCAGGTGAGAATGTGGTTAAGCGTGAGAATAGGAGTGGCTAGCTGGAAGGCCTAGGATTGCATTTGGAGGAACCCCCTTTCCTCTTAGTCTTTATTTATGTTTGAATAAGTGATACTTTGTAGACACCTATATGTTTGTTATTTGTTACTTGTATGTCTTTGGTAAGAGGTTAATAACTAGGTTTTTGCCAGGTTATAAAAGAGTTATCGTCCGATCTTTTCGAATTGACTATTGGTTTAACGTGTGACTCAATCGTTCTTGGTGAATAAAAGAAAAAGGTTTGGTTTATCTATTTTAAGCTAAGATAAAATGAAAACTTAAAAATAAATAGCAGATTAATAAAAGAATAAACTAATAAAGACTTAAATGAAATATAGATAAAATCTGAAAAGATTAAACTAAAAATACCACTTTAAAAATAAATGACGAAAGATTAAAACTCGACAAAAAGTAAAATTTGCAAACTTGAAAATATAATTAAGACAAGACAAGTTTAAAAATAAAACTAAGTAAAAATGCGGGAGAAATAAAATTCAAAAACTGAGATAAATAAAACGAAACACTAGTCAGATCGCAATACGATCGCAACCAATGAACGTGGTTGGATCGTACCCTGATCGTACCCTAACGATCGCAGCCCAGATCGTAGCCTAGATCGTAGTGTAAGGATCGCACTCAATGCGATGGAAATAAGAAATGATGCCCAGATCGCACTCAAGTGATCGAAGCGAGTGATCGTACTCAAGTGATCTTGGTCAGCGATCGCAATGAGTGATCGTGACCAAGGATCGCAATGAGTGATCGCACCCAAGTGATCGCACTTGGTGATCTTAGCCTTGATCGCAACAATGGATCACAAGTAGAAACCCTAGGGGTTTATGCGATCACACTTGTTGGATCGTACTGGGTAAACACTTAAGAAAGTTACGATGGAATACATTAAGCAAATAAGCTAAACAAAATAAGCACTTTTAACAATAAGCAAATACCAAAACTTTATCAAAGCAACAAATAGACGAATACAATAAGCACAACTTTAAAGACTCTTCAAGACACAAAATAAGCTAACAAAATAAGCAAACTTTAAAAAAACTAAAACTTTTTAAGAAAACTTAAAAACAATAAGCTAGATACAAAATAAGCCAATAAGCATGTCAAGCTCAAAGCTTAATTCGTAGGAAACTTAGATTAACAACAAGTTGAACTTTTCAATAAATCAAACATCAATTTAAAACAATAAGCATGAAAGTTTCGGGTTAAGAATAAGTAAAAAGCTAAGAAAGGTAGAATAAGATAAAGATTAAAACAAGAATTAAGCTATCAAAAGTAAAGATTTGATTAAAAACAAGAAAGGAAGATGAAAGATTAAATTCCTAGTGAGAGAAACTGTCACTTTCTCTCTCTAAAATTACCTACAAAACTAAAAATGGCTAAAACTAAAACTAACTAACTAACCAACCCTCCTAATGTGTTTAGGAGGGTATTTATAGGAAAATGGGGAGGTGCATGTGTTGCCTCCTCTTTCTTTCTTCACGTCTTTCCGTCTTTTAAGTTCTTCGACTTTATCGACTTTGTCTCGGGATTAATTAAACTCGTCTTATAATTTCTTCATTTATTAGACTTGCGTTCTTCGGCTTTATTCAACTTCCGTCTTTAGACTTTTCTTCGATAAATCTTTAGAATAGGCCTTGGACTTCCGTTCTTTTTGCACTCTTGATCTCTTGACTTCGTCTTTTGTCTTTTTCTTCGATAAAAGCCCGTGAAAGCCCGTGTTTTCCTCCCTTTTCACATTTTGGTCCTAAATCACAACAAAAACACAAACCACGCATAATTCCGACATTTACGACATAAAATACACGTTTTGGCTTGGTCATTATTGTAATTAAGTGGTAAAAGGATGGGTGTTTTCACACCTATCAAATCCCCTACACTTGACCATTGCAATGTCCTCATGCAATGCATTAGTTACAAAACACGTTTTACATTTCCATCACAATCAATCCACAATGGCCTTTATTAAAAAAAGATTATAAAACATTCAGAGGAAGAAAATAAGTAAAAAAATCGAAGACTTACCTTAGGGTTTTGGAAATGTCATGAATGATTATCATCCTCAAGTTTTCACGTTCCCCAAACCAAGCTTAAAAACGAGATCATTATTATTATAAGTTAGCAAACTAACACGAACTCATGTGGGCCAATTATTTACTTAAACTCCCTTATTCCTAGGTGTATCTCTTATATTTTATTGTTGTCTTGAATGATCACGAGGATGCATTGTTGACTTATTTCGATAGTTATTAGGCTGAAAGAAAAGTAGGACGATTTAATCAATAGTTAGCTAGAGGACAAAATCTTTTAAAACTGCTTCTCGGGACCTCATACAGTTCATATCTTGGCATAACTCGCTTCACGATTTGAGACCTTTCTCGGACCGATATTTGACAGTGACTTCATACTTCAAATCTTGAGAGACGTTCATGTAATAATGGTCTTCTCTTCATAATAGGAATTTCTTCACTTGAACTTTTTGAGAGATTCTTCATATTTGGACCACGACTTCTTCATTTTTCTCCAATCTTTATTTTGGATTTTGATATACAACGATCCGCCTCCTTTTAGGACTTGGATCTATTTATCCTCATACCTTGTTAGGGCCTTTTTGGATAGACTTCTCCATGATCTTTACGGGAGTATTTGCTTTTCGTCGTGTGTCTCAATCCTTCATATTGATTTTTGATAAATGATTCTTCATATCACTTTTGGATCTTTAGCGACAAAATGTAGCCCTCATGCCTTGTTAGGGCCTTTTCGGACTCGCCAATCTTCGCATCCCGCTTCAATAAGTTATGCCTTGGCTATGAACTCTAATTAATACCGAGCAACTTTTAAATGATCTTGTGCTAGAAGCTAAGTAACTTTTCGAATCGTACGACCTTACTTATTGCAATTAAATTTATTAACAAGCGATGGGAGAAAAAGCTTATAATTAACTCACATAAATTCATGAAAGAATACCAAACTTATAATTGACTCTATCATCTCTCGTTCTCCACAATTTAAAATCTCAAGGAATGAGACTCGTGGATGCTTAGCCTATTAAATCAAAGTTTTGGGTTTTCGAGTCATCTATAGGATCTTGCAAACTCTTAGACTTTTTCAAGTTTAGAAAACGCATTTTAAAGTTCCGTTGATAAACGACTCTCTAGGATCAATTATAGGAACTTGCGAAAAGTTCTTATTCTTAACCCATAAGAGTTAAGACTTTCGCGTTTTAAAGTTCCCTATATAAAAGCCTAGCAAAACTTGACTTAAACACGTTAAGGATACTAACTAGAGTAAACTTGGATAAGTAAACTCGGGTTGAGTCAAAAGATTCACAATGTTTGAGAATTAAAACCACTTTATTGAAATTTATTCTAGCAAAGAAAGAAAATAACTATAACAAAGAAAAAAAACTACTAGGCCAAAATAGATCAAAAATTTTGAAAAATGTCGAAAAATTAAATTTTCTGGTTAAAATGAGGACAAATTAACGGAAAAGCCACTTAACTTCGATAGAAGTCCCCCTACACTTAATATAAACATTGTCCTCAATGTTTAAGCATGTGGGAGTAAACTCCCCTACACTTAGGACATTATGCACTTTGTTTAAATCTTTTTTTTTGGTAAAAGGGTAGCAATGACCCCGGTAAATAGAACCAAAAAAAGCGTTGAAGTACAAGGAATGTGGCTGAAATACCACATTAACCGCAAGCTACAAGCAGCTTGTTAAACAAAATGTTTATGACAGGCCATAAACATTAACTAGTCTAGAATACTGGAAATATATAAAGTAGACAAAAACCAAGACGATAACATAAAGTTACGAGGAAAATAATAAAATATCAACATGGGATCAGCCAGTTGGAGTGCTTGCCCCAATATGAGTATTGAGAAAATTCACCGATTCATCAAAGACGACCTCGACTCCCTCCTCCTCCTCATTATCTTCCTCGCTTACTTGAGCCCCTTCGTCAATACCGGGCATGGACAAAGATGAAAATTTATTAGATGTAGAAACACTGCTCATTTGAGCTTTAGCCTTGTTCGGACCATTAAGATTGCTAGACTGCTGCAACTGACCAGATTTAGTATTCAACTTACTAATATTATCAGCACTCGTACTTGTAGTATCCAAGTGAGTTTTTGGGCAAAAAACAACCGTCTTAACTGCTTGGAAACCCTTGCTCAATGGAACACCTCTCAGAACTTGATTCCCTAACTTATCTTTGTACTTCTTCCTCTTGCTTTGCACTTGTTGGAACCCATCATTATCAACATGAGTTGTCACTTTTTCAACCGTTATAGGTTTAACATTTTTCGGACAAGAATCAACGGAATGACCAAAAATATTACAAGTATGACATCTAGGCGGTTTCCATTCGTATTCAACTCGAATTAACTCCTTAGTACAACCAGAGCCTTCAAGATCAGGGACACCAATAGTAACGTTATCTATAAACTCCGAATCAGCATTCATCTCAATAAGACAACGAGCAAAACTACAACGACCCCAAGACTCTTTGCACATATTATCAGTATAATTATCCATCATAATAAGCTTACCAAGAAACGAAGCAATTAAACTAATACCTTCCTCTTCAAATACCTGTAGCGGGACATCATGAAACTTAACCCATACCGGAATACGAGTTAGTTCCTCCTTTAGAAGATTCGTTTTCATAGTCCATTTCTTAAGAAAAATTGGTGAATTACGAACCATCCACGGACCACCTTCCAGAACCGCATTAAGACCCCTCACTAGATCCAAATTGAAAAAAGAAAAAACCTTTCTCATTCATCATGATACGCTTAAGAGCATGTTTTGCCCAGTTATTCTTAGCAAAATACTCAACCACAGGGAATGCAATCCTTTTACCAAGAAAGTAACCATATAAAGTGTTATGGTAGCGAGCATTTACTGTTTCAACAACCTTCCTAGGAATAGAGATATTAACCCCTTCATAGACATTTTCAGAATTAAACAAAGAAGAGACTGCATTAATACCTCCATTAGTAGACGTAACCATATCACCTTCAAATCTGCAAAGTAACTTCAGAATTTCTTTAGCACGATCAGGTGAGATCAATTCCCACAAAGGATGTTTCTTCATTCTTAATTCATGCATAAATTCACCCGCGTCACCAACCGTGCGAATCGTTACACCAAATAATTTCAAAACCGCATGTAGATTACACGGTTGCAAACCATTAATGGTAGCAGCCTTAGCTTCAAGGTCTGTTTCCTTAGCCATTTGTGCAGAGTGCACACTCGAACCACCTGAACTGAGTGAAGAAGTGCTGCTAGTTAAATTCTTATGGCGTTCACACAAAACTTTATAATAAAGCATAGTGGTCTCCTTAGGTAAAGTAGACCATTTAGGAAATTTGTTTGCCTTCACACCATTTGCAAACACTTCAATGTCACGCACAGTATTCAAAGGAATAGAAAACAAATTAGATATCTCCTCTAACGTTACTAAAACCTCAAGAGTAGACACCTTACCCGCATCCATCCAACCTGTAAACAATGGCTTATCACTTTCATTGCTCGAATCCACCATAGTTTCAACAAATCGATCAAACGAACCACTAAATAATACCCAACGCACTAGTAACAAGAGCACAATTTATTAAAAACAAAATAATGTCAGCCAACCACTAAATTCAATGCCCCGTGAAATTTGAAGCGACGGACAAACCTTGCGATTAAATAATACCGAAACCCTAACACAATAAATGCTCAGCCGCCCCAATTTATTAATCAAATTAAGTGAACAAAGTCAGCCGACCAAAATAATGAGCCGCCACAAATTGATGCTTAAACAATTAATGCGAACCAATTAATTGATCCTTAAACAAAGTCAACCGCCAAGAGACTTGAAAGGTCAGCCGACCACTTGTGCCACACAAATGTTAGCCGCCCAGTAATTGTTATGCAAGGGATTTAATGCCGACAATATAAAACAAGGATAATTAAATGCTACCCGCTCAAAGACGAAACCCAAACAAACCGAAACCCTAAAAAAACACTTAATGCGAATTGATGCGAATGAAACTAAACGAAACTACTTGACCAGTAACCACCAACGAGACAAGTAACCACCAACGAATCAATACAATCGCACAAGACAATGACGGCCAAAAACGAAAAATAAACCCAATTTAATTAACCCTAAAATCAATCAACCAAATAAAGACTTTGTTAACTCAAGAATAATCAATGATTATTCGAGAAAACAACATCATTATAAGGTATTCGGATTAAAGGAAAAAGAAAATTAGGTTATGAGAAGAAGGGATTTTTTGGCAGCCATTGATGTTTTTAAAGGATTTCATAAGTTACTTCACTTTGTTTAAATCTTGCTAAGGAAAGAACAACTAAAGTGATTCCTATTTTAATATTGAATAAATATAAAATAGAGAATCAAAAGAGTATAGGATAGAACCGGGAAGACGGGTACACGGAATCACGGGTCGTCAAAAGTCATCAAGAATGGATCTTTGAAAGCTCGAATCCCTGCACATGATAAGAAAGAAAACAGCAAACACATACTAGGGTCACCCCCTACACTTATTATAAAAACAAAGAAAAAGGATAGATACTGCGGGTTGCCTCCCGAGAAGCGCTTGTTTTTGTTAACCGAGTCGAGAGCCAAACTCGATCGTGATTAGCATAGGAAGAAGCTTGAAATACATCCACCGGGATCAAATATATGGTTTTCGTCCATCAAGTAGCACAGGCTTAAGGCGAACAAGGCAAGCCAAAGAAGAGTAGGCAAGGTTCCCTTAAGCAAAGATGGAGCACGATGGAAGAAAGTAGGATGAAGTGCAAGCATGTCTTCATAAGTTCCAAAGATTTTTCCTTTTATTGCATCAGATGGATACTGAGATGGCTTTAAAAGTTAAATGCCGAGGTCGAACACCTTTTCCTTTAGGGGAAAATAACACTCAGGCTCAGCAGACCTTGAAGAAGATCCGCACATAAATCGCACAACTCATCCTCAGAGGGAGGATAGAGAGGTGTCAAGACATAGGTGCTACTGATATCGGTGTCGATCGGCTTTTTCTCCGTTGAAACAGGTTTCTTCATATCCAAAGGAGGATAAAGACCATAATCATCAAATTCCAAAGGAGGAGCATCACTCTCATTTGGGAAGTATGTTTTGAGAAAAGTAGCAAAGTCTTCCTCAAATGAGTAGTCATCCAAAGTAGGATCAAGTGTTGTTGGCGGAGGATCTCCATCATGTGAAGAATCACTTGAGAGAGTATCAGCCTCATCAAAATCATCATAAGTGGGCATGTCTGGATACTCAGAAGTAAAGTCTTCATAATCATCTCCATTGGAACTAGAATCGTCATTATAAGCATCAAAGATCGGTGGAGAATCATAAATTGGTGGAGGATCAGAATTGAATAGAGAATCATCCACATCATCTTGGAACAGTGGATTATCATAGCAAGAATCAAACAGAGGATTGTTGTAGACGACAAAATCATCAAGCACATTAATCATATTCGTTGATTCTCTTCCATTAGATTTGGTTGTGATCTTCCCCATTTTGAACACTTGTGCATCATGCCCGACCCTTAAAATTAACTCACCTTCGGCAACATCAACTAGAGCTTTTCCGGTTCTCAAGAATGGCCGACCAAGTATTAAAAGAATACGAGGGTCCATTTCATAATCAACAACAACAAAATCGACCAGAAAAGTGAAGGTGCCAACTTTAATGAACACATCTTCGGCAATACCAAGAGGGTAAGCGAGAGTGTAATTTGCAAGCTCAAGAGTCATCTTTGTTGGTGTAAGACCGGGTAATGATAACGTTTTCCAAACACTTAAAGGCATCAGATTTATACTTGCCCCGAGATCGGCTAAGGCAGTAAATTCTTCGGTTTGGTGAAAAGTACATGGTAGCACAAAACGACCGGGATCTCCAAGTTTCTCCGGAAGTTCTTTAAGAAGGACGGCTGAACAATTCTCATTCAATCGAGTATTAACAAACTCGGCCATCTTCTCCTTCTTATTAAGCAATTCCTTGAACATCTTGACAAATTTAGGCATTTGTGCAAGAGCTTCAACAAGGCTAAAGGTGATGTTTATGCCGGCAATCATGTTCAAAAAGTTGGAAACTTGAACGTCATCCTTAGTAAGAAGTCTAGCCTTGTTCAGCCGGGAAGGGTAAGGAATGTTGGGTTTAGGTGGTGTGGGTGTAGCAGGTGAAGGTGTAGCAGGTACAGGTTGAGATGTTGAGGGTGGAGAAGTAGAAGGTTTAGAGGTGGTAGTTGGGGTTGGTGGAGGGTTTTGTTTAGGTACTTCTTCCGTGAGAGGTGGAGACGATAATGGAGAACTAATACTAGGTGTGGAAGTAGGAGGGATAACTGAAGGTGGAGGAGTAACGGGAAGAGGGGTAGAAGGTCCTACTAGAGTTGCTCCACTTCGGGTAGTAATAGCACTCACATTCGCTCTAGGGTTTGTTTCGGTGTTAGAAGGAAGAGCACCTTGTGGACGAAGGGTTTGTAACATTTGAGCAAATTTACTATCCGTGGACTCTTGAATTTGTCTAGTAGATTCTTGCATTGCTAGCATGATTTTCTCATGTTCATTCAACTTTTGCAAAACCAAGTCCATTGGCGGATGAGGTAAATTGAACCCTTGTTGTTGAAAACCTTGATTTGGGTATTGGTTATAAGGTGGAAAATCTTGAGGATTGAAACCTTGGTGTTGAAAACCTTGGTTTTGCATTGGATAATTACCTTGGTTTCCATTTGAGCCCCCCACATTGGCATTACTTTGAAAATTAGCTCTTGGCGGCCCTTGGTTGTTTTGGTTAGGTTGTGGTGGTCTTTGTTGAAAACCGGGTGGAGCCAAATAATTTGTCGAGTTGTAAGACAAGTGATTAACATCGACATTAGGCTTGAAATGAACTCTCTCGGTGTTGTTGTAAGCATACACTTCCGCGTGAGATTGATCATAAGCTTTATCACAGTTAGCATAAGAGTGTGGCCCACCACAAGTTTCACAAGTTATATTAAGAGCATGGGCATGTTGAGTGGGAGGGTTATCTCGTAGAACAAGATGTTTTACTATAGAAGTAAGCTCCCTGATTTGAGTAATGACTTCACTCTCACTGGAACTAGCCATAGTAGCCCTAACACTCTTGGTTTGGACTTTGGCTTTGTTCTCAATGATATCCCATGCGGCATTAGAATACTTAACCAAAATGTTACCCCCCGAGGCACTATTTAGTGAATCTTGGTCATTCATGCTTAAACCATTGTAAAAAGTGTTAAGTTGATGCACTTTTGTGAAACCATGTTGTGGACACTTTCTTAAAAGTTCCTTAAAACGGTCCCAAGATTCACTAAATGTCTCACCGTACTTTTGTTCAAAATTAATGATTTCATTCCGCAAAGCGGTAGTACGTGAGGGCGGGAAAAAGTAGTTTATGAATTTGGTCTCTAAATCCGACCACGTAAGAATACTTTGTGGCGGTTCCTTATCAAGCCAATGCCGGGCTTGTCCCTCTAAGGAGAAAGGAAAAAGTTGCAAGCGAATGACCTCTTGTGAAACCCCATTAAACTTGACCGTATTAGTGAGTTGAAGAAACCTTTTGATATGGTCGTGAGGATCATCAAGTGTACGCCCCAAGAATGGTTGAGTAGAGACCATTTTAATGAAACCGGATTTGAGCTCAAAATTGTTGGCTCCAATCTCGGGTATGACAATAGCATCGGTGTTGCCCTCAACATGCGATTGCAAAAGCTCGATCATTGGTCGATTGTCCATGGTGACAATAGGTTGAGTAATGACTTCGGCTTGAATTGCTTTCTTCTTACGAGCACGGGTACGCATACACACCTACAAAAGAAAAGAAAGATATACAAGAAATATTTTTGGTTTTTATGGTTTTTATGGTTTTTATGGTTTTTCTATTTTTTGGATTTTTGAAAATTTTATATTTTTTAGGATTTTTTTGAAAATTTTGGAAAACTATACGAGAAAAATAACGTTCACGAGTGAACGGATCCCAAAATCCAACGCGTCTCTCACAATAAACCGTTAATCTTCACGAAAAGAGCCGGCAACGGCGGCATTTTAATAACTAGGTTTTTGCCAGGTTATAAAAGAGTTATCGTCCGATCTTTCCGAATTGACTATTGGTTTAACGTGTGACTCAGCCGTTCTTGGTGAATAAAAGAAAAAGGTTTGGTTTATCTATTTTAAACTAAGATAAAATGAAAAGTTAAAAATAAATGGCAGATTAATAAAAGAATAAACTAATAAAGACTTAAATGAAATATAGATAAAAGCTGAAAAGATCAAACTAAAAATACAACTTTAAAAATAAATGACGAAAGATTAAAACTCGACAAAAAGTAAAATTTGCAAACTTGAAAATATAACTAAGACAAGACAAGTTTAAAAATAAAACTAAGTAAAAATGCGGGAAAATAAAATTCAAAAACTGAGATAAATAAAACAAAACACTAGTCAGATCGCAATACGATCGCAACCAATGAACGTGGTTGGATCGTACCCTGATCGTACCCTAACGATCGCATCCCAGATCGTAGCCTAGATCGTAGTGTAAGGATCGCACTCAATGCGATGGAAATAAGAAATGATGCCCAGATCGCACTCAAGTGATCGAAGCGAGTGATCACACTCAAGTGATCTTGGTCAGCGATCGCAATGAGTGATCGTGACCAAGGATCACAATGAGTGATCGCACCCAAGTGATCGCACTTGGTGATCTTAGCCTTGATCGCAACAATGGATCGCAAGTAGAAACCCTAGGGGTTTATGCGATCACACTTGTTGGATCGTACTGGGTAAACACTTAAGAAAGTTACGATGGAATACATTAAGCAAATAAGCTAAACAAAATAAGCACTTTTAACAATAAGCAAATACCAAAACTTTATCAAAGCAACAAATTGAAGAATACAGTAAGCACAACTTTAAAGACTTTTCAAGACACAAAATAAGCTAACAAAATAAGCAAACTTTAAAAAAACTAAAACTTTTTAAGAAAACTTAAAAACAATAAGCTAGATACAAAATAAGCCAATAAGCATGTCAAGCTCAAAGCTTAATTCGTAGGAAACTTAGATTAACAACAAGTTGAACTTCTCAATAAATCAAACATCAAATTAAAACAATAAGCATGAAAGTTTCGGGTTAAAAATAAGTAAAAAGCTAAGAAAGGTAGAATAAGATAAAGATTAAAACAAGAATTAAGCTATCAAAAGTAAAGATTTGATTAAAAATAGGAAAGGAAGATGAAAGATTAAATTCCTAGTGAGAGAAACTGTCACTTTCTCTCTCTAAAATTACCTACAAAATTGAAAACGGCTAAAACTAAAACTAACTAACTAACCAACCCTCCTAATGTGTTTAGGAGGGTATTTATAGGAAAATGGGGAGGTGCATGTGTTGCCTCCTCTTTCTTTCTTCACGTTTTTCCGTCTTTTAAGTTCTTCGACTTTATCGACTTTGTCTCGGGATTAATTAAACTCGTCTTATAATTTCTTCATTTATTAGACTTGAGTTCTTCGGCTTTATTAAACTTCCGTCTTTAGACTTTTCTTCGATAAATCTTCAGAATAGGCCTTGGACTTCCGTTCTTTTTGCACTCTTGATCTCTTGACTTCGTCTTTTGTCTTTTTCTTCGATAAAAGCCCGTGAAAGCCCGTGTTTTCCTCCCTTTTCACATTTTGGTCCTAAATCACAACAAAAACACAAACCACGCATAATTCCGATATTTACGACATAAAATACACGTTTTGGCCTTGTCATTATTGTAATTAAGTGGTAAAAGGATGGGTGTTTTCACACCTATCAGAGGTAGACCTGTTACCTACTTACCTAGACGCCTGCATTGTTTGAGATATCTTCATGACATTGTGTCACCATTTATGATATTTCCATTTCATTTAGTTATCTCTATAGACACGCTATTGTTGTGATGATATAGATACGCCGCGCCCCATATTCCGCCATGGTGGGGTGTGACAGCCTACGTTTAGGTGTGGGTGTTCGGCGTCAATTCTTATTAAGAAAAAAGGAAAAATCTTTGAGGTTATTAGTTTCACAGAGGGTCATAATCACCCTCTTGTAGCTGAAAGAGACATGATTTTTATGAAGAATTCAAGGAATGTGGGTTATACAAAGCAACATTTCCTCTATCAAGTTTCGAATGCAAATTTTGGTCCTGCTATAGGGTTTAGGTTGATGAAACAGCTTCACAGTGGGTTTGATAACATTGGTGTAACAGTTGATGACTGCAAGAATGAGAAAAAGAAGATTACTGTTTTTATTCGTGATCAAGACGCTCAGATGGCTGTAGAGAAGCTGATTAGTCGAAAACTTCACTCCCCTTGTTTTTTTGTCAAACATTTTAAAGGTGGTTATTTCTTCTATAATCTGAGTTTTTTTTCTAGTAAATTAATCTTTTTAGATTATACTGCATCATGTTTTATAACTCAAAACATAAACCTTGATGTTTCATTTTTTTACTAAATTAACCATATGTTTTAATGCATTTAGATATTATCAAGTAGTTTTTATAATAAGTTTCTAACTTTTTTTAGGTCCTGATAATCGCTTGGCTGGTCTATTCTGGGCTGATGAAGAAGGTATTAGAAACTTTGCTACGTTCGGTGACATAGTTTCTTTTGATGCGACTTTTCTGCCTAACAAGTATAATTTTTTTTCTTTTTTATCTCCAAAAATTATGTTTTTTAGAATTATTATGTTTTTTAATTTGTTATTATGTTATTTAACTGTAGGTATCAAATGGTTTTTGTTCCCTTTACTGGTATCAACCATCATAACCGCTGTATTACATTTGTTGTTGCTTTGCTTGCTGATGAGAGTGCGTGAGCTTACATATGGTTGCTTAAAGAATTTAAAGAAGCATTCGGGGAAGCTCCAGAAGTTGTCATCACAGACCAAGATCCGTCAATGAAGATTGCAATAGCTGAAGTTTTTTGCAATACAGTTCACCGCTTTTGTATGTGGCACATTATGATGAAATTGGGCACGAAGGTATTTTATTTTAACAAATTTTTTCAGAAATTTTTCAGACCAAAATCCTATAAAATATGCACCATAATGCAGTTAATATGCACTATAATCCATTTCATTTTTAATTATAATGATTTTGTTTTTTTATTATAGGTGGGTGCTGAACTATGTAATAGAACAGATTTTAAGAGACGTATTTCTGACATTGTGTGGACAGACCAAATTACGCCTGAGGTTTTTGAAAGAGAATGGAATTGTATGATAAATGAATTTGATCTTGGCGAGAACAAGTGGTTGGCTGATATGTTTGATCTGAGAAAAAGTTGGATACCTGTGTATTTGAGGCATGTTCCTATGGCTGGTCTAATGCGTACAACTTCAAGATCGCAAAGTGAAAATCATTTCTTTGGAAAATGGACCAACCCACGTCTTACTCTTATTGAATTCTTAAGCCATTATGACACTGCTATCGATTATCAAAGTATATTGAAAGGAAAAATGATCATGATTCAAGATATAAAACGTCAGCTTTAAAAATAGACCTTCAAATGGAAAAAAGAAGCTTGCAAGTTATTTACTAGAACCATTTTCTTCGATGTGCAAGATGAAATGTTTAATTCATACAAGTATTGTATTGCTATGTTTGTTGTGGAAAATGGCAACACTGAAAGATATTTTGTTCGTGATAGCCAGTATCATATCTTTAAGGGTTCAGATGAGTTTCCTCTTTATCAGGTATGTTCATCTTTACTGCATTTTAGTGTATTTGTTTTCTTCAAATATATTATTTTACTGCATTTCAGTATAGATATGATTGCAAAACAGTATATATGACTGCTAATACTTCTTTTTTTTATTATAGGTTTATTTTTGTAAGTCTCAGATAAAGCTTGAGTGTAGTTGTAACCGTTACGAGTCATACGGTCTTCTTTGTCGTCATGCATTCTATGTTCTCAGAATGAATGATGTAAAGGAGTTTCCACGAAAGTACTTACATAAACGGTGGTTAAAGAATGTAAAGCCTTCAAGTTCTGCTCGTCGCATGGTCAGTGGTGTATCAGATGCAGTGCAGACTGAAGTCACAGAATTGTATCATATTTTTGAATCTACTATTGATCGGTTGGTGCACAAGGTTGATAATTTGCATATTTTCAAAGATAAGATGAAAGAGTTGCTCAAGCAAGCAGAAATTGATGTACAAGTGGTCCCAAAAATGAATAACAAAGATGCGATTTGTGCATTGCTGGGTGTCAATGAGCCTGAAAATGAGAATGATAAAGTTCTAAATCCAAATCTTAGGAGAGCGAGAGGTCCAGGATGCTTTTCTAGGTTGAAGCCTGTAACTGAATTCACAGCTGAAGAACTTAGTAAGAGGAGGACTTGTGGTACATGTGGTGAAAAAGCAGGACACAATAAAAGAACTTGCACAGGTTTGTCTGAGATTAATGCAGTAAAACTAACTACTCATGACAATATCCACTCCATTCATATGCTATAACTTTTTTTTCATCTGATGAATTGCATCTGATGTATTATAGCTAAATTATGATGCAGTAAAATCTGCACAGTAATGCATTAAAAATATACATTATGATATCTTGTGATACAGTTAAATTTAACTTCTACTGCATTTCAGGAGAATTTTATCAAATGATATAGAAAAACTTTAATAAAATTTCAAATTTTAATACATTAAAACAACTCCCTCATGACAACTGCCATTCAATACGTATTCCATAACTTTTTTATATAACTAAAATATGCACAGTAATGCAGTAAAATATGCACAGTAATGCAGTAAAAATATTCATTATGATATGGTAATTGGTAAAGAAAAACGTTCTTGTTTACAAGTTATTGGAAGAAAATACAATTAGAAATTCAATTCAAAAGATTTAAAACTGAGATCTCTATTTATCAAGTGTCTTCTCGACAGTAGTATTGAATTTCTTCCACAAGGCTTTATCATATCTGACATCATGCTCCTTTATAATCTTTGAAATTTTTGGCTTCTTCCTGAAGTATGCTTGTGCTTCTTTCAACAAACCTACTTTTTTGACATTAAAGTCCATGAGAAGGATTTTGGCCAAGTAATTGGCACGAAGCATCTTCAATTGTGCTTTCTGAATTGTTCCTTTTTTCTTCAATGGATGTAAAAAGTTTCCTTTACCTAGATATGTTTCTAAATGCCTCATAACAAATACACCACAATCGACAGTATTGGATTTTGTTTTCCAATCAAAATTAATAATGCTAGGCTCAGAAACTAGAATGTCATCGCATTTTGGATGATGATGATGTCATCGCAATTTGCATTGTGGCATGTCATGTGATAATGGTCGTTCAAGCGTTTGTGCTTGAGGTTAATGTGGTATCTTAGCCACATTCCATTGTGATGTAACTGTTTTTTGGTGTAATATATTTTACCGGGAAGAAGTCCCTTTACCCAAAAAAAAAAAAAAAAAAAAAAAGAATCAATCTAAGAAAATTTAAAATAAAAAGTATGAGATACAGCAATGTAATGCACTATTTTAAAACAAAATGATGCAGTAAAATTATCAATATTATTCACAAGGTATAGGAATGTAAACAAATAAGTTTGATGTTTTAAAAATAGCACCATTGCTTTAAGTATTAGATAAAAGTAGACTTACCAGAGCATATGGGAAAGAACCATATTAATAAGTGTGAAAACACTTATCCTTTTACCACTTATTTCCAATAATAACAAGACCAAAACGTGTGATTTATGTCGTAAAAGTCGGAATTATGCGTGGTTTGTGTTTTTATTGTGTTTTAGGACCAAAATATGAAAAAGGAAGAAAACACGGGCTTTCACGGGCTTTTACTGAAGAAAACGGGAAAAAGACGAAGTCAAAAGATCAAGAATGCAAAAAGAACGGAAGTCCAAGACCTATTCTGAAGATTTATCGAAGAAAAAGTCAAAAGACGGAAGTTTAACGAAATCGAAGAACTTAAGTCTAATAGAAGAAGAAAATTAAAAGACAAGTTCAAATCCCGAGACGACAAAGACGAAGAATTAAAGTCGAGTCGAGAAAACGTGAAGAAAGCAAGAAAGAAGATGCAACACATGCACTCCTTCCACCTTCCCTATAAATACCCTCCTAATAGTCATTAGGAGGAGAGTTAGAATTTTTAGTTAATTTTTCACTTTTTAGTTTTTAGAGAGAGAAAGTCTTAAACTTTCTCTCACTAGTTCATCTTTTACTTTTAATCTTCCAAGTTTAACTCTTTGTATTGCTTATTTTTATCAATCAAAAGTTCCATTTTAAGCTTTTATCTCTTAATCTCATTCTACTTTTCTTTGATTTAAGATTGATTTTGGTGTGATTATCATGTGATCCGTGTTGTTCTAATTGATTTCATGCTAAAAAGTTAATCTTTTGATCATTTTATAAGTCTTCATTTGATTAAGCTCTAAGACTTTTGTGCTTATTGGCTTACTTTTATGATTAGCTTATTTTTATCATTAAAAAGTTTTATTAAAAAGTTTATGTTTTTATTGTTTGATCTAAAAAGTTGCTTGATTTCGAGTTAAATAAGTTGATTAAAGTGCTTATTTGATTCGGTTAAGTATTTTGGATTTATAAGTTTTGGAATTGGCTTATAAAAGTTAGCTTATTTCCTAGCTTATTCATTTTCCACAAATTTCGGAAAGGGTGTTCAAACTCCCTTTTTCCGATTGGTCTTTCCGACCGGTGTACCACCATAACCGTTCCCACAATTTTAGGAAAGTTGTTACTCCCGTATTCCGATCGGTCCCTTATTCCGACGGTATTGCCCTTCATATTCCGATCAACCCAATCGGATTAGGGTTATCCTTTCCGATTGGGCCTTGTCTTGTTTTCCGATTGGTCTTGTACCCCATATTCCGATTGTAGCTTGCTTGCTATATTCCGATTGGTTTAATCTCGCTGCATTCCGATTGAAGTATTTTCTTAATATTCCGATTGACAGCTTTATCCCATATTCCGACCATCCGATCGGAATACATTCCGATCGGGCTCCCTTTTGGCTGTTTTTTGATTTCTTTCGATATCACTTTCATATAGTACTTTTTATTTTCTGAAAATTTTCAAAGTGTTAGTTTTATTTAGTGAAGTTAGTATTTTCCCATTGTCACCTTTAAGTTTCATATGCATTTATTTTTACTCGTCATTCAAATTAATCTTTTATCTTCCATTTTACTCAACGACACTTTAATTACTTGCAATTAGTTCAAAACAAATCAACCAAATCTTTGATCCACCAAAAGACGATTGAGTCGCACTTAAGACCGGTTTTCAATTCGAAAAGAATTCGGAACTACGATAATATTTTATACCTAGCCAAAAGCGAAGTATTAAATGGCGCCGCTGCCGGCTCTTTTCGTTAAGATAAACGGTTTCTAGTGAGAGACGCATTGAATTTTGGGATCCGTTCTTTGAACGTTATTTTCATTGCTATAAAAATTTCCAAAAATCCATAAAAATATAAAACTCTTCAAAAATACAAAAACATTAAAAACCTATAAAAACCAAAAAGATTATATAGATATTCCTTGTGTATATTTTTCTTCTGCAGGTGCATGCGTACTAGATCTACAAACTATTCTGAGCCCGAGACTCTTGAAGATTTAGATATGGCTGGTGTTAACAACAACAACAATAATCACCCACCTCAAAATAATTTGAATAACAACCACAACAATAATAACAACAACAATGTCCTTCTACCTGATTTACGAACCATGGAGGAATTGTGCCAACCCACCATGAACGGACGCGGAGGCCCGATTGCGCCAATGCACGTCACGGCTCAAGAGTTTTCGTTGAAGCATCATATGATACAACAAGTTCAAACGAACCCGTTTCGTGGAATTCCGGATGATGATGCCAACAAACACCTCGACAAATTCATTACTATTACCCAAAGCATGAAATGCCCCGGTGTTTCTATGGATGACCTTCGCCTTCAACTTTTTCCACACTCACTTTCTCACCATGCCGAAAAATGGTTTGACCGTCTTCCTAAGAATTCTATTCATACGTGGAACGACATGACTCAACGCTTTTTATCGCGCTACTTTCCCCCATCCATGGTCACTAGCCTTCGTAACCAAATCAGTGGATTTATGCAAGAGAATGATGAATCGCTTTTCGATGCTTGGGAACGTTACAATGATTTGATCGACCGCTGTCCTAATCACAATATGCTCCCCGTCACTCTCATTGACACCTTTTACAATGGTCTCACTTTTCGTGATCGTGACACGATCAATGCCGCCGCCGGTGGTACTTTTATGAAAAGGAGACCGGAGGAGTGTCGAGAGTTGATTGAAAACATGACTACTCACCACAAGAATTGGGATTCTTCCGCATCCTCAAGATCTAATCAGAGAGTCAATGTTTCGTCTACTTCTTCCACCACCAACCCGTCTATTTTGGAACGTGCTATTCTCGATATTAATAAAAGTCTCCAAATTTTGACTTCTAACCAAACTCAACAAGCTAAAGCCGTTGTTATCTCTTGCGACACATGTGGTGGTCCTCATTCCTACAATGAGTGTCCTTCTACTCACGGCAATTATTCTGAAGACGTTAACGCAGCATATGGTACTTATCCTACGGGAGGCTATCCAGCTCGCCCTCAAGGAGACCGTGGCCTGCTAAGTTATCGTTCCAACAATTATCTTGCTCCTCCCGGTTTTCCTCCTGCAAACCAAAACCAACAACAAAGCTTTAACCGGAACAATCAATCCCAACCTCGTGCTCAAAATCAATATCAATCCCAAAGAAACCCATACCCAACTCAAGGAAATTCTCAAGCTTACCAAGCTCCACCTCTCAATCAACCGATGGCCGTAAACCAAGACGTCGAGACGTTCATGAATACTAATCGTGAGATGGTGACGAATCTTCAGAGTCAATTTGTCAACTTGAAGAATGACATGGTGAAACAAGGGAGCGATATTCGAGCCGAGCTAAGGAATGACATGGCTAAACACAGCAATGATATTAATGCCAACATGCAAAACTCTTTCAACAATCAAGCTCTTCACCTTCGTGATATGATTGGTTCGCTCATCCAAAGTACTCAACCCTCTGCTTCGGGTACTCTTCCGAGTAATACCGTTGCGAATCCAAGAGGGGAGATGAAAGCAATCACCACTCGAAGTGGAAAAGGTTATATGGAACCCGAGCTTCCTACACCTCCACCGGTGATTGTAAACAAGGAAAAAGAGCAACTTTCTTCACCTCCTTCACCTTCTATCCCCATTTCCCCACCACCCGTGGTTGTGAGTGATCCTATTCCCCTAAAGCCTTCTTCTTCATCCAATATACCTTATCCTTCAAGGTTGAGAAAAGAGAAGCAAAAGAGCAAGGATGATATTCAGGTTTCGAACTTCCTTAAAATGTTCAAACAATTGAATTTTAACATCTCCTTTGCCGAGGCTCTCGCTCACATGCCCAAATACGCTAAGATGTTTAAAGATCTTTTAAGTGATAAAGAAAAGCTTCTTGACATTGCTCAGACCCAACTTAATGAGAACTGCTCCGCAGTGCTCTTAAGGCAATTGCCCACCAAACTTGGTGATCCGGGTCGCTTCTTGATTCCTTGCAACTTCCCGGGAGTAGAGAATTGCATGGCCCTAGCCGATCTAGGTGCCAGTATAAACTTAATGCCTTTAAGTGTTTGGAAGCAATTATCTCTCCCCGAGCTAGTCCCCACACGAATGACTTTGGAATTAGCCAACCGTACGGTTGCTTATCCAGTGGGGATAGCCGAAGATGTCTTTGTTGGCGTCGATAAATTCACCTTCCCGGCGGATTTTGTCGTCGTTGATTACGAGATGGATCCTCGTGTTCCATTAATCGTTGGACGTCCATTCCTGAGGACCGGTCGCACTCTTATTGATGTAGCCGCAGGCGAAATAATCATGAGAGTTGGTGATGATCAAATTGTCTTCAACATGGGTAAGATTTCTAAACAACCTTATTCGTATGAGAGCGTTAATGCTATTGATGTTCTCGATGAGGCTTGTGAAGAACATTTTCATGATGCTTGCAAAAGTACTCTTTCTTCTCTACCCAATGTTGAGACCGTTGCCTCAATTGCTCCAGCATTGACTCCTTTTGGAGAAAGTGACTTGGATGACTTCGAAGCTAGCTTGGGTCCTCTCGATATTAAGTATGATAATTTGTCCACAAATTGGGATGAAGACATTAGTACTATTGAGAGACTTCTCAATGAGGACCCATTCTCTCCTCCTGCTCCTAAAGAGGTGACTAATGATGATCCATCGTTAGTTTCGCCATCTATTGAGGATCCTCCTACTCTTGAGCTTAAGGACCTACCGCCTCATCTTGAGTACGTTTTTCTGGAAGACGACGAGAAGCTACCAGTCATCATCGCAAAGGATCTGCAAGAAGACGAAAAAGAACGCCTTGTCGCTGTGTTAAAGAAGCATAAACGAGCTATCGCTTGGAAAATCTCCGACATCCGTGGAATTGATCCTCACTTTTGCACACATAAAATTCTCATGGAGGACGACTTTAAGCCCACAATTCAAAGCCAAAGAAGGGTGAATCCTAAAATACATGAAGTCATCAAAAAAGAGGTTATCAAACTTCTTGATGCGGGTATGATTTACCCTATTTCGGATTCACCATGGGTTAGTCCAGTCCATTGTGTGCCTAAGAAAGGTGGTATAACCGTTGTGCCCAATGCAAACAACGAGTTAATTCCTACCCGTCTCGTTACTGGGTGGAGAGTTTGTATAGACTACCGCAAACTCAATGATGCCACGAGAAAGGATCATTTCCCTTTACCTTTTATGGACCAAATGCTTGAACGTCTAGCTGGTAATGAATATTACTGCTTTCTTGATGGTTTCTCGGGTTATTTTCAAATACCCATCGATCCCCAAGATCAAGAGAAGACAACATTCACTTGTCCCTATGGCACCTTTGCTTATAAAAGAATGCCTTTTGGCTTATGCAATGCCCCCGGGACTTTCCAAAGGTGCATGTTGGCTATCTTTCATGATATGGTTGAGCAAACCATGGAAGTCTTCATGGATGATTTCTCGGTCTTCGGGGATTCCTTCTCTGCTTGCCTTGCCAATTTGGAACGTATGCTTAAGCGGTGCGAAGACACTCGCCTTGTTCTGAATTGGGAAAAATGCCATTTTATGGTAAAAGAAGGCATTGTGCTAGGACACAAAATCTCTAAAGCCGGTCTTGAAGTCGACCGTGCCAAAGTTGATGTCATAGCCAAATTACCTCCACCTTCAACCGTGAAGGGTGTGAGAAGTTTTTTGGGTCATGCGGGCTTCTATCGTAGATTCATTCAAGATTTCTCTAAAATCGCTCGCCCGATGACCCACCTCTTGGAAAAAGATACTCCTTTTATCTTTTCTAAAGAGTGTCTCGAAGCCTTTAATCTTCTCAAGGATAAGCTAACTAAGGCACCGGTCTTGGTTACCCCTAATTGGGAGCTGCCTTTTGAATTGATGTGCGATGCTAGCGACTTTGCTATTGGTGCGGTTTTGGGCCAAAGAGTGAATAAACACTTCCAACCAATCCACTACGCTAGCAAAACAATGACGGGGGCTCAATTGCATTATACGACAACCGAAAAAGAGCTTTTAGCTGTTGTCTATGCTTTTGAGAAATTTCGCCCTTATCTTGTTTTATCCACCACCATCGTATACACGGACCATTCCGCGTTGAAGTACTTGATGACTAAGAACGATTCTAAGCCAAGACTTCTTCGCTGGGTTTTGCTCCTTCAAGAATTCAACATTGAAATTCGTGACAAGAAGGGAGCCGAAAACCTGGCCGCGGATCATCTGAGTCGACTTGAGGATCCATATCAGGGGGATCATCCGAACAAAGAGATCAATGACTCTTTCCCCCTGGAGACTCTAATGTCTATAAATCTCAATCTCGATGGCACCCCGTGGTTTGCAGACATTGCAAACTACTTAGCGGGTGGTATTCTCATCCAAGGGTTAACATCCCAACAAAAGAAGAAGTTCTTGAACGATGTTAAGACTTACTTTTGGGATGACCCTTATCTATTCAAACAGTGTGCTGATCTGATTATTCGTCGATGTGTTGACGGACCGGCAGCTTTTGACATCCTCCAAGCTTGCCACAAAGGACCCACCGGTGGTCACTTTGGTCCCAACTACACCGCTAAGAAAGTGTTTGATTCCGGATTCTATTGGCCCACCATTTATCGTGACGCTCACGAAATGGTTAAGCATTGTGATGCTTGCCAACGTCAAGGCAAGATCACACATAAGGATGAGATGCCTCAAAATTTCATACAAGAATGTGAAATCTTTGACGTATGGGGCATCGACTTTATGGGGCCATTTCCATCATCCAAAGGGAACAAGTACATCCTCGTCGCCGTCGACTACGTCTCTAAATGGGTTGAAGCTAAGGCTCTTCCTACGAATGATGCGAGGGTGGTTGTGAACTTTTTGAAGCAGCTTTTCGCTCGATTTGGCGTTCCTCGTGCTATCATCAGTGACCGCGGGACTCATTTTTGCAACGATCAATTTGCAAGAGTCATGGCAAAGTATGGTGTCAATCACCGTCTTTCCACCGCCTATCATCCCCAAACCAATGGGCAAGCCGAAATTTCCAATCGTGGCTTGAAGAGAATTTTGGAGCGAACTGTGGGAGAGCATCGTGCCGCGTGGGCCGATAAGTTAGATGATGCTCTGTGGGCTTTCCGTACTGCTTACAAGACCCCAATCGGTTGTACACCTTATCGTCTTGTGTACGGGAAAGCCTGCCACCTACCCATCGAGCTGGAACATAAGGCGCACTGGGCCTTGAAGTGGGCTAACTTCGACATCATCAAAGCCGGTGATCATCGCAAGGTTCAACTCAACGAGCTAAATGAACTAAGGAATGAAGCTTATAAGAACTCGCTGATCTACAAGGAGAAGACGAAGATGATCCACGATGCTAAAATCAAGAACCGAGAGTTCCACGTTGGTGATCAAGTTCTTCTCTTTAACTCTCGGTTGAAGATCTTCTCTGGCAAGTTGAAGAGCCGTTGGACTGGTCCATTCACCGTCGCCAAAGTCTTTCCGTATGGGACCATTGAGCTTTCTCAGCCGAATGGGCCCAATTTCAAAGTGAATGGCCAGCGTTTGAAGCTGTACTTTGGTGAGGACATCTCTCAGGAGATGATTCCATCCCTCACCACGTTCCCCATGAACTAAAATTGGGTCGAGTCAGGCTCATGACTCGGTGAACAAAAACAAGCGCTTCTCGGGAGGCAACCCGTGTTCTATCCTTTACTGCTTTCATAATAAGTGTAGGGGGACCCCGCATATGTTTGTTGTCTTGTTTCTTGTGCTGTGCAGGGATTACAGCTTCAAAGAGCATCTTGATAACTTTTGACGAACCGTGACACCGTGTTTTCCATCTTCCCGGTTCTATCCTAAACTCTTGTGATTCAATATTTCATATTCTATATGTTCACATTGAATTCACTTTAGTTGTCCTTTCCTTAGCAAGATTTAAACAAAGTGCACAATGTCCTAAGTGTAGGGGAATTTACTTCCACATGCTTAAACATTGAGGACAATGTTTATCTCAAGTGTAGGGGGGACTTCTATCGAAGTAAGTGGTCTTTTCCATGAATTTGCCCTCATTTTAACCGGAAAATTTGATTTTTCGGCATTTTTCAAAATTTTTAATCTATTTTGGCCTAGTTGTATAGTTGTACTTTCCTTTATCATGTTTAGTTTCTTTCCCTTGCTAGAATAAATTTTTAATAAAGTGGTTTTAGATTTTTCTTAGTCGTGAACATTTTGACTCAACCCGAGTTTACTTGCCTAAGTTTACTCTAGCTAGTATCCTTAACATGTTTAAGTCAAGTTTTGCTAGGCTTTTATATAGGGAGCTATAAAACGCGAAAGTCTTAACTCTCACGGGTTAAGAACAAGAACTTTTCGCAAGTTCCTATAATTGATCCTAGAGAGTCGTTTATCAAGGGAACTTTAAAATGCGATTTCTAAACTTGAAAAAGTCCAAGAATTTGCAAGATCCTATAGGCGACTCGAAAACCCAAAACTTTGATTTAATAGGCTAAGCATCCACGAGTCTCATTCTTTGAGATTTTAAACTGTGGAGAACGAGAGATGATAGAGTCAATTATAAGTTCGGTATTCTTTCGTGAATTTATGTAAGTTAATTATGAGCCCATTCTCCCTCCACTTGCTTAATAAATTATCTGCTAATAAGTAGGGTTGTACGATTTGAAAGATTACTTAGCTTCTAGCCCCAGATCGTTTAAAAGTTGCTCGGTAATGACGAGAGTTCATAGCCAAGGCATAACTTATGAAGCGGGGCGCGAAGATTGGCGAGTCCGAAAAGGCCCTAACAAGGCATGAGGGCTACATTTTGTTGCTAAAGATCCAAAAAGTGATGTGAAGAATCATTTATCAAAAATCAATATGAAGGATCGAGACACACGACGAAAAAGCAAGAACTCCCCAAAAGTCATGGAGAAGTCTATCCGAAAAGACCCTAACAAGGTATGAGGATAAATGGATCCAAGTCCTAAAAGGAGGCGGATCGTTGTATATCAAAGTCCAAAATAAAGATTGGAGAAAAATGAAGAAGTCGTGGTCCAAAGATGAAGAATCTCTCAAAACTTCAAGTGAAGAAATTCCTATTATGAAGAGAAGACCATAATCTCAAGAACGTCTCTCGAAGATTCAAAGTATGAAGTCGCTGCCAAATATCGGCCCGAGAAAGGTCTCAAATCGCGAACCAAGTTATGCCAAGATATGAACTTTCTGATATCCCGAGAAGCAGTTTTAAAAGATTTGGTCCTTCAGCTAACTATTGATTAAATCGTTTACCTTATTTTCGGACTAAATAACTATCGAAATAAGTCAAACAATGCATCCTCGTGATCATTCAAGACAAAAATAAAATATAAGAGATACACCTAGGAATAAGGGAGTCTAAGTGAATAATTGGCCCACATGAGTTCGTGATAGTTTGCTAACTTATAATAACAATGATCTCGTTTTTAAGCTTGGTATGGGGAACGTGAAACTTGAGGATGATAAACGTTCACGGCCGCCAAAACCCAATGTAAGTTTTTAATTTCTTTACTTATTTCTATCTTTTATGTTTAGTATTTAATAAAGGCCAAGGTGGGTTATTTATGATGGAAAATGTAAACCGTGCTTTAAAATTAATGCATTGCATGAGGGCATTGCAATGGTCAAGTGTAGGGGATTTAATAAGTGTGAAAACACTTATCCTTTTACCACTTATTTCCAATAATAACAAGACCAAAACGTGTGATTTATGTCGTAAAAGTCGGAATTATGCGTGGTTTGTGTTTTTATTGTGTTTTAGGACCAAAATATGAAAAAGGAAGAAAACACGGGCTTTCACGGGCTTTTACTGAAGAAAACGGGAAAAAGACGAAGTCAAAAGATCAAGAATGCAAAAAGAACGGAAGTCCAAGACCTATTCTGAAGATTTATCGAAGAAAAAGTCAAAAGACGGAAGTTTAACGAAATCGAAGAACTTAAGTCTAATAGAAGAAGAAAATTAAAAGACAAGTTCAAATCCCGAGACGACAAAGACGAAGAATTAAAGTCGAGTCGAGAAAACGTGAAGAAAGCAAGAAAGAAGATGCAACACATGCACTCCTTCCACCTTCCCTATAAATACCCTCCTAATAGTCATTAGGAGGAGAGTTAGAATTTTTAGTTAATTTTTCACTTTTTAGTTTTTAGAGAGAGAAAGTGTTAAACTTTCTCTCACTAGTTCATCTTTTACTTTTAATCTTCCAAGTTTAACTCTTTGTATTGCTTATTTTTATCAATCAAAAGTTCCATTTTAAGCTTTTATCTCTTAATCTCATTCTACTTTTCTTTGATTTAAGATTGATTTTGGTGTGATTATCATGTGATCCGTGTTGTTCTAATTGATTTCATGCTAAAAAGTTAATCTTTTGATCATTTTATAAGTCTTCATTTGATTAAGCTCTAAGACTTTTGTGCTTATTGGCTTACTTTTATGATTAGCTTATTTTTATCATTAAAAAGTTTTATTAAAAAGTTTATGTTTTTATTGTTTGATCTAAAAAGTTGCTTGATTTCGAGTTAAATAAGTTGATTAAAGTGCTTATTTGATTCGGTTAAGTATTTTGGATTTATAAGTTTTGGAATTGGCTTATAAAAGTTAGCTTATTTCCTAGCTTATTCATTTTCCACAAATTTCGGAAAGGGTGTTCAAACTCCCTTTTCCGATTGGTCTTTCCGACCGGTGTACCACCATAACCGTTCCCACAATTTTAGGAAAGTTGTTACTCCCGTATTCCGATCGGTCCCTTATTCCGACGGTATTGCCCTTCATATTCCGATCAACCCAATCGGATTAGGGTTATCCTTTCCGATTGGGCCTTGTCTTGTTTTCCGATTGGTCTTGTACCCCATATTCCGATTGTAGCTTGCTTGCTATATTCCGATTGGTTTAATCTCGCTGCATTCCGATTGAAGTATTTTCTTAATATTCCGATTGACAGCTTTATCCCATATTCCGACCATCCGATCGGAATACATTCCGATCGGGCTCCCTTTTGGCTGTTTTTTGATTTCTTTCGATATCACTTTCATATAGTACTTTTTATTTTCTGAAAATTTTCAAAGTGTTAGTTTTATTTAGTGAAGTTAGTATTTTCCCATTGTCACCTTTAAGTTTCATATGCATTTATTTTTACTCGTCATTCAAATTAATCTTTTATCTTCCATTTTACTCAACGACACTTTAATTACTTGCAATTAGTTCAAAACAAATCAACCAAATCTTTGATCCACCAAAAGACGATTGAGTCGCACTTAAGACCGGTTTTCAATTCGAAAAGAATTCGGAACTACGATAATATTTTATACCTAGCCAAAAGCGAAGTATTACATATCTTGTTGGTATATCATCGATGCCGTCATCTATGTTATCAATTATGTCTATTTCAGCGGTCTTCATATTGAAACAGATTACATAGAAATGGTTTGATGAATCTTCCGATATCTTTATTGCAGGAAAGAATACCTGTAGATATTTTTGTCATCATTAATCAACTTCATTCTATAGAACATCACAATTATATCATTTTATTCTCATAATTAATCTACTTACCAAATGAACATCGTCAAAATTCTTTCGTTTTGCTTCAGTGAAAACCAAATGAATATTTTGATCAAAAACCTCCATTCTTTTTTCAATAGTCTTCCCCGAATCAACAGTGTAATTAGACTGTTTTTAGTAAATGCAAAACTTTATGTATATCATAATGTAAAACGTTATGTATAAGAAAAAATTATATAATTGAATTACTTACAAGCATTCCTGTATGACAATATACATTTCCATCGTCTAATAGCTTGTCTCTGTGTTGTTCCTTGTGATTTTGAACAATAGACCATAAGTCTAATATGAGTGAAGCAATTTCTATTTCAGGGTACATGCTCAAGAAAAAAACACCTTCAACTCCAACTCTTTTATTCATCTTGAAAACAACCTCACTGTACAATATTTCAGACAAGGTAATATATATAATGTTGTGATACCAAACCTACTGAATCAAACCTACTGAATCATCTTGAATCAGACAAATTAAACAGAGAATCGAGATGGTTTGTATGTTTAGTTTTTTAATTAATGCTCATATGAATGATTTATTTTAGTTATTGGTCAAAGTTTAGATATTGTTCAAATTTTGTTTTAGAATTGATTTTTTATGTTTGATAAACACTACTATGTGCTAAAAATGCAATATAATGCTCTACAATTACATTTAAGTTCATATTTAAGATTAAATAAATAACTATCTGGTCTTAAGTTTTAAATATGCTATGTGTTAAAAATAAACTATAATTCTCTAGAATTAGAATTAAGTTCATATAATGCTATGTGTTAAAAATGCACTATAATGCTCAAGAATTAGATTTAAGTTCATATTTTAAGTTCATATAATGCTATGTGTTAAAAATGCAATATAATGTTCTAAAATAAGACTTAAGTTCATATAATGCTATAGGTTAGCTGTTGATCAAAGTTTGTTTAAAAGTGACTTTTTATGCTTCAAAAATAACTACTATATGATATAAATTAAATATAAGTAATGCAGTAAATATATAATATTGATGCTGTGAAAAAAAATATGTTATGTAATAATTAAGAACTTACCCTTCAGGTGTCTTATTACTAGGGGTGTGCACGGTTTGGTTTGGGTCGGTTTTTGGCTAAAACCGAAACCGAACCGACATATTCGGTTTTTAAAAAACCAAAAACCGAAACCATTCGGTTTTGGGCGGTTCGGTTTTTTCGGTTTATAATCGGTTTTTCGGTTTTTTTCGGTTTTAAAACCGTTTATATTTGGGTACGTCCGATTTAGATTAAAAAACTTGTTTTGCGTGTAAAACTAGTTTTTTTTTTCAATCTAAGCCTAATAATGTTTATCTCAAATTTCTAATCTATAATTACACACATATTTTTAAGATAAACACACATGCAAATAAGCATGCGTACAAACGATTACTGTCACATATGTAATTATATATTGTCAACTAAGCACAAATATATATCAAGCACGCGTATAAACAATGAAATAAATATATTACTCCTATGTCTCTAAAAAACGAATATTAATTTATAATTTTGATATATTACTTATTTATTTATATTATATTATATTTATATTACTTATATAATAAAATGGTTCGGTTCGGTTTTTACGGTTCGGTTTTTGGATGAAAACCGAAACCGAACCGAAACTTTTCGGTTTTTGAAAACGTAGAAACCGAACCATCGGTTTTTATATTCGGTCGGTTTTTTCGGTTCGGTCTTTTCGGTTTTTCGGTTCGGTTTCGGTTTTTTGGTTTTTTTTGCTCATCCCTACTTATTACCCCATATGTATTCTGCAATCTTCTTTCCATCTTCTGATAGTGGTTGGCCCAATATGATTTTCCGTTGATAATATGGAGACACTAAAGAAGGAGGCAGCTTTACTTGACGTTTTTTGTTTTCCATATCAACTGGTGGAGCAATACAGCTAACTGGTGATGCATGCATAATCATTTTTCTTTTTACAGGCTCAGGCTTATCTTTTTCTATCTTATTTCTTTTAGCAATTAACAGATCTCCTTCTTTGTTGCCTTTATCTTCATCATTTGATTTTTCATTCATGCATTGTAACTTTCCGACATTCTTTTTCATTAAATTATCCCTTATATCATCAAAAGTGGTTTTGTTTCCTTCAGTTCGTAGTTGACCAGATAGCGGAATCTCTTTATATTCTTCATGTTGTTCGGCAACAAAAAATGGTGTTTTACCTTTAACCTCTCTTGCATTGTTTTTCGGTAACCACAATTTCATACTATGTAAACTTTTAATAATTCCCTTTTCTGAATTTGTAGAGATTTTGGTGGCTCGGCAATTAAGAAACTTTTTGACACACTCTCTTCTGATCCAGCTAAGAAAGGTAGTTTGGAAACGGAGTAGTCAAAATACTCTTTGTTGACTTCTTCAATTGAAGGAAAATCGGTCATTAAACTCTCGATATTTTCCATTCCAATTGTAGGAAAGCCAGCTTCTTTGAGATTTTTAGAACCTGTTATTAAAAGAAGAAATTAAACAACAGTTTTTTGAAAAAATTAGAATAAATGTTTTACTGCAGCATAGTTACTTCTTACTGCATCATAGTGTTTTTTTATCTAGTCATGCATTATAGTTAAACAGTGCATTACTAGTTTTAAAACACTATGATGCAGTGAAATTAATAATCAATATAAGAAAGTGTTTGTTTTTCATTTACTTTCATATGCTCCCAGGTGTTCATCTGGTAATTCATCATCTTGCATTCCACCTTCAGTGTCAAGTTCCATCTCTGCTTCTTCACTATCAAGTTCCATCTCTTCTTCTTCACTTTCAAAGAATAGCGTTTGCGATTGATTTTCAAGGAATGAATCGTCATAAATGACAATAGATCTCTCGTTGACATCTTTATCGTACACTTCAGAACATATTTCAGCATTTAAACAATCTGTTTGACAAAAAATCAAATTAAAAAAAGAAAATAGTTGATTTAATATTTCTTTATAAACTAGTTTGCACTCTTTAGTTAAGTAGTATATCATAGAATATAATTCTATCTCGTTTATAAATATTATGATGCGATGAAATTGTTGCATAAAATCTAGTTATTACATATTACTTAAATATGTAACTAGATTAGAATATACTACAGACATTCAAGTTTTAAAGGTGTTCTAGTTATATTACAGACATTCAATATCCGAAACATACCATTTAAGATAAAATATTAGTAGAAACCAGAGAAGTGTCATTGTTCATTTACTTTTAGAGGTTTTTCCTGCTTTAGTGGGCGATGCTTCTCCTGCTTTTCCTTTTGTTGTCTTTTTAGGGGCAATAGATGGTTTATTTTTTCCCCCTTTAGCAGGTGATGCTGCTGCTGCTTTATCTTTGGTTGTTGACCTTGTCCGCCTTTCATATTCTAGTGTTGAGTCTGGCGTAGAATTCCCTTCATCCGTGGCTACAGGCTCAGCATTACCAGATTCATTAGCGTCTATACCTTCATTCATTCCAACTTCCGCATTCCCAACAGGCTCAGTAATATTTGTCTCATCGACGTCGTCAACTTCATTCATCCCTTCTTCTACAGATTCATCCAAACCAACTTCATCCAATACATTATCTCTATCTGCATCAGTCTTATCTTGATGATTCAAAGCATCATCATCGTTATACATTCTCTTTAAGAATGTATTTCTTTTTTGAACAATCACCTTGAAGTCATCGTCAACTGGGTATTCATTCAATGCTATTTTTAGCTTCTCGTCATGATCTTCAAACATTTGAATAAGCTTTATGAGCTTATGATTCAAGAAAACCTTCATATCCTGTGTGTTTTTGAAAAACAAAATGTTAGATGCATTAAACTTTTTAACATATTTTAAATTATATATGCTTGTATTATTTTGAGAAATATAATATAATATAAAATAAAATAAAATATATATATAAGCTATGATCTGTTGAAATTTTAATCTTTATTGGAGTAAGATATGCTATTTTTAGGATCACAAACATTTCAATAAGCTTTATGAGGTTATCATTTTAGAAAACCTTCATATCCTGTTTGTTTTAAAAAAAAGATAAATTGTTAGCTAAACATAACTTTGATGCATTAAACTTTTTATCTTTTTTTAAAAAAATATTTATATAGATAAAAAATGAGTTTTTTTTTTTTGGTAAAAGGGACTATCACCCCGGTAAAATATATTCACACCAAAAAAAGACCAATAAGTACAATGGAATGTGACAAAATGTCACATTAACCTCAAGCACACGCTTGAACAGCCACTAGTCATATGACACACCATATGATACTAGACAATGAGAAAAACGTAACCAAACACACCAATAGGGAAAAACCACCTAATGGCACATAACCCTAAAAAACCATACATATTCATATGCGAAAAATAGACTCTGGCAGGCTCCAAAGTTGAGCAACATAAGAACTCCCACGAGACTTCTTAAAAATGCAAGTCATGAGTTTTAACCGAACCGAAGAGAGAATACATTCAATAACCTGTAGATATGTTCTCTTCGAAGCCTTGAACAACCTCCAATTTCGTTCTTGCCAAATGAAATACGCAGACGCAGCCACTACCAATTTAGCAATAACAGCCCTAGACGTACGACGCTTCGCGAAAGGCAACAAAAGATCAATAATTTGGCTAAAGCAAGGAGTAGCCATACTTATACCTGCAAAACTACGAACATGGTTCCACACCTGCTTCGAAAAAGGACATTCAAAGAACAGATGGGAGTGGGAATCCGGCTGCAGATCACACAAAGGACATAAAACTGAAAGGTTGGCTGCTACATCCCACACACTGACGCGATCTTGGGTCTTCAAACGTTCTTTAATAACCAGCCAAAGATTAAACGCATGTCTTGGAATACAGCAAGAAAACCAAACCAGCTCGAACCAATTAACCTTCTCATTCCGTGGTCTTATCGTTGACTAAACAGCAGACACCGAAAATGGTTGAAAACCACAAGCAACATCACGCCAAACAATACTATCCTGCCTATCAGTCAACAAAGGAGGAACCCCCATTTGCTCCAAAGTTGGATATTTAATACTAAGAAACTCAGGCCATAACCATTGATTATTCCGGATGATATCCATCACTTTAGTAGACTTTTTAAAACCAGCCCGAAAAATATCTCTTGAAGATATAATAGCAGCAAGCGGGCTCAAACTGCTCCACATATCATACCAAGCCGAAACACTAGAGCCATCCTCAATTTTGTGCCAAATGAACTCCCTAATATGATGAGTTTGATGCATTAAACTTTTTAACTTTTATTCAGTAAAAATATGATGATTTATTTTTTGCAAAATAGTCTATGTTAACTAAAATCTAACTTTGATTCATTAAAATTTCTAAACTAATGCATCAAGATATGGAACTTATATTTTAACTTAATAATACAGAAGAGACTTGATGATTACCTGACTAGTTTTTTCTTTGAACTATTGTAGATTCTCTTCTCGGCTAGTACTTCCACCCTCTGTTAACACAATGATCAAACCTAATATTAGAAATCATCATATGATTCCATATATCTATATTTTTTAATATAAGATTATAACTTACCTAGTAGATTATTTCGTTCTTTCCTTTTCTTCAATTTTATATTTGGTTTTTCAATATATTCAAATTCTTTGAATATAGGAAGTTTACCAAAGCCTCCACTCTCTATTTCTTGTGCTTCGCTTTTTTTAGCAAGTCTGTACTCCATCCTTTGAATACAGGTGATGTTCTTTCCACTTTTAGATCAGGCGAATCTATTGAACTGTAGTATATAAGCTAAAAAAGAAAATATATATATTAGCATTACTATTCATAATCTATTGCATCATATTTTAGAAATAATACATTAGTAGTTAATGCTATAAAAAACATACCGCCAATACTACTGTGGAAGCAGAAAAGGTTTTTCCTGGTGACCAATCCTGGATCTCTGATTGAATACAATAAAAAATATACCCGCACCAATCAAATTATTGAAATTCTTCCATTCGTTTTACCGATGGTATGAATCTTTGATTTGTAGTGCCATCTTTGTTCCCTTCAGCTAGACAAGAGAAGAAAATAACCAAAAAGCCGACTTGGAAAAACCAATCTGTTTCGGTCAAGCTAGCAACATGATCTTCAAGCTTTGAAATATTTATCCTGTCTGCATCATCTCCTGCAAAGGGTGTTGTTGCTCTTCAATCTGTAGTTGTCTTATCTTCAGACGTTATGCTAGGTAGAAAGATAACTTTCTTTTCACCCATCGGAACACCCAAAATGTCATAAATTAATTCCTTGGTTACTTTAATTCTTCTTTCATCCTTCAACTTTATAGTGTCTGTTTCAAGATCATAGTTTTGTACAATCCAAAATGTCATCTTGGTTGGAACTGACATATACTCAAAATTATTGATGAAATCTCCCAAACCCATTTCTTCTATAACCTTAAGCTGTCTGGTGGTGCATGCTTTTAACAAAAGATTCAAATGACGCACTGACATTCTTGGGATGATATTGGGAAATAATGTTTTGCCTTTTTTAGGAACTTTTTTTTCAGCAACTTCTTTTTCAGCTACATTCTCTACCACTTTCTTCGATTTAATCCTCCGAAATCTCATCATCTTACCTTTTTCAACTACCTTCTCTACAACTTCCTTCCCTGTCACAGCATTTGGAGCATCTGTCTTTGATGTCTCAACATTTTCTGATTGAATTTGTTCAGCATCGTCAAGTACCTCAGTTGAAACTGTAATATCGACTGCTTTGCCTTTTTTTAGCAATTTCTTTTTCAGCTACCTTCTCTACCACTACCTTCTCTACCACAGCAGTTGGAGCATATGTCTTTGATGTATAAACATTATCTGATTGAATTTTTTCAGGATCGTCAAGTACCTTAGTTGAATCTGGAATATCCACTGCTGCAACCTTTTTCTTTTTTTGTTTTGGCTTCTTCCTTCATCAGTTGGGATGTCATCAGCTGCTGCTCTTTTACCAGAAACTTTGTTTTTAACACATATTTTTTTTCGTTTGGAAGATACTTCATTTGTATTAAATCATTACACATCCAATTCATATAATGATATGCTTTTACCTGTAAATAATTAACAATGTTATCCAACTTTTAAGAATTTAATGAATCATTACACATCCAATTCATATAATGATACAGTAAAATTTCAACACAGTGATTTTCAAACATGAAAACTCACATTTAATCAAATTTTGGACAACAGCCAACCTAAATCATGCATACAAACGTAACTCGGAATATAGAGCATTAGAGTTCAAATTTTAACACATGACACTGATTTTCAAGCATATAAACAATCATTTAATCAAAATTTGAACAATATCTAACATAATACTTTCATATACAACATTAGAGTACAAATTTTAACACATCGTAGTGATTTTCAAGCATGAAATCTCACATTTAATCATAATATAGACAACGGCTAAATAAAATCATTCATATGAATCTAACTCGAATTTTAGAGCATTAAGGTACAATTTTTAACACATTACAGTGTTTTTCAAGCATGATAAATCACACTTAATCATACTTTAGGCAACGGCTAACATAAATCATTCATATGAACCTAAATCACATTCTAGAGCATTAGAGTACCATTTTTATCACATCAAACTAATTTTCAAGCATATAAACAATCATTTTATCAATATTTATGAACAATTTGTAACCTAATTCATTCATATGTACCTAACTCGGATTTTAGAACATATAGTACAAATTTTAACACATCGTAGTGATTTTCAAGCATGAAAACTCACATTTAATCATACTTTAGATAACGGCTAACCTAAATCATTCATATGAAACTAACTTGGATTCTATAGCATTAGAGTGCAATTTTGATCATATCGCAATGTTTTCAAGCATATAAACTCACGTTTAATCAAAGCTTGAACAACAACCAACCTAAATCATTCATTTGAACCTAACTCGGAGTCTAGAGCATTAGAATCCAAATTTTAACACATCATATTGATTTTAAAATGTATAAACTCACATTTAATCAAACTTTAAACAACAGCTAACAGAAAACATTCATATCAACCTAACTTGTATTTTAAAACATTAGAATACAAATGTTAACACATGATACTGATTTCAAAGCGTAAAAACATACATTTAATCAAATTTTGAACAACATCTAACCTAAATCATTCATATGAACTTAACTCAGATCTAGAGCATTATAGTACAAATTTTAAAACATTATTGTGATTTTCAAACATGATAACTCACACTTAATCCAATTGTGGACAACAGCCAACCTAAATCATGCATACAAACGTAACTCGGAATATAGAGCTTTAGAGTTCAAATTTTAACACATGACACTGATTTTCAAGCATATAAACAATCATTTAATCAAAATTTGAACAATATCTAACATAATTCATTCATATACAACATTAGAGTAAAAGTTTTAACACATCGCAGTGATTTTCAAGCATGAAATCTCACATTTAATCATAATTTAGACAACGGCTAAATAAAATCATTCATATGAATCTAACTCGGATTTTAGAGAAATAGGGTACTATTTTTAACACATTATAGTGTTTTTTCAAGAATGATAAATCACACTTAATCATACTTTAGGCAACGGCTAACATAAATCATTCATATGAACATAAATCACATTCTAGAGCATTGGAGTACCATTTTTATCACATCAAACTAATTTTCAAGCATATAAACAATCATTTTATCAATATTTATGAACAATTTGTAACCTAATTCATTCATATGTACCTAACTCGGATTTTAGAACATTATATTACAAATTTTAACACATCGTAGTGATTTTCAAGCATGAAAACTCACATTTAATCATACTTTAGATAACGGCTAACCTAAATCATTCATATGAAACTAACTTGGATTCTATAGCATTAGAGTGCAATTTTGATCATATCGCAGTGTTTTTCATGCATATACTCACGTTTAATCAAACCTTGAACAACAGCTAACCTAAATCATTCATTTGAACCTAACTCGGAGTCTAGAGCATTAGAATCCAAATTTTAACACATCATATTGATTTTAAAATGTATAAACTCACATTTAATCAAACTTTAAACAACAGCTAACAGAAAACATTCATATGAACCTAACTTGTATTTTAAGACATTAGAATACAAATTTTAACACATCATACTGATTTTAAAGCATATAAACATACATTTAATCAAATTTTGAACAACATCTAACCTAAATCATTCATATGAACTTAACTCAGATTTTAGAGCATTAGAGTACAAATTTTAAAACATTAAAGTGTTTTTCAAGCATGATAACTCACATTTAATCATACATTAGACAACGGCTAACATAAACCATTCATATGAACCTAAATCACATTCTAGAGCATTAGATTACAATTTTAATCACATCAAACTGATTTTCAAGCATATAAACAATCATTTATACAAAATATTTACAATATGTAACCTAATTCATTAATATCAACCTAACTCGGATTTTAGAGCATTACAGTACAAATTTTAACAAATTATAGTGATTTTCAAGCATGAAAACTCAAATTTAATCATACTTTAGACAACGGCTAACATAATCCATTCAGATGAACCTAAATCACATTCTAGAGCATTAGAGTATAATTTTAATCACATCAAACTAAGTTTCAAGCATATAAACTATCATTTATTCAAAATATTAACAATATGTAACCTAATTCATTAATATCAACCTAATTCGGATTTTAGAGCATTAGAGTACAAATTTTAACAAAAATTACAGTTATTTTCAAGCATGAAAACTCACATTTAATCATACTTTAGACAACGGCTAACCTAAATCATTCATATGAACCTAACTTGTATTCTATAGCATTAGAGTGCAATTTTTAACACATCGCATTGAAATAAAGATGTAGAATAAATCACTTACTGGTTAATATAGTTATAGATTTTTCCAGCGACTTTTTTTTACTGTTTCCATAATCTACTCTTTGTTTTATCATCACTCTAACACTTTTCCTATTTTCTAGATACATGAAATGATAGTTGGAATCAGATTGTTATAAACATAAATAATATCGAAAATAAACAAATAGAGGTATTAATTCGCTTACGAGGAGGAGTACAGGATTTCAGATTCTTATTCACCATCTTTTTGGATTGATGCATTTCAAATTTTATGCATCTGGTTTTGATTTGGTTTTGATCTAGTGTGTGTAAACTTGGGGAGAGAGAAATATTGGAGATATATGTAGTAACTGGTAAATATAAGAGCTACGTGGGTGTTTATTCACCATAAATGAGACGCTCTCGGTTGGTTATTTAATATTTTGCCCCTAAAGTTTGTAATATATATACCAAATCAATATAAAATTTTAAAAGATTTTTCCAAATCAATATTTAATTTTAACACATTAATAGGTAGGTGGTCGTTTATTCATCATAATTGAGACATTCTCGAAAGGTTATTACTAATATTTACCAAATCAATATACAACTTTATCATATTTTAGCAAATCAATATATAAATTTATCATGTTTTATCAAATCAATATACCATTTTATCAGATTTCTTAAAAACAATATTAAATATAAAGGTATAATGCTTAAAAATCTACTTATTTCCATTAGAACTTTACCAAATCATAAAGGTTAATTACTGCATTACAGGAGAGGATAACCAAAATAAATATTAGGTAAATAGAGTGGCATTTACAATGTACTTAGGCCAAGCTGAAATAAAATTACAACAAAAACAAACTTTATGTTTTGGGTAAACTTTACATAATAAAACTCTTTAAAAGTATATACACAATTTCATTAAATTTCATCCATGGATTGCCTTCTTTATTCTTGCTTCAAACTTTCTCATGAGCCCAATATTAACTTTCACATTGACTTATAATCTTTTGTTTCTTTTGTTGCTTCTTCCAATGCTGGTCCGCCGCTTTGAGTAACTCATTTCTCCAAAGGTTACAAGGCAACAGCAGAATCTTTGCTAAGTACTTTGCTCTGAGAGTGTTAATAGTTGATTTTTGATATCTGTTTTCATCTGGCATTGTCATCAACCATATTTCTTTACCGATGTACATCTCCATATGCCTCATAGAAAATAGACCACAGTCGACAACATTTTTTTTGGTCCTCTAAGTCATCTTCAAGACTCTTGGGACGGCCTTCATGAATGCAGCATGTTTTGGATTATTTACACTTTCTAGGTAAGCAATGAATAATTTGATTTGTGAAAAAAAATACAAGATTGCTGTTAATGCTGTAAAATTATATGTAATCCAATAAAAAATATTTACCTATTATATTTAAAAAAAATTTATAACAAAATTTTGAAGGTTATAAAAAACTAGTATTTATTAATACATAACTGTTTATCCAAATGAGATTCATAAATCAAAAAATTACCATTGTCATGGCATAAGGGCCATATCTGTTATCAAGATCCTCAGAATTATCATCAAGGTTGTCCATGATTTCTATTTCAGCAGATATCATATTGAAGCATATTAAATAGTAATGGTTTACATCATCTATCATCTGAATGCAAGGAATCATAACCTGTAGATAATTCAGTAAAATATTATTAACTAAAACATAGTAATGCTGTAAAAATTTAAGTGTAATGCTGTAAATAATTTTTAAATAGTTTTAGTAATAGATGTTATTTATGACTTACCATACTAATGTTATTCAAATTTGTTTTCTTTGCATTCTGTAAAACAAACTCAAAGTTATCATCAAAAACTTTTCTCAGGTGTTCTTCATCCTTTTTCTGTTCAACCAGAGCGGGAGGCTGTATATAATCACAAAAAAAATAAAATATTTCAACCTATAGAAATTCAGTTTTTAAGTATATATATAGACAAAAAACTCACCATCATTCCTGTACTGCAGTACAAATTTGAGTTAAATGAGACGCTCGATTTGAATGTCTCCTCATACGCCAGAACAAGACTCCATAGGTCAAGAATATTTGATGAAATTAGGATGTTTGGATAAAGACTCAAGAACCATATACATTCAATTATTATGCCCAATCCACTGAATAAAAATTCCTTGTGCATTATAAAAGGAATTCAGTTTTTTTACCAAATCACAAAAAAATATATATCTATAATATGCAATTCAGTTACTTTATTAAAGGTTAATGTAGTAAAAACTAACCCTTCAGGACAACTGCCACTCCATACATATTCTATAACCGTTATTTCATCTTTAGTAAATGGTATGGATGGATGAATTTTTCTCTCTTGATATGGTGACAACTTTTGACTTGAGTCTATCCTATAAACCGCATCTTCTAATACTTCAACGCCTCTTTTCATACTTCTGATAGGCCTTTTAAAATCACTTTCATTTGAGGGTTCTGGAACTACAATACTAACCACTTTCTCTTTGCCTTTTTTTGAATTCTTATCTTTAACACTACTTTTGAACATTGGCGTCTTAGTGTCTGTGTTTTGGACTGCATTAACAAGTATTGAAGCCATTCCAGAAATTTCAAGTATTTCAGTTGCTTCAGCTACTTCATTAGCTTCAACAGATGATTTTTGAGGCAATTCAGCAACTTCATGAGCTTCAACACTTTTTTCTTTGGCACTTGTATTTTCTTCATCTATTTTTCTTGCCTCAAAATGTCCTTCATTGTTTCATACTAGGCTTAATTTCAGATTTCTTGATTTAGGACGAAAGGAAGGAGTGTTGATATTTTGTAAAACATATGAGGTACAAGTCCAAACATTATCGGTCATATTTGCAACCAAATCAAATGCATCCAACCCTGGTTGACCTACATCAAAATCAACAACTTTAGCACCCAAGATACCCAAATCATCTTCAACATCAATCTTTCTTCGTTTGTTGATTTGATATCCTTTTTCGTCTTCCTTCGTTTGTGATAAAGGTTCTATTATGGGAAGTCTAGTGTTTAGATAACTCAAAAAACTTTCATCACTATCTTCTGAAGGTTCTTCTACGACATAAGCTATCCGAGCATTTTTATCAGTTTCATTTGAAGATTGTGTTTCTAGAGGAGTTGTCTGAGTGAAATAAGTATAATCAAATGGTACAATGCCCATGTTTTGCCCTGCAATCAGATTTTGAGGCCCCTCACCAGCATTTTTACAATCATGCTCATCTTTCTTTTCCTCATTTACATCGTCACCACCTTTTTTATTCTTGTTTTCATTATCACCATTATCTGCATATTTTTACATTGTTAGAATTTTTAAATTGCAAACCTTACCAAATTAACATAATAATGTTATAGCATTGTAGTTATATTATTACCAAAAAATTATTTAGTACAACATAGAAAAATATAATTTGAAGGTTATAGACATACCATCATGTTGATCCTCAACATTTCCTTTTTCTGCATCATCATCGTCATCTTCTTCGTCATCATCTAATTCATCATCATTGTCAGTTTCATCATCAATATCATCATCCTCATCTCCATTGTCGTCTTCACTACCATCATTTTCATCATCCTCATCTCCATTCCCCTTTTCACTATCATCATTTTCGTCTTCCACATCACCTTGCTTATGTTTATAATAAACTATGAAAACCTTATTTCTATGATGTACAAGTTTTTTTAACCTTTCAAACTCGGAATAGTATCTAAAAGCAAGATCCAATTTTCTATCAGAATCTTCCATCAGCTTAATTGCTTGCTGTAGATTAGCTTTTACAGTATCGCACATTCCCTATAATATAAAAAAAGCATTTAAATTTTAATGCATTAAATTGTTTTTTTTTTCAAATCACTTTCATAACTTTTAAAAAATAACATCAAAACTATCATTTTCAAACAACCGAGTTCTCAATCCGCATTACAAAGAAGGAGTCTTCCCAATATGGGGAATCAAAAGGCTCCCACTAGGTTTTCGAGCTTGTTCCTAGTGAGCCACATGCATCAAATATTTTTTGATTGTGTGAGCCTTAAGACCGGAAAAATTTACTGAATTTTAGTTAATTTTTTAACCAAATCATCTTACGTAACATATATTTCATTCAAAATTATTACCTTAAAAGTTTTAGATGAAAAATCTTTAAGCTTCTTCAAGTTCTTCTTCTGAAAACTCTTCTTCATCTTCTACAACATCAACAAAATAAATTATTATATAATAACAAAATTTCAAGAATATTTTTATTTTATATTTTATGTATACCTGATAAATTCACTAATTTCTTTTTTTTGGTATCTTTCTTCTTTGGCTCAATCCATTCTAAACTATCAACGATTTCTAAACGTCCAAAACCTCCTTTCTTAAGTTCAAGAGATTCTCTAGCTTTCATCAATTGATGATTCCATGCTTTGAACGCAGGGACTGTTTTTTTGACCTTTACCTTTTTACACACAGTTGAATTGCATTACACAAGCTGCATCAAAAAAATATAATTTAGTAGTTAGCTGTTGAAAATTTATGTAAAATTTAATAAACTAAAAAGTAAATTTTTATAGCATTTTAAGTAAAATAGTTACAACAGTTAAGACTAAAATTTACAGCATTTAAGTTTAAATTAGTACTTACTGTGAGTAAAACCAATGGTCCACTGAAGGTGCTACTTGAATCAAAACTGTTGCATTCCTTCACCAAACATTCTAATACATATGAGCACCAATCCATTTTTGCAATCCTATCAGTGTTATTCCCAATAAATGGAATAAGCCTCTTATTTATCGTTCCATCTTTGTTACCTTCTCCGATTATTGAGAAGAACAGTGATAGGAAACCAACATCAAATACCCAATTGGCTTGTTCGTATTCAGTCAAAAATGATTCCAATTTTGATACTCCGATTTTCTTATCATTACTGACAATATGCTTCACCTTTCTTCTCCATCTCTGATTCGTAGGCTCTAATAGGATTTTTTTTCTTTTAGAGTTTCAACAGGGATATCACCCATTGGTATCCCAAGCATATCATGCACAAGTTGTTTGGTAAACTTTATCTTCCTACCATCTCCCATTCCTAGAGTGCGTGCTTCTGAATCAAAATTGGTAGCTAAAAACAGACCAAAGGTTGATGGAATATAATATATGTTGAAGTTTTTAGGAAAATCACCAAATCCCATTTCTCGAACACGCTTGTCTTGTTGAGGGCTTAAGTTGTTTAGGACCTTTTGGAGATTTCTTGGTGACATTCTGTATTTTATTGTTTCATGATCAACCTTTTTGGCTTCTTTTGTTGAATTGCTTGTGGATAACAAATGATCATATTATCTATTGTTTTTGCCTTCTTTTTTGACTGAAAATAGACATCAGAATCTTTTTTTACTGCAAGTCTTTTCCCCTTATCTTCCTTTTTTTCTATATAATATTTATCGAAAGTATTTTCTTCAAAATCCGAATCACTGTTTTCCGTTGTTTTTTTTTCTCATTGGTCTTTTTAACTGATGGAGATATACCTGAAAAGATCACACAATCTATTCATTTAAAGACAGTCTATATAAACCACCTTAACAGAATAACACATCAATTTCAAACAAACTAAGATAAACTTTTATTAGATATTCCTATCACATAGTATCACATTTAAAGTATTAGATACCTGTGGTCAAGCTTTAATGAATCACATTTATCAAATTAGATACGTGTGATCATGTCTTATATCCTATAAAATCAGAATCTCAATTTTAACGCATCGCATCAAATTTTGAAGATATTAGAACAGATTTAATACAAATTATAACACATCACAGTTATTTTATAGATCATTAACTCAGATTTAATCATACTTCAAACAACATCTAACGTAAATCATTTATATGAAATTAACTCAAATTCTAGAGCATTAAAATGCAATTTTTATAACATAACAGTGATTTTCTAGATCATTAACTCAGATTTAATCATACTTTAAACAACAGTTAACCTAAATTATTCATTTGAACATAATTCAGTTTCTATAGCATTAGATTACAATTTTTAACAAATCACACTGATTTTCAAGCATATAAACTTACATTTAATCAAACTTTGATCATCATTTAACCTAAATTATTCATTTGAATCTAACTCAAAATCAAGAGCATTAGTATACAAATTTTAACAAATCACTATGATTTTCAAGCATATAAACTCACATTTAAATAAAATTTGAAGAACATTTAACCAAAATCATTCATATGATCCTAACTTGGATTCTATAGCATTAGAGTGCAATTTTATCATATCGCATTGTTTTTCAAGCTTATAAACTCACTTTTAATCAAAGCTTGAACAACAGCTAAACTAAATATTACATTTGAACCTAACACAGAATCAAGAGCATTAGAATACAAATTTTAACACATCACTCTGATTTTCAAACGTATAAACTCACATTTAATCATACTTTAAACAACAGCCAACCTAAATCATTCATATGAACCTAACTTGGATTCTATAGCATTAGAATACAAATTTTAACACATCACTCTGATTTTCAAACATATAAACTCACATTTAATGAAACTTTAAAAAACAGTTAACATAAATCATTCATATCAACATAACTTGGATTTTAGAGCATTAGAGTACAAATTTTAACACATAACAGTGATTTTCAAGTATGAAATCTCACATTTAATCATACTTTAGACAATGGCTAACTAGAATCATTCATATGAATCTAACTCGCATATTAGAGCATTAAAGTTCAAATTTTAACACATTATAGTGTTTTTCAAGCATGATATCTCACATTTAATCAAACTTTAAACAACATCTAACAGAAAACATTCATATGAACCTAACTCGGATTTTAGAACATTAGAATACAAATTTTAACACATCATATTGATTTTCAAGCATATAAACTTACATTTAATCAAATTTTGAACAACATTTAAACTAAATCATTCATATATACTTAACTCAGATTTTAGAGCATTAGAGTCCAAATTTTAACACATCGCATTGATTTTCAAGCATGAAAACTCCCATTTAATCATACTTTAGACAACAGCTAACCTAAATCATTCATATGTACCTAACTTGCATTCTAATGCATTAGAATACAAATTTTAACTCATCACTCTGATTTTCAAACATATAAACTCACATTTAATGAAACTATAAAAAACAGTTAACATAAATCATTCATATCAACATAACTTGGATTTTAGAGCATTAGAGTATAAATTTTAACACATCACAGTGATTTTCAAGTATGAAATCTCACATTTAATCATACTTTAGACAACGGCTAACTAAAATCATTCATATGAATCTAACTCGCATTTTAGAGCATTAGAGTTCAAATTTTAACACATTATAGTGTTTTTCAAGCATGATATCTCACATTTAATCAAACTTTAAACAACAGCTAGCAGAAAACATTCATATGAACCTAACTCGGATTTTAGAACATTAGAATACAAATTTTAACACATCATTCTGATTTTCAAGCATATAAACTTACATTTAATCAAATTTTGAATAACATCTAACCTAAATCATTCATATGAACCTAATTCTAATTCTAGAGAATTATAGTTAATTTTTAGCACATAGCAATGATTTTGAAGCATTAAAAGCCACTTTTAAACAAACTTTAGTATAACATCTAACCTAAATCATTCATATGAACCTTAGTCTAGTTCTAAAGCATTATAGTGCATTTTTAACACATAGCAGTGATTTTGAAGCTTAAAAGTCACTTTTAATCAAGTTTTGAACATCTAACCTAAATCATTTATATGAACCTTAGGCCGATTCTAGAGCATTACAATGCAATTTTTAACACATAACAATCATTTTGAATCATAAAAAGTAACTTTTAAACAAACTTTGAACAACATCTAACCTAATCATTCATATGAACATAAGTCTAATTCTAGTGCATTATACTGCATTTTTAACAAATAGCATTTATTTTCAAGCATAAAAAGTATCTTTAAACAAACTTTGAACAATAATCTAAAAATTAACAAATCTATTACCAGACGGAGAAGGCGAAGATAGTCCGATAAAGGTACGAATCATCTCGATTGGTTGCTTAATTTTTTGATTCAAGATGATTCAGTGCGTGAAATGCGTGTTTTTTGATCGGATTCAGTGTGTGAAATGTGCGTTTTTTGATAGGATTCAGTGTCTGAAGTGTGTGTTTTTTATCGGTTTCAGTGCTTTAAGTGTGTGTTTATTGAGCGGTTTTTTACTGCGTGTATTGTGTGTAGTATGTGTGTTTTGATCGTTTATGGGCGCGTTTAATATTCTTTTTCTTTCGAGAATTGCCCCTAAAGTTTGATAGTTTACAAGAATACACCATTTTTTTTATCAAATTTAGTAATTTTGATCCAAGGGCTGAGAATTCACCTCATTTATTTTATTATAGGATTTGTTTTAAAATAACCCCACTCTTTCTCTCTCTCTCTCTCTCTCTCTCTCTCTCTCTATATATATATATATATATATATATATATATATATATATATATATATATATATATATATATATATATATATATATATATATATATATATATATATATATATATATATATATATATATATATATATATATATATATATATATATATATATATATATATATATATATATATATATACTAGCTTTTAGACCCGTCCGATGGACGGGCTAGCTTTAAGTATATATTTTTTAATGAAAATTGAAGTTATGTGTGTTTGTATTAGAAGTCTAGTATATGTAGTGTTAGTTGTGATATTAATATTTTAATAATGTAGCATAGAATGGACGAAAATAACGTAGTTTGAAATATTTTATTTATTTAAGAATTTTATAAGTTAATTGAATTTGCATACGTTAACATGTAAAACTGCTTTATACATAATTGCTTGTATAATTTCAATACTTACCTTTATAAGAACATCCCAACATTCATTTGAGGTAATGAATTTGAGATAATAAAGGATACAATAACTCAGTGAAGTCTTGTTACACAATAAGAAAATTACATTTAACATTTTCATCGTCATAGAAAACATATAGTAGATATGTGTTCGACTTCTCATGACCATATATACTAAAGCTATATAAACTTATGATAGAAAAAAAGGAAGTAAAAAGTCAAAATCATGTAGCCTTGGCCTTTGGACTTGCATTTTTGGTATGTGTTTGGTCCATTTTTTTTACTCTAATGGGCTGAACTAAATCAATACTATCTCATCTAATAGGCTCTTTTGCTTGACCCTGATTAATAAAGTTTTCATTAGCCCATTCTTGTAGACATATACATATGCACATGCCTACTCAACTTTACCATGTATCAATGTTGCACAAAAAATTGCCTATTCAAATTAAACTAAATATTAATTCTGTAAGAAATGTTTAAAGAATGATTTTACATGTACAATGTGCTAACATTATCACCAACTACTAAAGGTTGCTTTCGAGTATCAACATCATTCATTCACAGCTTAACTCTATAAAGAGATTCCTTTCTAGATTTAAACCGACATTCAATGGGCAGAAAAAGAATATAAAAATATGTGTAAGAAAGGCTCGTTTTTTATAGACGTGAAGGCAAAAAGTTAAATTTGTTAACCGAATAAAAGCAATTATGACAAAGAGTACATATAAAAAGTTTGCAACAAACATACTGAAACTATGATAGAAAAAAAGAGTTAAAATAGCGTCCCGTATTACTTTTTTATAAAACGAAAAGTGAGCTAGTAAACGTATAAAATAGAGAAAAATGACATCTTATTTACATAGAAAAATATGTCAAACTTACTTCATTAGAGATAAGAGTGTCATAACACACCAACCCCTCAAAATTTTGCATAGTGAGCTGCAAATTCAGCGCCATATAACACCAACACAACTCACAAAATACCCCTCACACACAACACACCCAACCCCTCATCACTTGGGCCCCATCACTATCTTTTTTTTTCTTTTTTTTCATTTTCACACAAACTAAAATTTATTTCATTCAAATTAAAACATTACAAATACGAAAATAAAAATTACATTGATACGGAAGAAAAAAAATACGATAAAAAAAAACAAAAATTTAAAAACACAACAATTAAAATAAACTACTCATTTTTGGGTTGACGGTGCTCCCAAATATGGTCAATAAGACACCGTTGAAGCCTTGTACGAGTCGGCTTATCACGAAGTTCTTTTTGTTGTCTTTGACGTATTGCACAACGCCCGACCTATGTCCTTAATATATTTGCATGTGGACAAACATACATTTCTGCAGCTTCATATATCGCACCCCCTGATTTTTCAAGATCATGTTGTGCAATATGATGCAGGTGTACATGATTCTACGTAACTTGTTCACAGTAAATTGACGCGCTGACTGAGCTATAATACGCCATCTCCCTTGTAAGACACCAAATGCCCTTTCAAGAGAGATTTTAGTTGTGTGTGTGTTAAAAATAAGAACATTAGGATTATATATAAGAAAAAAAAATTAATTAAAAATGTTACCGTTGCATTTACAACGGCTATATATGCCACTATCTTCTCGTCGTTCATATTTCGGAAAACCAAAATTTCTTCGGCGAATAAAGGGGTGGGTGTGGTGAAATGACACGACGAGGCACCACCTCGGATCGACGAGAGGTACCTCGTCGTGGTACCTTCCTCTCTTAGCATTCAAATCTACATGTCCGCTTATAGCTGAATAATTTAAGGGTTGTTTTTTATGTCTATTTGAATGTATGTTGCGCCAATCATTAATGGTCAAATTAGTTGGCCAACCCACTTACTCATATGACTCAGTTCACCGGTTACACTGCCACTATTCAAATCATTTTCATATTTAGTTTAAAAGCTTGAAGCTTTTCAATCATTAAATAGTAGACTCAAGCATGGTAGACACGTCACAAGCTTGTGAATCTTTTGTTGTGATCCTGACAATAATAAGTAGCCAATATGCTGAAATTTTATTAACAAAGTAAGATACAATAATAATGGCAGACATTATAGAATAACAATTTACATACAGAGATGTTCAACCTCAGTTGCTAACTTCTGATAGATGGGGATTGTTTTATATATTATAAAAATGAGCTGTATAAAATTTCTTAAAAACTACCCCTCAAATTAATAATGGTATTGTGATCAGAAGATAAAAGTTATTATGAAAACGTGTTTGATTAGTGTCCAAAAAGGGACACATTGTAATACTATAGTGGTTATGTAATTTTCTATGTCAGATATGTTACTTTATAACAAAGACTACGTAAATAATGAGATAAATAATGTTAGTTTACCGAATGAGAATCCTTGATATAGCTCTCCTTAACTTTGTGACTCTTGCAAATGGCACAGAGACACCAGCATGCAAACTCACTCCTATTTGAGCAAGGAAAGCAGAATAGTATACGGAAATCAAACACTATAAATAGTTTCCATTCCCGTAGAGTCAATCCTATTACTCCATATAAATAATTTCTACTATACTACTCAACGCCTGATCCATTTGTGCGTCTCTAAAATAACAAATGAAGGATTGGTAAGAAAAACATGTTCAACCAAAAACCTTAAGTTTAAAATAACAAAACATGGTGGTGATATGATGCTTAAACAGTTATGGACTCTAAAACGTACAATTTAGAATTAACTAATATTGTTTCACATATTTAGTCTACCAATTATGGCGGATTTTGGTCCATTCAAGCTGTTTAGACTTTAGAGCATGCAATTGTGCCTAATAGGTCAATTTTGACAATAAGAAATCTAACAATCAATCATTACATTATCTTCTTTCGAAGTTAATGAAATTTAACAATCAGATTAACCAAACCTTGGTTCAAGCATTTTAGTACTCCTGAATACCCAAAACGCTTAGAATTGTTAACACGAGGAGTGCCTGATTACTACCTTGCTGTGTTACTTACCTAAGTCAACTCACGTAATACTTAATCTACCTCCACATTAATATAAATAAATCTAGTTAGCATGGGGGAGTATTCCTTTTATACATATGGTTTTGTCCTTTGCATACTTGAATACTGAAATACTAAGGCCCTTCAATGGTTTTAGGGTGATACTTCAGATCAGTAAATGCTTTGAAATACAAAGAATATCGAGTCACGGTTTAAAATGTCATTGGGATAAATGTAGATAACTCTAACAACTTTAGTTATATCATTATCTGCTCCAAATTAGGTTTTTTATTCCTATGATAACTTCACAAAACTGATATCCAACACTCTTAAAGCATACCACTCTCAAAATTAGCAAATACTTAAATACTTAACAACATCACTATCGAGGGTTTTCATGGGGATCAAGATGATGTTTTAGACGAACACTAAATTTTGCTTCTTCTTACTAAAACAATTTCTTATCTACAAATTATTAAATGTTTGTAAAATACAGGAAAGTGTTTTAGTTTAGGATCTTGTATGAGCTGAGAATGTCTACTTGATGTTTATGAGATAACAAATATATCTCTTGGCTGCACAAGACCTTCATTAAATTAGTCACAAACGGATCCATCTTGCAGTGGGCAATTAAGTTTTTGCTTGAGATCAAATAGCCTTACGAAAACACCTAAAATGCAGCATATAAGAGGCCTATTTATAGCATATAAACACCCTTATTTCACACCCAAACAACAACCACAACAGCACCAAAAAACAGCTTCTAACTGCCAAAACAACAACATTTCAACGACTTTGCAACACCAAAATCAGTAGCTTTTCAACACCAAATTCAACATCTTTTAGCACCAAAATCATCAGTAAATTTAGTAGCTTTCATTCAGCAGCTTTTAGCACCAAAATCAGCAGCAAATTCAGCAGCAAATTCAGCGGCAAATTCAATAGCTTTTTACCAACAATTCAGCAGCTTATAGCATTGCAAAAACGTACCAAAAACCTGTTTAAAAGTGCAATGAAATGGGTGAAACTATTTTTTAATCATAATTTAAAATGAAAAGTTGTAAAGTAAGGAAAGATGCATGGTTTCCACATGCGCATAATCAATAATAAATTTTAATGCATTTTAAATAAGAAAAATCAAACAACACATAGATAAGTAGTTTCATTAAGCTAATCCATACCTTGTGTGTCATTGTCCCGCATATATTCTATCAACATTAGCATGTTGTGTGAGTGACTATTTTTTTAGCTTCAAACCGGAAGTTTATTGTTTATTGTCAATGGCTTTAACCATAGTGTCATCTTCAGAAACTGGTGTTTTACCTATAAGGAAGAAAAGGCGATTTTTGGAATAACTAATGCATGTAAAGTATGTACAACAATGATATAGAAGTTTATTACCACTCTAATGTTGACACGATCTACATCAACTTTGTTACCATGAACTACAAATAGATGTGTTTTTGGGTAAGAAGGACTTGCCTGGAAAAATTAATTAAGCCATTAGTTCATAGAAGAAGTTCCTGACATCATATTAAGTCCTAAATTGAAATACGAGTTCAAGATTTTCTACAAATTCTTAAAATAGCAATAAATGAGATTCTTAATATTTTCATTGGGTTATGCACGTCCTGTGACAGCAAAAGATCATTTCTGTCAAAACAATCATCGTTTACAACCTCACATAATAAAAAAAAACTTAAATCCCGATGTTTGCACTACGCTTAAAGCCCTAAAAATCATATTACACTTTTTACAATAAGCTCAAACACAAAATTATATTTGGCCTCAATTTCAGCCTATTTTAAACTGTAACAAATTACTTCCAAGATTTTGTCCTAATATAGTCAAACTCACATGACCAACGCTGATAAATTAACAGTTTTAGCTTTTAGCTCTGAACATTTTATGCTACATTTATAACCTAAACTTAGTATCCTTGTCGAACGCAGGCTCCAAATTCAAAAGGAATAATTGATGCATACATGTAATGTTTTAATGCAAAAATATTAACAAATCATCAGCGGGTGCATCTAAATGGATGTCTAGCCTCAAAGTCAACCTTCTACACCTTATTCGCCAAGTTCATAGTGCATGAGTATCAAAATTTTAGTCACCTGTCTATAATAGGCTTAAAGATTTGAGTTGTATTTGTCATACCAACAGTTCCAATACCAAAACCTAATGCTTTTAGTTCAATCAAGCACCCGGTTTGTTACTTCTCGGTTTTTACATTGTGATTCTGAACAGAGGTGTTTTGAAGTGCGACTAAACTACTTAGTGTGATCTAAAGTCTCAGGAGTCAGATTTTAAGTGTTGCTATAGATGTAGATATCCACTGAAATCACACATCCACACATCCTCATAATTCCAATCTTCTAGAGAAAAAGACTAACCTTTGTACGGAGATGACACACGTGGAGCTAAACTGCTTGTACACCATAAATTCCTGCAAAATTCAAATGAGTAGAAAATTAAATTTTAAATGAGTGCCTTTTTAGATACAAATGCTTTCAAAAGCTGTAGAATGAAAGAGTAATCGCACATAACTGATGTTTCGGGCTATGTAAAAGCATTTGCAAAGTGACATTAAAAATATTCGAAAGCAGGTAACCTGTTTGAGACCAGAGCTCAGCCAATCTTCTAGGTTGCATAAACAAATAAAGATAGCAATGGTCGAAAAGATTTTCCAAAAGATAAAACTTGTGAAGACATCGAAGTACTCAAATTCTTAACTACATCGTTTGTGAGGGTTTTCAGGGAGCTCAAGATTATCTCTGGATAACATAGAACATTCCCTGCCAAACTAACCTAAAGCTATGCTAGACAAGATTCATGTATAAGTAAACCACCCCATTCTTTGTTGGAGAAACAAGCACGGATCGAATCAAATCAATATACCGAAACTAACTTTGTATTAATCGTATATAATAACAAATGTATAATCAATCATCATCTTTACAATAACAGATTCCTAATCTATTTATACTTGTCGAACGGGTGTCGACTAATGGACACAACGATTCAATAAAAGTAATCGTTGTGTTGTTTTGTTTGTAACTGACAATAACTGTCAAATAACTGTCATAATGTAAACAGCGGGTAAGATTATCCAGGCCCATGGGTCGTGTCCTTTCGTATGTTGGGTCGGGCCTAATATTCTCCCCTCTAATCGTAAACGCTGTGGTGTAGCTTCTTAAGTCCGATGAGTTCTCTCATGACTAGAAAGATCTTTGGTAGTGCCTTCGTGAGTATGTCAGCTTTCTGGTAGTCTCCACTTACAAATTCTACTTGGATGTCGTTTCTTTCAACGCATTCTCTGATGAAGTGGTACTTCGTGTCTATGTGCTTGCTCCTTCCATGAAAAACTGGGTTCTTCATTAGTTGTATTGCTGATTTGTTGTCTACCATGATCGTAATCTTTTCTTCTTCTTTGTGTGTAAGTCTGCTTAAGAGTCTTTTAAGCCATAATGCTTGAGTTGCTGCTGCTGTTGCTGCTATGAACTCGGATTCACATGATGATAGTGCCACGGTTGCTTGCTTTTGTGTACTCCAGCTAATTGGTGAGTCACCAAAATAGAATATGATTCCTGTTGTGCCTTTGCCTTCTTGTGTATTAACTCCATAGTTGCTGTCACTATATCCATGAATCTTGTTGCTGTCGTTATGCTTGTAGATTATTCCATAATCCTTGGTTCCTTTTACATAGCGTAGTACTTGCTTTATAGCTTTCATATGTTGCTCTTTAGGTTCTTGCATGAAACGACTAAGTAATCCTACGGAATAACTTAAGTCGGGTCTTGTGTGAAGCAGATATCTTAAACATCCAATTAAGCTTCGATATTCAGTTGTGTTGACCATTGTCCCTTCGGTTTTCTTTGTCAATCTTGTTCCTGGGTCCATAGGTATAACTGTTTCGTTGCTTTCTAGCATTCCAGCTTCCTTTAATATCTTGTTCGCGTATGCTGATTGCTTGATTGATATGTAACCATTTGATTGTGTGACTTCAATTCCGAGATAGTAAGCTAATAAGCCTAAGTCGCTCATTTCGAATTTTTCTTCCATTTGAGCTTTAAATCTGTCTATCTCTTTCTTTGGCGTTCCAGTGATGATAAGATCGTCTACATAAACTCCTACCAATAATAGTGAGTCCTTTGATGCCTTTGTGTAGATAGCTTGTTCCAGTGCACATTTCTTGAAATCTAATGTCTTCAAGGTGTTGTCTAACTTGATATTCCATGCACGTGGTGCTTGTCTTAAACCATATAAGGCCTTTGTAAGTCTGTAGACTTTTCCATCATTTCCTTTCTTTGTAAATCCTTCGGGTTGAGCTACATACACTTCTTCCTTTAAATCTCCATGTAGAAAAGCAGATTTTACGTCCAAGTGATGTACTTCCCATTTGTTGTTGGCAGCGATGGCTAGTAATAGACGGATAGTTTCCATCCTTGCAACTGGTGCAAATACTTCTTCGAAGTCTATGCCATGCTCTTGTATGTATCCTTTTGCTACTAATCGAGCTTTATGCTTGATTATGTTTCCGTTTGCATCTTTCTTTGTCTTGAACACCCACTTCAAGCCGATTGCTTTGTGACCTTTTGGGAGGGTAGTGAGTTCCCATGTGTTATTCTTGTTGATGGAATCTAACTCAGCTTTCATTGCCTCTATCCATTTTTGGTCGTGTGATGCTTCTTTGTAATTCTTGGGTTCATCCTCAGCTAAGTGTAATTCCTCACTATGTTCGTATAAGTCATTCAAGGTTCTAAAACCTCTTATCGGTGTATGATCAAAGTTAGGGTGTGTGATTGATGTTGTAAAAGATTCAACATCACTTTGATAAAATGACTATGACGAATTATTGGGTGTGAATTGAGAATTTACTTGAGATGACCTTGTAGTTTGTGTGTTAGGTGTTAGAGAGTGACTAGGTGAGTCTGGTGGTGGCGAATCGTATCCATTTTCATTGTTGAATGGAAAATCGTTGTCATCATTTGGTTGATCTTCTTGATTATGTTGATCACGGTTTCCAAATTGAAATTCTGTCCATTCTGGGTCGTCATTGTTATAATCTTCTAAATATTCGCTCCAATCCCATATCTCATCTTCTTTAAACTTTACGTCTCTACTAACACATATTCTTCGTGTTATTGGATCAAATAATCTGAAGGCTTTTGATCCAAATTCGTTTCCTAGGTAAACCAATTTTGAACTTCTATCATCCAACTTCGTTAGATGTTGAGATGGTACTTTTGCATATGCTATGCATCCAAAAACTTTTAAGTTTTCTAGATTTGGTTTCCTTTTCTTGATTGCTTCGTATGGAGTGATGTCTTCAAGTGCCTTTGTAGGAACACTGTTTAAGATGTATATGGCGTGTCTAACAGCTTCAGCCCAAAAGTTCTGAGGTACCTTTGTTGCTTTCATCATACATCTTGTAGTAGACATAATTGTCCTATTACGTCTTTCTACTACTCCATTTTGTTGTGGTGAGTAAGGAGCGGTGAGTTGTCGTGCTATGCCATTTTCTTTGCAGTATTGTGTGAATTCATTTGATGTGAATTCACCTCCACGATCCGTTCTAAACATCTTCAATGTCGTCCTTAACTCCTTTTCTATTCTGTTCTTGTATTCCTTGAAAGTATCAAAAGCTTGATCTTTTGTACTTAAGAAATATACCCACATGTATCTTGAGTAATCGTCTACTAATAGGAATATGTACTTCTTTCCAGAAGGTGTTGGAGGAGTGATTGGTCCACATAAGTCTCCATATACTAAATCCAGTGGTGAGGTTGATCTAGATTTCGCCTTCTTAGGAAATGGCATTCTACTTTGCTTTCCCATTAAACATACATCACATACTTGCTTTGTATGCTTAACTGTAGGTATTCCATGGACTAAATCCTTTTGAGTCATGGTTTTAAGTGACTCAAAGTTGAGATGTCCCAATCTTGCATGCCATAGCCAGGTAGTGTCTTTTAGGTTTGCTAGTAGGCAGACAGGTGTGCCTATTTTGAGACTAGCTTTGTAGAGTCGGTTTTGTCTTGTGACCTTCATAAAGATTTTGTTGTCCATGTCATAAAGTCGTAGTTCATCGTCTTCCATTACAACTTTACAACCAATTTCATTGAATTGTCCAAGGCTCAATAAGTTGCTTTGTAGGTTTGGTATGTAATAAACATGTGATATGATCCTTTGCTTTTCGTCATCACATTCCAGTATGATTGAACCTTTTCCTTTGATCTCTATATATGAACCGTCTCCAAATTTTACTTTTCCACTAACCTTTTCGTCTAATTCCTTAAAATGTTCTCTTACTCCAGTCATATGATTACTTGCACCATTGTCCAAGTACCATAGACTATCCTTACTTGTCTCTTTATATCCTACATCTTCTTCGTGTAGCGAGACCTTTTGTTCTTCAACTTCTAATACTTCGTTTCTTTGAACTTGTCCATCTAATATTGCCATAAGTAGAGTTGGTTCAAAGTCTTCTTCAACCAAATTGGATTGTTCGTGACTCTTTGGTTTTTGTCGGCATTCTCTTGACATATGTCCTAATTTGCCACAATTGTAGCATTCTATTTTGCTTAGATCACGACTTGGTTTTTTGAAGTTGTTGTAGTTGTTGAAGTTTTTGCTTGAGGTTTCTCCATTCTTCTTTTCGTCTCGAGGTTTCTCGTGGTTGTTGTCACGTGAAAAATTTGTTCTTCCACGCCCACGGCCTCTAAAATTCTTTCTACGATTATCATGTCGTGTGAACATCAGTTTGTCTTGACTGTCCACTTGTTTACCCTTCTTCTGCCGAATTCTTTCTTCGTAGGTTTTGAGCCTACCTATTGCTTCTTCTAGGGTCATTTTGTCTAAGTCTGAGTATTGTTCGATGGATGCGACGATTTGAAGGAATTTTTCAGGTACAGCATTGAGTAATTTTCGAACTAGTGTTGAATCCTCAAATGTGTGTCCTAAACTAGCGGCTTTGTTTGACAAGGTTGTCAATTTGCTGGTAAAGGTGTCTATAGCTTCGTCTTCCTTCATTTGTAATAACTCAAAATCAGATTTGAGTGTTTGTAATCTCGCTTGTTGAACTCTGTCTTCGCCCATATGTTTGGCTTTCAAAGCATCCCAAATTGTCTTCGCAGTTTTGTGCTTTGTTATTTGAAGCAATTGATCTTCGGGTAAGGATTGATACAGAAATGCGATTGCAGTCTTATCTTTCCTGTTGTCGGGTTGGGTTGTAGCCGACGGTTCTATCATTTCCCACAAGCCGTTGGCTTCGAGAATGGTTTGCATTCGAATTGCCCATAGTGAGTAATTCGACGGTTTTAGCATAGGACATTGGAAATTTGGTGTACCGTTGGTACTGGCTTCCTTCTTGGAAGAATCTCCGCCATCATTTGTCATATCGCGAGGGATATTAAAATAAAATCTCTAAATAAAATTTTCAACACTTATTGTGTCTAAAAATTTCTTTTCGGTGAGTACTCAAAATAATATGCCTTATAGGCTATATCAAAAACGCGGAATATTATTATACGTAAATAACTATTCCTAGAGATTTTCTAAAACTAACAGAATAACCTAAGGTTAATTACTCCTTAAAAATTATTCTATATAATAAGCAGCGTATTCGCTAGGTTATTATATGTCGTATTAAAATTTTATAACAAACAAAATAAATTTTTTTTTAAAAACTTATAGTTATATAAAAAAAATGATTTCGTTTTTATAAAAAATAATAATACCTAAACCTTTTATCTAAAAAATAATTTTGTAAAAAAAAATTTACTAGATACAAAAGATTTAAAACTTGACAAATGAAAATGGGTAAAAAAGGTTAGATAAACCTGACTGGGCTTATTGGCCCGTAGACAGTATAGGGCCCAAAGATGGCTTTGATGGGCTTGCCTTTTAAACCCTACTCCTTGCTAAAATATAACCGGCCTCCTTTTTTTTTGTGTTTAGACAAAAACACACAACGGTTGTTTTATCTTCTTTGTGGCCGTTCCTTTCTTTCTTCCTCGATAATATCGAAGGTTTCTTTGATGGTGGTTCTGGTCACCCAATCGACGTCGCCTGTATCCAATCTTCTGTTCTACGATTTCTATTTCGTAGCAACCTTAATCCTCCTATGCGAATCCTTCGTTGGTTTCGATGTGATCTGGGGATTTATTGCCTCAAGTGATTTGGGGCTTTTGGATATGAGGAAAATCACGTGGTGATTTTCAGGCTTAGGGATGATTCTGTGGAATCTACAAACAGGTGTGTTTGTTCCCTTTTGATGATCTTTATTTTCTGTCGTTGACTTTTTTATTGGGTTTCGATTCTGGGTTTGTTCTAAACCTATATCTGGGTTTCTTTTCTCTTGTGTTGATTTGTTCTTCCCCTTTTTTTTTCAAAATTTGAAACGGAAGAAAAATCTTGCAAAAAAAATGATTTTTTGGGGTAAAAACCCTTTCGTTGCCGATATTAATATCCTGGTAACGAGAGTAGGAACCCTCTATCAAAACACGGACGGGTTAATCTTGATTCGGATGATTTGTGTTTTGGTGTTTTTTGCGTAATCTGGAAAAAAAAAACAGGGGTCGAAACCTTGACAGAAAAAAACTGGTATATGATGAAAAAGCTTTGATTTTGATTTAAACAAAGCTCTGATGCCAAATGTTGGAGAAACAAGCACGGATCGAATCAAATCAATATACCGAAACTAACTTTGTATTAATCGTATATAATAACAAATGTATAATCAATCATCATCTTTACAATAACAGATTCCTAATCTATTTATACTTGTCGAACGGGTGTCGACTAATGGACACAACGATTCAATAAAAGTAATCGTTGTGTTGTTTCGTTTGTAACTGACAATAACTGTCAAATAACTGTCATAATGTAAACAGCGGGTAAGATTATCCAGGCCCATGGGTCGTGTCCTTTCGTATGTTGGGTCGGGCCTAATATTCTTCCCCACCAAATCACTAAATTTGACATCTCTTTCAATATTTTTATAACTCATTCGAAAAAATCAAAAACTTATGATATGGAATTGACCATATGTGTGTTGTGAACTCTTCTTAGCGCTTCTCAATGTTTCTCACAACATGGTTGCTCTTTTTTGCTTCCTTAGGATGTAATGGCAGCATAGAGACGACCTCCTAAGAATTGCTCCTCATCATGGGCGTCAAGCTTGAACTCTTCTTGACGCTTCTCAATCTTTGTCACAACATGGTTACTCTTCTTTGCTTCCTCAGGAGCAGCCTCTGCCTCCTGCAAACAAACAAAAGTGTACAAAATGTAAAGACAAGAAACTTCAAATTTCCTGCTTAAACTACAGATTTTTGCTCGCCTTTGTGGTTAGTCAGATACTATATATTGTATTAATTTTAATTATCGCATAACAAATTATACTTTAAAAGATGAAATAAGATAAAAAAAAGGACATACGACATACCTCTCACTCTTTCTTTGTAGCACCGACAACACCCTTCTACTTCCTACCTAGATCTTATCATAATGCTGGACAACTGAAAAGAGAAAAGTCTTTTAAACTTTGGCTCAACTTGAATTTGGCTTAGGTTGGCTATAATGGAAGGCTTAATTCGTTTTGACATTATTCTTCTTTGATGTATTTTCCATACAGAATAATATATGGCTACATGTAAGCAAATTTCTACACTCGCCTTGTTGTTTCTCAATTATCAATAGATGTCTTTTGAATACTCGGCATACCAGAATATAATACTATATATATGCAGAAAATCAACTTACAAGTTTTTAGGACATAAAAGGTTATAAAGGGTTATTTGGACATAAAAAAGTGAATAAAAAATGTTCACAAAATTCAGTTTAAGGGAGTGTTTAGACATGACCTTTTGAGGGATTGTTTGGACAGTAAAAGTGTTGTCCAAACATGCGGAGTGTGTATATAACCCTAAATTCACTATCATTTAAATTAATTGTGCACTTATGCGTAGGCCGTATGTACGCAATTATTAAAAATTATGATTACTTTATGGTACCCGATGCGACAAACTGATAAACTTGATTTATAGCCTTATCCTAATTCATGATGTTTATTGCACGTTGCCGGTTGATCCAAGGAAGACTATCAGACTAAAGCATAAAAGTGAAATGGATATATATACGTCTTTTATTTATGATATGCTCAAACATAAAACATGAAAAAGTTAATTTGAAAATTTCATCAAGCACCTTACCTACATTTACCCAAACATATAAAGAAATATTTTTTTATCAACTAACCATAAGATAATTTTAAAATAGAATCAAATTAAATTGTACTTTTTATCATGAATCAACTATTAAACATTTGAGCTCAAACGAATCCTTGATTTGAGGACCCTAAACGAAGAATAACAATCAATCATACCTGATAGGAAATTAAAGATTTTATTTTATATAAAACCATATCGATTCAAATCATGATCTTCTTGTGGGTGTGTCATCAGTTGAAGCAATGATTAATCAATAACTCTAATAATTGTATGAATACCAATTAGTTGTTTTTGATATTGTTTAGGGATATTGCGATTGTACAAAAAAATATGAAAATGAAACTAATAACCTATATAATCAATTCATCCTAAATCCATATAATGAAATTGACAATATGAAGATGAGTAAAGGACACTCTTGTGTTACCGATAGTAGATTGTAGCAGATTGTGATAGACTCTTAATTAGAGATCAGTAAGATCCGTGATAAGCACAAATAATCAGATCACTCAAGCTTAAAGAAACAGAGCAAAATGATTAATTGAGATCAAGTATGGCGGGAAATGTTTGTTTATTGATAGTAACTGAATGATTACAAGAGGAGAGAAATGTTTAACAAATTCTAGACAAGAAATGAAATGAATGAACAAGTTTGGTATTTAAATGTGTTTATCCCACCAAAAGTGGAAACTGTTAGAGGTTGTTGGAGAGTGTCACGTGCACCTCACACTCCTGACTAATAAGTCATTTGTGTGCCCCTCACGTGCCAAACAACATAAGCAGTCCCTAATCCTAGCTTATACTAACTGGAGCTTATCAATCCATTCCCCTTAAGAAACAGCTTGTCCTCAAGCTGTACAATCAAAAGTAGGAAATCTGAGCTGTAAGTCTTGAACTGGTTCCCATGTAGCATCTTCTGCTGTCCCATTAGCCCACTCCACAAGCACATAAATCTCCACTCCATTACCTTTCTTAGCCATCCTTCTATCTAAAATTGCCACTGGTTCCACAAGAAACACTCCACTGTTGTCACAAGGTGGCAGGGTTCCAGACACTTGACCACTCTCTGGCTGATTGCACCTCTTGAGTTGTGAAATATGAAAAACATTGTGTATCTGAGAAGATGCAGGAAGATCTAACTTGTAGGCTACTTGACCAATCCTTTGAAGAACTTTGAAAGGGCCAAAATACTTTGGAGAGAACTTATTCTGCTTGCCTTGTCTCAAAGAAACTTGCCTGTAAGGTTGCAGCTTCAAGAAGACCCAATCTCCACACTCAAAAGTTTTGTCTGTCCTTCCCTTATCAGCATGAGACTTCATTCTATTTTGAGCTCTGCACATGTGAAACTTCAGAACTTCTACTGCTGCCTCTCTTTCACTAAGTGTCTTGTCTACCAAATCCACCTTACTTGCCCCTCCCATGTATGGTATGTGGATTGGTGGTGTCTTGCCATAAACTGCCTCATATGGAGTGGTAAGAATAGAAGTATGGAAGTTAGTATTATACCACCACTCTGCCAAAGAGAGCCATTTCATCCACTACTTTGGTTGGTCTCCAGTCATACATCTTAGGTAGCATTCTACACATCTATTGACCACTTCAGTTTGTCCATCAGACTGTGGATGATAAGCAGTAGACATATTCAGCTTGACCTGCAACAACTTGAATAACTCCTTCCAAAACAAGCTCACAAACACTTTATCTCTATCTGACACAATGTCCTCAGGTAACCCATGAAGCTTGTATACATGATCCAAAAACAATTGAGCTACTTGTGAAGCAGTGAAAGGATGAGAAAGAGCCATGAAATGGGCATACTTACTCAATCTATCCACCACAACTAATATAACATCTTTGCCCTGTGACTTTGGTAAACCCTCTATGAAATCCATAGAGATGCTAGTCCAAGTACTAGTAGGAATGGGTAAAGGTTGGAGGAGACCTGGATAAGCTTCCAAATTGGGTTTATTCCTTTGACAAATAACACATTCTCTAACCATCTGCTTGACTTCCTTTCTCATTTTCTTCCAGTAAAATAAGGAACATAATTTGTGAGTAGTAACCTTGACCCCTGAATGCCCACCTACAGCATCACCATGGATTTGTTGCAGTAAGTCTCGTCTCAAGGCAATATTGTTACCCACCACTAACTTGCCCTTTCTCCTGAGTTGTTGGTTGTGCCAAGTGAAATGACCCATTTTATTACCACAAGACTGCAACTTAGTGATAAGTGTCTTTAAAGACAAATCCTGGTCCCAACTATCTACCACTTGATTGTACAAATCAGTTGTGATGGTAGAAGTAGTTATGATACTTAATAGTTCAGCAGGGTTTTGGAGCCTTGAAAGGGCATCTGCAGTAACATTATCAACTCCCTTTTTGTACAAAATTTCAAAGTCAAATCCCATCAATTTTGGCAGCCATTTCAACTGAGTAGGAGTTGTCATTCTTTGTTCCACCAAATATTTGAGACTTATATGATCTGTCTTGATTTTGAAGTGTCTATCTAACAAATAACCCCTCCACTTTTCCAATGCCTGTACCACAGCTAAGAATTCCTTCTCATAAGTAGACATAAGTTGGTGTTTGGCAGATAATGTCTTACTCAGAAAAGCTATAGGATGACCCTCTTGAAGTAACACTGCTCCAATGCCCACCCCTGAAGCATCAGTCTCAATGGTAAATTCTTTGGCAAAATCAGGAAGCCTTAAGACTGGAGCACTGATCATGGCTTGTTTCAATGCCTCAAAAGCTGTTTGAGCTACAGAGTTCCACTCAAAAGCCCCTTTCTTCAGCAAGTGAGTTAAGGGTCTACTAATGCTTGCAAAACCTTTAATGAACCTCCTATAGTACCCAGTTAAGCCCAAGAATCCTCTTAATTGTTTGATGGTAGTTGGTGTAGGCCACTTAGCCATGGCTTGTATCTTGGCAGGATCTGTAGCCACACCCTTAGCAGATATTACATGACCCAAATATTCCACTTGTCCAGTCCCAAATACACATTTGCTCAACTTAGCATACAACTTATGACTCCTCATGGTTTCCAATATTAATTGCAAGTGTGTCACATGCTTTTCCAAACTCTGGCTATATATGAGGATATCATCAAAAAACACAAGGGTAAATTTTCTAAGGAAAGGCTTGAAAACTTCATTCATCAATGCCTGGAAGGTGGATGGAGCATTAGTAAGACCAAATGGCATGACTAGGAACTCATAATGGCCCTCATGAGTCCTGAATGCTGTTTTAGCTACATCATCTCCATGCATTCTGATTTGGTGGTACCCAGACCTCAAATCCAATTTTGTAAACCACTGAGCACCATGTAACTCATCTATAAGTTCTTCAATAATAGGGATAGGAAACTTATCTTTTACAGTGTTCTTATTCAGCTGCCTGTAATCAACACACATCCTCCAAGAGTTGTCCTTCTTCTTAACCATAACAATTGGTGAAGCAAATGGGCTTTGGCTTGGTTTGATCACCCCTGCTTCCAACAACTCTTTCACCATTCCTTCAATAGCATCTTTCTGAGTTGGTGGATGCCTGTAAGGCCTAATATTTACTGGCAAAGCACCATTCACTAGAGGAATTCTATGATCATGGGACCTCTGTGGTGGAAGTTCAGTAGGAATAGCAAACACATCTTCATAGGTACTCAAGAGTGTCTGAATCTCAGGTTGTACAGTACAAGGGACCCCTTCTAACTGATGACAAGAAACAGATTTAGTGGGAAACACACTCACAGCCATGGAATGCAGTTCAGCCTTTTTAGTCACCTTCTTGTATTTCTTCCCATTCAACCATTCCACTGTTGACTTATGAGTGCCTCTAATTTGAACCTTCCTGCCTTAATACTTGAATTCCATTCTCAACTCTTTGAAATTACATTTTATGTCACCTAGGGTAGCCAACCACTGAATACCCAAGACCATTTCACAACCCCCCAAGGGAAGCAGCATGACATCAGTTGTGAAGATAGTATTATCAAATTGCCATTGAAATCCCTTACACTCAGAATTAGTAACCAATTTATTTCCATCTGCTACTGTAACTCCCAATGGTCCAGTTGGCCTAATGTGGCACCCTAAGGTCTTTGCCATATTTCTGTCCAAAAAATTGTGTGTTGAACCACAATCAACCAGAATGTGGATTAAACTTTTACCAACCTTGCCCACAATTCTCATGGTTTGGTAGTTATTTGACCCAGTTAAAGCATGCAATGAAATTTGAGGCTGCAATTCTTTACTAAACTCATTACTATGGTTTTCCACCCCTTCTTCCAAACAATCCTCAAAACATTCTTCCTCATCAGGGACCAACGTCAAGAAAAACAACTGACCTTCACACTTATGGCCTGGTGTGTATTTTTTATCACAGTAAAAACATAGGTTTTGAGCCCTTTTTTCTTGATACTCTTTTTGAGACAGTTGTTTTCTAACTGGAGGATTGGGTTTAGGTTTCCACCCATTGCTTGCTCCATTAACACTTGGTGCAGGTAATAAGGCTGGCTTATGACCACCTAAATGTCCCCCACTACCAAACCTATTACCCATAGAAGTCATTGGTGGTTTATTTTTCTTCCTTTCAGCCTCAAGAATTGCCTCTTGTAGTTTTGTCAAAGAGTAAGCATCTGCAAGTGTTGCAGGCTTGAACATTCTAACACTCATCTCTAGTTGAGTTGGTAACCCCCCCAGATACAAACTGATGGCATGTTCTTGGCTAATGGTGACTCTACACAACAAAGTATCAAACAAATCTTGATACTCTCTAGCACTTTTATCATATTTGGCATTCTTAAGAGCTGACATGGGGTCTTCAAAGATTGACCCAAATCTCTGAATAATAGCTTGTTTATACCCATCCCAACCCACATTTTCCCCATTAACAGTCAAGTATTGTCTATGCCATAAAAGAGCTTTATCACAAAGATGGACTGAGACAATCTTTACCTTCTCCTCATTAGGAGTGTTGTCAATGGAGAAAAATTGATCACATTTGAATACCCAACCCCGGACATCATCACCATCAAATTTCGGGAAGTCTACTCTAGCCAATCTACCAAACTGATTAGCCTGCCTTGCAACCCCAAGATTGGCCAATTGGTTGTTTTGAGCCCCTAAAGCTTCAATCATCTGCCTCATTTGTGCTAATTGTGTATCCAAATACTCCCTATTAATGGTAGGATCAATACCCCCATCATTCATAGGGTTTTGCCTTGTTGCTGGTGCCATAACAGAATTTGGCGCCAAAAGTTGTTACAAAACTAACAATCAAGAACCAAGAACCAACAGAATTACAACAACTGAATCCCACATGAGCTGCCAGGATGGAGCTCTGATACCACTTGATAGACTCTTAATCAGAGATCAGTAAGATCCGTGATAAGCACAAATAATCAGATCAATCAAGGTTAAAGAAACAGAGCAAAATGATTAATTGAGATCAAGTATGGCGGGAAATGTTTGTTTATTGATAGTAACTGAATGATTACAAGAGGAGAGAAATGTTTAACAAATTCTAGACAAGAAATGAAATGAATGAACAAGTTTGGTATTTAAATGTGTTTATCCCACCAAAAGTGGAAACTGTTAGAGGTTGTTGGAGAGTGTCACGTGCACCTCACACTCCTGACTAATAAGTCATTTGTGTGCCCCTCACGTGCCAAACAACATAAGCAGTCCCTAATCCTAGCTTATACTAACTGGAACTTATCAGATTGTTTTATAAAAAACAATCATTTCTTTATCAACCGATCATCAAACAACTGATTTTGTGATACGAATGTGCTAATTGGTGGCGGCGGTGTATCGTTTCTAAGTGTTGATTGATAATAAGTAATGATTCAGGTGATTTTTTAATGAATCTGATAGGATTATGGTTGTGGGGATTTTATGAGATGAAAAGAGGCGTGGACTGATAATATCTTTTATTATGGAAGTTAGTTATGCATTTACAGGTGTCATTCTTATAGAATTTTGGATTTAAGGAAATGTTTCACCATCTTCCTATATAAGGGTTTCTGATATATATATATATATAGAGAGAGAGAGAAAGAGTGGGGTTATTATAAAACAAATCCTATAATAAAATAAAGGGTTTTGCTAACAAACACCCCTAGGGTGTTTTTTTAAGTTTCCATACTTAAAAACATTTCCAAACGTGAACTATCTATTTCTATAAATACATGATTATAACATATATAATTAAGGTAAGTAAGTTTTAATATTATAAATATTAATTACTAAGTATGTTAAACATGGTATATTTAAGATTATTAAATGTTAATTTTTTAAGTATGGAATGTTTAAAAACCACCCTATGGGTGGTGGTTAGCAAAACCCTAAAATAAATGAGGTGAATTCTCAGCCCTTGGATCAAAATTACTAAATTTGATAAAAAAAATAGTGTATTTTTGTAAACTATCAAACTTTTTATATATATATATATATATATATATATATATATATATATATATATATATATATATATATATATATATATATATATATATATATATATATATATATATATATATACATATATATTTATATATATATATATATATATATATATATATATATATATATATATATATATATATATATATATATATATATATATATATATATATATATATATATATATATATATATATAAATATATATGTATATATATATATATATATATATATATATATATATATATATATATATATATATATATATATATATATCCTAAACTATACTATGACGGATATCACCACAATTATAATACAACTTATAACACCTTGGATACGTACTTACAATTTTAATACACTATAAACAAGTTCACTCTTTTGTTAACCCTAAAACTCGCGTTTTTATATAAATACAAACATACACTTTACTAAATTTAAGAAATATCTAACTAAATCTAATGGGATCTAAACAAGTACTAGGAAATCCTAACTATGTATCCCTAGATCTTAATCATGTTCCTAAATCTTCTATCCTAGCTTCCTAGCCGAACCATTTAGAAACTTTCGGCTGATACCATGTTGTATAGTGTCTTAATATTTTCCCACATGCCAATTGCTACCGTGTACAACCTTAACATCTTAATTACCTAGTACCTTGGCCTTACCTTGTTCCCTAGACCCCCTAAAATGCGACCACTATAAAACATGAAAGGGCAAGTGTACCATCTTGTGCAATTAAGGTTAGTACTTGTGTAAGATACACAAGATCTTACAAAAATCTACCAAATCCTAAGCCTTGTATACATACCCGAATATGGCAAGAAACCACTAACACTTACCCTCACTTCTATCTCTCAAACTCCTGGCACACATAAACATATACTCCAAATCCTTCAAACTCATTAACTACACCAAATCATTGTCTCTACCATAAAGACACTAGCATTTACTTCAAGTCATGATACCTTAAACATCAAGCACCGAAAAGAAACAAAGGGGTGTGGGTAAAGATATACATTTCACATAGATTCGTGTAGATCTAGAGGAAAGAAGGTTACGGGTTTGCTAGGACACTCTTTCGTTCATAACACTAAAGAAACACGTAAGTCTCTACACCATTTCATATCTACTTACATTTTCATGTGAATATAATGAACATATAAACATTTCATGCCTAAACTAGTTTCACGTATAATAACCACCATGAAAATCACCATGCACACGTAAAATCTTAGAGAACCAAACCGTAGATGCCACGACTTGATTTATCCTTCGCGTGTAAGTGCTTAGATTCGAACCAAATAAGTTTTGCTAGCCATTAATTTAGATCTATGCCAAACTTAGAAAACTAGAAGCTTAAATATGCCCTAGGCCGATTATACCTTGATAATCACATTTAGTTGCTTAACAGGCTTATAAGCCCAATAACAATAACATGAAACTACACAGCCCATAAACTTGTAACGGGCCATAAGTAAGTCTACTAGGCCCAATAGTGACACACGAAGCCCAGATAAACCTAACTAGCCTAATCCGAAAACTATTTAGATCACTAAGCCCGCGTGAGGCCCATAAGCCCATACACGGCTTATATTAATAAGCTAGCCTTTTTATACTATATGTGGACTTAATGAACTTATTTGAACTAAAAAACATAGCCTAAAAACATTAAAACCAAATCGAACCCACCCTTAATGGGCTAAGCCGAGCCCAATAAGCCAATAAGCCATTAAGCAATATAAAAACATTTGTGTAAGATTTGCCCATAAATGTAAAGTTATAAAAAGTGTTGTGGTAAATATCAATTTATAAAACATAAGGGTGCAAACTATGACTCCCTAAACTTGTTTCTATGGAAAATATAAACTATAAGGGTGTAATTGGTAAATTTTCAAAAGATGAGGGAGTAGATTTGACAACAGCCGAAACTTAGTAGACCCTAAGGACCTAAAAGTAATTAACCGTAAGTTGTGGATCTCAATATAAATTGTTAATTCAAAGCAATGCATAAAAACATTATTAGTGCTAACTAATCTTTCTTAGTTTTGATCACGACAAATTACAAAGACATTTAGCATAAAATATAATCGTAAAACCAATTATCTAACAAACACTATCATCAAGGTAATAATCATTACACTAACATATCTTAATCATGTTTAGTGATCATAAAAGTGATTAGCCTTAAAACTCACTTTTGTCAAATGTGACAAAAGATTTTTAATAAACTTTATTTTTAAGAAAATGTTTTATTAAAATGAAAATATAAATTTGAATATGGCATATTCCAAATGCCATAAGAATATCCTTTGAAAAGGTTTAAACAGCCTAAGATATTTCAAATCCACTAAAAGACAAAAAGGAGCGGAGTCTACCTTCGCGGTTCCTTAAGTGCCTACGCGGTTCTCTATTGATAAGGAACTGCCTAGGTAGATAAGGAACCGCCCTCAGCTAGCCGTTGGGTTTTGTCTTCTATAAATAGTGGATCAAATCTGCATTTTCCATAACCCTTTTTGGACATTTTTTCAGCCTTCTTTCTCCCTTCTAATCCTAACCATTTGTAAATGATCACTTAATGTGTTAAGTATGTTTACTTATGATTATCCTCTTGATCTCCTTCTTTACATTTTCCAAAGAGAAGATCACTTACACACTTGTGATGTGATTAAAGATGAGCCTTGATGAAGATCATCCTCTCCTAAAGATCTAGTCATGTTCATCATTTGTTTATTTGTGTCTTGTGTAGATCTAATGTATTTGTGAATACTTGGACTGGTTGTGTTCATCCAAGCTATTTGTGAATACTTGGGATTTGAGTTGTGCAAATCCTTTGCATATGTCTGTGCTTGGATTTGTGTTGTGTAGATCCAAGTTACATGTGTGTAATTGGATATGTTTAGTTGAGTTGTAATAAGTTGTGTAAGTTCTCACTAAACTATCAAAGTGACGTGGTTGTGTCTTATGAGTTCTCACTAAACTATAAAGTGATGTGTAGTTGTGTTGTGTGAAGTTCTCACTTAGCTTCAAAGTGAAGAGTCGTGAAGATTGGTTCTAGCTTTAGATTAGAACTTAACATCTAGCCTTGTGTCAAAAAATGGTGAAGTAGGCAACGTTGTGAAGATTGGTTCTATCTTTCGATTAGAACTCGACATCTAGCCTTGTGTCATAAAATGGTAAAGTGGGTGACCTTGTGTAGATTGGTCCTAGCTAAGATTAGGTCTCGACATTTAGCTTAGCGTCAAAAAATAATGTAAGCGACGTTGTAAGGTTTTCTCCGCCAAGAAGGGAGCTTGTGGATATAGTGAAAATCTCGAGTAGGTGTACTCGAGGAGTTGAGTAGGGACGAGGATAGAGCTTCGTTACCGAACCACTATAAATCTTGGTGTCTTCCTACTAGGTTATTTCTTTTCTTATTATTTACTTACCTTCATCATCATTACACTTACTACTTGTCATTGTTAATGCATTAGAATTGAACCTAATCATTATGCAACTACCTTTCAAGTAAAAGATAGTTTTGGCACTCACCTAATTGAAAGGAATTTTAATTAGGAGATAAATCAAAGATAAACTATTCAACCCAACCCCCTTCTAGTTTCTACAATTGGTATCAGAGCGATGGTGAAACAAGATCTTTGCAGTATATTGTACTTTAAAACATGGATCAATCCATTGTCTCCTCAAATTATAAGGTTAAGTTGTACTAAAGTTTTTCTTTGGTCAAAACTAATTTTTTTATTGAAAATAGGCCTTTTAATTGGTAATATAGCATCCTATTTAGATTAGTAGTATTTATGCATTTTATATTTACTCTTGAAATGTGTCTACTAGTTTGCATCTTGTTATGTGTAGGTACTCATGAAGATCAATCCTTCAATTGATTATGGATTGAGTTACTTACACTTGTAGAAGACTCATCTTCTTTGATTTCCGACATCATTGAATGATGATATCAAGATGGATGGGAGTGATACTAGTCCTTGAAGACATAGTAGTCACTTTAGTCATGGTTGGGCTTTTCATTGGTTCCTTGAAAGCTTGGAATGCATTTTGTGGCTAAGGAACGTTTTCGTTCTTTCACACATCCTATTGATCATTATTTTGATCATTACTTGACTATATGCTTGTTCTTGGCATCCTTGCCTTGACATTTGTTTGTGGTTTTTGATTCTTTCCATTTTCCCTCTCAAACCTTCATTGCCTAGATAATTGACTCACTATGGAGATGTAGAGTGAGTTAATAGAAGCTTAAAGTATCAAGCATGATTTCCATGGTTTGCACCCTTACGGTTAGTAGGCCCTATATCATGTGTAACTTGTGCAATTAAGCTCATCTCTAGGATGACTGATGAATCCCTTGAGATACCAAACTACTTCACAAGTTGTAGTTGGATTTTACACATTTGGAATTGAAATATTCCAAGGATATTGTTATTGTTAATCCTAGCAATAATAATTGTCCGATCATGTGGGAGAGAAACTGAATAATACTTTGCTCACATTTTGAAGTAGAGTAAGACTGCTCTCGAAAATGATCTTACTCTATGTATCAAAATTGCTTGGTATAGTTCATTACCAAAGCCGTTTAGACTTTCACCTAAAAGGCACGTCTTTAACCACTATATATGACACAAGCTCTTCGTCTCCTCGATTTGAAGATTTTCATCTATCTCTTGAGCATTGTTCTTGGTCTTGATTCACTCTTCTTGACTTCTATCCTCTTTCCTTCTTTGCTACGAGTAGTCGTTTGTTCGTTTCGGTCTTTTCCTATCTCGATTCAACTCGTAATCCTTCATTACGGCATTATTACCCAATGTTGTGGTGGTCCAATGATTTCCTAAAGGCTTAAGACATATTTTAAGGATTTTAGAAAAATTTGGTTTTGAAAAATTCTTTGATTTTCCTTGATAAAAACTTGCCACTATAGGCGATTCTTTATCGTCGCGGCTCAAATGCGGAGTTTCATATCGATAAGGAACCGCGGCCTATCATTTTGTAAACAAACCTTATCTCTCTTCTCCAACATAGCGGTAATTTCTTCCATTTTCCACTATTGTTGATCTTTTAAAACCTTCAATCACTTAAGATAATTTTATTCCAATTTGTGGGTTTCACTCATCCTTCATCCAAGATCAATTATCTGTAAGTTATTTCTTTCAATTTCATCTAATTTGTCCTAGGGTTCATACATTCATAATTGGGTATTTTTAAAATTGATATTGAATTAGAACCTTACTAGGAATAAGAGTTGACATAGTAATCTTGCTATGATTTCTTAGGTTCATATTCATTGAAATTTCACTAAAACCCACTTGTAGAACAATCCGAATTTTGACTAAATAATTTTGGTTAATTGATGGAATTGATATGAACCCATGAACATGTTGGTAATGGCATTGTTAAATGCTTACCTAAAAACTTTGTTTTGAAAAAGCAATGTTCAAGTTCATTGTTGATTTTACATAGTTAATATGTTATTGTCAGTGATGAATTGGGTACATTGTGAACATGAGAATGATAAGGATTAACCCTTTGTTTGTCAAGAGATTGATGAAACACATTCTCATCTTTTTTATTTTTTAGTTTATATGTAACAAATGAGTGATTGGGGAAATATTTTTGTGCTTATTTAGGTACTAATCATGCCTTCGGAATATCAACAAGATCACCAATACACTAAACAATATATGCCAAACCTATCTGAAATGTCTCCTTCCCCTCAACATGCAAACACCTTCTCCTCACTCCAAAACCGTTGCTTTTACGAGGGTAGAGTTGTCCAAGAGGATATTGAGGGCTATATATATACTCAGTCGATGTTCTGACAAATCGGGTTTGATTGTTTGTTGGACATCAAGGAGGATATATATCCCGTATTTCTTTTGGAATTCTTTAGCACATATTCTCTCGTTTATGATAACGGTAGAGTATGTGTTAGCTTCATCCTTGAAGGTCGACTCATTAAACTCTCTCTTGAAGACTTTGGTCAAGCTCTTCATGTTCCATTTAGAGGCACTTGTCGATTTTCGGATAAATGGAAGCTTGATTATCTCCTTGAACCCTTCGACTGTGCTCCAGATGAAAATGAAGAGATTGACCTTGACTTCATCCTTGATGTCATTTGTAAAGAGTGTAGTAGAAACGTTGTAAGAAGTCTCCACTCTAACAAGTGTCTGGTAAAACGCTATGAAGTTTTCTTAAGAGACCTTAATGATTGTATGGTCCGTTGGGTTGACATCCTTAGGGAAAATGTGTTTTGTCTTGGTGGAAACCGGAATCATATTCCGGCATCTATGGTGAACATGTTATGTTGCATCGCTACCAACGCCAAGTACAATCTCGCATATTATATCGCTCGACGAATCACTTATGCTCTTTCCAAACCCAAAACAAACCTTCCCTATGCCATGCTCCTTACTCGCCTTTTTAAGAAGGTTGCTGAAGTCTATCCCGACATCAACATTTCTCGCTTTCGTTCGGTCAAACGAGTTATGCTACCTATTCAAAGGGTACAACCACGAAAGCCTAGAAGTGATCGAGGTTCGAGAAAGTCCGATCCACAAGAGTCCGATGATGAGGACTTTGATATGTCTCCAAGTGATGGTGGTGGCGTAGGCACTAGTGCTCATGTTGGCTCTTCGAGTGATTCCCACCCATCCATGGACACTTTCGTGGATGGGTTAGACAAAATCATCCCTCCTCCTCACTATGCCACTAGTGGACTTCCGGATAACTTTGGACTTGAGGATGTCTATCGTGCTAATATTAAAACCCAAGGTGAGTTGTATGATCATCAAGTGAAGTCAAGAGGATTGTTCAAGAGCATAACCAGATTTATCAAGGGACTTGGCGAAAAGAAGTGAAGCTTTGGTTTATCATGGTTGACATGTTTGTGAACATGTTTGGATTGTTGAACATTATTTCCTTATTCTCGCTTTATTTCTAGGATGTTATGTTTTTTAACTAATACTTTGTGTTTGGATTACTTAATATTTTAATCCTAATTGTCTATGCGATCGATCTTTCGATTTGCATAGCTTTGTGCATATTATGTGTTAGTTAGCTTTCTATATTTTGATTAATAGTTCACTTTGGCTTGATAAACCTTGGTATAAAATCTGGGCTAGCAAAAGTTTCAGGAAGTGCACTTTTTCGAACCCCCTGGTGGCGGTTCTTTATCCTCCCCGCGATTCTTTATCGATATCAAACCGCGGCCCTACATAAGGAACCGCCAACAACTGTCTCGACAGAATATTTGCTTTACACTGTTTTCCTTAATTTGTGTAAACTTCGATAAAACTTTTTCAAAAACCTGCACTTTTCTAAACTAGGCTACCTAATTTCATTATTCACATAAAATGATTTTAACCCATTACTAGTTTGGATCATCCCTTCCTCTTCTTAAACCCTCTCTTGTTGATTGTGTTCTTCATCCCTTCAACTTCTCTCTAAACCTAAACTCACAACCATGGTGTCCACTGAAACATCTAATTCTTCCAAAACTTCCTCTTCCAAAAGAAACCTTAAGATCAAGATTAAGTTACCTAAACTAGGTTCTTCATCTTTTCACACTCCCAAAAATGAGATGTCTCCTATTCTCATTTCCTCAACACCTTCACCACCCCTTGCTCCATGCAAAACCAACTCAACTCATGGTACTAACCATTCACATGGTTTTACCTCTTCCTCATTCCAATCAAGAATGAATGAGTTGTCCTCACCCTTCACTCCTAGTCCTCCCTTGGATGGGAATACTCAACCTCAACCTATACAAAGCATCCCCTTTGTCCTTGAGCCTTTGGTTACCTCTCCTTTCACTCCACCAAATTCACCAATGTCACCCATATCACTCTTGGACACTATGCCTCCACCACCTCCTCTTCCCTCAAACACTAATGCTCCTCTTTTGGGCATTCCTATTTCTCACTTCACGGGTGATCCTTACTTCTTTGGTTTTCTAGAAGATCATGGTGCTAATTGCCCATGTTGTCTATAACAACTACATCATTCAAAACCTAAGGTTGGATATGCTTGGTCTTCATAGAAGGTTGCATGATTTCTTGCTTACCTTGTTCTCCATGCCTCCTCCTCCTAGGAGATGAATGATGATTTTCAAAATCAAATGTATTTAAAGGAAGTCAAGCCAAAGAAGACTATACCATCAAGAACTAGTTTAAGCTAACTTTGTATTAATTAGTTGTTATTTCTTTTCTTGTATTTCCTTTCCCTCATGAGTTTTTCATGAAGATGTTCTATGGATTTAGTTTTATGTGTTTCAACCTATGTGGTCACATTAATAAACTTCAATTTATTTAAAATTGAACCTAAATCTATCACAACCTCTAAAACTTTACTTAAAATTGGATCAAAATGTTATCTAAATATTTTGTCACCCTTTTTCAAGACACTCTTTGTGAGTGTGTTGCTTTTATGCAACCCTAGCATACTCTAGTGCTAATAGAGGTAAAAATCCAAGATTTGCAAAATTTTGAAAAAGTCTCATTTTTCTTCAAAACCTTTGAAAATCATGGTTTAACGTCCACTTTACGCGGAACCTTATCATGTCGCACGGCTCCATATCGCTATGGAATCGCGGATTCCTTTAAGGAACCGCGGATAGCAAAGCCGTTTTGGCTTATTTTTGGTCTTTCTTCTTTTACCACTGTCTTGGTTAAGATTCCTTGTTTACCCAATTTGTCTAAACATTCCCTAAAACCTTTTGTTTCCATTTCAAATCTTTGCCTTGTCTACTTTCTTTAAATTCTTCTCTTTTGGGAGTTTTTCTCTTCATCCCTCATAATGCCTAACTCTTCCATTCCTAACCTTGACATATCTTTGTCACAATCTTCTCAACCTAAAGCTTCTTCTTCTAAGCTTTCAAAGAAACCGAAAATATCGGTTTGACCCGTTTGGATCAAGAAGAACAAGAATCCTCATGATTCCTCTTCTCCCAAATCCTCCAAGAATTCTTCTTTCTCTCCGATCAAATATTGGGATGAGACTTATTCAATAAATCCAATTACCGGAGAAAAGGAAATTCTTCCACCACCACCTAAACCTTTCAACTCTCCATAACTCAATGACCTATCTTCTTTCCCAAATCTCACTAGGCATTGTGAAAAAATCTCTTATCCATTATCTCCCTCTCCACCAAACTCTCATTTTGATGGACCTCCCCCATATAACGACTTTGTTTTGCATCATGGTTCCTCGTGTGCTTGTTGTCGGTTTCAACAAATTGAACTTGCTCATGTTTATGACAAGCTAAATTTCCTTGAATTCCTCCTCACTCGACCTCCTCTCAAAGTTTTCGTTCCCATGAACAAAACTTCGAATGATGCCTCGTCGTTTTTCTTTTCCAACTAAGGCACATTTTGTACTTTAGTTGTTTGAGTCAATAAAACTTAAGCAATCTTGGAAGATTATCACTACTAGAGTTGACTATGCTTTGTGGTTTATTTTCCATATTTTTTGCTTTAAATATTCATATTGTGTGTATGGGTATTTCTCTTGTATGTTCTTTCATATTTGTGTAATATGAATGTTATGTGTGTTATCTCTTTTTCCCGCTAATTCTTTTTCACACATTTGTTAAAGAGTTGATCATGGTTAAAATTTACAATTGATTATGGGTGATTCAATAAATTCTAAATTTTAACCCCTTGACATTTTAATCATTTTTATTGGGTTGGATGTTTCTTTTCTTCTTTTATTCCACCAATTGAACTTTGATGTTGTCCACACACACTCTTTGGACATACTTAGCAAATACTTACTTCTAATTTGGGATTTCTTTTCTTCCTCTCTCTCTAGTTAGTTAGTAGGTAGTGCACATATATACATTGGTGTTTCTTTTCTATCTTCTAACCTTTGTGTAGCATATCACCTTAGGTCTCTCACTTGGTGCCCCAAGCAAGGGGGAGTAAGCACCAAGGGGGAGCTACTAGCAAAGTCTGGTTCTTCTCTTATTCAAAGACTTGTGCTAACCTTTTTGCTTCGACAAAGGGGGAGAAATGATAGTAATAAACTCGTTAATAATTCGAATAATTTTGTATTTTACATAAATGAGTTTATAGTTTGTCTTAATAAAAAAGGGGGAGATTATTAAATGCAAAGCAATGCCTAAAACATTGTTAGTGCTAACTAATCATTCTTAGTTTTGATCACAACAAATTACAAAGACATATAGCATAAAATATAATCGTAAAATGAATTATCTAACAAACACTATCATCAAGGTGGTAATTTACACTAACATATCTTAATCATGTTTAGTGATCATAAAAGTGATTAGCCTTAAAACTCACTTTTATCAAATGTGACAAAAGATTTTTAATAAACTTTATTTTTAAGAAAATGTTTTATTAAAATAAAAATGTAAATTTGAATATGGCATATTCCAAATATCATAAGAATATCCTTTGAAGGTTTAAACAGCCTCAGATATTTCAAATCCAGTAAAAGACAAAAGGAACAGAGTCTGCCTCCACGGTTCCTTAAGTACCTACGCGGTTCTCTATTGTTAAGGAACCACCTAGGTAGATAAGGAACCACCCTCAGCTAGCCATTGGGTTTTGTCTTCTATAAATAGTGGATCAAATCTGCATTTTCCATAACCCTTTTTGGACATTTCTTTCATCCTTCTTTTTCCTTTCTAATCCTAATCATTTGTAAATGATCACTTAATGTGTTAAGTATGTTTACTTATGATTATCCTCTTGATCTCCTTCTTTACCTTGTCCAAAGAGAAGATCACTTACACAGTTGTGATGTGATTAAAGATGAAGCCTTGATGAAGATCATCCTCTCCTAAAGATCTAGTCATGTTCATCATTTGTTTATTTGTGTCTTGTGTATATCCAATGTATTTGTGAATACTTGGACTAGTTGTGTTCATCCAAGATATTTGTGAATACTTGGATTAGAGTTGTGTAAATCCTTTGCATATGTGTGTGCTTAGATTTGTGTTGTGTAGATCCAAGTTACATGTGTGTAATTGGATATGTTTATTTGAGTTGTAATAAATTGTGTAAGTTCTCACTAAACTATAAAGTGATGTGGTTGTGTCTTGTAAGTTCTCACTAAACTATAAAGTGATGTGTAGTTGTGTTGTGTGAAGTTCTCACTTAGCTTCAAAGTGAAGAGTCTTGAAGATTGGTTCTAGCTTTAGATTAGAACTCGACATCTAGCCTTGTGTCGGAAAATGGTGAAGTAGGCAACGTTGTGAAGATTGGTTCTATTTTTCGATTAGAATTCGACATCTAGCCTTGTGATGTAAAATGGTGAAGTGGGCGACGTTCTGTAGATTGGTCCTAGCTAAGATTAGGTCTCGACATTTAGCTTACTGTAGAAAATAATGTAAGCGACGTTGTAAGGTTTTCTCCGCCAAGAAGGGAGCTTGTGGATATAGTAGAAATCTCTAGTAGGTGTACTCGAGGAGTGGAGTAGGAACGAGGATAGAACTTCGTTGCCGAACCACTAAGTCTTGGTGTCTTCCTACTAGGTTGTTTCTTTCCTTATTCTTTACTTACCTTCATCATCATTACACTTACTACTTGTCATTGTTAATGCATTATAATTGAACCTAATCATTATGCAACTAGCTTTCAAGTAAAAGATAGTTTTGGCACTCACCTAATTGAAAGGAATTTTAATTAGGAGATAAATTGAAGAGAAACTATTCAACCCCACCCCCCTCTTCTAGTTTCTACATAAATGTTTGGGGTTATATTTTGCCAATTGTAGAAACTTATATAAGCCCTAAGGGGTATATTCTGCCAAACCCCAAAACTTTTTTAACCCTAGGGGTTGTTTTGTAATTTCAGGAATTTTAAGGACTTGGGTGCAATTTAACTAAAGTTTTATTAATATTAATTATTAAATAAACTATAGTTTAAACTGTATATTATGAAACTCAAAGGACTATTTTCATACCAAAGAAACTTGGGGGACTTTTTATGAATATTAATAAATCATAAATGTGTAAAATCATTTTTGTTTAATTTATTAAAGTCTAATTATTTTAATAAAGGTAATATACGTAAATAATAAAATGTATATAATTACGTTAAATAATTTATATAGGTCGGATAATAATTAACAAGCAATTTAAACGAAGTATGGATGTACAATTAAATTATCTGGAAGCATTGAGCATTATTTATGCATGTACTGAGAGCATTTTAAATTAATTAGGTAATTGGCTGTATCGTGATCATATTATCTGAATTATCAGTGATTTTATTCAGACACTGCTGTTAAGGTGAGTTCATGGCCCCACACTTTTACTTGTTATTTGTTTTAAACAATATTGGGGGAGAAAACATGCAACATATTTTTATAGGATATCAAACGGAACTACTATACACTTTAATTACATTTGCCTATTGTGTGGACTGTAACTGTTAGTTGTTATATAGCTCGAGTGTTATAAATAGATCGATTTGGGATTGACTATCCCCATCTGGGTAAGTAGCGCTTACTGTGCCCAGGCCAGGACAACAGATGTATATCATGTCGAAACATTTTATGGGTGCAAGAGTGATAACGTGCGGATGGTCCTCATTTGTTGAGGGCTTAACAGTCAAGAGTCAGTTACAGGCAATAGGAAATGTACTTAGTTTATAGTATTTGGCTTTGTGTAATACTACTTTTGTTATGTTTTGCAGTCCTAAACTATGATTTAACAAACCTATGAATTCACCAACTTTATGTTGACCCATTTAAGCATGTTTTTCTCAGGAAACTAAAGTAGGTACTTATGTGTGCACGAAGTCATGCATCATATAGGAGGCATTATGAAGCTCATTTGGGAGGGGTTTTATATCTTCGGAATGATGGAAACTTAATTGTTAAGACAATTTGATAACTTTTTCACAATGGTTCATGTAATATTTGTTTTAAATGACATTATATGATCACTACTCTGTATACTATTGCTGTATGATCCACCATGTGACACCTAATTACTATTTCGCTGCATGACCATTTTGGGGGTGTCACATATTGGTATCAAAGTCATAGTTATAGAGAACTAGATCAAAATAAAATATATTTTTTATAAACTGGACTATAACTGAATAAAAATCCTTTTATTTTAAATGGGTTTTTGGGGACACAGATAGATAAGCATATAGTATATAGAGCATACATATATATTATGTGGACTAATTGTGGATTGATTAATAACATCCGGTTGATTAATCATATAAGTATTTATGTAACTTTTAACCTACTTTGTTAAAAGACGCTTACAGTATCACGTACAAATTTATTTTGAAAACCTTTTGAGTTGAGTAAGCTAGTACTTACGTCAATTTGAAATCACATTATTTTCAGATTATGACTACTCCAGCCACATCATCGATTGTTCTATCCGAGGATGACATCACCCCCACTGCTATAGTCGTTATCCCAATTTCACCTGATACTGTACTACAGGGATTACCTTCAGACCCCGAGTCTAAGGATGGCCAGACTGGAGGACTCATCGTCCTTTCAGACTCTTCTACTGCTACCTTACCTGCTGGATATACCTCCCCAACTGGGGAAATGGATCATATAGTTCCTACTATACCACCACTTCTACCATCATCATCTACTTTGGATCTTACTTTAGGATCCCTACCACCTCGCAATAGGAGGTATGATGGCACTCCCGTCTCTACTTATGAGATAGGGGAGGGTTTCGGAGCCAGACCAACTAGGGATGACTCCGTTCAGGCCAAGATGGATTCCTTATCGGTCCGTCAGGCACTGGACATAGCAGATGTGCATACTCTCATTCGAGCTGCATAGGAGGGACATTCTATTGTTCAGGAGCGTCTAGATCTTGTTAGTCTGACGGTTGGGGTGAGGTCCCATGCTGCTCAGCAGGCGTGGGCAACTGCCTACGATGCAATTCATTGGTTAGAGGGGGATAATGCCTCTCTATGACATCGTTTGTTTGCCTTAGAGTGTGAGCAGTACCAAACTCACACCACTCAGGTGTCTCAGGGAGACACGCTTCAGATTTTCTTTGATCTAGTAGAGGTACGTCATCAGGGTCTTGTTGTGGAGCTGGCCCAGCTGAGAGAGGCGGATAGGTTACACCGGACACAAATGTTAGAGGCTCTCTGACTTCTGAAAGAGACTCTCACGGCTTTGGCCGCCATGCAGGAAGCTACTCAGACACCTAGAGCTACAGCTGTACCGGTTACACCGGCAATAGCTAGTGACTCTGCTAGCATGGTTTAGACTAGATGTGTTAGATTTCCTTATACATCATGATAAGTTTTGGGTTGCATCCCAGCTCTCATGATATAGGACTATCATACTATATCTTTTGTACTCTATTGTTTCAATCTTATTTTTTGTACTTAACCTTTTTTGGTAGGTAATCCTAGATGTTGTACTTTAGACTATTTGTACCATTATTTCAAATCGACATGTTATATTACTGTCTTAGATTGATTGTACTTGTATGATATTGTTGTTTTCCAAAAATGACTTGTGTTGATGTTACATTATTCTCTTATGTGCTTGTGTTATATTATGAATTCTTGACACGTTATCTAATTTGTTGTGAATTCTATGCATAAACATTTCCATGCAACTTAATATAAATGCAATATTGACAAAAACTAATGATCTCATTTTTGTATGACTATAGAAAAATGGTACCACCAAGAAACACACGATCAAATCCTACAACCGATACCACACAAAATGTCTTAGCTTCCCAACTCAAGGTACTAACTGAACAAGGTATTTAAGATACCATGGCTGCCAGAGATGTTAATCCTAGCAGGAACCAAGATGATAGCCAGAACTCTAATGCCAGGAGATCTGACAGAGTCACCAGAGGTTGTACTTACCCCGACTTCCTGAAATGCAAGCCTTTATACTTTATGGGCAAAGAGGGTGTTGTAGAACTGATGCAATGGTTCGAGAGGTTGGAAACAGTGTTCTGCATTAGTGATTGTGCTGAAGAAAACAAGGTTAAGTTTGCTACCTGCACCTGACTAGAAAGTGCTCTCACTTGGTCGAATTCTTTGGTTGCTACTCTAGGGCATGGTAATGCCTATCGTATGACTTGGGCTACCTTGAAAGAAAGAATAACTTAGAAGTACTACCCTCGTGGTGAAGTGAAGAAGCTTGAGATCGAATTATGGGATCTCAAGTGCAAAAACAATGATATTGTGGCATACAACCAGAGGTACCAAGAGTTGACTTTGATGTGTACCAGAATGTTTCTAGATGTGAAGGAGAAGATTGAGAGGTGTGTTGGCGGACTACATGACTCTATTCATGACAACGTACTCGCATCTCGACCGACTACCGTCGAGAGTGCCTTTGAGTTCACTACAAAATTAATGGATAAACGAGTCTGTAGTATCACTGAGAGACAAACGGAAAGCAAGAGGAAAGCAGACGATAACTTCCGTAGTCAGCACCAGCATCAGCCACCCAAAAGGTAAAACACTGGCCAGGTCTACAGTGCCACTACCACTAGAGTGAAATCATATGGGGGTACCAAGCCTATGTGCACCAAATTCATCTGTCACCATCACAATGACAGTCAGTGTAGGAAATGCCACAAGTGTGGACAGGTTGGCCATGTTGTTCGACAGTGCCAAAGCAATGATATCACCAATACCAGGCCCAACAACAACAACAACAACAAAAACAACATGGGCGGGTATAAATCCCGTAGTAATAGGAATGGACAGTAGAGAAACCGTAATGCTACTAGAGGAAATGGTACTGGTCAGAGTGGGGGAGTTCGTTGTTATGAGTGTGGAACCCAGGACACATGAGGCCCAGTTGTCCAAAACTAGCAAAACAGAACATGAACAATGGAGAAGCACCAACAAGTATTTACGTTATGGGCGATGTTAAAGCCAACCCTAACTCCAATGTAGTCACTGGTACGTTTCTCCTGAACAATCGTTATGCATCCATTTTGTTTGATACTGGAGCCGATAGAAGTTTTATAGTTACGGAGTTTAGTAGTCTAATAGATATCACACCAACCGTATTAGGCAACGGTTATAGGGTAGTATTAGCTAACGGTAAGATTGTAGAAATTGACACTATCATAAGGGGTTGTAGCTTGAACCTTTTAAAACACCCATTCAATATCGACCTGATTCCGGTAAATCTTGGTAGTTTTGATGTTATCATTGGTATGGACTGTTTAGCAAAGCATCACACGACTATTGTGTGTGATGAAAAGCTAGTCCGTATACCGTGGGGAGAAGGAACTTTAATTATCCGAGGGGAAGGAAACACAGACAGAACTGACACTAGATTAAGTGTCATCTCTTGTACAAAAATCCAGAAATATCTGCTGAGAGGATGTCTTATCTTCCTAGCTCACATTTCCAAGACAGATGAGGAAGATGAACCTGAGAAGAAGCAAATCAAGGACGTGCCAATTGTCCGAGATTTTCCTAAAGTTTTTCCAGATGAATTTCCCGGCATACCACCAACCCGTCAGGTGGAATTATAAATTGACTTGATACCAGGAGCTGCACCTGTATCTAAAGCTCTATATCTCTTAGCACCATCTGAAATGTAGGAATTAGCAGAACAACTTCAAGAACTATCTGACAAAGGTTTCATCAGACCTAGTTCCTCACCATGGGGAGCTCTAGTCTAATTTGTCAAAAAGAAAGATGGCTCATTCAGTATGTGCATTGAGTACAGAGAACTAAACAAGTTGACTATAAAGAACCGTTACCCACTTCTACGAATTGATTACTTATTTTCAACTCCAAGGATCAAGTGTGTACTCTAAGATTGACTTGAGATGTGGGTACCATCAGTTGAGGGTTAGAGAAGAAGATATTCCAAAGACAGCATTTAGAACTCGTTACGGTCATTGCAAATTTCAGGTTATGTCATTTGGGTTGACCAATGCACCAACTATATTCATGGACCTCATGAATCTAGTGTGTAGACCCTATCTGGATAAATTTGTGATCGTATTCATCGACGACATACTCATCTACTCCAAGAACGAACAAGAACACGGAGAACACCTTGCACAAGTGCTGAAGTTACTCAAGGAGGAGCAGCTATACACAAAATTCTCCAAATGTGAATTTTGGATTCCTAAAGTTCATTTTCTTGTCCACGTTATCGATAGCGAGGGAATTCCCGTAGATCTAGCAAAGGTTGAATCTGTTAAGGATTGGGCATCTCCTACATTACCGACAGAGATCCGCCAATTCTTAGGCCTTGCAAGGTACTGTCGGAGATTCACTGAAGGATTCTCAAAAATAGCCAAGTCAATGACCAAGCTCACTCAGAAGGGAGTAAAGTTCGAATGGGGAGAAAAAGCAGAATCAGCATTCCACACGATCAAGCAGAAGCTGTGTAGTGCATGTATTTTAGCCTTACCTGAAGGCAACAAGGATTACGTTGTCTACCGTGATGCTTCACATAAAGGTTTAAGTGCAGTGTTAATGCAAAGAAAAAAATTAATTGCTTTGCTTCACGGCAACTGAAGAAGAACGAGAAGAATTACACCACTCATGATCTAGAACTTGGATCAGTAGTTTTCGCCTTAAAATTCTGGAGGCATTATATATACGGAACAAAGTGTACTATGCATACCGACCACAAAAGTTTGCAACACATACTAGACTAGAAGGAGCTGAACATGAGGCAACGTCATTGGATAGAGTTGTTGAGTGATTACGATTATGAAATTAAATACCATCCATGTAAAGCAAACGTAGTTGCAGACGCATTGATCCATAAGGGAACTAATCCTCCCATGAGAGTTCGGGCACTAGTCATAACAATTACCTTGGACCTACCCAAGCAGATCTTAGAAGCTCAGACCCAAGCTTAGAAGCCAGGAAACCTCTAGAGATAAGACATAGGAGGTATGCTTAGAACGGACCTTACCAAACAGAAGTTAGAACCAAGACGGATGGAACTCTATGTTTACACGGAAGGAGTTGGTTACCCTGTTATGGAGACTTGAGGAACGTGATCATGCACGAGTCTCATAAGTATAAGTATTCTATACATCCAGGATCTAAAAAGATGTATCAGGATATGAAGAAGTTGTATTGGTGGCCAAACATAGAAGCCGACATCGCCACCTACGTAAAGAAGTGTTTGACATGTGCAAGGGTCAAAACAGAACACCAGAGACCCTTTGGGTTGCTAGTACGGCCCGAGATACCGAAATTGAATTGGGATAATATTACCATGGATTTCATCACCAAACTTCCAACATCATCCCATGGATACGATACCATTTGGGTGATTGTTGACCGACTCACAACGTCTGATCATTTTCTACCAATAAGAGAAAATGATTCCTTGAATAAACTGGCAAGGTTGTACCTAAAGGAACTTGTAACAAGACATGGAATACTGGTCTCAATTATTTGTAATCGAGACGGTAGGTTCACGTCAAATTTCTAGAAGGCTTTTCAGCGAGATTTGGGTACAGACCTATATATGAGCACTGCTTATCATCCGTAGATTGACGGACAGAGTGAGACAACAATCCAACCACTGGAGGACATACTGAGAGCATGTGTGATTGACTTTTGAAAAGGATGGGTTGAACACATACCATTAGTTGAATTCTCCTACAATAATAGCTACCATGCTAGCATCAAAGCTGCACCTTTTGAGGCATTCATGGTCGTAAATGCAGATCATGTGTGCTGGGCAGAGGTAGGTGAATTTCAACTTACTGGACCCGAACTAATCCAAGAAACAACCGATAAGATCATCATCATCAGCAAAGAATTTAAGATGCACAAAATAGACAGAAAAGCTACGCAGACCAGAAGCGTAAGCCTATGCAATTTGAAATAGGAGACCGTGTTATGCTTAAAGTATCGCCTTGGAAAGGAGTCGTTCGCTTTAGAAAACATGGAAAGCTAAACCCACGTTATGTAGGACCTTTCAAAGTGATGGCCAGAATCGGAGAAGTAGCATACCGATTAGAGTTACCCCATTAATTGAGCCGGGTAAACTCTTCCTTTCATGTATCAAATCTGAAGAAATGCTAAGCGGATGAACCGTTAGCCATGCCCTTAGAAGGAGTTCATTTTGATGACAAACTCCAATTCATAGAAGAACCAGTGGAAGTCATGGAGAAAACAGTCAAGAGATTGAAACGCAATCAAACTCCGTTAGTTAAAATACGTTGGAACTCCAGGAGAGGCCTTGAGTTCACTTGGGAACGAGAAGACTCACTCAAACCCAAGTATCCACATTTGTTTACCTAACTAGTGACGTCCTTCTAAGCTTCGAGGACAAAGATAAAATAACGGGATCGTACTGTAAAACCCTTGAAAAATATCCTTTTTATTATGTCATCACTTGTACACGTCACCTTATGAATATATATAATATCATCTTTGCATGAAATTATTGGCCTATCATTTACATCATGCATGAATATAAGTGTCATTATTAATACTTGATCACGGGATCCTTTTCATACTTATTTTATTATCTATGAACGTACTCATACTCAGTTGATCACTTTGGCGACTTTTAAGACACATAGAATACAAAGACATCTATTATACATTATTTCAAGACTTAAGATATACATAAATCATGATTTCATGATATATAATTTACTAAGTACCTAAAATTACTATATATATATATATATATATATATATATATATATATATATATATATATATATATATATATATATATATATATATATATATATATATATATATATATATATATATATATATATATATATATATATATATATATATATATAGGGATGAGATCTTGAGAAAACATCATCTCGGTAGAAGACATAGAAAACAAAAACAAATGCACCAAAATATCAAACAGATGCACCATTTTGTATTTAATGCCCATTTTTTGTTTAGTGCATCTGTTTGAGATTTTGGTGCATCTGTTTTTGTTTTCTATGTTTCTGCCGAGATAATGTTTTCAGATGATCCCATCCCTATATATATATATATACATATATATATATATATATATATATATATATATATATATATATATATATATATATATATATATATATATATATATATATATATATATATATATATATATATATATATATATATATAGTGGAGTTATTCTAAAACATATCTTACAATAAAATAAATGAGGTGAAATCTCACCCCTTGGATCAATATCACCTAATTTGATAAAAAAATGGTGTCTTTTTTGTAAACTCTCAAACTTTAAGGGTAATTGTAGAAAATAATAAAATTAAAACGTCCCAAATTAGCCCGATCAAAAAACACACACTTCACATACTAAAAAACGATCAAAAAAACACACAGTACACTCTGAATCCTCTCGAATCCACCAAATCCACCAAATCAAACCTACTGAATCCTCTCGAATCAAACAAATTAAACAGCGCATCCTCTGGTAATTTATTTTTTTAACTTTTTGATTAATTTTTGAATGATTTATGTTAGAATGTGTTAAAAATGATCTATGATGCTCTAGAATGCGATAGGATATCAAACATATATAAGGTTTTGTGTAAGTGTGTGTTTATGATTGATGTATAAAATTTGTTTGATATAATGTCTCAATGAGAATTATAAAGTTCTCTTTGATATAGAAGTGATTTGGAAAAATCATAACTGTGATGGAGTAGGAAACACAATGATTGAGTAGAACTAATATTATGATGGAGTAAAACTAATACTATGCATGCGATTTGGTAAATTAGAACTGTAATGGAGTAGAATTATTTTTAATGTGAATATGCTTGAGTAGGATAAAGTTGTATTTTGAGGTTTTGTCGAAATTAAGTATTTGTATGTAATATATAAGTGATTTGGTAAAATTTATAACTGTGATAAAGTATGATTAACACTATGATTGAGTAGAATTAATATTATGATGGAGTAAAACTAATACTATGCATGTGATTTGGTAAAATTTTAATAATAATAAGCAAATTTTAGTCTACTGCATTACAGTTAAATTTTATTGCACTGTAATGCAGTAGGTCACTTGCATTGTTCTTTCTACTACATTACTGTTTAATTTTAATGCACTGTAATATATTACGATACTTGCATTTTTATTTCTACTACATTACAGTTTAATTTTAATGCATTGTAATGAAGTAGGTTACGTACATTCTTCATATGCATGATTTAATGCATTAAAACTTTATTTCTACTACATTAAGGTTTAAATTCTAATGCATTTAATGTAGTAGGTTACTCGTGTTGTTCATATGCATGATTTACTACATCGCAACTTTATTTCTACTACATTACAGTTTATTTTAAAGCATTGTAATGAAGTAGGTTACGTACATTCTTCATATGCATGATTTAATGCATTAAAACTTTATTTCTACTACATTAAGGTTTAAATTCTAATGCATTTAATGCAGTAGGTTACTCGTGTTGTTCATATGCATGATTTACTACATCACAACTTTATTTCTACTACATTACAGTTTAATTTTAATGCATTGTAATGAAGTAGGTTACATACATTCTTCATATGCATGATTTAATGCATTAAAACTTTATTTCTACTACATTAAGGTTTAAATTCTAATGCATTTAATCAGTAGGTTACTCGTGTTGTTCATATGCATGATTTACTACATCGCAGCTTTATTTCTACTACATTACAGTTTAATTTTAATGCATTGTAATGAAGTAGGTTACGCACATTCTTCATATGCATGATTTAATGCATTAAAACTTTATTTCTACTACATTAAGGTTTAAATTCTAATGCATTTAATGCAGTAGGTTACTCGTGTTGTTCATATGCATGATTTACTACATCACAACTTTATTTCTACTACATTAGTGTTATTTTATGTTCTATTACATTAAAGTTATTTGGTGCTGCTATTTTATACTAGTAAATGAATATAGTGCACTAACAAAATAACTGTGTTAAATTATGATATAAATAACAGTGATGTAGTAGAATATAATTGTAATGAAGTAGAAAATATTTGTAATGTATTTGTAGTTTTTTACTACATTATAACTTTATTTCTACAGCATTATACTTATACTCTACTACATGCTAGTTTAAATTCTATTGCATCACATAATATATTTTGCTATTTTCATGAAAATGCTTGAACTTTTATTACACAGGTGAAAAGAACATGCAAAAAAACACAAGCGACAAAGGCATATGCATTTACCAAGCTACAAGCGTAGATTGCATCCTCAAATACCAATTGATACACTCGAATTGAAGGGCGAAATGATGCACAGATGCATTGAACGCGTAACAAAGATTCTTGGAAGATACTCGTGGATGGTGGATCATTTATAGTCAACACTTAAATTATATTAGATGTAATACTTTGAAATACGGAACGTAAATACGATGTATTGAAATTTTAATGATGACGAATTTTGTATAATATTTACTACTTTTGATTACTGTTTATATGTGAATGAACATAGACGCATTAAGTTATCCAGTATGTTGCAATGAAAATAATATTGCATCTGGCGACTATAGCTAATGCATCACAATATTGTTTTACTTCGTCAGATTGTTACCATACTACTGAATTGCAATATAACTTTACTCCATCAAAATAATACTTTAGTACATCATTGTATTATTTTACCACATCACAATGACTATTTTACTGCATCATAATGTGAAAGCTATTGTATCAAAATATAATGTATATTTTAATGCGTTATAATACACCAAACAAATAAGATAATATACAGTATTAATTATTATTCGTAAAACAAAAGGATACCGAGTATATTTAAAATACAATAAGATACTTTTGTATTCATGTTTGGTAACAAATACTATACATCTTAGAACCGAAAACATGGCTTGTAAGTAATAATTTGATATCTATACACTACTTATTTTGAATATAAAATGAATAATGAAACATTGCTTGTAAGCTTTACGGGTACATATTCTGTGTCCAGATCTTGTCGCTCTTGTCGGCTCTTCTTGTTGCTTGCTGTTCTTTGATGGTGGCCACTTCAATGGGCATGCTTTTAAATTATGGCTCTTTTCCTACACATCCACTACACTTCCTCGTTTTATTACTTTACTGCATCACTTTGTTATTTTCCTGCATTACAATGTAAACTTTACTACATCAAAATGTATATTCTACTCCATCACAATACAATAGACAATCTTACTGCATCACGCTTTTATACCTACTCCATCATAATGAAAAGCTACTTAACTTTAAGACCAGTAACAACCATTTAACTCTGAAAATCACAGTATTTATATCTAAACCTAATACGTGCCAAACATCAGCACAATATTACCAAATACTGTAACAACCATCTAAATTCATTTCAATACTTCATACAATAACAAAATTCAATTAACTTCACTTGATCAATAAGAAATAACATAAATATTATGTACATTAGTGAATCTATAGAATCATTAATGTGAATTACAAACTAAAACATTATAATGCGGTAAAAAATTATAAGTATGTTACAAATAGTTTCTACTGAATTGAAGTTATGTTTTATTGCATTACCGTATATTCTACAACATTAGTGTATATCATACTACATTATTTTATACCCAACTGCATTACTATATATTCTACAACATTACCATATATTCTACAACATTAGTGTTTACAACATTAGTGTTTTACAACAGTACCGTATATTCTACAACATTACTGTATATTCTACAACATTACCGTATATTCTACAACATTACCGTATATTCTACAACATTAGTGTTTTACAACAGTTATGTTTTATTGCATTACCGCGTATTCTATAACATTAGTGTTTTATTGCATTACCGTATATTCTACAACATTAGAGTATATCATACTGCATTATTTTATTGCAGTACCGTATATTCCACAACATTACCGTATATTCTACAACATTACCGTATATTCTACAACATTAGTGTTTTACAACAGTTGTGTTTTATTGCATTACCGTATATTCTACAACATTAGTGTTTTATTGCATTACCGTATATTCTAAAACATTAGTGTATATCATACTGCATTATTTTATACCCAACTGCATTACTATATATTCTACAACATTACCGTATATTCTACAACATTAGTGTTTTACAACAGTACCGTATATTCTATAACATTACTGTATATTCTACAACATTACCGTATATTCTACAACATTAGTGTTTTACAACAGTTATGTTTTATTGCATTACCGTATATTATACAACATTAGTGTTTTATTGCATTCCGTATATTCTACAACATTAGTGTATATCATACTGCATTATTTTATTGCAGTACCGTATATTCCACAACATTACCGTATATTCTACAACATTACCGTATATTCTACAACATTATCGTATATTTTACAACATTAGTGTTTTACAACAGTTATGTTTTATTGCATTACCGTATATTCTACAATATTAGTGTTTTATTGCATTATTTTATTGCATTACCGTATATTCTACAACATTAGTGTATATCATACTGCATTATTTTATACCCAACTGCATTACTATATATTTTACAACATTACCGTATATTCTACAACGTTAGTGTTTTACAACATTAGTGTTTTACAACAGTACCATATATTCTACAACATTACCGTATATTCTACAACATTACCGTATATTCTACAACATTACCGTATATTCTACAAAATTAGTGTTTTACAATAGTGCAATTTCTACCAAATCACATGCATACTTTATCACTTTTACAAATAAATTTTATTGCATTACTGTTACGTTCTACTACATTACTTTATATCCTACTGCGTCACATATATGTTTCTACCGCATTGCAGTTACGATCTACTACATTACTGTATATCTTACTGCATCACATTATGAATTAAAGCATCACAGTTAGAACTAACGCATCACAGTTATAGAAAATCATATAGACATTTTATCAAACACCTAGTATGCAGGTTTCATATATACACTTTCAACTATTTCTTCTCTCAAAATTCATTACGAAAGTAGTAAAAACAAAGATCAATATACCGTATTCATCAACGATAATTAAATAGAACATAAAAAAGCTTACTTTTAAAGTTTTTGGTCGAATCTAAACACATACCAACTGGGGAACGGTTGTTAACATGTCGCTGGTGGTGCGATGGTGAAAGTACGGTGGACAGAAGGTGGTGCGATGGTGAATCAACATAAAGAAATAGGGTTATCAAATCAAACCGTTGAATCTTTGAATGAACAAGTCGGGGGAGGTGGTGGTTAGTGGTGGCGAAGGTGGGGAAGACGATGGACCAGGCGGGGAAGGTGGTGGTTCACGATGGAGAAGATGGTGGAGAAAATGGAGGAGACGATGGTTGTTGGTTACGGTGGAAATGAAACATTCGATCCAAATGTGTGTGTGAAAAACTCAGTTTATATAAGTTTAAGAAAATTGTTGAAAACGGCCCCTGAAGTTTTATAAACTACAAAAAGACACCATTTTTTTAAAAAAGGGGGACACATGGCAGCATGTGGTTCCATCTCATTTATTTTATTTTAGAATTTGTTTTATTTTACCCCAACTATATATATATATATATATATATATATATATATATATATATATATATATATATATATATATATATATATATATATATATATATATATATATATATATATATATATATATATATATATATATATATATATATATATATATATATATATATATATATATATATATATATATATTTGGTAAAGGGGAAACAACACCGGTAAAATATATACCAAAAAAACAATAAAGTACAATGGAATGTGGCTGAGTACCACATTAACCTCAAGCAACGCTTGAACACACTAAGCCATACGACATGCCATATGACTATAACCTAAAGCGTACATAACCAATAACACCTATTGGAAAATACCACCTACAAGTACATAAATTAAAAACTGAAGGCATGGAACTAAATAAGGATAGACTCCGGCAGCTTCCATATCTCCACAAACTGTTTAGCCGCAACTGACTCCTTAAATCTGCATGAAAGGAGCTTACCCCGAACAGTCACTATAATGCAATTGACAATCTGGTCAACAGAACGCTTGATTCCCTTAAATAGACGACCATTACGTTCCTGCCAAACATAATATGTACTCGCAGCCAAAACAAGTTTAGTAATAACTGCCCTCGACGTTCTTCTATTGGCAAACGGTAAGAGAGATTGGATAATAGTATGAAACCCTGGCCCCGCATTAACCAATCCTGCTATATTTTTAACCTTGTCCCAGACCTGAGCAGAGAAAGGACACTCGAAAAATAGGTGAGTATGCGAGTCTTGAACAAGCTCACACAAGGAACATGAGGACTTAAGGTCGGACAAGATCTCCCAGCTATGAAGAAGATCCTGCATCTTCAACCGACGTTTCATAATGAGCCATAGAATAAAAGCATGTCTAGGAATACTAAAAGGAAACCACACAATATTCGCCCAAGGAACCTCCATATCACGAGGCCGAATAGACTGCCAAAAAGTATTAATAGAAAAAGCTAACGGCCCAATAACAGGAATCCGCCACTCAAGTTTATCCGCACCTCCCTGAAAATGATAAGTATCGATAGTAGCAACCACAGGATGTTTGTGCAACAAACTAGGCGGCCACTGAAAACTTCCATGAGACAGAATGTCACGAACCATAGTATTGATCGACAATCCATCCCTATACATGTCACGATGAGAAATAAAAGAAGCTAATGGGCTCACCTCGCACCAGTTATCAAACCAAAGAGAAGTGGACAATCCATCACCCATAGCGTACCAAACAAACTCACGAATACAGCTACTCAATTGCAAAATCTTTCTCCAGCTCCAAGACATATTACCACGCGCAGGAATAGTCCAAAAATTACGGTCTTTGATCTTGTACACATGCATCCACTGTACCCACAAAGATTCCTTACGTAAAAGAAGTTTCCAAATATGTGACGTCATAAGAGCTTTATTAAAATGCTCTAAGCGCCGAATACCTAAACCACCCTCAACTTTCGGAAGACAAACCTCTTCCCATGAAACCTTAGCTTTGCCCTTGCCCAACCTTCATTGACACCACAAAAACCCACGAAGGCGCTGCTTAATATCAAGGATCACACGGGTGGGAAGAATGAACATTGAAGCCCAATAAACATGCATCGAACCAAGAACTGAACGAATTAATTGGAGTCTCCCCGCAATCGAGAGAGACTTATTCTTCCAATCCATAATACGCCCATCCACTCTATCAAGCAGCTCCTTACAATCATTACGCCCAAGCCAAGAAGAAACCAAAGGAACTCCAAGGTACTTAACTTGAAGCCGCCCTTATTGAAATTGGAGAATCTGTAAAATAGTAACCTTAATATGATTAAGAACATTACAAAAGTATGCAGTACTCTTAGGAAGACTAGGAGTCAATCCCGATACACTTTTGAATTCCTCAAGAGACTCCATAATCATAGAAGCCGAACTAGGATCACCATGAGCAAAAAGAAATAAATCATCTGCGAAGCACAAGTTAATCAATTCCAGCTCCCCACAATGGCGGTGATAAGTAAAAGCATCCGAATCATTAACTTTACGACGAAGCATAAGCGTAAGAACTTCCATAATGAGCGTGAACAGATATGGGGAAATAGGATCACCTTGGCGAAGACCCCGCTTTCCCTTAAAATAGCCATGAAGAGAACCATTAATGGATAAGGAGAAAGAAGCAGTCGTAACACACTCCATTATCCACTTGATCATCCGCTCAGGAAACCCAAACCCAACGAGAACCTTTTTTAGAAAGTCCCAATCCACCGTGTCATAAGCTTTTTGAATGTCGACTTTAAAAGCACATCGAGGAATACCACGGTCCAGATGGTAATTATGCATAAGCTCCTGAGTAAGTAGAATATTATCCGCAATGCTTCGACCAGGAACAAAAGCCGACTGATTAGGGCTGATTAAATACTTCAAACAGTCCTTAATACGGTTAGCAAGAACCTTACTGATGCACTTGAAAAGAACATTACAACACGAGATAGGTCTATAATCAGTAATACATGAAGGGGTCTTCACCTTTGGAATCAGAGCAATGATGGTATGATTAATCTCTTTCAAAAGTTTCTCATTGATGGAAAACTCACGAACAGCATTAATAACATCCACATTCACAATATCCCAAGCCGCTTTAAAAAACACCGTTGTATAGCCATCAAGACCAGGAGACTTATCATCACCCATAGAGAAAATGGCATCCTTGATTTCTCTATCACTGACAAGCCACACCATATCTATAACATCTACACTAGACACTCTAGAACCAAATAACTCATGCACGTTGAGATCATCCACATCATCAGCTTAACCAAGAAAAACCTTGTAATGATCAACAAAAGCATCAACCACCTGTTCATTCTGAAAAACGTCACCATTAGCATTAGAAATCACATTAATACGATTCTTGCTCATCCTCCCTTTAACCGATTTATGGAAATACGCCGTGTTTGAGTCTCCATCATGCAGCCACTTGATCTTAGCCTTTTGCTTCAAGAACTGATTCTCACTCAAAACAGCTTCATTATACGCCTGAACATACATGGCTTCCCCATCCAGTAAAACAGTATTAAAAGGGTCCTTATCGAGATTAAGTTGTACCTGGTCAAGTTCCAAACGCAACCTACAAACATTATCATGAAGATTCCCTTTGTCAAACAGAAGCTTACGGAAAGGCTTTTTGAGACTTTTTAATCTCTTAACAACCCTATACATGAAAAACCACTCACATTTCTGGACCATCCTTCCATCACAACCTCACGGAACCTATCTTGCTGAGTAAGAAGATTCGTGAATTTGAAAGGTTTTGGTTTAGCCAAAACAGCAGCCGGAATATTCAGCACAGCTGGAGCATGGTCAGAAATTCTATAGGGCTTGAAACAGGCATGAGCACCCGCAAAAACATCAATAAAGGACAGATTACCCAACACACGGTCAATCTTTTTAAGGATCCCATCAGACCCTTTCGGTTTCTGATTCCAAGTAAAATTTAATCCCGTATGCTGAACATCTAAAACCTCAATTTCAGCAATACATTCACGAAACTCCCTCATCGAAATATCAGCCTTCGAAGAACCTATAGTACTATCCTCAAAATTTAAAGCCGCATTGAAGTCCCCCAATAAACACCATGGCCGACCCCAAACATAACTAGCATGAAACCCCAACCCCTGCCATAGAGCACGCCGTTGAGTATACTTATTATAAGCATATACAAAGGAACAGAAAAATTCCTTTTTCTCATTTTTTAACCAAACACGCGTGTGGATAACCTGATCACATTGCGATATAACCACCACATCAACATCATTACGGTTCCACCCAAGGATAATCCGCGTACCCGTACTACATAGATGACCATTTGATGTCCAATCCCAGTGATTAAACACATATGAATAAACCTTCATCAATTTTATAGCAGCCACATGAGTTTCCAAAATTGCACACATAGAAAGATTGTTTTCAAATATTACATGGCGAACTTCATCTTGCTTAGGGGAGAAGCTCAATGCCCTAATGTTCCATGAAGCGATACTAATCATGGGAACCAGCTGTATTGGGAGTGCTTGCCCCCATAAAAGTAACCCCTACCTCATCAGTATCATCTACATCACTCATGTTAATGGTGTTGCTATCATTCACTTTATCCCAAAACATATCATGATCCCCATTGTTAGGAGATAAAACGTTAAATGGATTAGTGACCGTGACAGGGTTCAACTTTGCAGCACCACCTGTAGTAATAGGTCGTTTGCCATTATTCTTTACTTCCTGAAATTTAACCCCAGTATTATTCATCTTAGAAGACTCCCCTTTCTCCCCTTTGCGAAACACTAAATTAGGTTTGGATTTATTTAACCTAATTCCCTCCACCTGCCTATTTTGCTGTTTGGATTGCTTTTTCTTGACCTCAGTAAAACCATCATCATCAATAGTAACCACTGGAGTCACTTTCGAGCATTTAGGGCAATGGTCATCAGTATGGTAAAAAATAGTACAAACCGAACACCTCGGTGGCTTCCATTCATATTCAATAGTTATAGTAGCCAATGAATGTCCCTTACCATCTGCTAGTGGAATTGCAATAACAACCTCATTGAGAAAGTCAGTATCCGACGCTACCTCAACCAAAGCACGAGCATACTCCTTCCTCCCCCGGGATCGTTGGCACATAGAACTTGTATAGGAATCCAACATAATTGGGTTCCCAAATCTGCGTCGTAATCAAACTCAAACCAATTTTAGAGCATGCAACAATTGGAACATGGTAAAGTTTCACCCATACAGGAGCCTTCTTAATGTCATCCTTCTTCAATATCGTATTTTGAGTCCAGACATTTAAAAATAAAGGAACACCCCTTATGAGCCAAGGTCCACCCTCCATCACTTTATCCAAATCCTCTCTGTTCTTAAATTGAAATAGGAAGAAATCATCATCAAGCATTACCCTTTTCAAACCAAATTTAGCCCATGTATTTTTGACATAGTTCTCAACCAAAGGAAACGCCAATCTCTTTCCTATGAAGTACCCATACAACGTATTATCGAATCCTTGGTTTAAAAATGCGTTTTGCGATCCATTGCGCTAAAGGTCCCAAAAGCTATTGCGTAATGCGTGATGCGATTGCGAGCGCAATTTGGATGTGATGCGTTTAGTATAAAATAAAGTAAAAAAATTATTTAGAAATAGTATAGTCTATCAAGTTCGAAGTATGTGAAATAAAGTTACAAAATAAGTTACTAAGATATTGAGATTCGTCCTATAATCCCTTTGTAACACAAATAAGTCAAAAGTAAAGCTTGAAAAAAACCACTTAGTAAACGCAATGTACTATATTTTCGTTATTGTGTTTGTTTTAGACGTTTTTTAACAAGTTTTATCCTAAACGATCCATTAAAATACGTAGGTATCTTTTATATGCTTAAAATTTGACAAAACTGACAAACGTACTAGATTGCGACAATTTCTACCATTGCTAGCATTACATAAATGCGGTAAATTGCGGTTTAATGCGAACGCAATCTGGGATGGCAATGCATTAGGCACCTCGTTGCGAAATTTTAAATGCAATGCATTAATGCGTGCAATTTACGCAATGATGCGCGCATTTTTAAACCAAGATCGAATCGTTTGCGTATCTCCTCAGCAGCTGCAAAAGGTAATGTCGTTCTAGCACCCTCGACCACCTCATTGCTATGCATTGCATGAAGCTTAACCGTCTTTCTAACCTGATATATATATATATATATATATATATATATATATATATATATATATATATATATATATATATATATATATATATATATATATATATATATATATATATATATATATATATATATATATATATATATATATATATATATATATATATATATATATATATATATATATAATATATATATATATATATATATATATATATATATATATATATATATATATATATACTAGCTCGTAACCCGTCCAACGGGCAGCCCTTTCATTACTCTTTTTTAAGCGTACGTTTGTGTGTTTGGTTTGTGTATTTGCAGTTGTGTTATTTTTTCTGATTTTTTTATGGTCTATCGACCCAGCGGACTTGTTTTGTTCCTTTTTTACATATTTTTTATTGTGTATTATTTGTTGGTTTTTTTGTGTTTTTAAAGAATATGTTTTTGTTTTAGGTTTATGTGTACTAAACGATTTACTTTTCGATGGATGTTTTTTGTCAAAGTGATCTAATTGTTTGTAACCTTTTTAATAAAATGGTAATGAGATTTTGTTAACTTATTAATGAGTTTTTTTAACTTATTATTACTTAACCGATACGGCTATCATCATGTTTAAACTTAGTTTTTTTGTTTAAATATCTTACAGAGCTGGTTTAACCGGTTTAATTTACGTCAAACCTATTTGTATACCGATTTTTTTAATTGATCTCGATTTAAAACAGAGTTTGGATAAAATTTTGTTAATATTTTATGTTTTTTATAAGTTGTGTTTTTTTGTTTGGTTATTTTGTTGTTTTATATTATGTATTTACAATTACGGTTTGGTATTCTGATTTTTTTGGGCTTTGGCCACTATTGACCGTGTTTTGTTTCTTTTATATACATAACTTTTTGTTTATTTATTTTGTATATTATTTTTTTGTTATTTTTTTGCGTTTTTTTTGTTAGTGTTTAGGTGTTTTTTCTTATCTTTTTTGTTTATATAAGTATTATCATTCTTTTAAAATTATTTTTTTGGTTTTATTTTTATTTTTCACTATTTGTGTACTTTCAAATCTTTCACTTTATAAACATAGAATTCGCTGTATTGTTAAAAGATTTTATATCAATAGATAAAAAAATTATACTTTGAAGAAAATGGTCATCAAACAACCGATTGCATAACATTCCTAATTTTCTATCTTAAGACGTGATTGTTTCATATACTAACAGATTATAGTAAATAAATTAAATTTCAAATTACATAGATGTCACTTCGAATCATATACGATCAGGGGCGGACCTATGTGTTAGGTCCCGGGTGGCGGCGCCCCCTACGACGTGACTAAATCGACGCGATTACAGTGTGAATTTTCTTCGATTTTAACAGTTTTTTTAAAATGCCTTCCATTCGAAACGCAAATTGCCTCCCACTCACTTATTAAATCCGACTTTTGACATTCTAAAACCTAAAAATCCTCCATTTTAAAGTTAAAATATTCGGGTTTTTTATCCCGATTCTAGATTTTTTTACCTTTGCTATTGTCAAAAATAATTTGCCTATTACTATACAATTTTTTACGTCCGCCACTGTATACGATGTATCTTTATGCATCTTTTTACTCACCCCAGTGATTGATATATGATAGGAAGTGTTTATTTATATAAAGTGAAAAAGTAGGACAAATCATTGTGTGAAGTTGCTGTTATTGCCTGTCACTTCCAATCATATACAATTCATTTTTTTTCTCACATCAGTAAATTTATTACTAATACGTGCGATGTCAAGAAATTTCATTCATCGATTTAGTTAGTGATTGAAACTTTAGCATTGAATATAATATATTGATGGCCAGGTGTTCTCACATGGAAAGTACAGGATACACTCGTGCATTGTCCACTATGAACAAAGGATGTATCTATTAGGAAGTGAAAGCACCTGAATTCTTATGACAAATGTGCGAGATCCGTCCATAACTACAAAGATAGCCAAACCTGCTAAGAGTTCTGAATCTGAGTCATCATCACTCATGAAAATATCGCTGGGATTTGTGAGAGCAAAAGAAATCATAATGTAAATAAGAAAAGCAATTGACCATCAGCAGTATCTATATTGTCTATAGTTTCGGTTACTCTTTTCTTGCTTTCAATCAGCGTCACTTTCTGTTTCACTAACTTTAGTCCTCATTATCTGTCCCGAGATAGCATAACTTGTAGAAGGTTAAGGGTGCGGGTGGCGTGTAAGGGTGTATCTATGTTTGCAACATGTGGAATTCTTTGTATAATAACATAGTCAAAATCACAACTTAGCTTAAGTATTAACCACTTAAAGAGTATGTTGCAGAACCTGATTTGCGAAGACGTGAGCCAGTTGCATATGAATCATACACAATAGAAAGTGAAAGATCATGCAATCTTGCATACATATTCTCACCAAAGAAAACGGCACTATGACAACTTGCTTCCGGACACCAACACGCGGAACTGAATAAAAACTTTAAGTACACAGTCACAATATATTAAGTACCTTGGTATGAGAACCATTATCAGTCACAAGAATGACTCTCACTGCCACAACTGACCATCTCTTTCTGCCTGAAGTAAAACACATATAAACCACTAAAAAACTATGAAAACCATTGTAAGTTCTAAAAACTCTTATATATGGGTTAATGGTCAAAATGATAACCCGGAGGATGAGTGCCCATTACAGAAACCAATCTTTTTATAGTTATTTTGGTGATAACCCCTTAAATATACGGGATAGTTCTTAAAATTTTGGCTTATTACAGAAACGCTTATTGCTTCCAGCGTAACTTCATCTTTTGAAGCTTGCCAAAAAATTTTAGCCGAACGTACAACAGATAGATAGAATCCTTGGCACGGAAAACGTAAAGATTTGACCTGAAGTGAAGCTGAACTTTGTGAACTGATTAAAAATAACTTTTAAAATATTGATAATACGTGCTAAATTCAAAAGCGAACCACCCAGGTATAGAAGCATAATAACCAACCTTAAAACAGCCAGAGAATAACCAGATCTACGGTGAAAGATTGTTACTATTAAACACCATGGTATATATCTTACCTGAAGAATAGAGAGCAGTTGCAATCGCTCATACACATTTTTAATAGCAACATATCTCAATCAAACAGCTTAATCCTGAAACAAAACAAAAGAACACACACAAAAACGGATTCTTGAGAAACCCTTTCTCTAAATCAACCGAAAATCAACCCAATCATAGTGCTACTTTATTATCCCGGTAAGAATGTACAGGGGTTATCCCGGTAAGAATGTGGGAGATACAAACATGGGAGCAAGAATGTTTCTAGCAGTTCCATACTTCCGCTCTTGCTAATAGCTATTCTTCATTGGTCAAAAAGTGTCATAGGACACATTCACAACCATCATTAGCATCTGATATTCATCTGACATTTTATGAAGGATTACGTGTTGTATATTGTTCGTATTTCTTCTTGATCAAATACTTGGAACCCCATTCTGAAATAACACACAGTAAAGCTTAGGTTTCATTCTCTATTTGCTATTTCTGTTTCATGTGACCCTCTAGTAGTCTGTCAAAACCATAAATCGCCGTAACTAATTGACCGATACAATAGTAGAATGGTATAGGACCTTGACAATATCTGGTCCCAACTATCATTAAATGAATTTCTGAAAGATCAGTCTTTGTCAGCAAAATATACTAGGGCTCCCATCAAACCAAGCATCTGTTTGAAGAGTATTTGAATTACTCAGAAGTTAGAATAACGTCCCAAACAACGAATAAATTATACAAGTCATATAACGATGAATTAAGCATAATCATAGAAAGTAAACGTTGACTGAAGCGTAAATGAATTGAACTAACAAAACTATAGTGCCATTTAAAATTCCATGAAGACAGATACATAAAGGTAAATCAAACGTATACGTCTTAGCTTGTAGTGATACTGAACTTCCATTAATATTATGTACTAACTTACAGCAACTAAAATGACCTTTGTTCCTTTTATCATGAAAAGTAAAAAAAGACGTTGGAGTTTTCAGAATTTCAGTGCATGAATTGCCACAACTGTTACCTTTGCTAAGAGATTTATTTAAGATGTTTTGCCCTGTATGGCGTCTCCTGGGCGTGTTTCTACGGCACACATTCTCTTTTGATGCAACTGAAGACTTGGTTCTGCAATGACACATGGAAATATGCTTAGGCCAAATAAAGAACTCTACGGAAGCCGGTAGTAAAGCCACGTTCAAAGGATTTTCGGATATAAGTTGTTCTTATGCAGAGGTGACAAGATGAGTGGATTGTAAGGTTTGTGAAATTTGTTTATTCATTTATGATATGCATTGTCCTGACTGATGAAATCCATATCCTTTTACACCTGCTAAATCATGCTGCTATAATTATTAGACATGCATTACTCGGAGATCTGAATATATTTGGTCTATGTGTTAGGTAAAAATGATTATGGCAACAAACAAATCTGATGATTTAGATCCAGCTCTTCTTCGTCCAACTCGGTTAGACCTGATGTATTCCATTTGATCAGTTCATGTGTACACTAAAACAATAAATATGGGGTGAGCTAACGACATAAAATCCAAATAAAATTATAGACTAATTAGTTGTGAAGTTAAAATCTAGCAGACAAGAAGTGATGTCGGGTCAACTTGAACCACGTTGTTTGGACACTGTCTATTTTGATCCTGAATCCAATTTGACCAATTATCAGACGCAACCAACACGCTTTGATAATTTTTGATGAAATTTATATAAAGATTTAAATTACATATATGATTGAGATAAGTAATTACCCTGATAGCATCAAAGATGCAGTTTTCAATAATTTGTAGTTTAAAATATTAAATTTATAAAAAATTTATAGTCCAAAAGAAATGCTTTAACTTTTTTTCTGAAATTTTGTTTCTTTTTACAAAAAATAATTTAAACTTAAAATAATTAATTTCTTTACGTACTTCTTCAAAAAATAATTAAAACAGTTAAAAAATAATATGCGTTTCTTAAGAAAAAATGGAAAATTTAAATTGTTTGAACTTTAGGAAGATATTTAGTTCACTCATATCAGCAGCATCCAAAAACAAACAATTAGTCAGTTTGGTACCTTTAGTTTTCTTGCCATATCTCTCAAGGATGCAAAACATTTACTGTTTCCTTCACTTGAACCTCTCTTTTACATAGATGGGAGTTGAACCTTAATTATTTCTCTAGTGCATAAACAACCTTGAACATCAATCATGAAACCACTGCATTACTGATACAACACACCACCTCTACCCACAGACCAAGCAACCGCCATAACCTTTGCCTCGCAGGTTTAGCAAATTGGTGTTGAACCAAATGGTGTAATACCTACCTGCAACATAAACTCAAAAGTTGAAAGGTAATTAAGAACTTGAAGGTCATAGTCTTTAAGAAAGATATCTTAATTAGGAAGAAATATTAGCATCTGACCGAATCTAACTCACAATCAAAATGCTAAAACCAAAATTTGGATTCAAATATACCTTTCAATAGATAATCAATGCAAGAGATGGTGTTTGAATACCTTTTGACCTTTATAGCGTTTGATTGTTGCATTTAGGAAAAAAAAATTAACTTACGACTTATCCATAGGCCACCAAACGTATATTCATCTGTTAATCAAGTCCGTGGTTTGATTTTCCCCTTCCTTTGAAGTGCACTATAAAGAAGAAATGTCATGTTAGAAATAGAAATTGTTACTACAGTAATGGCAAATAGCTTGTGATAGGGGCATAGTTAAGTTCATGGCCTATTAAAGTAATTAACGAATAAGAATAGAAGTTGTGTGAAGCTAAATTCTCTGTTAACTAAGAAAATTAGTAAACCGTGCAGCAAGTAGCTTACGATCTGATATAATTTTCAAGACTATCAGAAAGTGTTGGAAAAGAAGATGCAACCACAATTGTAAAGAAAATGTCCCATGAAGTAACGATAAATACACAGTATCAAGGAAGTAAATAAGTTAATGCCACCTCTCAATGTGTATATGTACACGTGTCTATTCTTACTTTAAAAAAATCTTGATGTTAAACTTTTATTTACTTCACCAATGTATTCATTTCTCCTATCTAAACAGAACTACCAGGTATTGACTTTTTTCTATTATCTCTATTGAAAAGCTACCTACCCATGCATGTCACCAGATCTTAAGAAATCGTTTTCCTGGTTTATTGTCTGAGATAGATCTTTCGATTATTTGTTCTTACATACAGGCGCGAAAAAGCTTTGGAAAGTCAGTGGCTGAGAAATACTAAACGAGGGGTGCCCTAGACCATATTTGTTTTAACATTTTCTTGTTGTGCAAATATATATTTTTAGGAGGTGGTCTAACATACACGTGTCAGTCAGCTGACACTTTTTAGACTTTCTATATTATCACGATTTTTCATATGATTGGGAATCATGCAACCAAACTCATACGCTAGAACCATGTATGTCTAAAAGTGCTCGCCTTGTCAATATCATCAATCACAACATGGTCACAGAAGCTAACATCTACAATAAGGTTTTTTTTTTTGTAAAAGGGTAACAATGACCCCGGTAAATAGAACCAAAAAAAGCATTGAAGTACAAGGAATATGGCTGAAATACCACATTAACCGCAAGCTACAGGCAGCTTGTTAAAAAAAATGTTTATGACAGGCCATAAACATTAACTAGTCTAGAATACTGAAATATATAAACTAGACAAACCCAAGACGAGAAAAATAATAAAATATCAACATGAGATCAACCAGTTGGAGTGCTTGCCCCAATATTAGTGTTGAGAAGATTCACCGATTCATCAAAGACGATCTCGACTCCCTCCTCCTCCTCATTATCTTCCTCGCTTACTTGAACCCCTTCGTCAATACCAGGCATGGACAAAGTTGAAAATTTATTAGAGGTAGAAACACTGCTCATTTGAGCTTTACCCTTGTTCGGACCATTAGGATTGCTAGACTGCTGCAACTGACCAGATTTAGTATTCAACATCTACAATAAGGTTTACATGGCATGTTCATAGTTAACTTGATTGACGGATTTGAACGGTTAAAGTAATGGCGAGAAGAGCCCTCATGATGTTATAAGTCGTTATGAATAGCCTAAAGTACATATAATTCCCTAATAAAACTAAGGTGATTGTGCTATACTTTTCACATAGAGTTCAACCTTCTGAACCTTCTGAATAGGAGTGACTGATGTTCAGGTAGACTGCTTTTTTCTTAACAGGAGTGGTCGGTGTTCTAAACCTTTCGTAGAAGAGGACTGTATGCAAAAGAACACCACAAAGAAGAGCATTAATACAACATATATCATCAATTTATGCAACTGCTACTATAGCTGAGAAAAGGAAACTTTACCTCATAGAAACCGGCAGAATTGAAACCGACGCAGAGGTTTAGAAATCCAATAGAGATCCCATTAAATATACCAAATCTCATGACAACTTACATACACAGCTTGAGGTGCTCCAAGTTTGGGTAACTTCTTATCACAAAGGCTCGAAACACCACTTACTTGCTTGCGTTATTGCATTGATTGCCAACGCCGCTGGCAGGTTCGCAACTGACGTGAGAACCAATGTTATTCGCGAAAGACGTGTCTACACAAATCGTAAAAGTAGGGGCCATGCTATGCTGATCAATGCCTGGAAAAATCACAAATACATAAGTGGCTACATACATAAGTTCATACCATGATACAATATCAAAAATGGCTTGCATTCTCGTTAACCTCAGATTCCACCTGATATTTTTTACCAAGCTTCTCAACTTAATTCATCACACAATAGTAAAGAAAGAAAACCGAAACTTTTTACCAAGCTTCTCAACTTAATTCATCATATAATAGTAAAGAAAGAAAACCGAAACGTGTAAGCTAATATACATGATATGCATTCTAAATCACTAATCTAAAAGGACATCTTGTCTGTCTCTAATCTAAAAGGTGTAACCTTTTTTTAGCAACAGGTGTAACCTAATATACAGAGTTTGTTTTATTTTTTTAAGTGAAAGATCAGAATAAATATCTTTCAAAGGCACACATAAGTCTGTGTTATTTGACAGTAGCCAAACACCAAACTACTCAAGCCAGCAAGCCTAAAACTAAGGTGATTACGTAACCTGAATATCATGACTAAGATGTCAATACCCAAATCAACTTTGTGGTCTGCCTTTTTTTATCCATACTAAAAGTTAGCCGACCCGTTCAGTTTGACCTGTTAGTAGCAATAACTCATAAGAATAGTTTAATCACCTTTCTGCTGCATCAGTATTTTGCCATTGTAAGCTTGAAGAAAAAAAGTATATCATCTTTTGTTTTCTCTGTTAGGGGAAGAAATATTGAATCCTGAAAAAAAAACAAATACAGATATGGTAAGCAGATAGCTAAGTAGTTATAAAGATGGTGCACAACTAAGGGTCTAAGACTAATAACATAGTGAAATTTAGATGGTATAAAATACAAAAATGACTTATACCTAGTTCTAGAGTATCAATGTTTGTATTTTTATAATTTGGACAGATATTGGTATCTTAAAAGAGCTGAACGCTTCATCAATCAGCACCACACATTGCTACCGGAAAATTTATCCTTCATTCTTGGCGATGGCGAAAAGCGTTGTGGTACTCGCTTTCGACTACTGGCATTAGAAGAAGATGGTTCACACCCCACACTTGCCCCAAGAACCTTCATTAGATCTTATCATCATTAGAGCGTAAATTCATATAACACGTTGGTCCAGATAATTGATTACTCACCTGAGCAACGAAGTTACTAACGACACGACCATAATCGATGCACATTCGAGGACCGGCCATACGTGTTGAATATCCTAGCAATCCGCACCTGCATTGTATATAAATTATAATAGTACATTCTCAGAATCAGCAAATGAAATAAATGCATCAAAAATTACTAAATACCAGGTATCTTGATTAAACAAACAAATGTGTATCTTGAACTTGTCTAAAAAGAGAAGAAAAACTCATTCAAACAGGTGTTGAACTTAAACCAGCAATCAGTTAGTTCTATAGACTTTGGAGCAACAATACCTGCTTAAAAATCGACAAATAGCGAAATAGCATACACAAAGGTTCGTAAGAGGGTACGAAAAAACGGTAAAAGGAGTAGTATGAAATATGAAATTTTTTATAAAAAGAGGTGATATGTATTATAAATAAATGTGATACGTACCACCACCAACAAATTTCAACTCATCACCTGCAATTACTGTTTCACCTTGAGGCTCGATTTCAATCACTTTAGGTCCGCAGACTGCAACCATAAAAAATAGTAACCACATACGTATTACAATCCAAATCAAAGGAATCAAATCCCTTTAGTACAAATGTAAAAAAATAAATCTGAAGGAACACACAAGTCTTAGAAATTTTATGAGATGTGCATTTCTGCACTCTAAGCATTTGGTCCCATTCTAAGGGTCATCTTACAGTAGTCTTTCACTCTCATGTCCCTTCTTTCCTCTCTTAATTTATTTAACCCGCTTTCCAAGTTTTCTATAAATTAAAAAAGTTAAAAACCATAAGACCAAAAGCATGAAAAGATTCATATATAAACAATAAATACGAAATACATAAAGACATTTAGTATATAGATTCATACCGTGCGTCTTTTGTAGTACGAAGTTCACGGTGCATGTCTTCCATAGACTTGACACCTGTCCAGAGAAACCAAATTTGTCCTCCAAATCGCAAACTACTTGTTGAGATGTGTGAATAGGGAGGTCATTTTAGATATTTGGCTGCTGAAGAGAAGATAGCTTCTGATGACATTGAAACCTTTACTAATCCAGAAACACGTTAAAGTCATATAATGAGATAAAAAAATGTCAAAGTGTCTCCTTTACCTATGTGCTAAGCAAATAATGAGATAAAAAAATGTCAAAGCGTGTTAGTCAAATAATGAGATCAAATAATGAAACCTTTACTGATGCCTTGTTTCTTTTAAAAAAGTGAATACCTACGATGTGTGTTTTTGTTTGTTATACTGAAAGCATCCTTAGCTGCCAATGGATAACCAATCCGAGTTCCTTACAATGCCGTCCCTGTTAAAATACAAATAACAAATAATGAGCCTAACTGATTGACTTTTTATTTTGGCACAATTTCGAGTTCTTTGCTGAAGTGCTGGAGTAAGCCAATTTCGCCCAAAAAAATATGCAATAGATCTTGACCTGTAAGTACATTTTTACTTGACTGTTACAGACTTATACTTATGCATATACCTCTGCATAACTAAGACCTTGCTACTTGCATTATAAAAACAAGTGAAAAACTCCATTCATGTTGTGGGTCCATAAAGGCCCTAAATTGAAAAACTCCATTCATGTTGTGGGTCCATAAAGTGCAGTATAATGTTCAGGAATATATATGAACTTTACTCAAGGCACTGTTTAGTCTTTAGCAAGAACGACACCAGCCACTGCACCAGGTTTATTAATTAACCATCAGACACACATACATTGGAATCATATATATGTTTACGGGTGATCAAGTTTACACAAACTGTGATCCTGTACAAACCTGCTTGCTGAGGTCTGATTAACTGAAAAGACTTATAAAATAGACTTACAAGATAGATATGAACAAAAATATTTAAAATAGATGAACCGACCCATGTCATATTGACAATCCAATGTTCTTGTCTTGTAAAATAAGTCTGAATTATGCCTCCTAGCAAACACAATGTAGGTATTGACCCTTATACATGTAAAGAGGATATAAAAGCACAAAAGAAGGTTTTCAACAATGCTAAGGTTGACCCCACAAAGGATTCTGACAGTGAATCAGCTGGTGAAACGATGAATTTTCCGGAATAGATAGGGCACAACTGAAAAACATAACATCACAGTAATATAGTTGATGATACAAAACAGCAAATGAAAAAATGAAAATATAAATTAACGTTTAAAATCCATACGTGAAATTCATTTACTCTCTTTCTCCACTTCTTTCTACTCGATGAAAAGAATTGAATATGCAATTGCAGCCAATCATCTGCAAATAACTTCATATGCTTACAACACAACAGAGATTAAACTATTGTTACAGAGATTAAAAAATATCAGAAAAAAAACAAAGACCAGATAAAAAAACCACCGCTTAATAATATTGTCCGATATGATTAAGATATAGTTGAAAAATCATGTTAAAGTCCGAAACTATATAATAAATAAACATGTTAAGGGGAATGTTAATAATAGTAAACAGAAGATGGAACTCACAGCTATGTTTATAGCAATCTTGAGGCCATGAATCTTGCTGCGAACGTAAAGGTTCTAAGAATGAACTGCAACCTGGAAAAGTAACACAGCTTATGTGAACTATAATCATGAAACTGTAACGCCATATCAAGAAAGAAAAAAAAGTAAAATATCCAGTAATCGAGCATGTCCACACCTCTTGATATGGAGTCGTATCAATTTTGTAATGTTGATTATGAATATGGTGACTTCCGATGTGAACCGCACATGTTCTGTTATATGAGGTATGGTTAGTTGCTAGTAGATTCGGGGTGACCCATCCCATGTTTGGTGTTGGAACCAGTGTGCCCCAATTCCTTTTTGGCCATTTTCTTTTCCATTTTTTTCTTGTTATCCTCTATCCTCTTTTCATCGTAATCAATAAAGGGATGCTTTTTTATCTTAAATAAATGAAGTATGATCATAAATAGATAGGTTAGTTATCTTAAAATGCTGAATTATACGTGGAACATCAGAGAATACAAATAAAGGCACTGCTTATTTCAAAGTTTCCACTCTAGCATTTGCAAAAGTTCTAAAATCCCATGGTAGCTAACGGAATTCAAACAAAAACCAATGTTTTGTAAAACATAAAAAGACCGAACCAAAAATGCAGGCTCGGTTCGGTTCGCATGTTTGGTTTCAGTTCAAAACCAATCGAGTGGACAAAATCACCAACGAACTCAACCCACATATATACACACACGCTCCTTTTCTTAATAGTCAGTACCCATTCTGGATACAGCCCCTAAAACTCCAGAAAATGCCCACTCACAATGAAACCCAATTAGGCTTAACAATTTCAGGCCTATCTTTTGGGGCTTTAAGGCTGGTCCTTATTAGCTTGGTTCTGCCGTGAGCGATATGATGCAGCCAGAAAGATAGATAACTGTCGTAGAATCTTGTAAAGATCATATATGTGTTGTTCAATTTTTTGCCTCCTATAACCATCATAAAAAGTGCCGCAACATACTACGGTTATGCACTTATCGTGTGTAGTCTCAAATGAATAAGGGAGGTTATTCATACCTTAATCTCATTGGCCTTGAAGTCTTCTTGTAGAACGGATAGTAAAGCAAAAATTGCAATCTGCACAGCCATACTCATAGAATGCATTAAGTTGGATCGAATAAAGAACTGTCTTTAAATTCAAATCTCTATTCATCTAATCACAATCACTCATCGATCCATCTGCAACTTCCTTTTCAGCAAGGTTAAGTCCAGTATCACATATTAACCCAACTGATTAACCTCTAACTTCTCATTTGCGACCTTTGTAGAAAATATTCTGACGACCATTGCTTAAGTAATTCAATACATTTTTATTGTATGCTCCCTCTAAAAGGCTCTAAACTTCATATAAAGGTACTCTCAGTAACACATTCATGAACATTCATAAGGGACATAGCTAAATGCCTGTTGTTCTCATGAGAGTAGCAGCTCCTTAATGAGAGTGCCTCTTCAAGATCTAATCTTGTTGCAGTGATGCATGTTCTTTGTTAGGTTTTAGGCTAGATCGAAGCCAATTAAACTCCTGTGATCATATAAATATAAAGAAAAATATAAGCATAGTGAGTCAATGGTAAATAGGTCATAAAGTTAGGGTAAACAAAAAAATACTCATTAGGGTTTGAGATTAGGGTTAGAGAAGAAAGAGGCGCACCTTTTTTATGTGTGTTTTTTTTATGAATTTGGGTTTTGAGTTATAGGTTTTCTTATCTTGTTACAATTTTGAAATATATCCTGTAGATATATATATGGATGTACCATTGGTATTTTTTTAGTTTATTAATTTGTTTTTGAATAAAAGATCACCAAAAGTTGTTTGGCTTAGTGGTAAACCTGTTCACTTGTTAACAACAGATCACGAGTTCAAATCTTGTATATGACAATTTTTTAACAAATTTCCAAAAATCCATATCACAACTAGCAATTTTAAATCGTAAAAAACGTGAAAAATGGAGATGTTTTAGGGATTTCTGAAATACTATTGGCTAATAGCTGCCATGTCACATATGACTGGGATTAAAGGTGTGGTATCAAATCCTAATTATACCTATATAATATATATATATATATATATATATGTATATATATATATATATATATATATACATATATATATATATATATATATATATATATATATATATATATATATATATATATATATATATATATATATATATATATATATATATATATATATATATATATATATATATATATATATATATATATATATATATATATATATATATATATATATATATATATATATATATATATATATATATATATATATATATATATATATATATATATATATATATATATATATATATATATATATATATATATATATATATATATATATATATATATATATATTTATATTGAGGCCTTAACAGTAACGCATATAAGGGCATAGGGTTTTCTTTACAGAAAGTATGGTATAGTTTGGGGTATAAAAAACGAGACTGCTTTTGGTAAAATGTTAAAGGGTTAGGTTATGGTCTTAATTAGTTAAGGGCTTATTAGAGAGGAGTAATGGGATGTTTAGAGCATATTAATGAGGTTATATGTGGGAGAGGGATGAGACATCCATCATAGATTGATGAGCCATTTTAGTTATTGGTTCATGTCTTGATGTTATGCATTTGTTTGTTTAGCTTTTTGCTAGTGCGCGGTTATTTGGAGAAGCTCAATCAGGTGAGTTTCATAGTCCCATATTTCTTTAAATGTTTTACTTCCAGATGGGATGGAAGAGACAAACTTTACTTGTTCTTGTAAATGTTTTTGTTGTAAAACCTCTGATTTTACTTTAGTGACTTTGTCAATTGTTGTACTCTTTATTTTTAGAATCTCTATAATTTCACTTCTATATGATTAATTAAGTATCATCTTTATTTGTCGTACTATCATTTCATATTTATTTTTAGTATATATATGAACTTTTAGTCTCTTCTGACTACTCTGGCAATTGACTGGCCACATTTTTAAACAAGGACTCATCAGCTCAGTACATATTTTTGGAAAAACTATGATTTTATTTACTTAATTTATTAAGTACATTGATTTAATATTATATGTATATATTTACATCCACCTTATACTATGAACAAACATATGTCACCATAAAACAATGTCTATCATCTCACATTGACATTTATTTATTTTCTCAAGTAAAATATTTATAATGATATACAGATTATATACTTTCATCAAGTGACCTAAAGGTTTAACCAAAATACCTAGAAACCTTACAAGTACTTACACTATATTACATAGGCTTAAATTAACTCCATATTTTAGACAAATCAACACATTTTACCCTACAATGTATTAGTAGCCGTGTATATATATACATACACACTCATTTATCATACTAACTTACAAGTAAACTACCAAAAGTCAAGGAGATACTATGCAACCATACTATACACCATACATACACTACTATTTCATGTCATACTTGTCTCCTTTGACCCTAAAAACATATGGCACCAACATGAAGGGAAATAGGAAGAACATTTTGCTATATGTGGACATAGTACATGTATATATTACAACAATCTCTTCTTTTTTTTGGTAAAAGGGTAACAATGACCCTGGTAAATACAACAATCTCTTCATATCTTCCTTAGATATCAAAAGGACAAGGTACTAGATACATCAAATCTATCATTTCCTTTTTATATCCGAAAACTATAATGCTCAAACACAAAACACTTGAATCTATCCTCATTCCTCTCTAAAACCCACGGCTTCTTTTACTCTCTTCACCAAGATTCACAAGCTCCATTACTACCTCATTTACTAACCTTAAAACATCTCTCATGCAACATAAATGCTAATCATTAATCTTTACTACTCCTAGCTTACACAACAAGGCAACAAAGGAAGCCCTAGAAGCACCATAGAAGGCCACGGCTAGGTTTTGTTTAAGTTATCCACCATTGTTGATCACAAGCTCAAACTATCCCTAGTTCACTTGTTCTTTCCGTAAACCCACTTAACAAGTAAGTATCATGAAAGCCTAACTCTTTCTTAAATACCTTCATTTATCATTCACATGAACATACATATGGAGCTCCTAGTATAAACCTAATATAAACACAAATCTAGAAAACCTAGACTTGTTGTAGGTCACGGCTAAAAATGTAATATCACTTAAGGTGATGAAAAATCTTGTTTAACCATGATAACCATGAACTTATAAACATGCTAACCTAGAAAAATTATGAAAACCCATGCATGTGTATATTATGCCGTGAGTTTCACAATAATTTTTGGGTTGATGGATAACTTAGAAATGTTATAGAATGCCTAGAAATCATTAGATCCATGTTTCTCCTAAACATGTTTAACAAGTTTGCTTTAGTGGATTAGTAAGCCCAATGAATAGTACTTAAAATAGTTAGGCCCATTAAGCCCACTATGTAAGCCCAATAAAAGTTAGGAGCCCACTAGGCCCACTTATGCTTCATAAAGCTCATTAACATATTTATGCTTATGTTAACCTTTTCATGTGTTAAATATACATATTATAAAACTTTTGTGTCAAAAATGTGAATTACAAAAGTTTCGGATCTAAATATTGATTTATAAAACTTTCGGATTAAAATGTAAATTTAATAAAGTCTAAGTATTTAAATTGTGATTTTTGGAAACTCATTTTAACAAAATACAAAATATAAGGACCTATATTGTAACTATCCGAAAGTATAAGGTTAGAAAACACCTAATTCATGACTTAATTAAAACATAAAGACTATTTTTGTAATTTGTTATAAGTTATATAACATTGTGTAAAACTAATAGAACCCTAAGGACCACTTTTGCCAAGTGCCGAGACTATTAGTAACCTTAGGGACCATTTTCGCCAACTATGAATAGATATAAACCCTAACTCTAAACCTAGGGACTAAAATGGTTAATAGCTGAAACTATTCCAAGCCCTAGGGGACTGTTTTGTAACTTGTGTACACTTAAACCCTAAACCGAAACTACAAGGACCAAATGTGGAAATAGATGAAACATATACAAGCCCTAGTTACACGTGTAACTAGGGGGACTTGTTTTGCCAATTATTGAAACTAAAATAAACCCTAGGGGTATTTATATAAATTACCGCGGGTATTATATATAATCAAGGAACTAAATTGCAATTTTCCTAAACCTAAACTAAACCCTAGTTATATATATATTCCTAATATAAAAAAACGGGTAACATAAATAAATCTATAAGTACGAAAATCGTTATTTTTCCCAAACATATAATTTAAATATTTTACAAACTCCGGGGACTTTAAATTAAATTAACATAAATGTTATACATTTTATAAACGTTATTTATATAAGTTATTATAATATGAATACAATTAATTTATAAAATTATATATATTAATTATATTTATTATTATCCTTCTACATTTTAATAAATATAAAACTTTCTTTATAAATATTTAAATCACTTTACAACGATACAAGTACGAGAATATTAATTAAACGAATTAATTACTTGAACGATATTATTTACGCACTTAAAAATAAATACTTCTATTTGCTTGACAACGATAAATTAAATTACAGGAATCATAATAAAATGCTTAAAACCAGTATAAGCATGTACAGATTTATTCAGAGACTTTTATGCATTATTTTATGCATTTACTGAGACTGTATAATTATTTAGGTTGTTGACTGTGTCGTGAGCACCACGTTGGATTTCTTGTGACTTATTAAGGTAATACTGAGGTGAGTTCATGGCCCCACTTTATATATTGAAAAACTTTTAAACCTTTTATGGGGAAGAAAACATGCAACATATTTTTATTTGATGGACATAGACTGAACTACGAAACCTTTGATTACATTTGCCTATTGTAGAATGCCTCCCTTACCCGGGAACTGGAACTATTAAAATTATTGAATTGCCTGAATTTATAAATAGATCTATTTGGGATTGACCATCCCCATCTGGGTGATTGCCACTCACTGTGCCTGGGCCAAGGACAACAGATCTTTATCATGTCGAATGGAATATTGGGTGCATTTTTATTAATGCGAAGGGTCCTCATATGTTGTATGGCCTAACGTGTCAAGTGTTAGTTTCGGGAAATAGGAAATGTAGTTACCTTTAAAGTGTTGATGCTATGTGCATTACTACTTCAGTGAATGTTTATTGTCCAAATTTAATTTATTTATTTAAACCTGTGAATTCACCAACTTTAAGTTGACTCTCTAAGCAAATTTTTCTCAGTAAACTCAAGCAGGTATTTGATGTGCATGGAGTCGAGCATCATGATAGGCTGCATTTATAGAGCTCATCTGGGGTTTTATAAACGGGGAAATCATCCAAACTATTGAATAATGTTTAAGACTATTTTTATAACATTTGCACTTTAATTCATGTAATAATTGTATTGATAATCTTTTATCTGTTTCTCTACATACTATATGCGGTTGATCCACCTACGTGACACCCCAAATATTATTTCCGCTGCATTTGCCCAATTTGGGGGTGTCACAGAATGGTATCAGAGCGATAGTTATAGAGAACCAGACCAAAAATAAATTAAATATAAAAATAATTTTTTTTATATAAACTGGACTATAACTGGTTAAAAATCTTTTGGGATTTTCGGGACTAGAATAGTTAAGCATATAGAGTGTAGAGCATACATTTATTATGTGGTTAACTGTGCATTGATTATTAATATCCGTTTGATTAATCTTATAAGTATTAACGTAACCTTTAACTTGAGACGTTAAATGGCACTATTAAATAATTTACAACTATGATTTCTAAAAACTTTTAACTTGAGTAAGCTTATACTTACGTCAATTAAAACTATATTATTTCAAATTCATTATGACATCACCAACTGCTTCTCCTGCTGCTCTATCACCGACATCAGTTCTACATGGTTGGATATCGATTAGTGAGTCCGACGACAGTCACACTACCAGCGATGCCGTACCCGTCGATACTCTCATTGTTACTCCACCTGCTGCACCTGTATCCCCCAATAGGGATGCGGACCAGCCGACTGCAGCCCTACCACCTCTACCACCAGCTTCCTCACTTTTGGGCTACGCACCCGAGTCTCTGCCACCTCGTAAGAGGAGGTACGAGGCGCCTCTCAACTCTACATTTGAGATCGATGAGGTTTCCGGGGCGAGATAAGTTGACCCCGTCCAGGCCCAAATTGCTGCATTGGCCGCACGCCAAGCTCAGGATATAACAGAGATTCATACTCTTCTATCAGCTGGACAGGTTGGACGCACTGTTCTACAGGAGCGCCAGGACCTACTGTCTTGGACTGTCAGTGCCAAGGCACACGCTTCTCGGGGAGCATGGTCCACGACCTACCACTCCCTACAGTGGCTGATGGATGAGAACGAGTTTCTCCGTCAGCAGATCTACACCTTGGAGGGTCAGCAGTACGCGACTCATGCTACCCTCATGTCCATGGAGCAGACACTCTCGATCTTCTACGATCCTCAGGAGGTGCGCCACTAGGGTTTGACTGCCGAGACTGCCCATCTCAGAGGAGCCGACGACACCTTTAGAGCTTAGATTCTAGCGGCACTCCGACTCCTTAAGGAGACCCGAGATTCCATGATTACGATGCAGGATGCTATGCAGGCACCAGCAGTCTCATCACCACCAGTAGCACTAGCCATCTCAGAGGAGTTTGTTAGACATGAGTAGACTAGATGTACTAGATCTTTTGTAAATCATGACAAGCTTTTGGGTTGCATCCCAGCTATCATGATATAGGACCTCATGTATTTTATTTCCTTTCATCATTTGTATCCTATCCTTGTACTGTACTCTTTTAGAATAGGAATTTTTAGACGATGTACTCTAGATTATGTGTACCACTATCCCAGACAGGCGGGTTGTGCTTTGTCTTGGATTGGTTGTGCATACTGTTATTGTTTTTCTACCTTAGAAATGACATGTACTCATTATCTTTTGTTATATTATGTGCTGTATTATATTATGAACTTTTAACAGGTTATCCAATTTGTTATGAAGTCTATGCATGAGATTTTTTTTCGCGTATTTAAATATAAAACCGTGCTAACGCCTAAAACTAATGATTTCATTTTTGTGTATGACTAGACGAGTACCCGCGCATAGCGGCGGAAATTGCCTGATGACAGAAAATTAACGATACGATATATCGTGGTGAAGTAGAAGTAAATGTTATGGGATGTATTTTATGGGTATTTATTTGTACGGTGGGATTTGGTAGTATTTCGGTATGGAATATTTTTTTAGGTTTTGAATTTTGATTTGGTGTGTGTAAATTTTGGTTTGGATGGTGGGTATTAGGGTTTAGAGAGAGATTAAAGCTTGTGTGTGTGTGTGAATTAATTATGTTTGTGTATTAGGGCTGGTCATAAGGAATAATCAATATTTTTCAACATTTTAGTAGGACCCACATTCCAACTTTCAACTTTCAACATTTCAACTTTCAACAAAAGGGATACACCCTTTATAATATAGCAAAGATATATATACATTAGTGGGACCCATATTTTTCCAGCATTCAACATTTTCAACTTTCAACCAAACGATACACCCTTTATAATGTAGTATAGATATAGATTAGTGGGACCCACATTTTTCAACCATTCAACATTTTCAACTTTCAACCAAAGGGATACACCCTTTATAATGTAGTATAGATATAGATTAGTGGGACCCATATTTTTCAACCATTCAACATTTTCAACTTTCAACCAAAGGGATACACCCTTTATAATGCAGTATAGATATAGATTAGTGGGACCCATATTTTTCAACCATTCAACATTTTCAACTTTCAACCAATGGGATACACCCTTTATAATGTAGTATAGATATATATTAGTGGGACCCGCATTTTTCAACCATTCAACATTTTCAACTTTCAACCAAAGGGATACACCCTTTATAATGTAGTATAGATATAGATTAGTGGGACCCACATTTTTCAACCATTCAACATTTTTAACTTTCAACCAAGGGATACACCCTTTTATAATGTAGTATAGATATAGATTAGTGGGACCCACATTTTTCAACCATTCAACATTTTCAACTTTCAACCAAAGGGATACACCCTTTATAATGTAGTATAAATATAGATTAGTGGGACCCATATTTTTCAACTATTCAACATTTTCAACTTTTAACCAAAGGGATACACCTTTTATAATGTAGTATAGATATAGATTAGTGGGACCCACACTTTTCAACCATTCAACATTTTTAACTTTCAACCAAAGGGATACACCCTTTATAATGTAGTATAGATATATATTAGTGGGACCCACATTTTTCAACCATTCAACATTTTCAACTTGAACCAAAGGGATTCACCCTTTATAATGTAATATATATATATATAGATTAGTGGGACCTATATTTTTCAACCATTCAACATTTTCAACTTTCAACCAAAGGGATACAACCTTTATAATGTAGTATAGATATAGATTAGTGGGACTCATATTTTTCAACCATTCAACATTTTCAACTTTCAACCAAAAGGATACACCCTTTATAATGTAGTATAGATATTGATTAGTGGGACCCACATTTTTCAACCATTCAACATTTTTAACTTTCAACCAAGGGATACACCCTTTTATAATGTAGTATAGATATAGATTAGTGGGACCCACATTTTTCAACCATTCAACATTTTCAACTTTCAACCAAAGGGATACACCCTTTATAATGTAGTATAGATATAGATTAGTGGGACCCATATTTTTCAACTATTCAACATTTTTAACTTTTAACCAAAGGGATACACCTTTTATAATGTAGTATAGATATAGATTAGTGGGACCCACACTTTTCAACCATTCAACATTTTTAACTTTCAACCAAAGGGATACACCCTTTATAATGTAGTATAGATATATATTAGTGGGACCCACATTTTTCAACCATTCAACATTTTCAACTTGAACCAAAGGGATACACCCTTTATAATGTAGTATATATATAGATTAGTGGGACCCATATTTTTCAACCATTCAACATTTTCAACTTTCAACCAAAGGGATACACCCTTTATAATGTAGTATAGATATAGATTAGTGGGACTCAAATTTTTCAACCATTCAACATTTTCAACTTTCAACCAAAGGGATACACCCTTTATAATGTAGTATAGATATAGATTAGTGGGACCCATATTTTTTAACTATTCAACATTTTCAACTTTCAACCAAAGGGATACACCCTTTATAATGTAGTATAGATATAGATTAGTGGGACCCACATTTTTCAACCATTCAACATTTTTAACTTTCAACCAAAGGGATACACCCTTTATAATATAGTATAGATATAGATTAGTAGGACCCACATTTTTCAACCATTCAACATTTTCAACTTTCAACCAAAGTGATACACCCTTTATAATATAGTATAGATATAGATTAGTGGGACCCACATTATTTAACCATTCAATATTTTCAACTTTCAACCAAAGTGATACACCCTTTATAATGTAGTATAGATATAGATTATTGGGACCCACATTTTTCAACCATTCAACATTTTCAACTTTAAACCAAAGGGATACACCCTTTATAATGTAGTATAGATATAGATTAGTGGGACCCACATTTTTTAACCATTCAACATTTTCAACTTTCAACCAAAGGGATACACCCTTTATAATGTAGTATAGATATAGATTAGTGGGACCCACATTTTTCAACCATTCAACATTTCCAACTTTCAACCAAAGGGATACACCCTTTATAATGTAGTATAGATATAGATTAGTGGGACCTACATTTTTCAACCATTCAATATTTTCAACTTTCAACCAAAGTGATACACCCTTTATAACGTAGTATAGATATAGATTAGTGGGACTCACATTTTTCAACCATTCAACATTTTCAACTTTCAACCAAAGGGATACACCCTTTATAATGTAGTATAGATATTGATTAGTGGGACCCACATTTTTCAACCATTCAACATTTTTAACTTTCAACCAAGGGATACACCCTTTTATAATGTAGTATAGATATAGATTAGTGGGACTCATATTTTTCAACCATTCAACATTTTCAACTTTCAACCAAAGGGATACACCCTTTATAATGTAGTATAGATATAGATTAGTGGGACCCATATTTTTCAACTATTCAACATTTTTAACTTTTAACCAAAGGGATACACCTTTTATAATGTAGTATAGATATAGATTAGTGGGACCCACACTTTTCAACCATTCAACATTTTTAACTTTCAACCAAAGGGATACACCCTTTATAATGTAGTATAGTTATATATTAGTGGGACCCACATTTGTCAACCATTCAACATTTTCAACTTGAACCAAAGGGATACACCCTTTATAATGTAGTATATATATAGATTAGTGGGACCCATATTTTTCAACCATTCAACATTTTCAACTTTCAACCAAAGGGATACACCCTTTATAATGTAGTATAGATATAGATTAGTGGGACTCAAATTTTTCAACCATTCAACATTTTCAACTTTCAACCAAAGGGATACACCCTTTATAATGTAGTATAGATATAGATTAGTGGGACCCATATTTTTTAACTATTCAACATTTTCAACTTTCAACCAATGGGATACACCCTTTATAATGTAGTATAGATATAGATTAGTGGGACCCACATTTTTCAACCATTCAACATTTTTAACTTTCAACCAAAGGGATACACCCTTTATAATATAGTATAGATATAGATTAGTAGGACCCACATTTTTCAACCATTCAACATTTTCAACTTTCAACCAAAGTGATACACCCTTTATAATGTAGTATAGATATAGATTAGTGGGACCCACATTATTCAACCATTCAATATTTTCAAATTTCAACCAAAGTGATACACCCTTTATAATGTAGTATAGATATAGATTATTGGGACCCACATTTTTCAACCATTCAACATTTTCAACTTTCAACCAAAGGGATACACCCTTTATAATGTAGTACTAGACGAGTACCCGCGCATAGCGGCGGAAATTGTCTAGTAACAGATAATTAACACGATGCGATATTATGGTAAGTGTTTCGGTGAAGTTCAAAATATAACGTCAAAAGATTAAACTTTTATTTCAAAGCGTTGTAACATGTTATAATTCAAAATATCTTATAAGTATGTTTCAATTGGATGAAATGGTGCCATTTGTTTAATTAACGAAAGTTTATATCTTTTTTAATGAATAAGATTTGCATGTAGTAGTTTTTAATGGGACCCACATTTTTCAAGCATTCAACATTTTCAACTTTCAACAAAGGGATACACCATTTATAATGTAATATAAATATATATTAATGGGACCCACATTTTTCCAGCATTCAACATTTTCAACTTTCAACCAAAGGATACACCCTTTATAATGTATAGGCGAATACCCGCGCATAGCGGCGGAAACATCTAGTGACAGATAATCAGCGATATGCGCATTTGTGGGAAGTGGTTCGTGAGATTTAAAGTGAAATTGTTAAAATGAATTTGCAAATGCTCGCAACATGCGATAATTCTTAACATGTGTCAAAAAAACATGTAAAATATTTAGTGAAACATTACATTAATTATTAGATCAAACCTAACAACACACGTACTACTCGTCACGTAAAATTTAATGATACATGACATTTGAGGTGCACATTCTTTCTTGACCAAACTCTTTGACTGGTTTTACAGTCGGAAAAATACACACACATTTGAAATGAAGTTTCAATACTCTCTAGTTATCAAATCTAGTTATCAAATATAATATTAATGATAAACCTCCATGAAAATCCCGGTTTTCAAATTTAAAACCATTTCATAAATAAAGTGGTATTGTTAAAATGTTAAGTTATTTCCTTGAGTAGTTTCAGCTTAGGGCATCTACTATGGTGGTTTATAAAGAGGTTTATGAAATTTTAAAGAGGTCTAAAAACTTGTTCACCATAGTGAGGATCTATTTTAACTTGTTTATTATGAAGAGGTTTAAGATATTGAACCTCTTTATAATTTAATGTATATGTTAATGTGATAGGTTTATAAAAGCATTAAAAAGTTTACACATAATGATGATAGGTTTATAAAACTAAAAAGTATAAGAATTAATAACAACATTCAGTTATAAACTTTTAGAAAATTTAACATAATGGATACTTTTAGTTGTATAAAACATGTGGTATTGTTAAGATGCAATTGTTTCTTAAGATATATTAGTTTTTCAACATTTTCAACATTTTCAACATTGCATATAGAGATGGTTACGGTATTTATGATCATGCAATTATAACATACGTTGTTGATAGATGAACTAAATAACGATAATAATATGTACGAATATTTTCGTCCGACGGATTTATGATAAGAGATGGTATCATAATCAAGAAATCATATCAAGTGAAAAAAGTCTATAATATATATATATTTTAATAATGGTGGAACATTTGAATCAATCTCTTGAGATGATAATGATGAATAAAATCAAAACCATAATCTAACCATAAGGAAAGTAAAAAAGAATAAAAATGTTGTAATTTTAGTTAGTTTTTTTTATTTACTTATAATTGAATCGAAAATGACATTTAGAAAATAGACGAGTATTCATGCATAGCAACGAGATTCTCTATAGCAACTACGAGTTCAAAAAAATTCATCACTATAACTACGAGTTGCTATAAGTATAGGTTTGGACTTTCGATGATTAATATTATCTTGAATTTGTCAACCTTTAGAAAAGCCTAAAGAACCAAGCTTTAACCATAATTTTCAACTTTAAATATAAATAAAAGCTGCGGCTTTGACTGATTTAACCCATACCAAATGTACCTTTAATACAAGTGAGCAACGATTACTTGTTAGGTTGTTTCTACAAGATTCCTAAAGTTTCAGATAGAAGTTTAAGAAAAAATCAGATACTAATACGAATGTTTGGGCTTTCATATATCCAACATAAATGCTTTCCTAATTGATATTTTTGAGAAAAATATCGGATAAAAATATGGTACAAAGAAGCGAGGCATACCAACCAGACAAGTAATAGTGTTGCTAATAGGTTCCAAGACCATTCCTAATATGTAATGAAGATTAATAAGGACAATCCTTTTTACAAAGATAGATTTAGCATTAATTAACATGATTTAGTTTTAGACTGATTCAAGATAAAAACCTTTTGTCAATATTTCTTCTTGCAATCACATAGTTATTGCAACCCGGTAACAACATCAGACAATTGGAAGTCAATAGGCTGCCCGTGGAATGGGTTTTGCTTGTTTCTCGTTACAATATACTTTATATTAGATATAGTTTTAGTAGTATCTAAAAAATAAACATTGCAAGCAGACCATTATCATTACACTGTGCGTTATCATACGATTTCTAACAAAGCAACATAGTCAGTCATCCAAAACAACAACAAAAAAATGTGGCTGCTGCTTTTTTCAAGCTTTCAACACCTACAATGGCATCCTCGAAAAACAATATACATGCAACAAATAAACATAAAAAGACAGAGACATTGTAACGATATTTAAACAAACCGAATAACAAAAAAAACTTGATTATGCATTATAACAAAATTTACACTCACTTTATTAACAAGTTTACATGAACTTACAAAACAAAATAAATACTTACTGTAGTTTTTAACAAAATTTACCAACTACTATCAAACCAAAACCTCTATTATCGGCGGAAGAAGACGATTCTCGTTGAAGGGACAGTAGAGCAGACCAAAACCTCTTTATCAAGTAGATGTCCTTAAGTAAAACACAAAGTCTATAAGAAAGTTTACTTAACAAAATACACAGGTAGCAGTGTTGCTGTAGAGCTGTGTTAAAGGAAGGACTTCATATCTTTATTCCTTTTATGTTTCTGAGTTCACGGATGCCTTTTAAAAGAAATGAACATAACAAAATACACAATAAACTTTAAAGAATACATATGTACCAGGAAAATTCAGGTGTAAGAAACGTTGTGCAGATTATGGATGAACTCAGCGCCAGTCAGCGGCAACATACGGCTCAAGTAAACCCTAAAAATATTATCAAAAAAGCAATACAATTCACATGGACATTGGTAAAATGTATAGATATGAAAAACAAAAAGTCAAAACATAAAATATATATGTATAGATCTCGAACACAAATCCCTTAGTATTTTTATAAAAAATGTTACACATACTCATATCTATACAGGATAGAGGGTTTCGGTCCTGATGGTTTTCTATGTGTTAATTCTGGCGAGATAAGGTCTCAATTGTTATGAGGGTTTGGTGGGGGCCGGATTTTATGGTGGTGCAAAATGAGAAGAAAGAAATAGATAACAAGGCGTATTGTTTATGTTTATGGCACAAATCATTCGTGTATTTATAATATAGAGATTTGTTTTCATAATAGTAGAAGATTTACAGCCACTAATACTACCATATTTACCGCATTTACTTGCCATGACTGAACCTTAAAAAGAATGGCAATTAATGTTTTCCAGCAATTATTTTGATGTAGGAATAATATTCCTAATCACTTCCTAAAATATTCATCTTAGTTTTCAAGAATTATACTAACTTTTTAACAATGTGCATTTAAATTCTTGAACATTTCCTTGTCTATACTCTTTTTACTTCCAGCGATTCTACCATTATTCTATCAGTATAATTTTCAACAATCTACATTTAATATTTCAACATTACCTTTTTAACTTGATTGTTGAAAATTTTCAACTTTTCAACAATTCACATAGCTCCTTTATAAGGTATATAGATAATGTAGTATAGATATAGATTAGTGGGACCCACATTTTTCAACCATTCAACATTTTCAACTTTCAACCAAAGGGATACACCCTTTATAATGTAGTATAGATATAGATTAGTGGGACCCATATTTTTAAACCATTCAACATTTTCAATTTCAACCAAAGGGATACACCCTTTATAATGCAGTATAGATATAGATTAGTGGGACCCACATTTTTCAACCATTCAACCTTTTCAACTTTCAACCAAAGGGATATACCATTTATAATGTAGTATAAATATATATTAGTGGGACCCACATTTTTCAACCATTCAACATTTTCAACTTTCAACCAAAGGGATACACCCTTTATAATGTAGTATAGATATACATTAGTGGGACCCACATTTTTCAACCATTCAACATTTTCAACTTTCAACCAAAGGGATACACCCTTTATAATGTAGTATAGATATAGATTAGTGGGACCCATATTTTTCAACTATTCAACATTTTCAACTTTCAACCAAAGGGATACACCCTTTATAATGTAGTATAGATATAGATTAGTGGGACCCACATTTTTCAACCATTCAACATTTTCAACTTTCAACCAAAGGGATACACCCTTTATAATGTAGTATAGATTATAGACAAATGGCAATCACTAGAACGAACCCCAATAATGCCGACGCTACCCAAAACGTCACTACCGCCCAATTAAGGGAAATGATTGATCAAGGCATCGCAACTGCGATGGCTGCTAGTAGGAACATGGATGATAGCCAAAACTCCAACGCCCGCAGGAACAGCAAGACCACCAGGGGTTGCTCCTATCCCGAATTTATGAAGTGTAAGCCCTCATACTACAATGGCAAAGAGGGTGTTGTGGAGCTAATGCAGTGATTTGAAAGGTTGGAGACCGTGTTCCGCATCAGCGATTGTGCTGAGGAGAACAAAGTCAAGTTTCCCACCTGCACATTGCTCGAGAGTGCTCTTACTTGGTGGAACTCTGTAGTTGCTACTGTTGGACACGATGCTGCCTAGACTCTCAACTGGATTGATCTGAAGGAGAGGATGGCGGAGAAATATTGTCCAAGGGGTGAGATGAAGAAGCTTGAAATCGAATTATAGGATCTCAGATGCATGAACAATGACATCATTGCGTACAACCAAAGATTCCAAGAATTGACCCTAATGTGTACCAGAATGTTCCCTAAGAAAGATGAAAAGATTGAGAAGTATATTGGTGGACTCCTAGACGCCATTCATGATAGCGTACTTGCATCTCGACCAATTACTGTCAAGAGTGCCATTGAGTTTGCTACTGAATTAATCAACAAACGAGTCCATACCATGTCTGAGAGGCAAACTGAAAGCAAGCGGAAGGTAGATGAAAATTCCCGCAGTCAGCACCAGCAGCCTCCCAAAAGGCAAACGTTGGACAGGTTTACCGTGCTACGACCACATGAGCTAAGCCATACGTGGGTACAAAACCCTTGTGCTCAAAGTGCCACTATCATCATACTGTTGATAGCCCATGTCAGTCCTGCCACAAATGTGGACAAGTTGGTCATTTTGCCCGTACCTGTCAAGTCAATGTTGTCACCCAGGTCCGACCCAACCTTAACACCGGGAACCACAACAACAGGGGCGGATACAATGCCCGTGGGAACGGGAACGGACAGCAAGGAAACCGCAATACTGCCGGAGGAAATGGCAATGGACCCAAAAAGGGAGTTGTGTTCTATGGGTGTGGAGCACCAGGACATGTGAGACCAGGTTGTACCAAGTTGGCTAACCAGAACAAGAACATTAGATGAGCTTCATCAAGAGTGTACGTGGTCGGCAATGCAAAAGCCAACTCCGATTCTAATGTCGTTACTGGTACGTTCCTACTAAAAACCGTTATGCATCTGTTTTGTTTGATACTGGAGCAGACCGAAGTTTTATATCCACTGAATTTAGCAATGTATTAAAAGTCGTCCCATCGATTCTAGATCACCGCTACACCGTAGAATTAGCTGACGGTAAAACTGTAGATGTTGACACTATCGTTAGAGGTTGTACCTTAAATCTTTCTAAACATCCCTTCAAAATTGACCTTATACCAGTAAACCTTGGTAGTTTTGACGTTATTATTGGCATGGACTGGTTGGCAAGATACCGCGTAGTCATTGTTTGTGATGAAAAACTAGTCCGTATTCCATGGGGAAACGCAAGCTTGATCATTCGAGGAAACGGTAACACCGACCTTACTGACACTAGACTTAGGTTTATCTCTTGTACTAAAGCTCAGAAATATCTATTGAGAGGATGTCCTCTCTTCTTGGCTCATATTTCTCAAACAAATGAGGAAGACAAACCCCAGAAGAAACTAATCAAGGACGTACCTATCGTCCGAGGTTTTCCCTAGGTCTTTCCTGATGAGTTGCCAGGCTTACCACCAACCCGACAAGTGAAATTTCAAATTGATTTGATTCCCAGAGCTGCACCTGTGGCTAAATCTCAATACTGGTTGGCACCATCAGAAATGAAAGAGCTAGCTAAACAACTTCAGGAATTATCTGACAAAGGATTTATCTGACCCAGTTCCTCGCCATGGGGAGCTCTTGTTTTATTTGTCAAAAAGAAAGATGGTTCCTTCCAAATGTGCATCGACTACAAAGAAATGAATAAGTTAACTGTGAAGAATCATTATCCACTTCCTCGCATTGACGACCTATTTGACCAACTGCAAGGGTAAAGTGTGTATTCCAAGATTGACTTGAGATCTGGATACCATCAATTGAGGGTCAGGGAGGAAGATATTCCAAAAACAGTTTTCAGAACCCGTTACGGTCATTACGAATTCCAGGTTATATCATTCGGGTTGACCAATGCACCAGCCATTTTCATGGATCTTATGAATCGTGTGTGCAGACCCTACCTGGATAAATTTGTGATAGTCTTCATTGACGATATACTCATTTATTCCAAGAACGAACAAGAACACGGGGAACACCTTGCACAAGTACTAAAAGTACTCAAGGAGGAACAACTTTATGCTAAATTCTCCAAATGTGAATTCTGGATTCCCATAGTGCAATTCCTCGGTCACGTCATCGATTGTGATGATATTCACGTAGATCCAACAAAGGTCGAACCTGTGAAAGATTGGGTATCCCCTAAGTCACCGACGGAGATCCGCCAATTTATAGGCCTTACCGGGTACTACCGCAAATTTATCGAAGATTTCTCCAAAATAGCCAAACCAATGACCAAACTCACTCAGAAAGGAATAAAGTTCGATTGGGGAGAGAAGGAAGAATCAGCTTTTCAGCTGATCAAGCAAAAGTTGTGTAGTGTACCTATATTAGCCTTACCTGAAGGCAACGATGATTTCGTTGTATATTGTGATGCTTCACACAAAGGTTTTGGTGCAGTACTGATGCAGAGAATGAAAGTGATCACCTATGCTTCAAGACAACTGAAGAAGCATGAGGAGAACTAAACCACTCATGATCTAGAGCTTGGATCCGTAGTATTTTCTCTCAAAATCTGGAGACATTACCTATACGGAACAAAGTGTACTGTGCATATTGACCACAAAAGTTTGCAACACATATTGGATCAGAAGGATCTGTACATCAAATAACGCCGTTAGATTGAGTTGTTAAGTGACTACGACTGTGAGATCAAATACCACCCCGGTAAAGCAAATGTTGTTGTTGATGCCCTAAGTCGTAAGGAAACGGACCCTCCTATGAGAGTCCGAGCACAATTTATGATAATCAGTTTGGACTTACCCAAGCAGATTTTGGAAGCTCAGACTCAAGCCCAAATACCTTAAAACCTCATGAAGTAAGACATCGGGGGAATGCGCATAACCGACCTTACCAAGGAGAAGTTAGAGCCAAGAGCAGATGGAACCCTGTGCCTTCACGGGAGAAGTTGGTTACCTTGTTATGGAGATTTAAGAAACGTGATCATGCACGAATGTCATAAGTCTAAATATTCTATACATCCCGGATCTGAAAAGATGTATCGGGATATGAAGAAATTATACTGGTGGCCAAATATGAAAGCTGACATCGCAACCTATGTGCAGAAGGGCTTGACATGTTCATGTGTCAAAACTGAACACCAGAGACCATCGGGTTTACTTGTACATCCCGAGATACCGAAATGGAAGTGGGACAACATCACCATGGAATTTGTCACCAAACTCCCAAAGTCATCTCACGATTACGATACTATCTGGGTAATCGTCGATCGACTCACCAAGTCCGCTCATTTCCTACCAATTAGGGAAAATGATTCCCTTACAAAGCTAGCAAAAACGTACCTGAAGGAGATAGTGACCAAACATGGAATACCAGTCTCAATAATCTGTGATCGAGACGGTAGGTTCACATCAAACTTTTGGAAGGCTTTCCAACGAGCTTTAGGTACCAATTTGGACATGAGCACTGCTTATCATCCACAAACCGACGGTCAAAGTAAACGAACCATCCAGACTCTAGAATACATGATACGAGCATGTGTGATTGACTTTGGAAATGGATGGGTTGACCACATTCCTTTAGTGGAATTCTCCTACAACAACAGCTATCACGTTAGTATTAAGGCTGCCCCTTTTGAAGCATTATATGGTCGAAAGTGCCGTTCACCTGTGTGCTGGGCAGAAGTAGGTGAATTTTAGCTCGCTGGACCCGAGTTAATCCAAGAGACTACCGACAAGATTGTCCTCATAAATAAAAGAATTCAAGCTGCTCGTGATCGTCAAAAGAGCTACGCGGACCGGAAGCGCAAACCTATGCAGTTTGAAGTAGGTGACCGCGTCATGCTCAAGGTATCACCTTGGAAGGCTGTTGTACGCTTTGGTAAACATGGAAAACTGAATTCATGTTATGTCAGCCCTTTCAAAGTAATAGCCAGGATCGGGGAGGTAGCTTATCGCTTAGAGTTACCCCATCAATTAAGCCGGGTACACTCTACTCTCCAAGTGTCTAATCTTAAGAAGTGCTATGCTGAAGAACCATTGGCTATGCCATTGGAAGGAGTTCAGTTCGATGACAAACTCTAGTTCACAGAAGAACCAGTAGAAATCATGGAGAGAACGGTTAAGAAATTGAAACGCAGTTGCATCCCGTTGATCAAAGTATGTTGGAACTCGAGGAGAGGTCCTGAGTTCACATGGGAACGAGAAGACTCGTTCAAAACCAAGTACCCACATTTGTTCACCTGACAGGTGACTTCATCTTAAGCTTTGAGGACAAAGCTAAAATAACGGGATTATGGTGTAAAACCTCTGATTTTACTTTATTGACTTTGTCAATTGTTGTACTCTTTATTTTTGGAATCTCTATAATTCCACTTCTATATGATTAATTAAGTATCATCTTCATTTGTCGTACTATCATTTCATATTTATTTTTAGTATATATATGAACCTTTAGTCTTTTCTGACTACTCTGGCAATTGACTGGCCATATTTTAAAACAAGGACTCATCACCTCAGTACATATTTTTGGAAAAATTATGATTTTATTTACTTCATTTATTAAGTACCTAGAATTAATATTATATGTATATATTTACATATACCTTATACTAAGAACAAACATATGTCACCATAAAACAATGTCTATCATCTCACATTGACATTTTTTTTACCAAGTGACCTAAAGGTTTAACCAAAATACCTAGAAACGTTACAAGTACCTACACTATATTATATAGGCTTAAGTTAAATCCCAATTTTAGACAAGTCAACACATTTTTACCCTACAATGTATTAGTAGCCGTGTATATATATACATACACACTCATTTATCATACAAACTTACAAGTAAACTACCAAAAGTCAAGTTGATACTATGCAACCATACTATACACCATACATACACTACTATTTCATGTCATTCTTGTCTCCTTTGACCCTAAAAACATAGGGCACCAACAAGAAGGGAAATGGGAAGAACATTTTTCTATATGTGGACATAGTACATGTATATCTTACAACAATCTCTTTATATCTTCCTTAGATATCAAAAGGACAAGGTACTAGATACATCAAATCTATCATTTCCTTGATATATCCGAAAACCATAAGGCTCAAACACAAAACACTTGAATCTATCCTCACTCCTCTCCAAAACGCACGGCTTCTTTTACTCTCTTCACCAAGATTCACCAAGCTCTGTTACTACCTCATTTACTAACCTTAAAACATGTCTCATGCAACATAAATGCTAATCATTACTCTTTACTACTCCTAACTTACACTACAAGGCAACAAAGGAAATCCTAGAAGCACCATAGAAGGCCGTGACTAGGTTTTGTTTAACCTATCCACCATTGTTGATCACAGGCTCAAGCTATCCCTAGTTCACTTGTTCTTTCCTTAAACCCACTTAACAAGTAAGTATCATGAAAGCCTAACTCTTTCTTAAATACCCTCATTTATCATTCACATGAACATACATATGGAACTCCTAGTATAAACCTAATATAAACAAAAATCTAGAAAACCTAGACTTGTTGTAGGTCACGGCTAAAAATGTAATATCACTTAAGGTGATGAAAAATCTTGTTAACCATGATAACCATGAACTTATAAACATGCTAACCTAGAAAAATTATGAAAAATCATGCATGTGTATATTATGCCGTGAGTTTCAATGTAGTTTTTAGGTTGATGGATAACTTAGAAATGTTATAGAAAGCCTAGAAATCATTAGATCTATGTTTCTCCTAAACATGTTTAACAATTTTGCTTTAGTGGATTAGTAAGCCCAATGAATAGTACTAAAAATAGTTAGGCCCATTAAGCCCACTATGTAAGCCCAACAAAAACTAGGAGCCTACTAGGCCCACTTATGCTTCATAAAGCCCGTTAAGATATTTATGCTTAACTTAAACTTTTCATGTGCTAAATATACATATTATAAAACTTTTGTGTCAAAATTATGAATTACAAAAGTTTCGGATCTAAATATTGATTTATAAAACTTTTAGATTAAAATGTAAATTTAATAAAGTCTAAGGAAATAAATTGTGAATTTTGTAAACTCATTTTAACAAAATACAAAATATAAGGACCTATATTGTAACTATCCGAAAGTATAAGGTTAAAGAACACCCAATTCGTGACTTAATGAAAACATAGTGACCATTTTTGAAATTTATTACGAGTTATATAACATTGTGTAAAACTAATAGAACCCTAAGGACCACTTTTGTCAAGTGCCGACACTATTAGTAACCCTAGGGACCATTTTCGCCAACTATGAATAGATATAAACCCTAACTCTAAACCTAGGGACTAAAATGGTCAATAGCCGAAACTATTCCAAGCCCTAGGGGCTGTTTTGTAACTTGTGTACACTTAAACCCTAAACCGAAACTACAAGGACCAAATGTGGCAATAGATGAAAAATATACAAGCCCTAGTTACACCTGTAACTAGGGGGACTTGTTTTCCCAATTATTGAAACTAAAATAAACCCTAGGGGTATTTATATAAATTGCCGCGGGTATTATATATAATCAAGGGACTAAATTGCAATTTTCCTAAACCTAAACTAAACCCTAATTATATATATAATCCTAATATAAAAAAATGTGTAACATAAATAAATCTATAAGTACGAAAATTGTTATTTTTCCCAAACATATAATTTAAATATTATACAAACTTCGGGGACTTTAAAATAAATTAAATAAAATGTTATACATTTTATAAACGTTATTTATATAAGTTATATATAAATTGAATACAATTAATGTATAAAAGTAAATATATTAATTATATTTATTATTATCCTTCTACATTTTAAATATATATAAAACTTTGTTTATAAATATTTAAATCACTATACAACGATACAAGTACGAGAATATTAATTAAACGAATTAATTACTTGAACGATATTTTTTACGCACTTAAAAATAAATACTTTAATTTGCTTGTACAACGATAAATTAAATTACAAGAATCGTAATAAAATGCTTAAAACCAGTATAAGCATGCACAAATTTATTTAGAGACTTTTATGCATTATTTTATGCAATTACTGAGACTGTATAATTATTTAGGTTGTTGACTGTGTCGTGAGCACCACGTTGGATTTCTTGTGACTTATTACAGTACTACTGAGGTGAGTTCATGGCCCCACTTTATATATTGACAAACTTTTAAACCTTTTATGGGGAAGAAAACATGCAACATATTTTTATTTGATGGACATAGACTGAACTACGAAACCTTTGATTACATTTGCCTATTGTAGAATTCCTCCCTTACTTGGGAACTGGAACTGTTAAACTTATTGAATTGCCTGAATGTATAAATAGATCTATTTAGGATTGACCATCCCCATCTGGGTAAGTAGCGATCACTATACCTGGGCCAAGGACAACAAATGTTTATCATGTCGGAACGGAATATTGGGTGCATTTTTATTAATGCAAACGGTCCTCATATGTTGTGCGGCCTAACGTGTCAAGTGTGAGTTTCGGGCAATAGGAAATGTAGTTACCTTTAAAGTGTTGATGCTATGTGCATTACTACTTCAGTGAATGTTTATTGTCCAAACTTAATTTATTTATTTAAACCTGTGAATTCACCAACTTTAAGTTGACTCTCTAAGCATGTTTTTCTCAGGAAACTGAAGCAGGTATTTGATGTGCATGGAGTCAAGCATCATGATAGGCTGCATTTATAGAGCTCATCTGGGGTTTTATAGACGGGGAAATCATCCAAACTATTGAATAATGTTTAAGAAAGTTTTTATAAAATTTGCACAATAATTCATATAATAATTGGTTATTCAAGGTGTCGAAGAGGTCGGTTGATCAACTTATTTCTTGCATTGTGGACAGATATTGGTATCTTAAAAGAGCTGAACGCTTCATCAATCGGCACCACACATTGCTACCGGAAAATTTATCCTTCATTCTTGGCGATGGCGAAAAGCGTTGTGGTACTCGCTTTCGACTACTGGCATTAGAAGAAGATGGTTCACACCCCACACTTGCCCCAAGAACCTTCATTAGATCTTATCATCATTAGAGCATAAATTCATATAACACGTTGGTCCAGATAATTGATTACTCACCTGAGCAACGAAGTTACTAACGACACGACCATAATCGATGCACATTCGAGGACCGGCCATACGTGTTGAATATCCTAGCAATCCGCACCTGCATTGTATATAAATTATAATAGTACATTCTCAGAATCAGCAAATGAAATAAATGCATCAAAAATTACTAAATACCAGGTATCTTGATTAAACAAACAAATGTGTATCTTGAACTTGTCTAAAAAGAGAAGAAAAACTCATTCAAACAGGTGTTGAACTTAAACCAGCAATCAGTTAGTTCTATAGACTTTGGAGCAACAATACCTGCTTAAAAATCGACAAATAGCGAAATAGCATACACAAAGGTTCGTAAGAGGGTACGAAAAAACGGTAAAAGGAGTAGTATGAAATATGAAATTTTTTATAAAAAGAGGTGATATGTATTATAAATAAATGTGATACGTACCACCACCAACAAATTTCAACTCATCACCTGCAATTACTGTTTCACCTTGAGGCTCGATTTCAATCACTTTAGGTCCGCAGACTGCAACCATAAAAAATAGTAACCACATACGTATTACAATCCAAATCAAAGGAATCAAATCCCTTTAGTACAAATGTAAAAAAATAAATCTGAAGGAACACACAAGTCTTAGAAATTTTATGAGATGTGCATTTCTGCACTCTAAGCATTTGGTCCCATTCTAAGGGTCATCTTACAGTAGTCTTTCACTCTCATGTCCCTTCTTTCCTCTCTTAATTTGTTTAACCCGCTTTCCAAGTTTTCTATAAATTAAAAAAGTTAAAAACCATAAGACCAAAAGCATGAAAAGATTCATATATAAACAATAAATACGAAATACATAAAGACATTTAGTATATAGATTCATACCGTGCGTCTTTTGTAGTACGAAGTTCACGGTGCATGTCTTCCATAGACTTGACACCTGTCCAGAGAAACCAAATTTGTCCTCCAAATCGCAAACTACTTGTTGAGATGTGTGAATAGGGAGGTCATTTTAGATATTTGGCTGCTGAAGAGAAGATAGCTGCTGATGACATTGAAACCTTTACTAATCCAGAAACACGTTAAAGTCATATAATGAGATAAAAAAATGTCAAAGTGTCTTCTTTACCTATGTGCTAAGCAAATAATGAGATAAAAAAATGTCAAAGCGTGTTAGTCAAATAATGAGATCAAATAATGAAACCTTTACTGATGCCTTGTTTCTTTTAAAAAAGGGAATACCTACGATGTGTGTTTTTGTTTGTTATACTGAAAGCATCCTTAGCTGCCAATGGATAACCAATCCGAGTTCCTTACAATGCCGTCCCTGTTAAAATACAAATAACAAATAATGAGCCTAACTGATTGACTTTTTATTTTGGCACAATTTCGAGTTCTTTGCTTAAGTGCTGTAGTAAGCCAATTTCGCCCAAAAAAATATGCAATAGATCTTGACCTGTAAGTACATTTTTACTTGACTGTTACAGACTTATACTTATGCATATACCTCTGCATAACTAAGGCCTTGCTACTTGCATTATAAAAACAAGTGAAAAACTCCATTCATGTTGTGGGTCCATAAAGGCCCTAAATTGAAAAACTCCATTCATGTTGTGGGTCCATAAAGTGCAGTATAATGTTCAGGAATATATATGAACTTTACTCAAGGCACTGTTTAGTCTTTAGCAAGAACGACACCAGCCACTGCACCAGGTTTATTAATTAACCATCAGACACACATACATTGGAATCATATATATGTTTACGGGTGATCAATTTTACACAAACTGTGATCCTGTACAAACCTGCTTGCTGAGGTCTGATTAACTGAAAAGACTTATAAAATAGACTTACAAGATAGATATGAACAAAAATATTCAAAATGGATGAACCGACCCATGTCATATTGACAATCCAATGTTCTTGTCTTGTAAAATAAGTCTGAATTATGCCTCCTAGCAAACACAATGTAGGTATTGACCCTTATACATGTAAAGAGGATATAAAAGCACAAAAGAAGGTTTTCAACAGTGCTAAGGTTGACCCCACAAAGGATTCTGACAGTGAATCAGCTGGTGAAACGATGAATTTTCCGGAATAGATAGGGCACAACTGAAAAACATAACATCACAGTAATATAGTTGATGATTCAAAACAGCAAATGAAAAAATGAAAATATAAATTAACGTTTAAAATCCATACGTGAAATTCATTTACTCTCTTTCTCCACTTCTTTCTACTCGATGAAAAGAATTGAATATGCAATTGCAGCCAATCATCTGCAAATAACTTCATATGCTTACAACACAACAGAGATTAAACTATTGTTACAGAGATTAAAAAATATCAGAAAAAAAACAAAGACCAGATAAAAAAACCACCGCTTAATAATATTGTCCGATATGATTAAGATATAGTTGAAAAATCATGTTAAAGTCCGAAACTATATAATAAATAAACATGTTAAGGGGAATGTTAATAATAGTAAACAGAAGATGGAACTCACAGCTATGTTTATAGCAATCTTGAGGCCATGAATCTTGCTGCGAACGTAAAGGTTCTAAGAATGAACTGCAACCTGGAAAAGTAACACAGCTTATGTGAACTATAATCATGAAACTGTAACGCCATATCAAGAAAGAAAAAAAAGTAAAATATCCAGTAATCGAGCATGTCCACACCTCTTGATATGGAGTCGTATCAATTTTGTAATGTTGATTATGAATATGGTGACTTTCGATGTGAACCGCACATGTTCTGTTATATGAGGTATGGTTAGTTGCTAGTAGATTCGGGGTGACCCATCCCATGTTTGGTGTTGGAACCAGTGTGCCCCAATTCCTTTTGGCCATTTTCTTTTCCATTTTTTTCTTGTTATCCTCTATCCTCTTTTCATCGTAATCAATAAAGGGATTCTTTTTTATCTTAAATAAATGAAGTATGATCATAAATAGATAGGTCAGTTATCTTAAAATGCTGAATTATACGTGGAACATCAGAGAATACAAATAAAGGCACTGCTTATTTCAAAGTTTCCACTCTAGCATTTGCAAAAGTTCTAAAATCCCATGGTAGCTAACGGAATTCAAACAAAAACCAATGTTTTGTAAAACATAAAAAGACCGAACCAAAAATACAGGCTCGGTTCGGTTCGCATGTTTGGTTTCAGTTCAAAACCAATCGAATGGACAAAATCACCAACGAACTCAACCCACATATATACACACACGCTCCTTTTCTTAATAGTCAGTACCCATTCTGGATACAGCCCCTAAAACTCCAGAAAATGCCCACTCACAATGAAACCCAATTAGGCTTAACAATTTCAGGCATATCTTTTGGGGCTTTAAGGCTGGTCCTTATTAGCTTGGTTCTGCCGTGAGCGATATGATGCAGCCAGAAAGATAGATAACTGTCGTAGAATCTTGTAATGATCATATATGTGTTGTTCAATTTTTTGCCTCCTATAACCATCATAAAAAGTGCCGCAACATACTACGGTTATGCACTTATCGTGTGTAGTCTCAAATGGATAAGGGAGGTTATTCATACCTTAATCTCATTGGCCTTGAAGTATTCTTGTAGAACGGATAGTAAAGCAAAAATTACAATCTGCACAGCCATACTCATAGAATGCATTAAGTTGGATCGAATAAAGAACTGTCTTTAAATTCAAATCTCTATTCATCTAATCACAATCACTCATCGATCCATCTGCAACTTCCTTTTCAGCAAGGTTAAGTCCAGTATCACATATTAACCCAACTGATTAACCTCTAACTTCTCATTTGCGACCTTTGTAGAAAATATTCTGACGACCATTGCTTAAGTAATTCAATACATTTTTATTGTATGCTCCCTCTAAAAGGCTCTAAACTTCATATAAAGGTACTCTCAGTAACACATTCATGAACATTCATAAGGGACATAGCTAAATGCCTGTTGTTCTCATGAGAGTAGCAGCTCCTTAATGAGAGTGCCTCTTCAAGATCTAATCTTGTTGCAGTGATGCATGTTCTTTGTTAGGTTTTAGGCTAGATCGAAGCCAATTAAACTCCTGTGATCATATAAATATAAAGAAAAATATAAGCATAGTGAGTCAATGGTAAATAGGTCATAAAGTTAGGGTAAACAAAAAAATACTCATTAGGGTTTGAGATTAGGGTTAGAGAAGAAAGAGGCGCACCTTTTTTATGTGTGTTTTTTTATAAATTTGGGTTTTGAGTTATAGGTTTTCTTATCTTGTTACAATTTTGAAATATATCCTGTAGATATATATATGGATGTACCATTGGTATTTTTTTTAGTTTATTAATTTGTTTTTAAATAAAAGATCACCAAAAGTTGTTTGGCTTAGTGGTAAACCTGTTCACTTGTTAACAACAGATCACGAGTTCAAATCTTGTATATGACAATTTTTTAACAAATTTCCAAAAATCCATATCACAACTAGCAATTTTAAATCGTAAAAAACGTGAAAAATAGAGATGTTTTAGGGATTTCTGAAATACTATTGGCTAATAGCTGCCATGTCACATATGACTGGGATTAAAGGTGTGGTATCAAATCCTAATTATACCTATATAATTTATATATATATATATATATGTATATATATATATATATATATATATATATATATATATATATATATATATATATATATATATATATATATATATATATATATATATATATATATATATATATATATATATATATATATATATATATATATATATATATATATATATATATATATATATATATATATATATATATATATATATATATATATATATATATATATATATATATATATATATATTTATATTGAGGCCTTAACAGTAACGCATATAAGGGCATAGGGTTTTCTTTACAGAAAGTATGGGGTTGGTTAGGTGGGCGTTTGGCTTATAGTTTGGGGTATAAAAAACGAGACTGCTTTTGGTAAAATGTTAAAGGGTTAGGTTATGGTCTTAATTAGTTAAGGGCTTATTAGAGAGGAGTAATGGGATGTTTAGAGCATATTAATGAGGTTATATGTGGGAGAGGGATGAGACATCCATCATAGATTGATGAGCCATTTTAGTTATTGGTTCATGTCTTGATGTTATGCATTTGTTTGTTTAGCTTTTTGCTAGTGCGCGGTTATTTGGAGAAGCTCAATCAGGTGAGTTTCATAGTCCCATATTTCTTTAAATGTTTTACTTCTAGATGGGATGGAAGAGACAAACTTTACTTGTTCTTGTAAATGTTTTTGTTGTAAAACCTCTGATTTTACTTTAGTGACTTTGTCAATTGTTGTACTCTTTATTTTTGGAATCTCTATAATTCCACTTCTATATGATTAATTAAGTATCATCTTTATTTGTCGTACTATCATTTCATATTTATTTTTAGTATATATATGAACTTTTAGTCTCTTCTGACTACTCTGGCAATTGACTGACCACATTTTTAAACAAGGACTCATCAGCTCAGTACATATTTTTGGAAAAAACTATGATTTTATTTACTTAATTTATTAAGTACCTTGATTTAATATTATATGTATATATTTACATCCACCTTATACTATGAACAAACATATGTCACCATAAAACAATGTCTATCATCTCACATTGACATTTATTTATTTTCTCAAGTAAAATATTTATAATGATATACAGATTATATACTTTCACCAAGTGACCTAAAGGTTTAACCAAAATACCTAGAAACCTTACAAGTACTTACACTATATTACATAGGCTTAAATTAACTCCATATTTTAGACAAATCAACACATTTTACCCTACAATGTATTAGTAGCCGTGTATATATATACATACACACTCATTTATCATACTAACTTACAAGTAAACTACCAAAAGTCAAGGAGATACTATGCAACCATACTATACACCATACATACACTACTATTTCATGTCATACTTGTCTCCTTTGACCCTAAAAACATATGGCACCAACATGAAGGGAAATAGGAAGAACATTTTGCTATATGTGGACATAGTACATGTATATATTACAACAATCTCTTTTTTTTTTTGGTAAAAGGGTAACTATGACCCTGGTAAATACAACAATCTCTTCATATCTTCCTTAGATATCAAAAGGACAAGGTACTAGATACATCAAATCTATCATTTCCTTTTTATATCTGAAAACCATAATGCTCAAACACAAAACACTTGAATCTATCCTCACTCCTCTCCAAAACCCACGGCTTCTTTTACTCTCTTCACCAAGATTCACAAGCTCCATTACTACCTCATTTACTAACCTTAAAACATCTCTCATGCAACATAAATGCTAATCATTAATATTTACTACTCCTAGCTTACACAACAAGGCAACAAAGGAAGCCCTAGAAGCACCATAGAAGGCCACGGCTAGGTTTTGTTTAAGTTATCCACCATTGTTGATCACAAGCTCAAACTATCCCTAGTTCACTTGTTCTTTCCGTAAACCCACTTAACAAGTAAGTATCATGAAAGCCTAACTCTTTCTTAAATACCTTCATTTATCATTCACATGAACATACATATGGAGCTCCTAGTATAAACCTAATATAAACACAAATCTAGAAAACCTAGACTTGTTGTAGGTCACGGCTAAAAATGTAATATCACTTAAGGTGATGAAAAATCTTGTTTAACCATGATAACCATGAACTTATAAACATGCTAACCTAGAAAAATTATGAAAACCCATGCATGTGTATATTATGCCGTGAGTTTCACAATAATTTTTGGGTTGATGGATAACTTAGAAATGTTATAGAATGCCTAGAAATCATTAGATCCATGTTTCTCCTAAACATGTTTAACAAGTTTGCTTTAGTGGATTAGTAAGCCCAATGAATAGTACTTAAAATAGTTAGGCCCATTAAGCCCACTATGTAAGCCCAATAAAAGTTAGGAGCCCACTAGGCCCACTTATGCTTCATAAATCCCATTAACATATTTATGCTTATGTTAACCTTTTCATGTGTTAAATATACATATTATAAAACTTTTGTGTCAAAAATGTGAATTACAAAAGTTTCGGATCTAAATATTGATTTATAAAACTTTCGGATTAAAATGTAAATTTAATAAAGTCTAAGTATTTAAATTGTGATTTCTGGAAACTCATTTTAACAAAATACAAAATATAAGGACCTATATTGTAACTATCCGAAAGTATAAGGTTAGAAAACACCTAATTCGTGACTTAATTAAAACATAAAGACTATTTTTGTAATTTGTTATAAGTTATATAACATTGTGTAAAACTAATAGAACCCTAAGGACCACTTTTGCCAAGTGCCGAGACTATTAGTAACCTTAGGGACCATTTTCGCCAACTATGAATAGATATAAACCCTAACTCTAAACCTAGGGACTAAAATGGTCAATAGCTGAAACTATTCCAAGCCCTAGGGGACTGTTTTGTAACTTGTGTACACTTAAACCCTAAACCGAAACTACAAGGACCGAATGTGGAAATAGATGAAACATATACAAGCCCTAGTTACACGTGTAACTAGGGGGACTTGTTTTGCCAATTATTGAAACTAAAATAAACCCTAGGGGTATTTATATAAATTACCGCGGGTATTATATATAATCAAGGAACTAAATTGCAATTTTCCTAAACCTAAACTAAACCCTAGTTATATATATATTCCTAATATAAAAAAACGGGTAACATAAATAAATCTATAAGTACGAAAATCGTTATTTTTCCCAAACATATAATTTAAATATTTTACAAACTCCGGGGACTTTAAATTAAATTAACATAAATGTTATACATTTTATAAACGTTATTTATATAAGTTATTAAATATGAATACAATTAATTTATAAAATTAAATATATTAATTATATTTATTATTATCCTTCTACATTTTAATATATATAAAACTTTCTTTATAAATATTTAAATCACTTTACAACGATACAAGTACGAGAATATTAATTAAACGAATTAATTACTTGAACGATATTATTTACGCACTTAAAAATAAATACTTCTATTTGCTTGACAACGATAAATTAAATTACAGGAATCGTAATAAAATGCTTAAAACCAGTATAAGCATGCACAGATTTATTCAGAGACTTTTATGCATTATTTTATGCATTTACTGAGACTGTATAATTATTTAGGTTGTTGACTGTGTCGTGAGCACCACGTTGGATTTCTTGTGACTTATTACGGTAATACTGAGGTGAGTTCATGGCCCCACTTTATATATTGAAAAACTTTTAAACCTTTTATGGGGAAGAAAACATGCAACATATTTTTATTTGATGGACATACACTGAACTACGAAACCTTTGATTACATTTGCCTATTGTAGAATGCCTCCCTTACCCGGGAACTGGAACTATTAAAGTTATTGAATTGCCTGAATTTATAAATAGATCTATATGGGATTGACCATCCCCATCTGGGTGAGTGGCACTCACTGTGCCTGGGCCAAGGACAACAGATCTTTATCATGTCGAATGGAATATTGGGTGCATTTTTATTAATGCGAAGGGTCCTCATATGTTGTATGGCCTAACGTGTCAAGTGTTAGTTTCGGGAAATAGGAAATGTAGTTACCTTTAAAGTGTTGATGCTATGTGCATTACTACTTCAGTGAATGTTTATTGTCCAAATTTAATTTATTTATTTAAACCTGTGAATTCACCAACTTTAAGTTGACTCTCTAAGCAAATTTTTCTCAGTAAACTCAAGCAGGTATTTGATGTGCATGGAGTCGAGCATCATGATAGGCTGCATTTATAGAGCTCATCTGGGGTTTTATAAACGAGGAAATCATCCAAACTATTGAATAATGTTTAAGACTATTTTTATAACATTTGCACTTTAATTCATGTAATAATTGTATTGATAATCTTTTATCTGTTTCTCTACATACTATATGCTGTTGATCCACCTACGTGACACCCCAAATATTATTTCCGCTGCATTTGCCCAATTTGGGGGTGTCACGGAATGGTATCAGAGCGATAGTTATAGAGAACCAGACCAAAAATAAATTAAATATAAAAATAATTTTTTTTATATAAACTGGACTATAACTGGTTAAAAATCTTTTGGGATTTTCGGGACTAGAATAGTTAAGCATATAGAGTGTAGAGCATACATTTATTATGTGGTTAACTGTGCATTGAATATTAACATCCGTTTGATTAATCTTATAAGTATTAACGTAACCTTTAACTTGAGACGTTAAATGGCACTATTAAATAATTTACAACTATGATTTCTAAAAACTTTTAACTTGAGTAAGCTTATTCTTACGTCAATTAAAACTATATTATTTCAAATTCATTATGACATCACCAACTGCTTCTCCTGCTGCTCTATCACCGACATCAGTTCTACATGGTTGGATATCGATTAGTGAGTCCGACGACAGTCACACTACTAGCGATGCCGTACCCGTCGATACTCTCATTGTTACTCCACCTGCTGCACCTGTATCCCCCAATAGGGATGAGGACCAACCGACTGCAGCCCTACCACCTCTACCACCAGCTTCCTCACTTTTGGGCTACGCACCCGAGTCTCTGCCACCTCGTAAGAGGAGGTAAGAGGCGCCTCTCAACTCTACATTTGAGATCGATGAGGTTTCCGGGGCGAGATAAGTTGACCCCGTCCAGGCCCAAATTGCTGCATTGGCCGCACGCCAGGCTCAGGATATAACGGAGATTCATACTCTGCTATCAGCTGGACAGGTTGGACGCACTGTTCTACAGGAGCGCCAGGACCTACTGTCTTGGACTGTCAGTGCCAAGGCACACGCTTCTCGGGGAGCATGTTCCACGACCTACCACTCCCTACAGTGGCTGATGGATGAGAACGAGTTTCTCCGTCAGCAGATCTACACCTTGGAGGGTCAGCAGTACGCGACTCATGCTACCCTCATGTCCATGGAGCAGACACTCTCGATCTTCTACGATCTTCAGGAGGTGCGCCACTAGGGTTTGACTGCCGAGACTGCCCATCTCAGGGGAGCCGACGACACCTTTAGAGCTTAGATTCTAGCGGCACTCCGACTCCTTAAGGAGACCCGAGATTCCATGATTACGATGCAGGATGCTATGCAGGCACCAGCAGTCTCATCACCACCAGTAGCACCAGCCATCTCAGAGGAGTCTGTTAGACATGAGTAGACTAGATGTACTAGATCTTTTGTACATCATGACAAGCTTTTGGGTTGCATCCCAGTTATCATGATATAGGACCTCATGTATTTTATTTCCTTTCATCATTTGTATCCTATCCTTGTACTGTACTCTTTTAGAATAGGAATTTTTAGACGATGTACTCTAGATTATGTGTACCACTATCCCAGACAGGCGGGTTGTGCTTTGTCTTGGATTGGTTGTGCATCCTGTTATTGTTTTTCTACCTTAGAAATGACATGTACTCATTATCTTTTGTTATATTATGTGCTGTATTATATTATGAACTTTTAACAGGTTATCCAATTTGTTATGAAGTCCATGCATGAGATTTTTTTTCGCGTATTTAAATATAAAACTGTGCTAACGCCTAAAACTAATCATTTCATTTTTGTGTATGATTATAGACAAATGGCAATCACTAGAACGAACCCCAATAATGCCGACGCTACCCAAAACATCACTACCGCCCAATTAAGGGAAATGATTGATCAAGGCATCGCAACTGCGATGGCTGCTAGTAGGAACATGGATGATAGCCAAAACTCCAACGCCCGCAGGAACAACAAGACCACCAGGGGTTGCTCCTATCCCGAATTTATGAAGTGTAAGCCCTCATACTCCAATGGCAAAGAGGGTGTTGTGGAGCTAATGCAGTGATTTGAAAGGTTGGAGACCGTGTTCCGCATCAGCGATTGTGCTGAGGAGAACAAAGTCAAGTTTCCCACCTACACATTGCTCGAGAGTGCTCTTACTTGGTGGAACTCTGTAGTTGCTACTGTTGGACACGATGCTGCCTAGACTCTCAACTGGATTGATCTGAAGGAGAGGATGACGGAGAAATATTGTCCAAGGGGTGAGATAAAGAAGCTTGAAATCGAATTATAGGATCTCAGATGCATGAACAATGACATCATTGCGTACAACCAAAGATTCCAAGAATTGACCCTAATGTGTACCAGAATGTTCCCTAAGAAAGATGAAAAGATTGAGAAGTATATTGGTGGACTCCTAGACGCCATTCATGATAGCGTACTTGCATCTCGACCAATTACTGTCGAGAGTGCCATTGAGTTTGCTACTGAATTAATCAACAAACGAGTCCATACCATGTCTGAGAGGCAAACTGAAAGCAAGCGGAAGGTAGATGAAAATTCCCGCAGTCAGCACCAGCAGCCTCCCAAAAGGCAAACGTTGGACAGGTTTACCGTGCTATGACCACATGAGCTAAGCCATACGTGGGTACAAAACCCTTGTGCTCAAAGTGCCACTATCATCATACTGTTGATAGCCCATGTCAGTCCTGCCACAAATGTGGACAAGTTGGTCATTTTGCCCGTACCTGTCAAGTCAATGTTGTCACCCAGGTCCGACCCAACCTTAACACCGGGAACCACAACAACAGGGGCGGATACAATGCCCGTGGGAACGGGAACGGACAGCAAGGAAACCGCAATACTGTCGGAGGAAATGGCAATGGACCCAAGAAGGGAGTTGTGTTCTATGAGTGTGGAGCACCAGGACATGTGAGACCAGGTTGTACCAAGTTGGCTAACCAGAACAAGAACATTAGATGAGCTTCATCAAGAGTGTACGTGGTCGGCAATGCAAAAGCCAACTCCGATTCTAATGTCGTTACTGGTACGTTCCTACTAAAAACCGTTATGCATCTGTTTTGTTTGATACTGGAGCAGACCGAAGTTTTATATCCACTGAATTTAGCAATGTATTAGAAGTCGACCCATCGATTCTAGATCACCGCTACACCGTAGAATTAGCTGACGGTAAAACTGTAGATGTTGACACTATCGTTAGAGGTTGTACCTTAAATCTTTCTAAACATCCCTTCAAAATTGACCTTATACAAGTAAACCTTGGTAGTTTTGACGTTATTATTGGCATGGACTGGTTGGCAAGATACCGCGTAGTCATTGTTTGTGATGAAAAACTAGTCCGTATTCCATGGGGAAACGCAAGCTTGATCATTCGAGGAAACGGTAACACCGACCTTACTGACACTAGACTTAGGTTTATCTCTTGTACTAAAGCTCAGAAATATCTATTGAGAGGATGTCCTCTCTTCTTGGCTCATATTTCTCAAACAAATGAGGAAGACAAACCCCAGAAGAAACTAATCAAGGACGTACCTATCGTCCGAGGTTTTCCCTAGGTCTTTCCTGATGAGTTGCCAGGCTTACCACCAACCTGACAAGTGAAATTTCAAATTGATTTGATTCCCAGAGCTGCACCTGTGGCTAAAGCTCAATACTGGTTGGCACCATCAGAAATGAAAGAGCTAGCTAAACAACTTCAGGAATTATCTGACAAAGGATTTATCTGACCCAGTTCCTCGCCATGGGGAGCTCTTGTTTTATTTGTCAAAAAGAAAGATGGTTCCTTCCAAATGTGCATCGACTACAAAGAACTGAATAAGTTAACTGTGAAGAATCATTATCCACTTCCTCGCATTGACGACCTATTTGACCAACTGCAAGGGTAAAGTGTGTATTCCAAGATTGACTTGAGATCTGGATACCATCAATTGAGGGTCAGGGAGGAAGATATTCCAAAAACAGTTTTCAGAACCCGTTACGGTCATTACGAATTCCAGGTTATGTCATTCGGGTTGACCAATGCACCAGCCATTTTCATGGATCTTATGAATCGTGTGTGCAGACCCTACCTGGATAAATTTGTGATAGTCTTCATTGACGACATACTCATTTATTCCAAGAACGAACAAGAACACGGGGAACACCTTGCACAAGTACTAAAAGTACTCAAGGAGGAACAACTTTATGCTAAATTCTCCAAATGTGAATTCTGGATTCCCATAGTGCAATTCCTCGGTCACGTCATCGATTGTGATGATATTCACGTAGATCCAACAAAGGTCGAACCTGTGAAAGATTGGGTATCCCCTAAGTCACCGACGGAGATCCGCCAATTTATAGGCCTTACCGGGTACTACCGCAAATTTATCGAAGATTTCTCCAAAATAGCCAAACCAATGACCAAACTCACTCAGAAAGGAATAAAGTTCGATTGGGGAGAGAAGGAAGAATCAGCTTTTCAGCTGATCAAGCAAAAGTTGTGTAGTGTACCTATATTAGCCTTACCTGAAGGCAACGATGATTTCGTTGTATATTGTGATGCTTCACACAAAGGTTTTGGTGCAGTACTGATGCAGAGAATGAAAGTGATCACCTATGCTTCAAGACAACTGAAGAAGCATGAGGAGAACTAAACCACTCATGATCTAGAGCTTGGATCCGTAGTATTTTCTCTCAAAATCTGGAGACATTACCTATACGGAACAAAGTGTACTGTGCATATTGACCACAAAAGTTTGCAACACATATTGGATCAGAAGGATCTGTACATCAAATAACGCCGTTGGATTGAGTTGTTAAGTGACTACGACTGTGAGATCAAATACCACTCCGGTAAAGCAAATGTTGTTGTTGATGCCCTAAGTCGTAAGGAAACGGACCCTCCTATGAGAGTCCGAGCACTAGTTATGATAATCAGTTTGGACTTACCCAAGCAGATTTTGGAAGCTCAGACTCAAGCCCAAATACCTGAAAACCTCATGAAGTAAGACATCGGGGGAATGCGCATAACCTACCTTACCAAGGAGAAGTTAGAGCCAAGAGCAGATGGAACCCTGTGCCTTCACGGGAGAAGTTGGTTACCTTGTTATGGAGATTTAAGAAACGTGATCATGCACGAATCTCATAAGTCTAAATATTCTATACATCCCGGATCTGAAAAGATGTATCGGGATATGAAGAAATTATACTGGTGGCCAAATATGAAAGCTGACATCGCAACCTATGTGCAGAAGGGCTTGACATGTTCATGTGTCAAAACTGAACACCAGAGACCATCGGGTTTACTTGTACATCCCGAGATACCGAAATGGAAGTGGGACAACATCACCATGGACTTTGTCACCAAACTCCCAAAGTCATCTCACGATTACGATACTATCTGGGTAATCGTCGACCGACTCACCAAGTCCGCTCATTTCCTACCAATTAGGGAAAATGAGTCCCTGACAAAGCTAGCAAAAACGTACCTGAAGGAGATAGTGACCAAACATGGAATACCAGTCTCAATAATCTGTGATCGAGACGGTAGGTTCACATCGAACTTTTGGAAGGCTTTCCAACGAGCTTTAGGTACCAATTTGGACATGAGCACTGCTTATCATCCACAAACCGACGGTCAAAGTAAACGAACCATCCAGACTCTAGAATACATGATACGAGCATGTGTGATTGACTTTGGAAATGGATGGGTTGACCACATTCCTTTAGTGGAATTCTCCTACAACAACAGCTATCACGCTAGTATTAAGGCTGCCCCTTTTGAAGCATTATATGGTCGAAAGTGCCGTTCACCTGTGTGCTGGGCAGAAGTAGGTGAATTTTAGCTCGCTGGACCCGAGTTAATCCAAGAGACTACCGACAAGATTGTCCTCATAAATAAAAGAATTCAAGCTGCTCGTGATCGTCAAAAGAGCTACGCGGACCGGAAGCGCAAACCTATGCAATTTGAAGTAGGTGACCGCGTCATGCTCAAGGTATCACCTTGGAAGGCTGTTGTACGCTTTGGTAAACATGGAAAACTGAATTCATGTTATGTCAGCCCTTTCAAAGTAATAGCCAGGATCGGGGAGGTAGCTTATCGCTTAGAGTTACCCCATCAATTAAGCCGGGTACACTCTACTCTCCAAGTGTCTAATCTTAAGAAGTGCTATGCTGAAGAACCATTGGCTATGCCATTGGAAGGAGTTCAGTTTGATGACAAACTCTAGTTCACAGAAGAACCAGTAGAAATCATGGAGAGAACGGTTAAGAAATTGAAACGCAGTTGCATCCCGTTGATCAAAGTATGTTGGAACTCGAGGAGAGGTCCTGAGTTCACATGGGAACGAGAAGACTCGTTCAAAACCAAGTACCCACATTTGTTCACCTGACAGGTGACTTCATCTTAAGCTTTGAGGACAAAGCTAAAATAACGGGATTATGGTGTAAAACCTCTGATTTTACTTTATTGACTTTGTCAGTTGTTGTACTCTTTATTTTTGGAATCTCTATAATTCCACTTCTATATGATTAATTAAGTATCATCTTCATTTGTCGTACTATCATTTCATATTTATTTTTAGTATATATATGAACCTTTAGTCTTTTCTGACTACTCTGGCAATTGACTGGCCATATTTTAAAACAAGGACTCATCACCTCAGTACATATTTTTGGAAAAACTATGATTTTATTTACTTCATTTATTAAGTACCTAGAATTAATATTATATGTATATATTTACATATACCTTATACTATGAACAAACATATGTCACCATAAAACAATGTCTATCATCTCACATTGACATTTTTTTTACCAAGTGACCTAAAGGTTTAACCAAAATACCTAGAAACGTTACAAGTACCTACACTATATTATATAGGCTTAAGTTAAATCCCAATTTTAGACAAGTCAACACATTTTTACCCTACAATGTATTAGTAGCCGTGTATATATATACATACACACTCATTTATCATACAAACTTACAAGTAAACTACCAAAAGTCAAGTTGATACTATGCAACCATACTATACACCATACATACACTACTATTTCATGTCATTCTTGTCTCCTTTGACCCTAAAAACATAGGGCACCAACAAGAAGGGAAATGGGAAGAACATTTTGCTATATGTGGACATAGTACATGTATATCTTACAACAATCTCTTTATATCTTCCTTAGATATCAAAAGGACAAGGTACTAGATACATCAAATCTATCATTTCCTTGATATATCCGAAAACCATCAGGCTCAAACACAAAACACTTGAATCTATCCTCACTCCTCTCCAAAACGCACGGCTTCTTTTACTCTCTTCACCAAGATTCACCAAGCTCTGTTACTACCTCATTTACTAACCTTAAAACATGTCACATGCAACATAAATGCTAATCATTACTCTTTACTACTCCTAACTTACACTACAAGGCAACAAAGGAAATCCTAGAAGCACCATAGAAGGCCGTGACTAGGTTTTGTTTAACCTATCCACCATTGTTGATCACAGGCTCAAGCTATCCCTAGTTCACTTGTTCTTTCCTTAAACCCACTTAACAAGTAAGTATCATGAAAGCCTAACTCTTTCTTAAATACCCTCATTTATCATTCACATGAACATACATATGGAACTCCTAGTATAAACCTAATATAAACAAAATCTAGAAAACCTAGACTTGTTGTAGGTCACGGCTAAAAATGTAATATCACTTAAGGTGATGAAAAATCTTGTTAACTATAATAACCATGAACTTATAAACATGCTAACCTAGAAAAATTATGAAAAATCATGCATGTGTATATTATGCCGTGAGTTTCAATGTAGTTTTTAGGTTGATGGATAACTTAGAAATGTTATAGAAAGCCTAGAAATCATTAGATCTATGTTTCTCCTAAACATGTTTAACAATTTTGCTTTAGTGGATTAGTAAGCCCAATGAATAGTACTAAAAATAGTTAGGCCCATTAAGCCCACTATGTAAGCCCAACAAAAACTAGGAGCCTACTAGGCCCACTTATGCTTCATAAAGCCCGTTAAGATATTTATGCTTAACTTAAACTTTTCATGTGCTAAATATACATATTATAAAACTTTTGTGTCAAAATTATGAATTACAAAAGTTTCGGATCTAAATATTGATTTATAAAACTTTTAGATTAAAATGTAAATTTAATAAAGTCTAAGGAAATAAATTGTGAATTTTGTAAACTCATTTTAACAAAATACAAAACATAAGGACCTATATTGTAACTATCCGAAAGTATAAGGTTAAAGAACACCCAATTCGTGACTTAATGAAAACATAGGGACCATTTTTGAAATTTATTATGAGTTATATAACATTTTGTAAAACTAATAGAACCCTAAGGACCACTTTTGCCAAGTGCCGACACTATTAGTAACCCTAGGGACCATTTTCGCCAACTATGAATAGATATAAACCCTAACTCTAAACCTAGGGACTAAAATGGTCAATAGCCGAAACTATTCCAAGCCCTAGGGGCTGTTTTGTAACTTGTGTACACTTAAACCCTAAACCGAAACTACAAGGACCAAATGTGGCAATATATGAAAAATATACAAGCCCTAGTTACACCTGTAACTAGGGGGACTTGTTTTCCCAATTATTGAAACTAAAATAAACCCTAGGGGTATTTATATAAATTGCTGCGGGTATTATATATAATCAAGGGACTAAATTGCAATTTTCCTAAACCTAAACTAAACCCTAATTATATATATAATCCTAATATAAAAAAATGTGTAACATAAATAAATCTATAAGTACGAAAATCGTTATTTTTCCCAAACATATAATTTAAATATTATACAAACTTCGGGGACTTTAAAATAAATTAAATAAAATGTTATACATTTTATAAACGTTATTTATATAAGTTATATATAAATTGAATACAATTAATGTATAAAAGTAAATATATTAATTATTTTTATTATTATCCTTCTACATTTTAAATATATATAAAACTTTGTTTATAAATATTTAAATCACTATACAACGATACAAGTACGAGAATATTAATTAAACGAATTAATTACTTGAACGATATTTTTTACGCACTTAAAAATAAATACTTCAATTTGCTTGTACAACGATAAATTAAATTACAAGAATCGTAATAAAATGCTTAAAACCAGTATAAGCATGCACAAATTTATTTAGAGACTTTTATGCATTATTTTATGCAATTACTGAGACTGTATAATTATTTAGGTTGTTGACTGTGTCGTGAGCACCACGTTGGATTTCTTGTGACTTATTACAGTACTACTGAGGTGAGTTCATGGCCCCACTTTATATATTGACAAACTTTTAAACCTTTTATGGGGAAGAAAACATGCAACATATTTTTATTTGATGGACATAGACTGAACTACGAAACCTTTGATTACATTTGCCTATTGTAGAATTCCTCCCTTACTTGGGAACTGGAACTGTTAAACTTATTGAATTGCCTGAATGTATAAATAGATCTATTTAGGATTGACCATCCCCATCTGGGTGAGTAGCGATCACTATACCTGGGCCAAGGACAACAAATGTTTATCATGTCGGAACGGAATATTGGGTGCATTTTTATTAATGCAAACGGTCCTCATATGTTGCGCGGCCTAACGTGTCAAGTGTGAGTTTCGGGCAATAGGAAATGTAGTTACCTTTAAAGTGTTGATGCTATGTGCATTACTACTTCAGTGAATGTTTATTGTCCAAACTTAATTTATTTATTTAAACCTGTGAATTCACCAACTTTAAGTTGACTCTCTAAGCATGTTTTTCTCAGGAAACTGAAGCAGGTATTTGATGTGCATGGAGTCAAGCATCATGATAGGCTGCATTTATAGAGCTCATCTGGGGTTTTATAGACGGGGAAATCATCCAAACTATTGAATAATGTTTAAGAAAGTTTTTATAAAATTTGCACAATAATTCATGTAATAATTGGTTATTCAAGGTGTCGAAGAGGTCGGTTGATCAGCTTATTTCTTGCATTGTGGACAGATATTGGTATCTTAAAAGAGCTGAACGCTTCATCAATCGGCACCACACATTGCTACCGGAAAATTTATCCTTCATTCTTGGCGATGGCGAAAAGCGTTGTGGTACTCGCTTTCGACTACTGGCATTAGAAGAAGATGGTTCACACCCCACACTTGCCCCAAGAACCTTCATTAGATCTTATCATCATTAGAGCATAAATTCATATAACACGTTGGTCCAGATAATTGATTACTCACCTGAGCAACGAAGTTACTAACGACACGACCATAATCGATGCACATTCGAGGACCGGCCATACGTGTTGAATATCCTAGCAATCCGCACCTGCATTGTATATAAATTATAATAGTACATTCTCAGAATCAGCAAATGAAATAAATGCATCAAAAATTACTAAATACCAGGTATCTTGATTAAACAAACAAATGTGTATCTTGAACTTGTCTAAAAAGAGAAGAAAAACTCATTCAAACAGGTGTTGAACTTAAACCAGCAATCAGTTAGTTCTATAGACTTTGGAGCAACAATACCTGCTTAAAAATCGACAAACAGCGAAATAGCATACACAAAGGTTCGTAAGAGGGTACGAAAAAACGGTAAAAGGAGTAGTATGAAATATGAAATTTTTTATAAAAAGAGGTGATATGTATTATAAATAAATGTGATACGTACCACCACCAACAAATTTCAACTCATCACCTGCAATTACTGTTTCACCTTGAGGCTCGATTTCAATCACTTTAGGTCCGTAGACTGCAACCATAAAAAATAGTAACCACATACGTATTACAATCCAAATCAAAGGAATCAAATCCCTTTAGTACAAATGTAAAAAAATAAATCTGAAGGAACACACAAGTCTTAGAAATTTTATGAGATGTGCATTTCTGCACTCTAAGCATTTGGTCCCATTCTAAGGGTCATCTTACAGTAGTCTTTCACTCTCATGTCCCTTATTTCCTCTCTTAATTTGTTTAACCCGCTTTCCAAGTTTTCTATAAATTAAAAAAGTTAAAAACCATAAGACCAAAAGCATGAAAAGATTCATATATAAACAATAAATACGAAATACATAAAGACATTTAGTATATAGATTCATACCGTGCGTCTTTTGTAGTACGAAGTTCACGGTGCATGTCTTCCATAGACTTGACACCTGTCCAGAGAAACCAAATTTGTCCTCCAAATTGAAAACTACTTGTTGAGATGTGTGAATAGGGAGGTCATTTTAGATATTTGGCTGCTGAAGAGAAGATAGCTGCTGATGACATTGAAACCTTTACTAATCCAGAAACACGTTAAAGTCATATAATGAGATAAAAAAATGTCAAAGTGTCTCCTTTACCTATGTGCTAAGCAAATAATGAGATAAAAAAATGTCAAAGCGTGTTAGTCAAATAATGAGATCAAATAATGAAACCTTTACTGATGCCTTGTTTCTTTTAAAAAAGGGAATACCTACGATGTGTGTTTTTGTTTGTTATACTGAAAGCATCCTTAGCTGCCAATGGATAACCAATCCGAGTTCCTTACAATGCCGTCCCTGTTAAAATACAAATAACAAATAATGAGCCTAACTGATTGACTTTTTATTTTGGCACAATTTCGAGTTCTTTGCTGAAGTGCTGGAGTAAGCCAATTTCGCCCAAAAATATATGCAATAGATCTTGACCTGTAAGTACATTTTTACTTGACTGTTACAGACTTATACTTATGCATATACCTCTGCATAACTAAGGCGTTGCTACTTGCATTATAAAAACAAGTGAAAAACTCCATTCATGTTGTGGGTCCATAAAGGCCCTAAATTGAAAAACTCCATTCATGTTGTGGGTCCATAAAGTGCAGTATAATGTTCAGGAATATATATGAACTTTACTCAAGGCACTGTTTAGTCTTTAGCAAGAACGACACCAGCCACTGCACCAGGTTTATTAATTAACCATCAGACACACATGCATTGGAATCATATATATGTTTACGGGTGATCAAGTTTACACAAACTGTGATCCTGTACAAACCTGCTTGCTGAGGTCTGATTAACTGAAAAGACTTATAAAATAGACTTACAAGATAGATATGAACAAAAATATTTAAAATGGATGAACCGACCCATGTCATATTGACAATCCAATGTTCTTGTCTTGTAAAATAAGTCTGAATTATGCCTCCTAGCAAACACAATGTAGGTATTGACCCTTATACATGTAAAGAGGATATAAAAGCACAAAAGAAGGTTTTCAACAATGCTAAGGTTGACCCCACAAAGGATTCTAACAGTGAATCAGCTGGTGAAACGATGAATTTTCCGGAATAGATAGGGCACAACTGAAAAACATAACATCATAGTAATATAGTTGATGATTCAAAACAGCAAATGAAAAAAATGAAAATATAAATTAACGTTTAAAATCTATACGTGAAATTCATTTACTCTCTTTCTCCACTTCTTTCTACTCGATGAAAAGAATTGAATATGCAATTGCAGCCAATCATCTGCAAATAACTTCATATGCTTACAACACAACAGAGATTAAACTATTGTTACAGAGATTAAAAAATATCAGAAAAAAACAAAGACCAGATAAAAAACCACCGCTTAATAATATTGTCCGATATGATTAAGATATAGTTGAAAAATCATGTTAAAGTCCGAAACTATATAATAAATAAACATGTTAAGGGGAATGTTAATAATAGTAAACAGAAAATGGAACTCACAGCTATGTTTATAGCAATCTTGAGGCCATGAATCTTGCTGCGAACGTAAAGGTTCTAAGAATGAACTGCAACCTGGAAAAGTAACACAGCTTATGTGAACTATAATCATGAAACTGTAACGCCTTATCAAGAAAGAAAAAAAAGTAAAATATCCAGTAATCGAGCATGTCCACACCTCTTGATATGGAGTCGTATCAATTTTATGAATATGGTGACTTCCGATGTGAACCGCACATGTTCTGTTATATGAGGTATGGTTAGTTGCTAGTAGATTCGGGGTGACCCATCCCATGTTTGGTGTTGGAACCAGTGTGCCCCAATTCCTTTTGGCCATTTTCTTTTCCATTTTTTTCTTGTTATCCTCTATCCTCTTTTCATCGTAATCAATAAAGGGATGCTTTTTTATCTTAAATAAATGAAGTATGATCATAAATAGATAGGTTAGTTATCTTAAAATGCTGAATTATACGTGGAACATCAGAGAATACAAATAAAGGCACTGCTTATTTCAAAGTTTCCACTCTAGCATTTGCAAAAGTTCTAAAATCCCATGGTAGCTAACGGAATTCAAACAAAAACCAATGTTTTGTAAAACATAAAAAGACCGAACCAAAAATACAGGCTCGGTTCGGTTCGCATGTTTGGTTTCAGTTCAAAACCAATCGAGTGGACAAAATCACCAACGAACTCAACCCACATATATACACACACGCTCCTTTTCTTAATAGTCAGTACCCATTCTGGATACAGTCCCTAAAACTCCAGAAAATGCCCACTCACAATGAAACCCAATTAGGCTTAACAATTTCAGGCCTATCTTTTGGGGCTTTAAGGCTGGTCCTTATTAGCTTGGTTCTGCCGTGAGCGATATGATGCAGCCAGAAAGATAGATAACTATCGTAGAATCTTGTAATGATCATATATGTGTTGTTCAATTTTTTGCCTCCTATAACCATCATAAAAAGTGCCGCAACATACTACGGTTATGCACTTATCAGTCTTCTTGTAGAACGGATAGTAAAGCAAAAATTGCAATCTGCACAGCCATACTCATAGAATGCATTAAGTTGGATCGAATAAAGAACTGTCTTTAAATTCAAATCTCTATTCATCTAATCACAATCACTCATCGATCCATCTGCAACTTCCTTTTCAGCAAGGTTAAGTCCAGTATCACATATTAACCCAACTGATTAACCTCTAACTTCTCATTTGCGACCTTTGTAGAAAATATTCTGACGACCATTGCTTAAGTAATTCAATACATTTTTATTGTATGCTCCCTCTAAAAGGCTCTAAACTTCATATAAAGGTACTCTCAGTAACACATTCATGAACATTCATAAGGGACATAGCTAAATGCCTGTTGTTCTCATGAGAGTAGCAGCTCCTTAATGAGAGTGCCTCTTCAAGATCTAATCTTGTTGCAGTGATGCATGTTCTTTGTTAGGTTTTAGGCTAGATCGAAGCCAATTAAACTCCTGTGATCATATAAATATAAAGAAAAATATAAGCATAGTGAGTCAATGGTAAATAGGTCATAAAGTTAGGGTAAACAAAAAAATACTCATTAGGGTTTGAGATTAGGGTTAGAGAAGAAAGAGGCGCACCTTTTTTATGTGTGTTTTTTTATGAATTTGGGTTTTGAGTTATAGGTTTTCTTATCTTGTTACAATTTTGAGATATATCCTGTAGATATATATATGGATGTACCATTGGTATTTTTTTAGTTTATTAATTTGTTTTTGAATAAAAGATCACCAAAAGTTGTTTGGCTTAGTGGTAAACCTATTCACTTGTTAACAACAGATCACGAGTTCAAATCTTGTATATGACAATTTTTTAACAAATTTCCAAAAATCCATATCACAACTAGCAATTTTAAATCGTAAAAAACGTGAAAAATGGAGATGTTTTAGGGATTTCTGAAATACTATTGGCTAATAGCTGCCATGTCACATATGACTGGGATTAAAGGTGTGGTATCAAATCCTAATTATACCTATATAATATATATATATATATATATATATATATATATATATATATATATATATATATATATATATATATATATATATATATATATATATATATATATATATATATATATATATAATATATATATATATGTATATATATATATATATATATATATATATATATATATATATATATATATATATATATATATATATATATATATTTATATTGAGGCCTTAACAATAACACATATAAGGGCATAAGGTTTTCTTTACAGAAAGTATGGGGTTGCTTAGGTGGGCGTTTGGCTTATAGTTTGGGGTATAAAAAACGAGACTGCTTTTGGTAAAATGTTAAAGGGTTAGTTTATGGTCTTAATTAGTTAAGGGCTTATTAGAGAGGAGTAATGGGATGTTTAGAGCATATTAATGAGGTTATATATGGGAGAGGGATGAGACATCCATCATAGATTGATGAGCCATTTTAGTTACTGGTTCATGTCTTGATGTTATGCATTTGTTTGTTTAGCTTTTTGCTAGTGCGCGGTTATTTGGAGAAGCTCAATCAGGTGAGTTTCATAGTCCCATATTTCTTTAAATGTTTTACTTCCAGATGGGATGGAAGAGACAAACTTTACTTGTTCTTGTAAATGTTTTTGTTGTAAAACCTCTGATTTTACTTTAGTGACTTTGTCAATTGTTGTACTCTTTATTTTTGGAATCTCTATAATTCCACTTCTATATGATTAATTAAGTATCATCTTTATTTGTCGTACTATCATTTCATATTTATTTTTAGTATATATATGAACTTTTAGTCTCTTCTGACTACTCTGGCAATTGACTGGCCACATTTTTAAACAAGGACTCATCAGCTCAGTACATATTTTTGGAAAAACTATGATTTTATTTACTTAATTTATTAAGTACCTTGATTTAATATTATATGTATATATTTACATCCACCTTATACTATGAACAAACATATGTCACCATAAAACAATGTCTATCATCTCACATTGACATTTATTTATTTTCTCAAGTAAAATATTTATAATGATATACAGATTATATACTTTCACCAAGTGACCTAAAGGTTTAACCAAAATACCTAGAAACCTTACAAGTACTTACACTATATTACCTAGGCTTAAATTAACTCCATATTTTAGACAAATCAACACATTTTACCCTACAATGTATTAGTAGCCGTGTATATATATACATACACACTCATTTATCATACTAACTTACAAGTAAACTACCAAAAGTCAAGGAGATACTATGCAACCATACTATACACCATACATACACTACTATTTCATGTCATACTTGTCTCCTTTGACCCTAAAAACATATGGCACCAACATGAAGGGAAATAGGAAGAACATTTTGCTATATGTGGACATAGTACATGTATATATTACAACAATCTCTTCTTTTTTTTTGGTAAAAGGGTAACAATGACCCTGGTAAATACAACAATCTCTTCATATCTTCCTTAGATATCAAAAGGACAAGGTACTAGATACATCAAATCTATCATTTCCTTTTTATATCCGAAAACCATAATGCTCAAACACAAAACACTTGAATCTATCCTCACTCCTCTCCAAAACCCACGGCTTCTTTTACTCTCTTCACCAAGATTCACAAGCTCCATTACTACCTCATTTACTAACCTTAAAACATCTCTCATGCAACATAAATGCTAATCATTAATCTTTACTACTCCTAGCTTACACAACAAGGCAACAAAGGAAGCCCTAGAAGCACCATAGAAGGCCACGACTAGGTTTTGTTTAAGTTATCCACCATTGTTGATCACAAGCTCAAACTATCCCTAGTTCACTTGTTCTTTCCGTAAACCCACTTAACAAGTAAGTATCATGAAAGCCTAACTCTTTCTTAAATACCTTCATTTATCATTCACATGAACATACATATGGAGCTCCTAGTATCAACCTAATATAAACACAAATCTAGAAAACCTAGACTTGTTGTAGGTCACGGCTAAAAATGTAATATCACTTAAGGTGATGAAAAATCTTGTTTAACCATGATAACCATGAACTTATAAACATGCTAACCTAGAAAAATTATGAAAACCCATGCATGTGTATATTATGCCGTGAGTTTCACAATAATTTTTGGGTTGATGGATAACTTAGAAATGTTATAGAATGCCTAGAAATCATTAGATCCATGTTTCTCCTAAACATGTTTAACAAGTTTGCTTTAGTGGATTAGTAAGCCCAATGAATAGTACTTAAAATAGTTAGGCCCATTAAGCCCACTATGTAAGCCCAATAAAAGTTAGGAGCCCACTAGGCCCACTTATGCTTCATAAAGCCCATTAACATATTTATGCTTATGTTAACCTTTTCATGTGTTAAATATACATATTATAAAACTTTTGTGTCAAAAATGTGAATTACAAAAGTTTCGGATCTAAATATTGATTTATAAAACTTTCGGATTAAAATGTAAATTTAATAAAGTCTAAGTATTTAAATTGTGATTTCTGGAAACTCATTTTAACAAAATACAAAATATAAGGACCTATATTGTAACTATCCGAAAGTATAAGGTTAGAAAACACCTAATTCGTGACTTAATTAAAACATAAAGACTATTTTTGTAATTTGTTATAAGTTATATAACATTGTGTAAAACTAATAGAACCCTAAGGACCACTTTTGCCAAGTGCCGAGACTATTAGTAACCTTAGGGACCATTTTCGCCAACTATGAATAGATATAAACCCTAACTCTAAACCTAGGGACTAAAATGGTCAATAGCTGAAACTATTCCAAGCCCTAGGGGACTGTTTTGTAACTTGTGTACACTTAAACCCTAAACCGAAACTACAAGGACCAAATGTGGAAATAGATGAAACATATACAAGCCCTAGTTACACGTGTAACTAGGGGGACTTGTTTTGCCAATTATTGAAACTAAAATAAACCCTAGGGGTATTTATATAAATTACCGCGGGTATTATACATAATCAAGGAACTAAATTGCAATTTTCCTAAACCTAAACTAAACCCTAGTTATATATATATTCCTAATATAAAAAAACGGGTAACATAAATAAATCTATAAGTACGAAAATCGTTATTTTTCCCAAACATATAATTTAAATATTTTACAAACTCCGGGGACTTTAAATTAAATTAACATAAATGTTATACATTTTATAAACGTTATTTATATAAGTTATTATAATATGAATACAATTAATTTATAAAATTAAATATATTAATTATATTTATTATTATCCTTCTACATTTTAATATATATAAAACTTTCTTTATAAATATTTAAATCACTTTACAACGATACAAGTACGAGAATATTAATTAAACGAATTAATTACTTGAACGATATTATTTACGCACTTAAAAATAAATACTTCTATTTGCTTGACAACGATAAATTAAATTACAGGAATCGTAATAAAATGCTTAAAACCAGTATAAGCATGCACAGATTTATTCAGAGACTTTTATGCATTATTTTATGCATTTACTGAGACTGTATAATTATTTAGGTTGTTGACTGTGTCGTGAGCACCACGTTGGATTTATTGTGACTTATTACGGTAATACTGAGGTGAGTTCATGGCCCCACTTTATATATTGAAAAACTTTTAAACCTTTTATGGGGAAGAAAACATGCAACATATTTTTATTTGATGGACATAGACTGAACTACGAAACCTTTGATTACATTTGCCTATTGTAGAATGCCTCCCTTACCCGGGAACTGGAACTATTAAAATTATTGAATTGCCTGAATTTATAAATAGATCTATTTGGGATTGACCATCCCCATCTGGGTGAGTGGCACTCACTGTGCCTGGGCCAAGGACAACAGATCTTTATCATGTCGAATGGAATATTGGGTGCATTTTTATTAATGCGAAGGGTCCTCATATGTTGCATGGCCTAACGTGTCAAGTGTTAGTTTCGGGAAATAGGAAATGTAGTTACCTTTAAAGTGTTGATGCTATGTGCATTACTACTTCAGTGAATGTTTATTGTCCAAATTTAATTTATTTATTTAAACCTATGAATTCACCAACTTTAAGTTGACTCTCTAAGCAAATTTTTCTCAGTAAACTCAATCAGGTATTTGATGTGCATGGAGTCGAGCATCATGATAGGCTGCATTTATAGAGCTCATCTGGGGTTTTATAAACGGGGAAATCATCCAAACTATTTAATAATGTTTAAGACTATTTTTATAACATTTGCACTTTAATTCATGTAATAATTGTATTGATAATCTTTTATCTGTTTCTCTACATACTATATGCTGTTGATCCACCTACGTGACACCCCAAATATTATTTCCGCTGCATTTGCCCAATTTGGGGGTGTCACAGAATGGTATCAGAGCGATAGTTATAGAGAACCAGACCAAAATAAATTAAATATAAAAATAATTTTTTTTATATAAACTGGACTATAACTGGTTAAAAATCTTTTGGGATTTTCGGGACTAGAATAGTTAAGCATATAGAGTGTAGAGCATACATTTATTATGTGGTTAACTGTGCATTGATTATTAACATCCGTTTGATTAATCTTATAAGTATTAACGTAACCTTTAACTTGAGACGTTAAATGGCACTATTAAATAATTTACAACTATGATTTCTAAAAACTTTTAACTTGAGTAAGCTTATACTTACGTCAATTAAAACTATATTATTTCAAATTCATTATGACATCACCAACTGCTTCTCCTGCTGCTCTATCACCGACATTAGTTCTACATGGTTGGATATCGATTAGTGAGTCCGACGACAGTCACACTACTAGCGATGCCGTACCCGTCGATACTCTCATTGTTACTCCACCTGCTGCACCTGTATCCCCCAATAGGTATGAGGACCAGCCGACTACAGCCCTACCACCTCTACCACCAGCTTCCTCACTTTTGGGCTACGCACCCGAGTCTCTGCCACCTCGTAAGAGGAGGTACGAGGCGCCTCTCAACTCTACATTTGAGATCGATGAGGTTTCCGGGGCGAGATAAGTTGACCCCGTCCAGGCCCAAATTGCTGCATTGGCCGCACGCCAGGCTCAGGATATAACGGAGATTCATACTCTGCTATCAGCTGGACAGGTTGGACGCACTGTTCTACAGGAGCGCCAGGACCTACTGTCTTGGACTTTCAGTGCCAAGGAACACGCTTCTCGGGGAGCATGGTCCACGACCTACCACTCCCTACAGTGGCTGATGGATGAGAACGAGTTTCTCCGTCAGCAGATCTACACCTTGGAGGGTCAGCAGTACGCGACTCATGCTACCCTCATGTCCATGGAGCAGACACTCTCGATCTTCTACGATCTTCAGGAGGTGCGCCACTAGGGTTTGACTGCCAAGACTGCCCATCTCAGGGGAGCCGACGACACCTTTAGAGCTTAGATTCTAGCGGCACTCCGACTCCTTAAGGAGACCCAAGATTCCATGATTACGATACAGGATGCTATGCAGGCACCAGCAGTCTCATCACCACCAGTAGCACCAGCCATCTCAGAGGAGTCTGTTAGACATGAGTAGACTAGATGTACTAGATCTTCTGTACATCATGACAAGCTTTTGGGTTGCATCCCAGCTATCATGATATAGGACCTCATGTATTTTATTTCCTTTCATCATTTGTATCCTATCCTTGTACTGTACTCTTTTAGAATAGGAATTTTTAGACGATGTACTCTAGATTATGTGTACCACTATCCCAGACAGGCGGGTTGTGCTTTGTCTTGGATTGGTTGTGCATCATGTTATTGTTTTTCTACCTTAGAAATGACATGTACTCATTATCTTTTGTTATATTATGTGCTGTATTATATTATGAACTTTTAACAGGTTATCCAATTTGTTATGAAGTCCATGCATGAGATTTTTTTTCGCGTATCTAAATATAAAACTGTGCTAACGCCTAAAACTAATCATTTCATTTTTGTGTATGATTATAGACAAATGGCAATCACTAGAACGAACCCCAATAATGCCGACGCTACCCAAAACGTCACTACCGCCCAATTAAGGGAAATGATTGATCAAGGCATCGCAACTGCGATGGCTGCTAGTAGGAACATGGATGATAGCCAAAACTCCAACGCCCGCAGGAACAACAAGACCACCAGGGGTTGCTCCTATCCCGAATTTATGAAGTGTAAGCCTTCATAATACAATGGCAAAGAGGGTGTTGTGGAGCTAATGCAGTGATTTGAAAGGTTGGAGACCGTGTTCCGCATCAGCGATTGTGCTGAGGAGAACAAAGTCAAGTTTCCCACCTGCACATTGCTCGAGAGTGCTCTTACTTGGTGGAACTCTGTAGTTGCTACTGTTGGACACGATGCTGCCTAGACTCTCAACTGGATTGATCTGAAGGAGAGGATGACGGAGAAATATTGTCCAAGGGGTGAGATGAAGAAGCTTGAAATCGAATTATAGGATCTCAGATGCATGAACAATGACATCATTGCGTACAACCAAAGATTCCAAGAATTGACCCTAATGTGTACCAGAATGTTCCCTAAGAAAGATGAAAAGATTGAGAAGTATATTGGTGGACTCCTAGACGCCATTCATGATAGCGTACTTGCATCTCGACCAATTACTGTCGAGAGTGCCATTGAGTTTGCTACTGAATTAATCAACAAACGAGTCCATACCATGTCTGAGAGGCAAACTGAAAGCAAGCGGAAGGTAGACGAAAATTCCCGCAGTCAGCACCAGCAGCCTCCCCAAAGGCAAACGTTGGTCAGGTTTACCGTGCTACGACCACATGAGCTAAGCCATACGTGGGTACAAAACCCTTGTGCTCAAAGTGCCACTATCATCATACTGTTGATAGCCCATGTCAGTCCTGCCACAAATGTGGACAAGTTGGTCATTTTGCCCGTACCTGTCAAGTCAATGTTGTCACCCAGGTCCGACCCAACCTTAACACCGGGAACCACAACAATAGGGGCGGATACAATGCCCGTGGGAACGGGAACGGACAGCAAGGAAACCGCAATACTGCCGGAGGAAATGGCAATGGACCCAAGAAGGGAGTTGTGTTCTATGAGTGTGGAACACCAGGACATGTGAGACCAGGTTGTACCAAGTTGGCTAACCAGAACAAGAACATTAGATGAGCTTCATCAAGAGTGTACGTGGTCGGCAATGCAAAAGCCAACTCCGATTCTAATGTCGTTACTGGTACGTTCCTACTAAAAACCGTTATGCATCTGTTTTGTTTGATACTGGAGCAGACCAAAGTTTTATATCCACTGAATTTAGCAATGTATTAGAAGTCGTCCCATCGATTCTAGATCACCGCTACACTGTAGAATTAGCTGACGGTAAAACTGTAGATGTTGACACTATCGTTAGAGGTTGTACCTTAAATCTTTCTAAACATCCCTTCAAAATTGACCTTATACCAGTAAACCTTGGTAGTTTTGACGTTATTATTGGCATAGACTGGTTGGCAAGATACCGCGTAGTCATTGTTTGTGATGAAAAACTAGTCCGTATTCCATGGGGAAACGCAAGCTTGATCATTCGAGGAAACGGTAACACCGACCTTACTGACACTAGACTTAGGTTTATCTCTTGTACTAAAGCTCAGAAATATCTATTGAGAGGATGTCATCTCTTCTTGGCTCATATTTCTCAAACAAATGAGGAAGACAAACCCCAGAAGAAACAAATCAAGGACGTACCTATCGTCCGAGGTTTTCCCTAGAAACGTTACAAGTACCTACACTATATTATATAGGCTTAAGTTAAATCCCAATTTTAGACAAGTCAACACATTTTTACCCTACAATGTATTAGTAGCCGTGTATATATATACATACACACTCATTTATCATACAAACTTACAAGTAAACTACCAAAAGTCAAGTTGATACTATGCAACCATACTATACACCATACATACACTACTATTTCATGTCATTCTTGTCTCCTTTGACCCTAAAAACATAGGGCACCTACAAGAAGGGAAATGGGAAGAACATTTTGCTATATGTGGACATAGTACATGTATATCTTACAACAATCTCTTTATATCTTCCTTAGATATCAAAAGGACAAGGTACTAGATACATCAAATCTATCATTTCCTTGATATATCCGAAAACCATAAGGCTCAAACACAAAACACTTGAATCTATCCTCACTCCTCTCCAAAACGCACGGCTTCTTTTACTCTCTTCACCAAGATTCACCAAGCTCTGTTACTACCTCATTTACTAACCTTAAAACATGTCACATGCAACATAAATGCTAATCATTACTCTTTACTACTCCTAACTTACACTACAAGGCAACAAAGGAAATCCTAGAAGCACCATAGAAGGCCGTGACTAGGTTTTGTTTAACCTATCCACCATTGTTGATCACAGGCTCAAGCTATCCCAAGTTCACTTGTTCTTTCCTTAAACCCACTTAACAAGTAAGTATCATGAAAGCCTAACTCTTTCTTAAATACCCTCATTTATCATTCACATGAACATACATATGGAACTCCTAGTATAAACCTAATATAAACAAAAATCTAGAAAACCTAGACTTGTTGTAGGTCACGGCTAAAAATGTAATATCACTTAAGGTGATGAATAATCTTGTTAACTATGATAACCATGAACTTATAAACATGCTAACCTAGAAAAATTATGAAAAATCATGCATGTGTATATTATGCCGTGAGTTTCAATGTAGTTTTTAGGTTGATGGATAACTTAGAAATGTTATAGAAAGCCTAGAAATCATTAGATCTATGTTTCTCCTAAACATGTTTAACAATTTTGCTTTAGTGGATTAGTAAGCCCAATGAATAGTACTAAAAATAGTTAGGCCCATTAAGCCCACTATGTAAGCCCAACAAAAACTAGGAGCCTATTAGGCCCACTTATGCTTCATAAAGCCCGTTAAGATATTTATGCTTAACTTAAACTTTTCATGTGCTAAATATACATATTATAAAACTTTTGTGTCAAAATTATGAATTACAAAAGTTTCGGATCTAAATATTGATTTATAAAACTTTTAGATTAAAATGTAAATTTAATAAAGTCTAAGGAAATAAATTGTGAATTTTGTAAACTCATTTTAACAAAATACAAAATATAAGGACCTATATTGTAACTATCCGAAAGTATAAGGTTAAAGAACACCCAATTCGTGACTTAATGAAAACATAGGGACCATTTTTGAAATTTATTATGAGTTATATAACATTGTGTAAAACTAATAGAACCCTAAGGACCACTTTTGCCAAGTGCCGACACTATTAGTAACCCTAGGGACCATTTTCGACAACTATGAATAGATATAAACCCTAACTCTAAACCAAGGGACTAAAATGGTCAATAGCCGAAACTATTCCAAGCCCTAGGGGCTGTTTTGTAACTTGTGTACACTTAAACCCTAAACCGAAACTACAAGGACCAAATGTGGCAATAGATGAAAAATATACAAGCCCTAGTTACACCTGTAACTAGGGGGACTTGTTTTCCCAATTATTGAAACTAAAATAAACCCTAGGGGTATTTATATAAATTGCCGCGGGTATTATATATAATCAAGGGACTAAATTGCAATTTTCCTAAACCTAAACTAAACCCTAATTATATATATATAATCCTAATATAAAAAAATGTGTAACATAAATAAATCTATAAGTACGAAAATTGTTATTTTTCCCAAACATATAATGTAAATATTATACAAACTTCGGGGACTTTAAAATAAATTAAATAAAATGTTATACATTTTATAAACGTTATTTATATAAGTTATATATAAATTGAATACAATTAATGTATAAAAGTAAATATATTAATTATATTTATTATTATCCTTCTACATTTTAAATATATATAAAACTTTGTTTATAAATATTTAAATCACTATACAACGATACAAGTACGAGAATATTAATTAAACGAATTAATTACTTGAACGATATTTTTTACGCACTTAAAAATAAATACTTCAATTTGCTTGTACAACGATAAATTAAATTACAAGAATCGTAATAAAATGCTTAAAACCAGTATAAGCATGCACACATTTATTTAGAGACTTTTATGCATTATTTTATGCAATTACTGAGACTGTATAATTATTTAGGTTGTTGACTGTGTCGTGAGCACCACGTTGGATTTCTTGTGACTTATTACAGTACTACTGAGGTGAGTTCATGGCCCCACTTTATATATTGACAAACTTTTAAACCTTTTATGGGGAAGAAAACATGCAACATATTTTTATTTGATGGACATAGACTGAACTACGAAACCTTTGATTACATTTGCCTATTGTAGAATTCCTCCCTTACTTGGGAACTGGAACTGTTAAACTTATTGAATTGCCTGAATGTATAAATAGATCTATTTAGGATTGACCATCCCCATCTGGGTGAGTAGCGATCACTATACCTGGGCCAAGGACAACAAATGTTTATCATGTCGGAACGGAATATTGGGTGCATTTTTATTAATGCAAACGGTCCTCATATGTTGTGCGGCCTAACGTGTCAAGTGTGAGTTTCGGGCAATAGGAAATGTAGTTACCTTTAAAGTGTTGATGCTGTGCATTACTACTTCAGTGAATGTTTATTGTCCAAACTTAATTTATTTATTTAAACCTGTGAATTCACCAACTTTAAGTTGACTCTCTAAGCATGTTTTTCTCAGGAAACTGAAGCAGGTATTTGATGTGCATGGAGTCAAGCATCATGATAGGCTGCATTTATAGAGCTCATCTGGGGTTTTATAGACGGGGAAATCATCCAAACTATTGAATAATGTTTAAGAAAGTTTTTATAAAATTTGCACAATAATTCATGTAATAATTGGTTATTCAAGGTGTCGAAGAGGTCGGTTGATCAGCTTATTTCTTGCATTGTGGCGTGTTTTCGTTCTAGGCTCATGTCATGTCGCTTTAAGAAGACAAAGGCTGGCACCCGTTTGTTTAAACGGTGGAATATTTCGGATGAGATTATGCTCTAATGATTATGTTTATATATCATTCGTGTCTGTGTAGGTGGTTTTATCCAATTGGGGTGATTGGATTTGTATTGTTTAGTTTAAGTTACATGGCTTTCATGTGACGTTAGAGGTTCAAGCTCTTAGCTTGAGGTTAATGTGGTATTTCAGCCGCATTCCATTTGTACTTAACTGTTTTTTTGGTTAATATATTTTACCGGGGTTGTTTCCCCTTTACCAAAAAGATAATCTTTTATCTGTTGCTCTACATACTATCTACTGTTGATCCACCTACGTGACACTCAAATATTATTTCCGCTGCATTTGACCAATTTGAGGGTGTCACATGTGCTGTGAATTTTTTAGTATGTTTTTTTGGACATTTTGTGTTTATTTATGCACTTAACTGCTATGTCGAATACTTAGTTTATTTAAGTATACTTGATATCAAAGATGACAAGGATGGGCCTTGGGGACAAGACTAGGTCTTGGGGTTTGGTTGTTAGGTGTATGGGCGCCTAATATCCCATGGATGAAAGGAAGGATAGGAAAGGCTTAGAGCCTTGGACGAATTGAATAAGTGCGTAGTACTGAATAGTTATGCATGTTAGTAATACATTTTCCAAAATGTCTCATATGTTCTTGAATGTTGTTATTCACAGCTAATGAAATGTAGTATGTTTTGGCGTTGGAGTCTAAACATATGACCCTCACCAACATTATTGTTGACGTGTTTTTGTGTCTCTTTTAGGTGATAATGTGGTTAAGCTTGAGAATAGAAGTGGCTAGGACTAGAGTTGCAATAGGATTGCATTTAGGAGGAGATCCCATTTCCTCTTAGTTTTCCATTTATCATTGTAGACACCTATATGTTGATTATTTGTGTTATTTGTTTGTCTTTGGTGAGAGGTAGGACTGCTACCTACTTACCTAGACGCCTGTATTGTTAGAGATATTGTCATGACATTTGTGTCACCTTTTTATGACATTCCTATTGCATTTAGTTTTCTCTAGACACACCATGTTGTGATGATATCCATAGTTCGCACCCCATATTCCACCATGGTGGGGTGTGACATTATGGGAACACCACACTATGATAAAGACAACGAACGGAGACACCCCTTTTGCCCTAACATACGGGATAGAAGCAGTCATCCCAACCTAGATCGGGTTGACAACACTTCATACGGTAGAAGTAGACGTAGTCATAAATGATGAGGAATTGAGGTTTGTTGGGAATAAATGCATGAGTCAAAGTTCCCCCTGGTGGTTGATCAAGACCCCCCTGCTAGAGTAAGTTCCCCATGCTGAAGTAATGAAGACAGTGGGATTAGTTCCCACTGCTGGAGGTCAATGCCCATGTTGCATGGATAAAATAGGAAGAGATATTGACGCGTGTCTGTTACTACTCCAGAATACTTTCCTAGTTTGTTAGTAATTATCTTGTACATGAGTCTTTTTTCTATAAAAGGACTCATTAGGTTTCATGTTGAATACACCTTTTCCCTCATTTAATTTTCATGCTTTAAGGTTGTAAAACCCTAATACCACCTTTAGGTATTCGTATATGATTAAAATATTAAAGCTTAACGTTTGATTCAATACTTGTTCTTGTGCTAAACATTAATTTCCGCATCTTGTTTAGTTACTTTGTGTATTGAAAAGTTTCTCTAGTAGTAGTTTAAATTCTTTCTTTCTACTACAACCCTTAAACAAGCTAAGGTTTAAGATCTGAGTTTGGGATCAACAAGTGGTATCAGAGCTTGTTGAGAAACTTTGACTAAACCAAGAACAACACAAACCTCACATCCATTACCAATCATGTCTACTGACTCTCTTTCATCCTCAAATATGCACTCAAACTTCTAATATTGGATCCTGAAAACATTGAAATATGGGAATTCTGGATTCAACAGTATCTCAAAATGGAACACTATGCCCTTTGGGAAGTCATAGAGCTTGGTGATCAGTTCACCAAAACAATAGCAATAGAAGATGATGGTAAGAACAAAGATAAGGTAAAGGCTCCAAAGATGGGGCTAAGAAAACCAAGTCTGCTGCTGTTTCAGACAAAGAGATCCAAGCAAGAAGGCATGATGTCAGAGCTCACAGTTCTTTGTTGTTAGCTCTACCTGATAGACATCAGTTAATGTTTAGGAAGCATAAGACGGCTAAGGAACTTTGGGAAGCCATTGGGAAAACATTTGGAGGAAATGAAGCTACCAAGTAGAAGAAGAAAAATCAGATGATAGACCAATTTGCTTCTTTTAAAGCAAAAGGTGATGAAACAATTGGGTCCATCTGTAATAGGCTTTAAAATCTTGTAGCACAACTGGAGTTCTTTGACATGGAGGTTTCAAGAGTACAGGTCAATGAAAGATTTCTCAATAGCCTTCAAAAAGAATGGTTTGTTTTCATATCCATTTGGCAAAACAGATATGATATTGATGACAAGAACATTGATGATATCTACAACAACCTGAAGGTTTTTGAGCCTGTTGTCAATGAAATGAAGCCTTCAGGGACCATTCCCACAAATTCAAGTGGACTTGCTGATTCACCTGCTAATATGGCCTTTATTTCTCAAAATAGTGGAAACTCTAAAAGTAATGGGATTGAAGTTTCCCCTGCTACACATTCCACTGTTTCAAATGGCAAGATCATCAAATGGAGAAGAAAGGCCTGCAACATTTAGCCTTGATACTGCTTGTGCTTTCATTGCATCACACGGGCCTCATGGTTCCACTGTGCTACATGAAGATCTAACTCAAATCAGTAAGCAAGGATTGGAGGAAATGGACATCAAGTGGAATATGGCTCTACTCAGCATGAGAGCCAACAAAACCTATAACAAATAATGGAATAAGATTTCCATTAATCCTTCTGATGTAGCTGGATTTGATCAATCAAAGGTGGAATGATACAATTGTGGGAAGAAAGGTCAGTTTGCTAGGGAGTGGAGCGGTCCAAAGAATGGTAGCAGATATAGGAAGGAGAGCAGAGATGAGGATTCTGAGGCTAAGGCTATGGTAGCCATGCATGGAATAGATGGAGTTGGATGGGACTAGAGCTCCATGACAGAAAGTGTTGAAAGGAATCAAGCTCTATTTGCCGAGGAGACAGAGGAAGAACTTGCTCTTATGGCTATGTCAACATCTAGCTCAGACATTGAGGTATATGATGACTCTTATTATACCAAAGCATGTAGGAAGAATACTGAGTCATTAAATGACCAAATCAGAAAGATAAATGTTAATTACATAAGTTCTGAGGATAATTTAGACAACTACAAACGTGCTTTAGAATAACTAGAGTCTAGCATTAGAGAATATAAGCAAAGAGAGAACCAATATAGAGATCACATTGGAATTCTAGATAGAGATGCTATAGCAAAAGATGATTCCATTAAGGAATTCACTACTAAAGTTGAAATCTTTAGAGCTAATAAAAAGGTAGATGAACAAACTGTTGAAAAGTTTGGAAAAGCCTCTAAAGATCTAACTAAGGCTGTTGAAAAGATCTAACTAGCGTATGTCAATATGATTTAAGTTATTGTGCTATCCCGTAACACTCTATTGACCCTTCCGCTATACCTATATGAAATTTGAGAGTGTTACACTCGGCCTACCAAAAAGCACTTACATGTTGTGAAAAGGATCTTTTGGTATCTTAAAGGAACACTTCATCGTGGTCTGTGGTATTCGAAGGATTCCTCTATTGCATTAATATCAAATACAGATGCGGATTATGCTGGGTGTCAAGATACTAGACGTAGCACTTCTGGCAGTGTGCAACTTCTTGGAGATAGAGTGATTAGTTGGGCATCCAAAAGGCAGAAAAGCACCGCGATATCAAGTACAGAGGCTGAATACATTGCTATGTCCGGTTGTTGTGCTCAAGTTCTATGGATGAGATCACAATTAACTGACTACCGTCTTGGATTCAACAAACTTCCGATGTACTATGACAAAAAAGCATCATTGCCCTTTGTTGCAACTACGTTCAACACTCCCGTGCGAAGCACATTGACATACACTATCACTTTATCAAAGAGCAAGTGGAAAATGGAGTAATCGAGCTGTATTTTGTCAACACTGAGTATCAGCTGGCGGATATATTCACAAAGGCCTTAGATCGAGGACATATCGAGTTTTTGATCGAACAGCTGGGCATGAAATCATTCTCACCGAAAACACTTATGGAGTTGGCAGAAGAATCTGCAGAATAGTGGTGGTAAACTATTCTATAGTATCATTTTATCGTGATCTTGTATATTATCGTATATATATAAACCGCCAAAAGAAAAATAAAAAAATAAAAAACCTACAAAAACCATAAAAAATATAAAATCAAGAAAATCCAAAAATACTTTTCATTTTAAATCGGGCATGTCTTTTAGTACGGTAATATTTACGGCCTTAGAAATGTAGATTAAAATTGACACGACGCCATAAATAGAGTCCGTATAAAAGTTGTACATATTTTAAAACATGCCCATATGGCTTGTAGTTATTTCTGACTGCAACCCGCTTTTCTCATTAAATTTATGTATTTCTTTTGAAAACGTTGGCTCACAACGGGAATTAATTTTCTAGGGTATGGTTTACTTTAAAACCATACAAGAGATCAAGTTTACTTTATAACTTGGTCTAACACAAATTTGTGTACGCTTCAGTGTACTTATATTGTTTAAATAAGAGAAATCTTATTGCCACCAGAATCGTTCTGTTAATCATTAAACGGAAAATACTTTCATCGATGTTTGACTCTTTAAACAACGACTACAACTCTTTAAATAGAAAATGGGTCTGTGTTTAAGGGGGAGAAAATATCAAATCATCTTTGTCATCGAAATATCGTCTTCAAAAATCTTTTTTTTTGGTAAAGGGTTTCCCTGGTAAATATATTAACCAAAAAACGTTGAAGTACAAAGGAATGTAGCTAAGATACCACATTAACCGCATGCTACAGGCAGCATGTTAACACGTGATTATGTCATGGCATAAACACAAACTAATCTAGAACTACAATGCAAGTAAACTAGAAAGAAACCAAGATGCAAACATGAAGTCACACATTGTCTTCAGCTTCCACCAACAGCACGAAAGGAGTAAATGATATCCAAATGAGCCTGCCTCCTTAAAAAACATTGCCAAAGAAAACCCAGTGGGAAAAACCTTGGACAAGGAAAAAAGAGTACAACCCTCACCCGGCACTCCCATCATGAAGAACTCTAGAGCTCGGCACCCTCCATTTGTCAAGCAGCAAACTCGACCTGGCAGACAACTTCTTAAAACGAAATGAAATCAACTTCAACCGAATAGTATCACAAATAAGCTGAACAATCTGATCAACGGCCAACAACTTTTTCTTGAAAAGTCTTGAATTACGTTCCATCCATATAAAGTACGCAGTAGCAGCCAACACAAGACGGGCAAGGATGCTAGGACAAGACTTTCCCTTAGAAATTGGAATCACATAGGCTAAAATATCATCAATCCGAGGGGGGATGCTATCCATATCACATAGGCCCCGAACCTTAGACCAAACCTGCATAGAATAAGAATATTCGAAGAAAAGATGGTCATGAGAATCCGGCACCAATTTACACAACGGACATCGCAGAAGGCTTAGATCCACCATAGGGCCAACATCTTCAAAAATCTTTTCAGCAAAATTAAACGGTTAAATGTTGTTCGTCATGAGTTTGTCAAGTTAGTGGATTTTGGATTTGCTATAGACCGTCTCTCGTGCATTTTATTGGATTTTAGAGATTAAAGGCTTTTAGGCAGAATCTTTTAAGTGCGTTGATTGGTTGCGTGTGAGAAAAATAGTTAAAAGAATATTTAGGTGATAACGAATGTTATGTTTTCTCTTAATAAACGTTAAACTAAATAGGGCAGTAACTAAAAGAAAATAGAAAGAAAAAGGAGGACTAAAGGTGTAAATAGGGAAAAATATTACTTTGACCTAAGTCAAATACACCAAACGCGCCCCATTCTTTTTCTTCTCTGTTTCGATTCACTGTTTCACACAAACAAAAACCACCAAATCTTGCCGCCATTGCTAAAACCTTCACACACACCATCGTTTTAATCCAAATTTAGGCCATATCATCACAAAGGTAATATTCTTGGCTTGGTTAAATCGTGTGCATCATTCCTATTATCTGTATTCATCATGTATAAACCCCAAATACAATCAGGGTTATGTCTAGGGTTCATACGAATTTTTTGATAACGAATAGAGAAATTGGATGAGGCGTTTTTGTTCCCTTATAATTTAAAACATAGATCTTGAATCGTTTTTGTTTAAAACATAACCGAATTTATCTTTGGGATGAATACACTGTGTTCATATGAACACACAGATTCCGAACTAGGTAATTAATCTCACGATTCCGACTTAGATCCATTATTAAAACATGGTATTGTTTCCGAATTAAGTGCATGAGGGATTCCGACTTATGTTTATTAAAAAGATTCCGACTTATGTTTTGTTGAAAAACAATGGATTCCGACCAATTATTCCACTTAGATAAACAAGGGATTTTGACTTATGTTTATGAGGATTCCGACTTAGCTTCATGTGATTCCGAATTATGGTCATGAAAAGGATTCCGACTTAGTTCTATAGGATTCATAATAAGGTTTATGTACACAGGATTCCGACTTAGTTTAATGGATTCCGAACTAGGTATCGTACTAACATTCCGAACTATGTTCAAAAAGTTGATTCCGACTTAAGTTGGAACACATGATTCTGACTTAGGTTGGAACACATGATTCCGAACTAGGATAGATTCCGAACTAGGGGATTCCGACTTATGTTTTGTCAAAATTAGGATTTCGACTTATTAAGTTTCTGACTTAATACATTACTGGATTCTGAATTAACATGTATTCTAACTTAAATATGGGATTCCGACTTAAGCATGGTTCCGACTTAAAATGGATTCCGAATATAAGTTTGAATCTTGGATTCCGACTTATACTTTGTTAATTGGATTCCGATTTATATGCTTGTTTAGGATTCTGTTTTACAAAATTGCTCATACTGATGTGGATTCCAACTTGATGTTAATTGATTATGTTGGGTAGTGATTATATGATATGTCATGTGCTAGTTCATGTTGCTAATAGTTTAAGTATTGAAATATGATGCTTTTAAGGTTAATACATCATGATATATTTCTCTTGTGTATCAACGTGTATGTTTTGTCCTAGCAGCTATCATGTCTCGCACTCAAGAGCAACAAATTGAACTTTACCTTGCACTCGTACCAGAAGAAAACCGCCTTCCAATCCCCCCAATAATCAACGATTGAAAGAAGGCTTCGTTACATCACAAGCAACATTTAGAATCGCTATCAAAATCCTTGATCTCACACCGATCAAAACTGCACTACGGATTTCAGCAAGTGTTCCCGAAATTTACATGCATGAGTTTTGGTCATCCATCAAAGCCATCAAAAACACAAAGTTTTCTTTCAACATCAATCATGAGAAGAAGGAATTTTCTCTTAATCAGTTTCGCGAAATCTTTGGATTCCCTTCTTTAGCTAAAGGGAAAAAGTATGCTCCTGTTCCAAACGCAAAAGAAATAATAGATTGGATTATGTCACTTGTCTATGATGAAGAATTTCCAACCTTGTCTAAGTTTAACACTTCTAGGCTTGGACAACCGTGGAAGGCAATTTTTAGTATCATTATCCGATGTTTGACAGGAAAATACAGAGGTGCAGATTCCTTGAGACATTGTCAGGCTCGTATATTTTATGGAATCTACAAGAGACTCAATGTAGATTATGCCTCTCTCATATGGGAAGAATTTCATTATCAAGCTTTCAGAAATGTTAAGAAGAAATCTAAACACCTTCAATTTCCACGATTCACAATGCTCATCATCAATTACTTCATGAAAGCCGATGAAGGTATAGATCGACGTGCAGGATTCTTTGTTAACTCAGAAGATGATGATTTCTTCATAGTATCCATGAGACAAGAAGGATTTAAGATTATTTACTCACGTATTCCTGCTCCTGTTCTGGATAATATGCTGAATGACAAAATCAAAAAGAGTGTTGCATATAAGACCCTTCTGAAAGAAAATGAAGAACACTCAAAGAAAGTAGAAGCGAGAGAGATGAAGGCACCAAAACCCAGAAGCAAAAGAAAGGAAACTGATTCTATAGAATCTGATACACCAAAACAAGACAAAGGCAAAAGAACAAGAACAATGTCTTTATGGGAGAAAAAGGACAAGGGAAAGAAAACACTTCTCATGGAGGAAGACATAGAAGAACAACCTTTAACTGAAAAACAACAACTAAAGGAACTAAAGAAGGTTTTCCAACGAAGTAGAAAAGAAACAGGAGGTAGTGGATCGGGTCAGAAGTCAAAGGAAATCGACATTTCTGATATTGCTGATATTGCTAATTTTGGAGAACCTAATGATTACAAGGACGAGCCAGTTCATGATGAAGACGATGATCAGCTGCACGAATACCACGACACAAGTCTCGATGATATTCAACCTGTAAAAACATAGATAATACACATGGAGACAGAGATAGCTGACATCAACAAGGAGAAGAGTGTTACCAAATACACTTCAGTGTCGGATCTAGTAGGTAAATACTTAAACCTTCAATCTCTAGAATCCGAAGTCACTAACACCGATCCTTCATCAAACCCGAACATGCTTAATGTCCCTGTAACTATGGCCATGACTTCGGTAATCAGCACCATCGTGACAACTCCTATAACCCCTTCACCATCAACCATTCAACCAGTGTCTTTGTCATCACATCCACCGGTCGATACAGCTTTTATGATAAAAATAGAACAACGACTGAAAGATCAAGAAGATAAAACTACTCAAGTCACAGAGTAGTTAGAATCATCAAAGAAAGATTTTGAAAAAGAAATCAACCGGCTCCAGGAAGAATTAGCAAGTCGTCAACAATCTGAAGAGTCGTTAAGAGCAAGCCTAGAAGCTAAAGCAGCCAGAAAGCAAGAAAAGATTGAACGTCTTCGCGAACTCAAAAGAAAATACAAAGACGAGAAAGAAGAACTTGTTCAAGCTAATGCTACACTCATTGAATCCATCAATGAAAAGGTTCAACGATCTATTGAAACGGCACTCCCTGCTCTGTGAGACGAACTGAAAGACATTGTTGTAAGCAAACTGATGATCAAGTCTTCAGACACTCAGCAGTCCGACTATCTAATTGCTCAAAGGGTCATAGACTACGAGTTGAAGAAGTTGTTGCATGCTAGGATGATTCAAATTGGGTCCCATTACCAAACACCAGAACAAATAGCACTCCAAAAAGCTGTAAAGACGGATATTGTGACAACCATGGTTTTGGGGTTCGTCACTTAGACTATAGTTTAGGGTGTTTTGTGCAAATATGTGCTTTTATGTGCTTATGTGTTTATTTTGTGTGTTTGGAGTGAGATTTGGATATCGTTTATTGGTATATGGTACTCATAAGTAAATCGAGGAACGGTTATTTCATGTTCATGAGCTCACAAGGTAGTGACTATGAAAGAGATGGTGTTATTTCGTGGTTTTACGTATGCGTATATGTATTATAGAAAATCATAGTTTTACGATTTAAGGTTTAGCATTTAGAGGTCCCGGATGAGGTAATTAGTCACAGGAGTATTTTTTGGGATAGTTTTAAGTCATTTAGGACTTAGTTAATTAGTTTATTTCATATTTCAAGAGTTTTTATAAAACTGTATATTTTACGTCTTTTGCGGTATACGCGTAAATTTTACTAGTTTTGCGGTTTTGAGGTATTGGAGGCTTTAGGAGCTGAAATAAATTTAAGAGAATTTAAGGTAATAATAATTAATAGTTAATTTACAGTAATATAATTTAAAAAGTCGGCCATAGGGTGTTGGAATTGGTTTTGGGCCGAATTTTGCTTAAGGAAGGGAAGGGGAGCCAGTTTGAGTACTATTAGGATTTCTGGTTAGTTTTAATTACCCATACTAATCTCTTTAGCCCCAAAAACGATTTTTCCTTCTCCCAAACTTAATATCAGTCATGATTAAAAATGGTTGATCAAGAAAACCCAATTATTCAATTAGGGTTTAAGGTAAACACTTACTATTTTTAATTAACGTTTAATTTACGTATTTGTAACCTAGTATGATGGATTAGGGTTTAGGAATTCATAAATTTTTATTAGGGTTTGTTAATGATCTTTAATTAGTGATATAATTAATGAGTTTTTATCATTGGAAATTGTTTTTAGGTTTTAATTAGGGTTTATGTATGATTAATTAGGTTAATCATATTAAATTCGTCATTAAAAACTGGGCAGATTTTTTTGGGTCATTATTTTGATCATATCTAGAGTTTTACAAACTTTTAAATTGAGATCTTGGTACCCCTGGAAAGATAATTGAGTTGGATTTCAAATTCAAGAAAATAGAACTAAATTTGAGGTCGGAAAGTGGGTCAAAAACAGGTTACAACTGTCGGAGGTCAAAGCAGTTTTGAAATCAGTCGGGTTTAAATTAATGTTTTAAGATGTTTAGGGTACTTAGGAGTATAATTGGACCTTCAAACGAACATGAGACTTAGATTATATATTAAATAAAAGATCTGGAGGAGGGTTAAACAAATGGGTTAGGGTAAGACCCTTTGATCATAACAAACTTTTCGTATGTTTAAAATCAGTAAATTCTGGACAGGCAAAAGTATATATATATATAGATATATATATATGGAGGCCTTAACAGTAGATTTAAGGTTCAGGCCAATTTGGAGAGTTAGCTAACACATATAAGGGCATAGGGTTTCTTTTACTGGGCATGTTATTTTGGTTAAGGGGTGTTCGACCCATAGTTTGAAGTATGAAAAACGGGACTGTTTTGGGTTAAATGTTAACGAGGTGAGTTATGAACTAAACTAAGTTAAGGGCTTTATAGAGGGATGTAATGAGATGAATATGGCATATAAACAGGGTTAAGTGGTAGGATAAGGTTATATATTCATCATAGATTGATGATCCATTTTGGTATGTGGTTCATGTCTTGATTGTATACGTTTGTGTGTTTAGATTTTTGCTAGAGCGCGGATACTTAGAGAAGCTTGTTCAGGTGAGTTTCTATTCCCATGTCTTTTTATGATTTGAATTCCAGATGGGATGGAAGAGACACTCTATGGTTTTGTAACTAATGTTGTGAATATTTTTATGGTTTATGATAGACTTGTGTGTGCATTTATGTGATTAACTGCTATGTGATTCTTGATTATGTTTATGATTTGGATCGGGGGACACGTACCGTCTCAGTTATTGTGGTTTGACTTGGTACCAAGGGGACGTTGACAAGACGGGGCCTTGGGATTGGTTCATAGGTGTATGGGCGCCGATGGGACCATGGTGACTGGTAAGGCTTGGAGCCTTGGAATTGTGGTTATTGGTAAGGCTTGCTAACGGATGGATGGCTGAGTTTAATGGTTATGCTATGTTCAAGCTTGTTAAAAGGTTAAAAGGGTTAAAGGCCCCGTTACGTAAGTTACTGTTTGAACAAGGTAACCTTCATGATCGTGTCAACAAGATTCGTGTGGAATTGGATGTTGCACAGCAAGCTCTTGATTTGGACCCATCAAATGTTTTGCTGAAAGAAGATCATGCTTATTATGTAGTTGCTTTCAAAGAAGATGTGCTTGATGAGGAACGTTTTCTTCGGCAGAAATCTAAAATTGAATGGCTTGATGCAGGTGACTCTAACACTGCTTACTTTCATAATTCGGTAAAGAGTAGGGTTGCTCGTAATTGCATTGAAATGGTTTGTGATTCTCTTAATGTTCTTTATGAGGGAGGTGCTGTGCCTGGTGCTTTTGTTGCTCATTATGAGCAATTTCTTGGTCAATCAAGTGATTCAGGTGAATTTAATACTTCTAACTTATTTGTTCGCAAGCTTGGTCCCCAAAATGCTGGCCATATGGTTCGTGCTATTTCTGATTCTGAGATTAAAAGTGCTATATTTTCTATGAGTGATGACAAAGCCCCAGGGCCGGATGGTTTTACTGCTGCTTTCTTTAAGAAGTCTTGGGATATTGTGGGTGCTGATTTTACTTGTGCTATTCGGGAGTTTTTCTCTAATGGAAAACTACTTAAAGAGGTTAATCATACCATTATTGCTCTTATCCCTAAGGTTACTGTTCCTGACAAGATTACTGATTATCGCCCTATCTCTTGTTGTAATGTTATCTTTAAATGCATTAGCAAGATTATTGCTAACCGTATTAAAGGGGATTTAGGGGTTCTGGTTAATATTAATCAATCAGCTTTTGTTCCGGGCCGCAGGATCTCGGATAATATATTATTGACACAGGAATTGATGAGAAACTATCACAGAAATTCTGGTCCGCCAAGATGTGCTTTTAAAGTTGATATTCAAAAGGCTTATGATACGGTGGATTGGCAGTTTCTCCGTCACACTCTGATTGGGTTTGGTTTTCATCATATAATGGTTGATTGGATTATGACATGTGTTTCTACTACGTCGTATTCGATTTGTATCAATGGTAATTTATATGGTTGGTTTCAAGGTAAGAGAGGTCTTCGACAAGGTGATCCGTTATCTCCGTATCTTTTCACTTTGGTTATGGAAGTTCTTTCTCTTATGATGCAGCGAAGGGTTCTTGATGCTGATGACTTTTATTTCCATCACCGGTGTGAGCAGCAACGAATTATTAATCTTTGCTTTGCAGATGATCTTTTTCTTGTTTGCCATGGGTCATTTGGGTTCTGTGCAAGTTATTATGGATGCTTTGGAGGAATTTAAAATTGCTTCTGGTTTGGTTCCAAGTATCCCTAACAGCACTGTTTTCTTCTGCAATGTTTCCACTGCTGTTAAAAGCACTATTTTACATATAATGCCTTTTGCTGAAAGCGAGTTACCTGTCCGATACCTTGGCGTTTCTCTAATCTCTTCCAGGCTTTTGTATAGGGACTGTAAGGTCCTTGTAGAAAAACTTGAGAGTAGAGTTAATGATTGGCGCAATAAATTTCTTTCTTTAGCAGGAAGACTCCAGTTAGTTCGTTCAGTCCTATCTTCTATGCATATTTACTGGGCGTCAGTTTTTATTTTACCTGTGCGGATTATTCATGATTTGGAACAGCTTATGAGAGGATTCTTATGGTGTCAAGGTGAAATGAAGAAGGATAAGGCTAAAGTTGCTTGGGACTCTGTCTGTACTCCATTTTATGAAGGTGGCCTTGGTATTCGTAAGCTTGCTAACTTTAATGCTGCTTTAATGGTTTCTCATATTTGGTGTATATTGACTCGTAAAGATTCTTTATGGGTCACATGGATTTATTCCTACAAGTTAAAGGATAGAAACTTTTGGGATGTTCCTTGTATTGGTGACATGAGTTGGGGCTGGAGAAAACTTCTCCAAATCAGACCACGTGTTCGTAAGTTTGTATGGTATAATATTAATAATGGTAGAGTTGCTTCTATGTGGTTTGATAATTGGGCTGATTTATGTCCTTTACGGGACACCCTCACGGTACGTAATATCAATAGATCAGGGTTCTCTTTATCTAATAAGGTGAGGGATCTTATAGTTGATGGTGCTTGGCAGTGGACGCAGGATTGGAATACTAGATTTCTGAATATTGTTTCTATACCTGTGCCTATTATTAATGATGACAAAGATGATGAGTTGCTCTGGAGGGATATTAGTGGTATTTCTCGGCCGTTTTCTGTGGCGTTAGCTTGGGATTCCATACGTGATTGAGCTATGGAAGTTAATTGGTATAAAGCTGTCTGGTTTTCTCATTGTATACCTCGTCACTCTATTAATTTGTGGCTGGTGGTTTGAAGGAATTGAAGACGCAGGATAGGCTTAAGCAATGGGATGTTGGTTCGTTGGTGGATTTAAGCCTCCTTCGGTGTCCTTTGTGTAGTTTGGTGCAGGACTCCCATGACCATCTTTTCTTTGAATGTTCTTATTCTATGCAGGTTTGGTCTAAGGTTCGTACCTTGTGTGGTATGGATACTGTTCCCCCTCGTATTGATGATATTTTTTTTTTGGGTAAAGGGGACATACCCTGGTAAAATGCATTACACCAAAAAAACGTTGAAGTACAATGGATGAGGGTGAAGTCCCTCATCTCGGCCCGTTACATAGGCAAAATAAAGCAAATAATTAATTTGCTACTTCCCTTTCTAGTACATAAGAACGACATGTCGATCTTATGACAAAACAGAAATAAATTACTTCCTATGACTACACAGCTTGAAATTAAATTGATCACTAAATTCTTGATAGAGGCCCGAGTATTCATCAAATTGATCATCATGGTCATCATAGACATTTAGGACCTCCTTTTACAAAGAATGCCCGCCCCCCAACGAAGAGCTAGGAAAAGAAGATCCCTCACCAGGTAGTACAACCTCTTCTATGTCCGTATCCGAATCTGCATTAAGAACGTCCATAGAAGAATCCAGTTTCGTAGACGAAACCTTAGCATCCGATTTGTCCCACGAACTACAGCCCTCATTATTATTATTCCCAATAAATTCAAGTATCGGCTCCTCTTCGTTTTTCTTATCTACAAACTTCCTAGCATCAGCAAGACTAATATCATCATTAATATATTTTGGTTTATCATTGCTTGAAGTTTCAGATAGAGTCGGTGCTTTGGTTGTAGTCGTGACCTTTTCCATGTTGCAATGAACATGTTTTCCTTCTTGCGGTTTTACCACCGCACGGTAAACAAGCTTAGTCTTAGGTATGTTAACACGAATTCCTTTAATATAGCGCTGAGAACTAACCTGTTTACTGTTGTTTAGCTTACCCATGTCAACCATAGGCTTAGAAACAACCTGTTTAACCTTGCCTTCCGTTCTTGATCGCTTTGGGTAATTAGTCGACTTCTTCGGACACAAATCCTCCAGATGATCGAACACTTTACAAGTCCCGCACCTAGGAGGCTGCCATTCATATTCAATATCAATCTTGGCCATAACATGTCCCTTGTCCACATCAAGGGGGATCTCAACATCAACTGAATTAACAAGAGGTGTATCAGCAGAAACTTCCACAAGCACTCTTGCATAATCACTACGCCCCCATGAATTGAGACAGATGCTATTCGTATGAGCATCCAATCTTAAGAGTTTACCCACCTTAGCAGCAATCACATCCAACCCCGCCTTTGAATATGCTACTAAAGGCACGCTATGCATTTTCACCCATAACGGAACACTAGATATAGCTTCTTTCTCAGGTAGTATATTCGGCATCAATATCTTTAACATAATAGGGACCAGATTGATTCGCCAAGGACCCCCCTTCATAACCTGTTCCATGCCTATGCGTGAATCGAATTGAAAAAGAAATAAGCCAAGATGAGTCATGACCCGGTTCAAACCAAAACGTCCCCAAGCATGTTTAACATAGTTCTCGACCATGGGAAACGCTAATCTCTTACCCACCGAATACCCGTACAAGGTATTCACCAATCTCGATTTTACTTCATCAACTACCTCCCTAGGAATAACATCTGATGATGATATACGTCCAGTCACATGTGTGGTAGTAGAAGAGCTAGCCATATTCACCATAGGATTAACACACCCTTTATCAGGACAATTAACAGCCTCCACACCCATCGCCTTCTGAGAATCAGAATTCATAGTTGGACGACTATCATTAGAATTCATAACTTGATGTAAAGGTTGTATAATAGCATGCACCTGCTGCCTATCATTACCACTGCGACACGAATCTTGCACCCTTACACAGCTAGAATCCTTTGTTTCATCCAAAAAATGAACACTCCTACGAGCCACCATTGGTTTACCATCTTTGCCTATCATCTTACCATCAATGTTCTTTATCTTCCGAGCAAGATCGGTCAATAGTGAACTCTTTTTACTCGAAATCTCAACAGCAGGTCTAGTACTAGTTGATTTCCGATTTAAAAATCCTTTATCCATCTCTCACAACCCACTTATAGGAAATAAACAAGCAGCAATCACCCAAAACCTAGCGGAAAGCAAACCCTAATCGGTTTTAACACAATACGAATCACGCTAGTACCCTTTATGCTGCCAACAAAACCCTAAATCTGAACAATATCAACTAATAAAACCAAAACCCGAAAAAAATTAGGGTTTGTAGAGAAACGTCAAGGATTGAAAACACAACAGTCGCCTTAGATTAAGACTTGTAATATGCCCGACTATATCACACCACCAGCGAAACCCTAGCAACAAACCAAAGGCTCGCAGCAAATATATAAGTGATTTCTTGTTGTAAGAATGATCGGTCCACCCAAACAAACAGAACCGATGAATACCTAAATCCAAACGCAAACCCTAAACCCTTATGAATCGTGATAAACTTACACAAGATCAAATCAAGAGGAAATATATTTAAAAGGTTGCGAACTCCGAAAAAGGAAAAAACGAAACCCTGGAAACAAAAACCCTAGATTGAACCTTGTTAAAGATCACAAACCGAAGAGGAGAAGAGTCTAACCGAATTGAATTGAAAAGTATGATCGGAAAAGTTGTTTGTGGTGGCCGGAAATCACATAAAAGAGAGAGAAAATTAGGGTAACTCCCGGATGTATTGATGATATATTAGCTCATGTTATTCCAATTTCGAATGGGAAATCATGTGTTAGCATTCTTGCTCGTCTTGTGTTGGCTGCTACTGCTTATTTTATTTGGATGGAACGTAATTCAAGACTATTCAAGAAGAAGCGGATGTCTGTTGATCAGCTATTTCAGATTCTATGTGATACTATTCGTTTGAAGTTGATTTCTTTCCGTTTCAAGAAATTATCTACCAGGTCAAGTTTGCTGCTTGACAAATGGAGGGTTCCGAGCTCAAGAATTGTTCCATGATAGGTGTGCCGGGTGAGTGTTGTACTCTTTTTTCCTTGACCAAGGTTTTTCCCACTGGGTTTTCTTTGGTAAGGTTTTTTAAGGAGGCAGACTCATTTGGACACTTCCTGCTCCTCTCATGGTGGTGTTAGATGCTGAAGAGTGTGCGCGGTTTCATGTTCACATCTTGGTTTTTATCTAGTTTACTTTTGTCTTCTAGATTCGGTTAGGGCTTTTGATGTTTCATAGTCCTTGTTAACAAGCTGCATGTAGCTTGAGGTTAATGTGGTATCTCAGCCACATTCCTTTGTACTTAAACGCTTTTATGGTTAATATATTTACCGGGGTAACCCATTACCAAAAAAAAGGCTTGCAGCCTTGGATTTGTGGTGATTGGTTAATCTTGAATGCTAGTTGTTAATACATAATTGTAGCACTTTGTCCATATGTTCTTTTGTTAGTGGTTGTTATTCACAGTTTATAATTGATTTGGAGTTGGATTTTAAACCTATGACTCTCACCAACTTTATGTTGACGTGTTTTAGTGTCTCTTTCAAGTGAGAATGTGGTTAAGCGTAAGATTAGGAGTGGCTAGCTGGGAGGCCTAGGATTGCATTGAGAAAACCCATTTCCTCTTAGTCTTTACTTATGTTTGGATAAGTGATACTTTGTAGACACCTATATGTTTGTTATTTGTTAATTGTATGTCTTTGGTAAGAGGTAGACCTGTTACCTACTTACCTAGACGCCTGCATTGTCTGTGATATCTTCATGACATTGTGTCACCATTTATGATATTTGCATTTCATTTAGTTATCTCTATAGCCACGCTATTGTTGTGATGATATCCATACGTCGCGCCTCATATTCCGCCATGGTGGGGTTTGACAGAATGGTATCAGAGACAATGGTTATAGATAATTAGGTTGCCTAGTCTAGTAACCTAGTCTATAGCTTAAGGTTCCATGCATGTAGGTGTCATAGGGGTATGTGTGCATTATAGTATATGGAGTGCTTAAGTGTTAATTTCGTTTTGGATATTTATTTACTTTCATACTTACTTATTGAGATATAGTATATGTAAGTACATTCATTTATTTTCTATGATGCGACGTATGAACCGGAAGTGTAGGAACCTATTTAGTGTTACCCATGTCACGTAGACGAAGAGGTGCGCTAGGTAATAATAGGATAGTACTGATGTTGTGTCTGTGACTAGTAGTAGATTCGAATTTCCGCCTGAATTGTTATGATCATTTTTTTAATGTTGGATATTTTGTTGTTATTGATTTGTTTTGTCGTTTGAGCCTCGAGTTATGAATGAAGTTAGGGTTGACGTATGAGTTGTTCTTATTTGACCTATACGGTATACATATAGAGTGTACTTTATGTGGTATATATGTGTTCCGTGTAGTACTAATTTCTTATAAGTGTCATCATAGGAGGGAGTACATGGGTGAAAGGGGACATATATAATTATGGAGGCATACGTAATTATGTATGTGCCACAACACCGATGGACTTCCAAGTATGGTTGCATGAAAAAAGGGGTTAGTACATGCTTGTATATGATGAGATCTGTATTTTGGGTATTTGTAAACAATAGGGGTTTATGTAATGGTTGCCTATGATATGGCTATGGTTTTTTGTGATATATGTTTTGGGTTATAGTCGTGTTGTGTGATTATGGGGTCACACGATATGGTTTGGTTTTGGTGATCGGTTTTATGCCTTGTTGTGCCATGGTGAGATTGTGAGATGGTGATTACCCGTATGGAAAAAACGAGTGTATGACGCGATTGATTGACTTGACATGTATGATAACGAGTATGTTTTGGGAGATTTAATAGGTATATATATATGCGGATGTATATATACTAGTAGATGTTATGTTATGATATACGGTCATTCAGTTGTTATTATAACTTAAACGTACCTAGTGTTCTCTCGTGTTTAAACAGTTTATTAGTGTTGGAGTTTGACGGAGTTCCAATGATGTTTTGAATCTTTTAAAGTGTGTCTACATTCGGGTATGTATTTTAATTGATGAAAAACCAAGTTTTCTTGCAAAGGAGTCTAGCTAATTAATAGAAAATGCTTTTATAAATACTTTGTAAATGTACGATATGATATCCTGACTTACATATCTTTTCTTTAAGTTTATTGGTAATAAGTTAAAAAAAATCTTGACAATGAATGAATTAGTTTTCTAGGTAACATGTGATGGTATATATAAAGAGTAAAGAAATTTTACGATAATTTTCTTAAAAGTGGAGTTAAAATTTTAGAAGTATTTAAATAGATGGAAAGAGTAAAAAGGAAGATTTTATTATAATAATGATAATAATAACACCACACCTTATAAACATGTAATAGTTAGTTATAACAAGCTTAAATGGATTATATAAAATAATTATAATATAGAATAAAATGAATAAAAACACCATATTTTATAAACACATATTGGTTTCTTAATAACAAGTGAAATGAGTTTAATGTAAGTAAACAAGATAATGGTTAGAATAACGTTATACTATACTAACTAGTGGATACCTTTAATAAAATAATGAAGATAAAAGATGAGTTATTGTTAAAGGAGATGATAGATAAAAGATGAGTTATTGTTAAAGGAGATGATAGATAAAAGATGAGTTATTGTTCGTGGGAATATGACTTGGAGTTGGCAGAAAATTCTTCAGCTTCGTCCTTGTGTTCGTGATTTTCTTTGGCATAAAATTGGAGACTGGTTGAAGACTTCGATTTGGTTTGATAAATGGTGTGATGATAGTCCGTTAGCTAATGTTATTACGCATCGTGATATTTACAGGTCAGGTTTACAGTCAGATGCTAAGGTTAGTAAACTTCTACTTAATGGGAGTTTAAATTGGCCGATCTATATTCAGCAGAAATATCCCTTTGTTATGGCTATTAATGTTCCTATTTCGTTAGCGAAGGATAAGCTGGTGTGGCGCTCTAGGTTGGGCACTGAATCTCCGTTTAGCGTTTGGAAGGATTGGCATGAACTTAGGCCGAGAGCTGATAGTGTTTCATGGGCATCGGTGGTGTGGTTTCCCTCATGCATTCCTAGGCATGCGGTTATTTTGTGGCTGGTCATGCTCAAACGTCTTAAAACCCAAGACATGTTGCATGCATGGATTGTTTCTCCAACTTTGAGTGGGCTGTGTCCGTTATGTGATACTCAGCCCGACTCACATGATCATCTCTTTTTTGAGTGTACGTTTTCTGATCAGGTTTGGAAGGCTATTTGTGCTTTGGTGGAGGTGACTTTTAATACATCATTGTATGTGTTTGTTTCCTAGCTGGAACCGGTGGCAAATAGGAAGACATCTAAGTGTTTGCTATCCAAGCTTGTTCTTGCGGCTTCTGTATATTTTTTGTGGCAGGAGCGGAACTGCAGGTTATTCAAGGTGTCGAAGAGGCCGGTTGATCAGCTTATTTCTTGCATTGTGGCGTGTGTTCGTTCTAGGCTCATGTCATGTCGCTTTAAGAAGACAAAGGCTGGCACCCGTTTGTTTAAACGGTAGAATATTTCGGATGAGATTATGCTCTAATGATTATGTTTATATATCATTCGTGTCTGTGTAGGTGGTTTTATCCAACTGGGGTGATTGGATTTGTATTGTTTAGTTTAAGTTACATGGCTTTCATGTGACGTTAGAGGTTCAAGCTCTTAGCTTGAGGTTAATGTGGTATTTCAGCCGCATTCCATTTGTACTTAACTGTTTTTTTTGGTTAATATATTTTACCGGGGTTGTTTCCCCTTTACCAAAAAAATAAAGTGAGTTTTAGTACACTAACTGAGTTATGCCCTTTGATAGTAACGAAGATGGTAAAATATGACTATGATTGTAAACTTTATACTAATAATAAGCTTACCTACGAAACCCTAATTTTTTCTCTCCCCTAGGGAGGGGATTTCCGGCCGCCTCCTTTAATATTTTTCCGGCCAAAACACAAATGTATTCGTCTTTCTACCATTTATTTGGTATGTAATACGAAAATCATGAGTGTATTCATTCAAAAGTGAGGCGGTCTGATTTGAATGAAATCCCTTACCTCAAGATATTTGGTTTGCCATTATTTTCATTGTGAAACGTCATTGTGACGTGGTTACATTGGCGGCTGAGATCTTGGTTTATTATCAAGCAATGCATGTGATACCCTATACCTTAATTAACAATTGTTTTTAACGATTGTATTATGGTATGTTTCATTACATCTTGGTCCGTTTAGTCTTTGTTCATTTTAATATGATCGGGGTGCTATGAATGGTGGCGGCTTGTTGATATTGAAACACCTTTTAGGGTTCTTATGGTGCCGCGTGATTTTGTGATTTTTCACTTGGTCAGTCCTTTGCTTGACGTTGCGGGATTACGATGAAACCCTAATTTGCCTAGGGTTTGTTTTTTTCAGCGTATGGATCCTGGGTTTTCAGCACGTTGTCATGGGTACAATGTTCATTATAAAGCTTATTATGAGGTAACATGATCCTGCCTGTTTGGTGGCAACGAGTATATCTCGTTTATGATCAATTCTAGACCCTAGTTTTGGGTTTCGATGTATGACGACGGGGACCTTCGGTCCTTATGATTACTCAGTTATAGGTTGGTGCGTCGGTGGCTGGTCAATGGTGGTGTTCGTTGTTGGTGGGTGTCAGATTGGTGATGCTTGCGGGTTGGGGAGAGGGGAATTGTGACGCTCTATCGTATGTTAGGGTTTGTGGCATGTGATTTTCACATGATGAACCCTAGTCATTGTATGCCGGTCTGAGCAGGCATGTTATGGGGTTCGATGCTAGCTAGTACGTCTAAGTTTTCACTCTTATATCAAAGACGGAAGGTTTAGCATGATTTGGGGTTGTATAAGTTGGAAACGAGATTGTATGTTTTTTTATTATTGTTTCACAACTTTTTGGTAGTCATAAGAGTGGCATGTCACTCTTATGTAAGGTTTTAGTTGTTGCACGAGAGTGTGCATGGTTGTTGCCCATGTAACGGGCTGTAATGTTAGGATTTCACCTACATCCGTTGTACTTCAACGTTTTTTGGCGTAATATATTTTACCGGGGTTAGTCCCCTTTACCCAAAAAAAATATGACTATGATTTCATTTATTGGTGTTAAAATATGGTCCTAATGTGAAGTAACTAATTGAGATGAAAATTTAAAATTTTCTAAGATATTGAAATTTGGTAATACAAATCGTGATGAGTCTAACTTTTGTTGTTGGCACACTCCATTGATCTTTCGGATTACATTGTTTCGTTTTCAGTTTTTTGGCTAGGGTACGTTATGGTTGATCTTTCGTTTTACCCTATATTTATTTGGGGACACGATTGTTTAAAATTCTTTTGGTACACGTCATGGTTGATTTATTTGTGCGGTTGTGGAAACGTTAGGATGAGATGATAGAGTTGGGTAGTATTACTTATGGTTAAATATTAGAATGGAAAGATGTCTTTTGGTTTAAAGGTTGTGTTGAGAGAATAATTAAGATTTGTAGAGTTGAGAAATTTAGATTGGTTATGGGAATAAGAAATTAATTAAAGTTGGTTGACTGGTCGTGGGAATGAGATGTCATGCTATGAGAAGTTGGTTGAAGTACCATTAGGAGATTGATGAAAGTACTAGCGGATGTGAGGGTAGAGTAGAAAGTTTATACTAATGGAAAGATGGGGCAAATAACATGCGAGGGAATTGGTATAGTTATAGAGGCATGGTAGTAGTAGACACGTGAAGGAAAACATGGATGTGAAAGAATGATTGGTAAGAGGCTGATTAATGGTGAAGTACAACAAGGAAGAGTGAGCCATTGAGGGGTTGAAGTACCTTTAAAAATATTGTGGTTGATGAGTTGAAGTTAGAAGATACTGCGTAGTGTGAAGTTCCTAGGTAACATCATGGAGACGAGAAGGAGTGCGTGAAGAGCAACATCGTGAAGCAAGGAGCCGAAAGGACTACGTGCCGGCTGCTAGAAGGATGCAAAAGATTTCTAAGGAGTCATAGAAGTTGCAAGGAATGGAAAGGTGACAAGCACGATGATGGGAATCTCCGTATGGTTCGTGACAGATAAGGACATATCGAGTACCAGAGTGGAGCTACAAAGAGCTGAACCAATGGATCGTGATGGAGTGACTACATAACATGGGAGATCAAGAACTCGTGGAAGTAACAAGGGGAGTCGAGTGACTACACAAAGATAGAATTTCGTGGCAATCAATATCGAGGGATGAGTAGTCAAGTTGAGCGGAATAAGTTCGTGGAGAAGTGATTATAGGGTCAGTTTAGTGAAGGTGTTTATGAAGGATCTTTGCAAGAGACAGTTATGCATTATCCAATTAAATTACGATTTCCATAGAGTTGATGAATTGAGTGAGAAATATTGGTTGGACATGATAGTGAAGGAATTAGGGAGAACCATGGAAGGAGAGAACCAAGCATTGTTAGAAGATGATGATTGAAAGTACCTCATGTTAGGTGCAAGGTCATAATAGAAGTATGAGACTTGAGTAAGAATTTAGAATATGGCTTAGTTTAGACATATGGAAACTAATATGGGTATAAGATGAGAGTGTGATCCACATGTAATCACATGAAACTCTAGTTTGTCCCTATTAGGAGGGAGTAGGAGAACTGGTCGTGAGGAAAACAAGTGAAGCTACGTGGAAAATTTTGACGTATAAATGACTTGAAAGACGGGAAGCATAACCTCGTGATGTATGCCATTAGCTGAGGAAGAAGAAGGAACTGTGGCTAGATGCGAATCATGAATGAAATAGTTCAAGACAGGAACCGAAGCAAAACTTTGGTATAGCCTAATGAGTAGACTAAAGCACAAAGCATGCTAATATTGTTGTAGTGTGGAAAAGGGAATGGCACTAACCTATACTGTTGGATTGGAAGGCTGAGTATCGATAATCGAATGGATGAGGAGTTGGTCTATCTGAGACGAAGGGTTTAGTCTAACTGAGACAAGATGAGGAGCACTATGACCTTAATGGTAAGACATTGTGTAGGTATAAAGGAAGTGTTGGGTATAAAAAAATATAAAAAAATCTTTCATGGAGGAAAGTGAGAAAAGAAGTGTATGGGTGCTACTAATGAGCTATCCAAATTTGATGGAAGTAGTTGTAACATGGGTTTGGATGACAGTTGGTAAAACTAACTAATGAATATGAGAAAGACCGTCATAGGTCACTTTTGTAAGGAAACTAGAATTTTTAAGTGGTTTGGGTTAAGGACTAAAGGGATTAGATGAATGTAACACCCTATTTTGGTAAATGGAATGTCACGCGTGATTATGGCGTGTCATCAAAGCATACAAGGATAAATGTATTAAACGTTACATGACCATAAAGGAAATACCGGAAACAAACATCGGTACCCCAAAGTAATGCTCATCATACACAAACATGAATACTGTAAATGAAAAGGACTAAACAATGTCCATGGAAATAAGTATTAAAAGTATGAAGATACGCATAAAGCAATGAAGGATAGGAAGCTTCCAATCCATATGCACGTACGCTTAAAGTCTACGAGCGTCCCTGAGTACCTTCCGTTTTGGGAACATGAAAGGAAAACGGCTGAGCATAACGCTCAGTGCACGGATATACAAGCATAGAATGAATAACGTAAGCATATACAACATATAGCAATAGAAATGTCTAAGTCTTGGAAAACCTGGTATAACTTAGTAAAACTGGTTTTATAGTTTGAAAAGCCTTATGTTTATCTTATAAAAACTGTTTAACATGTTTACCATTAGCCAATATAGGTCATGAAATATCAACGTGCATGAATACTATGAGGGGTGACCTCGTCATGCAATTAGAGGGGTTGCCTCTAATTAATATAAGTTTTGGGTAGGAGGGATCAGCTCCTTGTGAAGGATGCAAGGCACACACCACATTCACCTAAATAATCTGTAGAAACATGAAACCAAGGATGCACTCATACGCCCCACATGATGATAATAATATGGCCAAAAAATTAAAAGGGACGCCACGAGCTATCACTCCGCTTTGGTGAAGTCATAAAACTGGCGCCTCTAGTGTTATGGTTATGGTACCTCCATAACTAGGTGACACTAGTCATGCATGTATATGGCTTAGGCATTTAATTAAACATAAGCAATCCAAACATATAAAACATATACTGGGAAAACAGTTGGTTGCATACGGGGAATCCTAATAAGGAAAGAATGTCCATACTAAAAGGACGGAGAATCCGTACCTTGTGTCCAGTGAACGAAGAAGACGAACAGAAGAGAGTCCTACTTCGATATCACTAATGCTACATAAATAATATATGTGTATAAGTATTCTGATTACTGAGTACGTAACTGGTTTTATATCATGTCTTAGCTTGTTTTATATGTTCATGTCATGTTTTACTGATTTTAATGTTATGCTGTGTTTATCATGTATTCTGTCTATTCTGATTAAGTATTACTTGTATTTCTTGTATTTATTATACTTGTTGTGTAATAATAAGTAACTTTCTAAAATAACATGTTTAAAAAAATAGAAAGTTTCCAAAAATAGAAAGTTTTCAAAAATAGCAAGTTTCCAAAAATAGAAAGTTTCCAAAAATAGAATAGCTGCCTAAAATAAATAAGTTCCAAAAATAGAAAGTTTCCATAAATAGATTCAATGCTTAAAATAAATAAGTTTCTAAAAATAGAAAGTTTCCATAATTAGAAATAAGCTTGATTATTAAGCTAATAATATAAGCTTAAGTTTTACTGATTAATATTCTAAGTCATGTGATTTATAGTATAGTTTATTAATTATTACATGTAAATTAAATAAACTATAGGTTATAAGATTTAATTAAATATTGCATGATTTAATTAAATAAAAAGGTAAATAATACTTAAGTTAAAACATGTATTAATATTTATTATTAATATAACCTAAGTCATGGAAATTAATTAATTATATGCCATGTTTAATAATTAATTAATAACTTTAGTCTAAAATTAAATCTTAAAATACTTAGGTTAAAATCATGTATTATTACTAGTAATAATGAACCTAAATCATGTCTAAATTAAATTAATTATATCACATGTTAAATTAAATTAATTAGTCTTGTAATTATTTAACTTGTAAAAATAATTAACTTGCAAAATTAAGTCATGAACCGAACCTGTGTTTTAAATATTAACATGTCGTGAACCGGTCCGTGAAACCCCTTGAACCGGACCAAAAAACCCTTAATTATGGCGAACCGGGTTCACCGGTTGCCACGGTTTGTGACAAACCGCCACCGGCTTAAGCCGGTGGTGCCCTTGTTTTTCAGCCGAGACCCCCAAACCACAAGGCTAACCCCGACATGCATCGGGGTCCCTTGGTTTGCTTGATGCCGAGCCACAAAGCCCACACCGAGACCCGTAGGTCTCGGCTGTGGTCACACGAGCCACACCGAGAGCTTCGGCTCTCGGTTTGTGTGCGCCGGCCGAACCAAACACCCTTAAACCCCATGTTTCTTAACCCCATGATTAGATCTAAATAATTAACATGTTTTTATTACTAGTTTTTAATAAACCCATGATTCATGTGTTCTTATAAATAAATAATTAAAAAGAAAAGGTTTAAGGAATTACCGAATACGTGAAACAAAAGGAAATTAATAACACGAACGATCTTGCAAGATTTTGATCAACCAAAATCAACAAACACCCCTTTGTGGTGTTCTAAAACCGGCGGCCAATAGAGGAGCAAAAGAAGGAGGCTAGGATTTTTGTTATTTTTCTAATCTCTGTCTTTTCTTATTTTAGTTAAAAAACAAAGTGGGCTTGGCCCCTTGTTTTGTTTATGCCGCGGGTATGAGGGGCCTAATTATTTACGTGTTCTCGTGTTCGTGTTTACGTGATTTATTTATTTATCGTTCGTGTCATAATAATATATTTATACGTAATCGTAATAAATATTACGTAAATACATAATAATAGGTTCGTGATTATTTACGTTCATGATTTCATGTTCGTGATTATAATTATTGTTGATAATAAATATCGTGTATTATTCTGCGTAAATACTTATCGTGTAATAACACGTACGTAATAATTGTAATTACTATTCATGAAACATAAACGTGCTATAAAAGGAAAGTTATAATCATCTACGTACGAACAAAAGGGTACTATTCATGGTAAAATCATGCGGGTTTTACAACTCTTCCCCCTCTAAAAAGAATAATTCGTCCCCGAAATATAGATAACGTAAACTAGAAAAGAAGAACATACCCGAATTCAAAGGTAAGAAGCCCGGATAGACTCCTCTGTTTCCCAAGTGGCTTCCCGCTCGGTATGATCCCTCCAAAGGATTTTGATGAATGGAATCGTCTTCCTTCTCATGACTCGTTGTTGTCTGTCAAGAACTCATTCGGGTTCCTCTATAAAGGTAAGATCTTCACGAATCTGTTCCAGTGGATACTGAACCATGTGAAGGGGATGAGACTTGTACCCTCTGAGTAAGGACACATGGAAAACATCGTGAACATGAGAAAGCTTCGGAGGTAACGCTAAACGATAAGATACTTCACCGACTCGCTCAATGACATCAAAAGGTCCGATGAATCGAGGACTGAGCTTCCCTTTGATTCCAAAACGTCTAACACCACGTGCTGGCGATACCTTAAGGAAGACGTGATCTCCTACGTTAAAATGTAAGTCCCTACGATGCTTGTCGGCATAACTCTTCTGACGTGATCGTGCTTCTTGCAGTTTTTGCTTAGCTACTGCGACCTTCTCGTTAGTCAACTCTAACATTTCTGGTCCTTCAAGTGTTCGCTAACCAACCTGATCCCAGCAGATTGGGGTGCGACACTTTCTGCCATACCACACCTCGAATGGAGCACACTTAATACTGGCGTGCCAACTGTTGTTGTACGCAAACTCTACCAAACAGATGTAATCGTCCCAATCTCCTGTCCATTCCAACGCACATGACCTCAACATGTCTTCTAATGTCTGAATCGTTCGCTCCGATTGCCCGTCTGTTTGAGGATGAAAGGCTGTGCTAAGATTAAGTTTTGTACCCTAAGCTTTCTGCAGACTTCTCCAAAATCGCGAAGCGAAACGAGGATCTCTGTCTGAGACGATGCTGGATGGAGCACCATGAAGTCTCATGATCTCCTTCTTGTAAGTATCGACGAGTTTACTGACCGAATCTTCCTTGCGGATCGGTGAGAAATGAGTTGACTTAGTAAGTCGATCAACGATAACCCAAATCGCATCGTGCTTCCTCTTTGTCTGCGGAAGACCGGTAACAAAATCCATGGTGATCTTGTCCCACTTCCACTCTGGAATATCTAACGATTGTAGAAGACCGCCAGATCGCTGATGCTCGATCTTAACCTGCTGGCAGGTAAGACATTTGGAGACGTAAGTCGCAACATCCTGTTTCATACCACTCCACCGAAAGTATTGCTTGATGTCATGGTACATCTTGGTCGAACCATGATGAATTGAGAATGGGGAGCTATGAGTCTCAGCTAACAATACTTCCCGGAGTTCTTGATCATCAGGAACACAAAGTAACGTGCCCTGCCATAAGATACCGTCTGCGTCTACTCGAAATTATGTCTGCTTCTCCAAATTCTGAATTATCACCCAGATTCACCATCATCCTTCTGAGCTTCCTTGATCCTAGAGAGTAACTCGGGTTCTACTCTAAGATTAGCCCAATAACCGTGTTGTCCACGTACCATGATCTCAATGTCTAGTCGCTCCAAGTCTCTTATGATTTCCTCCTCAATTTTAATGCCGTTTATCATTCCGGACTTCCTCGTCTCATGTTCAATTCACGTTGAGTGAAGATGTACTTCAAAATCTTGTGGTCCATGAAAATGTCACATGACTCTCCATACAAATAGTGCCACCATATCTTCAATGCAAACACGACTGCTGTAAGTTCCAAGTCATGCATAGGGTAATTTTCCTCATAAGGATTAAGTTGCCGTGAAGCGTATGCGATCACTTTCCTAGGTTGCATGAGAACACAGCCAAGTCCCTTCCGCGATGCATCACTGTAGATCTGAAATCCACCTGTACCAGATGGGAGAGTAAGAATCGGTGCAGATACTAACTTTTGCTTTAGGTCTTCAAAGCTCTTCTCTCTTTCTTCAGTCCAGACGAATTTCTCCCCTTTCCGCATCAGTTTGGTCAATGGTAGTGCTAAACGGGAAAAGTTCTCCACGAACCTACGGTAGTAACCAGCTAAGCCTAGGAAACTGCGAACTTCGGTTGCTGATGTCGGTCTTGGACACTTGGTAATAGCCTCAACCTTTGCTGGGTCCATGGTGATTCCTTTAGCTGATACAATGTGACCTAATAATGCCACCTTGTCTAACCAGAACTCACACTTGTAGAATTTAGCATACAGTTGCTTCTGGCGAAGAATCTGTAATAATGTACGAAGATGGTCTTCGTGTTCCTCCTTGGACTTAGAGAATATTAGGATGTCGTCAATGAAGACAATGACGAACTTGTCCAGAAATTCATGGAAGATTCAGTTCATCAAATCCATGAACACTGCTGGAGCATTGGTAAGGCCAAATAGCATGACTACGAATTCGTAGTGGCCATAACATGTACGGAAAGCAATCTTGGCGATGTCCTGCTCTTTAACCCGTAGCTGATGATAGCCCGACCTCAGATCAATCTCGGAGAAATGTTTGGCCCCTTGGAGTTGGTCAAACAGATTGTCAATGTGTGGTAGAGGATGCCTATTCCTGATGGTGATCTTGTTGAGCTCACGATAATCTATGCAAAGACGCATATTGTCGTCCTTCTTCTTAACGAATAAGACCGGTGCGCCCCATGGAGATGCGCTCGGTCGAATGAAGCCTCGTTCCAGAAGTTCTTGTAATTGATCCTTCAGTTCCTTCAGCTCTATGGGAGCCATGCGATAAAGAGCCTTGGAAATCGGCTCAGCTCCTGGGATGAGCTCGATATTAAACTCTACTTCACGTGCATGTGGTATGCCCGGAAGTTCTTCTAGAAATACATCTGAAAATTCTGACACTATCGACTAATTCTGAATTGATGGAGATTGAGCATCCATGTCATGAACAGTAGCTAGATAGCCCTCGCAACCATGTGAAAGTAATGCACGTGCTTGCAGGGTTGATATGATTTGTATAGACCTTCCGGGTACAAACCCGTTGTGAATGTACTCTGGTGCATTAGTATCACCGAAGATGACTCGATATGAATGACAATCTATGGTAGCATGATGCTTGGATAGCCAGTCCATGCCCAATATCATGTCAAAATCATTCATGTCCAGCGGAAGTGCGTCAATAGGACGAATCTTGTCATCAAAATCTAGGGGAAGGCTCTTGTACACTTGGGTTATGCGTACAGAATCTCTTAAAGGCGTGGAAATGTTCAGTATATTCTCTAGTGGCATGGGGAGTATCCTCACATTTTTAGCATAAGCAATAGAAATGACCGAGTGAGTAGCACCCGCGTCAAATAGAACACATGCAGCTTGACCATACATATACAAGATTCCAGTGATGGTACCTGTAGACTTGTTGGCCTGATCGCGAGATGTCGTGTAAACGCGTCCACTAGTAGGAGGCGGCTTGGTATCAGCATGTCCCGATGTGCCTTCCATCTCGCCCTTGCGGCAGTCCTTCATGCGATGGCCAGGAAGACCACACTTGAAGCATGAGTCGCTATCGCGGCGACATGGCCCTGGGTGCCTACGGTTTCAGGTAGTGCAAAGAGGATGAGTATATCCTCCAGCAGGTGTCCTTGCTGGCTGAGAGCCAGTGATAGCTGGACGGTTAGGCTGTGAACCTCTTTGGTTCTGGTCCCTCTCGTTACCATGATTCCTGCTGCTGTTCGAGTTTCCAGCGTGTTACGGTAATTATCATTACCTCCACGCCTATCCGTAGCAGAACGGTCGTGAGTCTGACCGTCTCCCTTGGACTGATTAGGCTGTTGCTGAGTAGCTGACTGAGACCAGTCCCCAGTCTTCTGCCTCTTCTCGGGTCTCTCTGCTTCCCCGAACTTTTCTCTTTCTTGCAGCATCTCCAGCTTACGTGCTGCATCGGCCACTTGTGCCACTGTGTGGAACGTGGCACACACCATGTTGTTTGCGACCGATGTACGAATAGCCCACCGGAAGTGGTATGCTTGCTCTTCGGGAGTACCTGCTGCTGCACCAAGAAAACCAGACAAACGAAGAAAACGTTGCATGAACTCGTTGCTGTTCTCTCCAGCTCTCTATCTAATTCCATGGTACTCTCTCTTCAGCTGTCTTGCTCAGCCTTGGGAAATAACTGTCCCATCACTAAATCCCTGAATTGAGCCCAAGTCAAACCAGCCACCCAAGCATCACCTCCCTCAGACTGCTTCCGTGCCTTCCACTATAATAGCACATCACCTTCGAACCGGTAACAGGCCAACCTCGACTTGAAGACGGGGTCATAGCCCATGGCATCGAAGATCTTCTCAATGTGAGCCAACCAACTTTCAGCTTCACTGGGGCTATCTGTTGTCTCGAAAGATCGAGGGCGTAGCTTATTGAATCTCTCCAGCCATGTGACCAATGTTGCTGGAGGAGGAGGATGAGGTACTGGGTGTTGTTGCTGATTGTTGGCAGCCTGCACCTCAGCCCTGATTTCGTTCCTCAGCTGAGGAAGCATAGCTTGCATTGCAGTTTGGACTGCTGCATTGAGTTGTTCCTACTCGCGTGTGAGAACCATCTGACAGTATAACATAAAATACATGATTAAACTGATCAAAACATAAAATATATACATGAAAAAAATTTATACCAATAAATCAAGAGAAAAAAATAATTTATGCAGGAAAACTAGTACATGAATGCATGATGCAGTTTTATGAAAACTTTTATATGATCGAGAGTGAACGCCTATGGTCAGTTAACTCAAAACAAAAGACATGGCGAGGGGATGCCAATGGGTCGGTCCCAAAGTTAAAAGTTTCGATAAAACACATGCGACTAAATAGGGCCAGTCCTGTACCAACCATTACTTAGTCATAAACCTGCGACATATATATGGATGCATGAAAACAATGAATGCATGAAAACCGACTGTCAGTTCTAGGAAGACCATAGTGACTACCCACTAATCACAGGTCGTGTTTTGAGAGCCTACAGGTCGAAGCCTTTGCTCTGATACTATAATTTTAACACCCTATTTTGGTAAATGGAATGTCACGCGTGATTATGGCGTGTCATCAAAGCATACAAGGATAAATATAATAAACATTACATGACCATAAAGGAAATACTAGAAACAAACATCGGTACCCCAAAGTAAAGCTCATCACACACAAACATAAATACTGTAAATGAAAAGCACTAAACAATGTCCATAGAAATAAGTATCAAAAGTATGAAGAGATGCATAACGTAATGAAGGCTAGGAAGCTTCCAATCCATATGCACGTAGGCTTAAAGTCTACGAGCGTCCCTGAGTACCTGTCGTTATGGGAACATGAAAGCAAAACGGCTGAGCATAACGCTCAGTGCACGGAAATACAAGCATAGAATGAATAACGTAAGCATATACAACATATAGCAGCGGAAATGTCTAAGTCCTGGAAAACCTGGTATAACTTAGTAAAACTGGTTTTATAGTTTGAAAAGCCTTATGTTTATCTTATAAAAACTGTTTAACATGTTTACCATTAGCCAATATAGGTCATGAAATATCAACGTGCATGAATACTATGAGGGGTGACCTCGTCATGCAATTAGAGGGGTTGCCTCTAATTAATATAAGTTTTGGGTAGGAGGGATCAGCTCCTTGTGAAGGATGCAAGGAACACACCACATTCACCTAAATAATCTGTAAAAACATGAAACCAAGGATGCACTCATACTCCCCACATGATGATAATAATATGGCCAAAAAATTAAAAGGGACGCCACGAGCTATCACTCCGCTTTGGTGAAGTCATAAAACTGGCGCCTCTAGTGTTATGGTTATGGTACCTCCATAACTAGGTGACACTAGTCATGCATGTATATGGCTTAGGCATTTAATTAAACATAAGCAATCCAAACATATAAAACATATACTGGGAAAACAGTTGGTTGCATACGGGGAATCCTAATAAGGAAAGAATGTCCATACTGAAAGGACGGAGAATCCGTACCTTGTGTCCAGTGAACGAAGAAGACGAAGCGAAGAGAGTCCTACTTCGATATCACTAATGCTACATAAATAATATATGTGTATAAGTATTCTGATTACTGAGTACGTAACTGGTTTTATATCATGTCTTAGCTTGTTTTGTATGTTCATGTCATGTTTTACTGATTTTAATGTTATGCTGTGTTTATCATGTATTCTGTCTATTCTGATTAAGTATTACTTGTATTTCTTGTATTTATTATACTTGTTGTGTAATAATAAGTAACTTTCTAAAAATAACATGTTTACAAAAATAGAAAGTTTCCAAAAATAGAAAGTTTTCAAAAACAACAAATTTCCAAAAATAGAAAGTTTCCAAAAATAGAATAGCTGCCAAAAATAAATAAGTTCCCAAAAATAGAAAGTTTCCATAAATAGATTCAATGCTTAAAATAAATAAGTTTCTAAAAATAGAAAGTTTCCATAATTAGAAATAAGCTTGATTATTAAGCTAATAATATAAGCTTAAGTTTTACTGATTAATATTCTAAGTCATGTGATTTATAGTATAGTTTATTAATTATTACATGTAAATTAAATAAACTATAGGTTATAAGATTTAATTAAATATTGCATGATTTAATTAAATAAAAAGGTAAATAATACTTAAGTTAAAACAGGTATTAATATTTATTATTAATATAACCTAAGTCATGGAAATTAATTAATTATATGCCATGTTTAATAATTAATTAATAACTTTAGTCTAAAATTAAATCATAAAATACTTAGGTTAAAATCATGTATTATTACTAGTAATAATGAACCTAAATCATGTGTAAATAAAATTAATTATATCACATGTTAAATTAAATTAATTAGTCTTGTAATTATTTAACTTGTAAAAATAATTAACTTGCAAAATTAAGTCATGAACCGAACCTGTGTTTTAAATATTAACATGTCGTGAACCGGTCCGTGAAACCCCTTGAACCGGACCAAAAAACCCTTAAATGTGGCGAACCGGGTTCACCGGTTGCCACGGTTTGCGACAAACCGCCACCGGCTTAAGCCGGTGGTGCCCTTGTTTTTCAGCCGAGACCCCCAAACCACAAGGCTAACCCCGACATGCGTCGGGGTCCCTTGGTTTGCTTGCTGCCGAGCCACAAAGCCCACACCGAGACCCATAGGTCTCGGCTGTGGTCACACGAGCCACACCCAGAGCTTCGGCTCTCGGTTTGTGTGCGCCGGCCGAACCAAACACCCCTTAAACCCCTTGTTTTCTTAACCCCATGATTAGATCTAAATAATTAACATGTTTTTATTACTAGTTTTTAATAAACCCATGATTCATGTGTTCTTATAAATAAATAATTAAAAAGAAAAGGTTTAAGGAATTACCGAATACGTGAAACAAAAGGAAATTAATAACACGAACGATCTTGCAAGAATTTGATCAACCAAAATCAACAAACACCCCTTTGTGGTGATCTAAAACCGGCGGCCAATAGAGGAGCAAAAGAAGGAGGCTAGGATTTTTGTTATTTTTCTAATCTCTGTATTATGAAAAATCTATTTTCCTTCTTTACTTATTTTAGTTAAAAAAAACAAAGTGGGCTTGGCCCCTTGTTTTGTTTATGCCGCGGGTATGAGGGGCATAATTATTTCCGTGTTCTTGTGTTCGTGTTTACGTGATTTATTTATTTATCGTTCGTGTCATAATAATATATTTATACGTAATCGTAATAAATATTACGTAAATACATAATAATAGGTTCGTGATTATTTACGTTCATGATTTCATGTTCGTGATTATAATTATTGTTGATAATAAATATCGTGTATTATTCTGCGTAAATACTTATCGTGTAATAACACGTACGTAATACTTGTAATTACTATTCGTGAAACATAAACGTGCTATAAAAGGAAAGTTCTAATCATCTACGTACGATCATAAGGGTACTATTCATGGTAAAAGCATGCGGGTTTTACAACTCTTCCCCCTCTAAAAAGAATAATTCGTCCCCGAATTATAGATAACGTAAACTGGAAAAGAAGAACATACACGAATTCAAAATATGAAATGAGGGTAGGAAGCCCGGATAGACTCCTCTGTTTCCCAAGTGGCTTCCCGCTCGGTATTATCCCTCCAAAGGATTTTGATGAATGGAATCGTCTTCCTTCTGATGACTCGTTGTTGTCTGTCAAGAACTCGTTCGGGTTCCTCTATGAAGGTAAGATCTTCACGAATCTGTTCCAGTGGATACTGAACCATGTGAAGGGGATGATACTTGTACCCTCTGAGTAAGGACACATGGAAAACATCGTGAACATGAGAAAGCTTCGGAGGTAACGCTAAACGATAAGATAATTCACCGACTCGCTCAATGACATCAAAAGGTCCGATGAATCGAGGACTGAGCTTCCCTTTGATTCCAAAATGTCTAACACCACGTGTTGGCGATACCTTAAGGAAGACGTGATACGTTAAAATGTAAGTCCCTACGATGCTTGTCGTCATAACTCTTCTGACGTGATCGTGCTTCTTGCAGTTTTTGCTTAGCTACTGCGACCTTCTCGTTAGTCAACTCTAACATTTCTGGTCCTTCAAGTGTTCGCTAACCAACCTGATCCCAGCAGACTGGGGTGCGACACTTTCTGCCATACAACACCTCGAATGGAGCACACTTAATATTGGCGTGCCAGCTGTTGTTGTACGCAAACTCTACCAAACAGATGTAATCGCCCCAATCTCCTGTCCTTTCCAACGCACATGACCTCAACATATCTTCTAATGTTTGAATCGTTCGTTCCGATTGCCCGTCTGTTTGAGGATGAAAGGCTGTGCTAAGATTAAGTTTTGTACCCCAAGCTTTCTGCAGACTTCTCCAAAATCGCAAAGTGAAACGAGGATCTCTGTCTGAGACGATGCTGGATGGAGCACCATGAAGTCTCATGATCTCCTTCTTGTAAGTATCGACGAGTTTACTGACCGAATCTTCCTTACGGATCGGTGAGAAATGAGTTGACTTGGTAAGTCGATCAACGATAACCCAAATCGCATCGTGCTTCCTCTTTGTCTGCGGAAGACCGGTAACAAAATCCATGGTGATCTTATCCCACTTCCACTCTGGAATATCTACCGATTGTAGAAGACCGCCAGATCGCTGATGCTCGATCTTAACCTACTGGCAGGTAAGACATTTGGAGACGTAAGTCGCAACATCCTGTTTCATACCACTCCACCAAAAGTATTGCTTGATGTCATGGTACATCTTGGTCGAACCAGGATGAATTGAGAACGGGGAGCTATGAGCCTCAGCTAACAATACTTCCCGAAGTTCTTGATCATCAGGAACACAAAGTATCGTGCCCTGCCATAAGATACCGTCTGCGTCTACTCGAAATTATGTCTGCTTCTCCAAATTCTGAATTATCGCCCAGATTTCACCAACATCCTTCTGAGCTTCCTTGATCCTAGAGAGTAACTCAGGTTCTACTCTAAGATTAGCCCAATAACCGTGTTGTCCACGTACCATGATCTCAATGTCTAGTCGCTCCAAGTCTCTTATGATTTCCTCCTCAATTTTAATGTCGTTTATCATTCCGGACTTCCTCGTCTCATGTTTAATTCACGTTGAGTGAAGATGTACTTCAAACTCTTGTGGTCCATGAAAATGTCACATGACTCTCCATACAAATAGTGCCACCATATCTTCAATGCAAACACGACTGCTGCAAGTTCCAAGTCATGCATAGGGTAATTTTCCTCATAAGGCTTAAGTTTCCGTGAAGCGTATGCGATCACTTTCCTATGTTGCATGAGAACACAGCCAAGTCCCTTCTACGATGCATCACTGTAGATCTGAAATCCTCCTGTACCAGATTGGAGAGTAAGAATCGGTGCATATACTAACTTTTGCTTTAGGTCTTCAAAGCTCTTCTCTCTTTCTTCAGTCCAGACGAATTTCTCCCCTTTCCGCATCAGTTTAGTCAATGGTAGTGCTAAATGGGAAAAGTTCTCCACGAACCTACGGTAGTAACCAGCTAAGCCTAGGAAACTGCGAACTTCGGTTGCTGATGTCGGTCTTGTCCACTTGGTAATAGCCTCAACCTTTGCTGGGTCCATGGTGATTCCTTTGGCTGATACAATGTGACCTAATAATGCCACCTTGTCTAACCAGAACTCACACTTGGAGAATTTAGCATTCAGTTGCTTCTGGCGAAGAATCTGTAATAATGTACGAAGATGGTCTTCGTGTTCCTCCTTGGACTTAGAGAATATTAGGATGTCGTCAATGAAGACAATGACGAACTTGTCTAGGAATTCATGGAAGATTCTGTTCATCAAATCCATGAACACTGCTGGAGCATTGGTAAGGCCAAATGGCATGACTACGAATTCGTAGTGGCCATAACGTGTACGGAAAGCAATCTTGGCGATGTCCTGCTCTTTAACCCGTAGCTGATGATAGCCCGACCTCAGATCAATCTTGGAGAAATGTTTGGCCCCTTGGAGTTGGTCAAACAGATCGTTAATGCGTGGTAGAGGATACCTATTCCTGATGGTGATCTTGTTGAGCTCACGATAATCTATGAAAAGACGCATACTGTCGTCCTTCTTCTTAACGAATAAGACCGGTGCGCCCCATGGAGATGCGCTCGGTCGAATGAAGCCTCGTTCCAGAAGTTCTTGTAATTGATCCTTCAGTTCCTTCAGCTCTATGGGAGCCATGCGATAAAGAGCCTTGGAAATCAGCTCAGCTCCTGGGATGAGCTCGATATTAAACTCTACTTCACGTGCAGGTGGTATGCCCGGAAGTTCTTCTGGAAATACTTCTGAAAATTCTGACACTATCGACTAATTCTGAATTGATGGAGATTGAGCATCCATGTCATGAAAAGTAGCTAGATAGCCCTCGCAACCATGTGAAAGTAATGCACGTGCTTGCAGGGTTTATATGATTTGTATAGACCTTCCGGGTACAAACCCATTGTGAATGTACTCTGGTGCATTAGTATCACCGAAGATGACTCGATATGAATGGCAATCTATGGTAGCATGATGCTTGGATAGCCAGTCCATGCCCAATATCATGTCAAAATCATTCATGTCCAGCGGAAGTGCATCAATAGGACGATTCTTGTCATCAAACTCTAGGGGAAGGCTCTTGTACACTTGGGTTTTGCGTACAAAATCTCATAAAGGCGTGGAAATGTTTAGTATATTCTCTAGTGGCATGGGGAGTATCCTCACATTTTTAGCATAAGCAGTAGAAATGACTGAGTGAGTAGCACCCGCGTCAAATAGAACACATGCAGCTTGACCATACATATACAAGATTCCAGTGATGGTACCTGTAGACTTGTTGGCCTGATCGCGAGATTTCGTGTAAACGCGTCCACTAGTAGGAGGCGGCTTGGTATCAGCATGTCCCGATGTGCCTTCCATCTCGCCCTTGCGGCAGTCCTTCATGCGATGGCCAGGAAGACCACACATGAAGCATGAGTCGCTGTCGCGGCGACATGGCCCTGGGTGCCTACGGTTGCAGGTAGTGCAAAGAGGATGAGTATATCCTCCATCAGGTGTCCTTGCTGGCTGAGAGCCAGTGATAGCTGGACGGTTAGGCTGTGAACCTCTTTGGTTCTGGTCCCTCTCGTTACCATGATTCCTACTGCTGTTCGAGTTTCCAGCGTTGTTACGGTAATTATCATTACCTCCACGCCTATCCGTAGCAGAACGGTCGTGAGTCTGACCGTCTCCCTTGGGCTGATTAGGCTGTTGCTGAGTAGCTGACTGAGACCAGTCCCTAGTCTTCTGCCTCTTCTCGGGTCTCTCAGCTTCCCCGAACTCTTCTCTTTCTTGCAGCATCTCCAGCTTACGTGCTGCATCGGCCACTTGTGCCATTGTGTGGAACGTGGCACACACCAAGTTGTTTGCGACCGATGTACGAAGAGCCCACCGGAAGTGGTATGCTTGCTCTTCGGGAGTACCTGCTGCTGCACCAAGAAAACCAGACAAACGAAGAAAACGTTGCATGAACTCGTTGCTGTTCTCTCCAGCTCTCTATCTAATTTCATGGTACTCTCTCTTCAGCTTGTCTTGCTCAGCCTTGGGAAAGAACTGTCCCATCACTAAATCCCTGAATTGAGCCCAAGTCAAACCAGCCACACAAGCATCACCTCCCCCAGACTGCTTCAGTGCCTTCCACTATGATAGCACATCACCTTCGAACCGGTACCAGGCCAACCTCGACTTGAAGACGGGGTCATAGCCCATGGCATCGAAGATCTTCTCAATGTGAGCCAACCAACTTTCAGCTTCACTGGGGCTATCTGTTGTCTCGAAAGATCGAGGGCGTAGCTTATTGAATCTCTCCAGCCATGTGACCAATGTTGCTGGAGGAGGAGGATGAGGTACTGGGTGTTGTTGCTGATTGTTGGCAGCCTGCACCTCAGCCCTGATTTCGTTCCTCAGCTGAGGAAGCATAGCTTGCATTGCAGTTTGGACTGCTGCATTGAGTTGTTCCTACTCGCGTGTGAGAACCATCTGATAGTATAACATAAAATACATGATTAAACTGATCAAAACATAAAATGATAGTTATCATACTAGAAGTCGATGAATGCCATTTGAGGTACTATATGGAAGGATAGAGTTTCCCTTATTGTGGACTATTTTTTTTATTTTTTTTTGGGTAAAGGGGAATGGTTACCCCGGTAAAATGCATTACTCCAAAAAAACGTTGAAGTACAAACGGGTACAGGTGAGTCATATACCTCAGCCCCGAAAGGCAACATACATGCAAATAAAGCACCTAACCCTTCCACTACATAAGAGACACCCCTCTCATAAACAAACAAGACAGAAAAAAGAAACTACTTTCTACCAGTATTAGGGAGATGATAATCACGGCAAGCCTTGAGCTCTCCCGGTAAGTCTCGAAGTATATCCGAATAGTCATCATAGCAGTCATACTCCTCCAATTCCGGCTCATGTCCTCCTCCGATAGATGATAGATAAGCATTAAATTCATCAGGAGATGCAAACACCTCCTCATCATCAGTATCACTTGCATTAACAACATCATCAAAACGACTCTAATCAAAATCCCGCTTCGGTTTACTTGAAGAGGCACAAGGAGACCCATCAATACTCTTCGGTTTTAAGGGATCATCACAACCAATAGCCGCACTAGTAGGTAAAACCGAATGAGAATCACCTCGATCAGTATCCGTAGCCACATCAATAACCTTATCCTCCTCAATTAGTTTAGCCATAGAACTTCGAATTTCCGATATACTTATATTATCAATATGATTAGGATTAGTACCTGAACTCTTATCTTTAGGAGGCTTTTTTGTTCCAGATTTAATAACCCATTGTGATTTGGGTTTATTAATCCGAAGACCATCGATACAGCGTGTCTTGATAGCCTTAGAAGGTTGTTTCTTCAGTTGAGAAACTTGATTAACCTCTTCCTCATCAGCCCGTGTGTTCTTAGTTACGCACTGTTCAGGACAATGCTCATCCATATGATCAAAATTCAAACACACACCACACCGAGGGGGTTTCCACTCATAATCCACCCGAAGCGTTTCCATTGAGTGTCCCGGCTTATCACTAAATGGAATAGCTACCACCATAGACGAAATCAGTGGTTTTTCAGCATTGAATTCTACAAGAGCTCGAGCATATTCTTTTGTGCCCCACGGGTTACGACACATCTCGCTAGTGTAGGAATCCAGCATAATAGGACGTCCTAGCTTAGAAGTAATCAAACTAAGACCAATTTCAGAGTATGCCACAATAGGTACATCATGAATCTTCACCCACAATGGCACGACTTTTATTTCCTCTTTGTGTAACCTCGTGTCCTGAGTCCAGACATTAAGAAATAATGGAATTGAATGAATAAACCATGGCCCATTCTCTATCACTTTATTCATGCCATGAGGGGTATACTTGAAGAGAAAGAAACCTTTGCGAAGAATAACGCGTTTAATACCATACTTTTTCCAAGCATTCAGTACATAATTTTCAACAATAGGGAAGGCTAGACGCTTACCAATGAAATACCCATAAATGGTGTTGGCAAAATGTGCACACACACCTTGAATCGAGTCCAATGGGATTTCGATATTAGCACCCGGAACAGAAGAATCATGATTGACATAAGATAATCTAATTGGCAAATCAGATTTAACAGACATAGAAGAGCCAAGATTCACGCTAGCTTTACCTAAAACCAAAGGAGGTATAGGCCGAGACACCTCAGCCTGTTCCATTACCCTGTAGCCCCGAAGTAGAGTCGTTCAAAGGCAACTCCACACTCATCTTGTTTTGTATATTACGAAGCGCCTGTTTAATAAAACCACCTTGAGGAGGCTTTTTACCATCTATATTCTTAACCCTTGACGCTTTCAGCAAACCATGATCCATCTCTCTAAACCCAACAAAATAGAAACCAAACTCAACGAGTTAACAGCAGCAACAAAAAACGGTACTCTAGAATAGACCCTAGATACGAACCGTCACCCAGCCGTTGCAAGAAACCCCAAAAAACCCAATAACAGGTAATGGATATTCACGCTAGGTATATCAAACACCACCAGTACCCATACAGATATATAACGAAATACAAACACTGGCCTTCACAATCCACAACGACTTGAAAAATATTCAGGGACAAAATAGTACATAAAATCACAAACAGGAAACCCTAGATCGTTTCACAAGAAGCAATTAAGAGTTTGATGCTCGTAGATTAAATATACCACAGCAGCCGCCAATGGATAAGCAATAACAAACCCTAGACGACTCGAAAACCGGCTAAAATATCGATTAATATCTTCCTAGGTAACCGATTACTCAAGTAAATATAACAACACGAAACCTCTACCCCACTACAAGAAAAGTTTACAGATCAAGAACCCCGTCCAAAAACTAGACGAAACCCTAATCAGAAACAATCAGGAATGAAATAGAGGATTCAATGATTGTGATATAAAGGAATAAACGGTTAGAAAAGAAAATAAAGGATCGGAATCAAGAAAGAATTAGCCGAAAATCGCCTAGGGTTAGAGAGAATTTTTAGGGTTTTTTTAGAATTGGTGAAAGAGGCTGCTAATATATTAATGGTGTTTGTGGAAAGGACGAGAGAAACAAGAGATGATATGTTAAAAGGAGGAAACCGCTACAGTTTAGTAAAAAAGGAGGAAACCGCCATAGTAACGGGCGCCATGTTTAGGAAAAAAAAGAAAAGTTGATGTCGAGTTTTGTAGGTCCATTTATGATCTTTTGAAAGATTAGACCAGTAGTTTATAGGTATATAATTACCTGGGGAATTGAGTGGTGTACATGATATATTTCATGTATTGAGATTTGAGAAATGTGGATTGAGAATGCATATTTACATGTGCGGTTATTAGGGATTTGTGTTAAAAAGAGTCATTTGTGAGATTTATGGGCTGTAAGGTCAATAGTTTGGGAATAAGTTTAAATAATGTTGGTTAATATAGGTGGTAATTTGAGAATTGAAATAAAGTACACATGGAAATGAGAGGAGTTCATTTAGAACAAGTATCCTCATGTGATTTCTTGTTTGTGTGTTTGATCCTAAGTAGTAAATCTCGGGACGAGATTTCTATTAGGAGGGAGTGATGTGACAACCATGGTTTTGGGGTTCGTCACTTAGACTATAGTTTAGGGTGTTTTATGCAAATATGTGCTTTTATGTACTTATGTGTTTATTTTGTGTGTTTGGAGTGAGGTTTGGATATCGTTTATGGGTATATGGTACTCATAAGTAAATCGAGGAACGGTTATTTCATGTTCATGAGCTCACAAGGTAGTGACTATGAAAGAGATGGTGTTATTTTGTGGTTTTACGTCTACGTATATGTATTATAGAAAATCGTATTTTTACGATTTAAGGTTTAGCATTTAGAGATCCCGGATGAGGTAATTAGTCACAGGAGTATTTTTCGGGATGGTTTTAAGTCATTTAAGACTTAGTTAATTAGTTTATTTCATATTTCAAGAGTTTTTATAAAACTGTATATTTTACGTCTTTTGCGGTATACGCGTAAATTTGACTAGTTTTGCGGTTTTGAGGTTTTGGAGGCTTTAGGAGCTGAAATAAATTAAGGTAAATTTAGGTGATAATAATTAATAGTTAATTTATAGTAATATAATTAAAAAAAGTCGGCCATAGGGTGTTGGACTTGGTTTTGGGCCAAATTTTGCTTAAGGAAGGGAAGGGGAGCCCAGTTTGAGTACTATTAGGCTTCCTGGTTAGTTTTAATTACCCATACTAATCCCTTTAGTCCTAAAAACTATTTTTACTTCTCCCAAACTTAATATCAGTCATGATTAACAATGGTGGATCAAGAAAACCTAATTATTCAATTAGGGTTTAAGGTAAACACTTACTATTTTCAATTAACGTTTAATTTACGTATTTGTAACCTAGTATGATGGATTAGGGTTTAGGAATTCATAAATTTTTATTAGGGATTGTTAATGATCTGTAATTAGTGATGTAATTAATCATTTCGTATCATTGGAAATTGTTTTTAGGTTTTAATTAGGGTTTATGTATGATTAATTAGGTTAATCATATTAAATTCGTCATTAAAAACTGGGCAGAATTTTTGGGTCATTGTTTTGATCATATCTAGAGTTTTACAAACTTTTAAATTGCGATCTTGTTACCCCTGGAAAGGTAATTGAGTTGGCTTTAAAATTCAAGAAAAGATAACTAAATTGGAGGTCGGAAAGTGGGTCAAAAACAGGTTACAACAGTCGGAGGTCAAAGCAATTTTGAAATCAGTCGAGTTTAGATTAATGTTTTAAGATGTTTAGGGTACTTAGGAGTATAATTGGACAATTAAACGAACATGAGACTTAGATTATATATTAAATAAAAGATATGGAGGAGGGCTAAACAAATGGGTTAGGGTAAGACCCTCTGATCATAACAAACTTTTCGTATGTTCAAAATCAGTAATTTCTGGATAGGTAAAAGTATATATATATATATATATATATATATATATATATATATATATATATATATATATATATATATATATATATATATATATATATATATATATATATATATATATATATATATATATATATATATATATATATATATATATATATATATATATATATATATATATATATATATATATATATATATATATATATATATATATATATATATATATATATATATATATATATATATATATATATATATATATATATATATATATATATATATATATATATATATATATATATATATATATATATATATATATATATATATATATATATATATATATATATATATATATATATATATATATATATATATATATATATATATATATATATATATATATATATATATATATATATATATGAAGGCCTTAATAGTAGCTTTAATGTTGAGGTCAAATCGGAGAGTTAGCTACCACATGTAAGGGCATACGGTTTCTTTTACAGGGCATGTTATTTTGGTTAAAGTGGAGTTCTACCCATAGTTTGAAGTATAAAAAATGGGATTGTTTTGGGTTAAATGTAACGGGGCGAGTTATGAAGTAAACTAAGTTAAGGGCTTTATAGAGGGATGTAATGAGATGCATATGGTATATAAATAGGGTTAAGTGATAGGATAAGGTTCTGTATTCATCATAGATTGATGAGCCATTTTGGTATGTGGTTCATGTCTTGATTGTATACGTTTGTGTGTTTAGATTTTTGCTAGAGCACGGATACTTGGAGAAGCTTGTTCAGGTGAGTTTCATAGTCCCATGTCTTTTTATGATTTGAACTCCAGATGGGATGGAAGAGACATTCTTTGGTTTTGTAACTAATGCTGTGAACATTTTTATGGTTAGTGATGGACTTGTGTGTAAACATATGTGATTAACTGCTATGTGATTCTTGATTGTGTTTATGATTTGGATCGGGGAACACGTACCGTCTCAGTTATTGTAGTTTGACTTGGTACTAAGGGGATCTTGACAAGGCGGGGCCTTGGGATTGGTTCATAGGTGTATGGGCGCCTATGGGACCATGGTGACTAGTAAGGCTTGGAGCTTTGGAATTGTGGTTATTGGTAAGGCTTGCAGCCTTAGATTTGTGGTGATTGGTTAATCTTGAATGCTAGTTGTTAATACATAATTGTAGCACTTTGTCCATATGTTCTTTTGTTAGTGGTTGTTATTCACAGCTTATAATTGATGTGGAGTTAGATTCTAAACCTATGACTCTCGCCAACTTTATGTTGACGTGTTTTAGTGTGTCTTTCAGGTGAGAATGTGGTTAAGCGTGAGATTAAGAGTGGCTAGCTGGGAGGCTTAGGATTGCATTGGAGGAAACCCATTTCCTCTTAGTCTTTACTTATGTTTGGATAAGCGATACTTTGTAGACACCTATATGTTTGTTATTTGTTAATTGTATGTCTTTGGTAAGAGGTAGACCTGTTACCTACTTACCTAGACGCCTGCATTGTTTGTGATATCTTCATGACATTGTGTCACCATTTATGATATTTGCATTTCATTTAGTTATCTCTATTGACACGCTATTGTTGTTATGATATCCATACGTCGCGCCTCATATTCCGCCATGGTAGGGTGTGACAGAATGGTATCAGAGACAATGGAAATAGAGAATTAGGTTGCCTAGTCTAGTATCCTAGTCTAAAGGGTACATGCATGTAGGTGTCATAAGGGTATGTGTGTATTATAGTATATGAAGTGCTTAAGTGTTAATTTCGTTTTGGATATTTATTTACTTTTATACTTACTTATTAAGATATAGTATATGTAAGTACATTCATTTATTTTCTATTGATGCGACGTATAAACCGGAAGTGTAGGAACCTATTTAGAGTTACCCATGTCGCGTAGACGAAGAAGTGCGCTAGGTAATAATAGGATAGTACCGATGTTGTGTTTGTGACTAGTCGTAGATTCGAATTTCCGCCTGAATTGTTATGATAATTTTTTTTAATGTTGGATATTTTGTTGTTATTGATTTGTTTTTTCGTTTGAGCCTCGAGTTATGAATGAAGTTAGGGTTGACGTATGAGATGTTCTTATTTGACCTATACGGTATACATATAGAGTGTATTTTATGTGGTATATATGTGTTCTGTGTAGTACTAATTTCTTATAAGTGTCATTAGAGGAGGGAGTACATGGGTGAAAGGGGACATATATATAATTATGTAGGCATACGTAATTATGTATGTGCCACAACACCGATGGATTTCCAAGTATGGTTGCATGAAAAAGGGGTTTGTACATGCTTGTATATGATGAGATCTGTATTTTAGGTTTTTGTAAACAATAGGGGTTTATGTAATGGTTGCCTATGATATGGCTATGGTTTTTTGTGTTATATGTTTTGGGTTATAGTCGTGTTGTGTGATTATGGGGTCACACAATATGGTTTGGTTTTGGGCATCGGTTTTATGCCTTGTTGTGGCATGGCGAGATTGTGAGATGGTGATTACTCGTATGGAAAAAACGAGTGTATGATGCGATTGATTGACTTGACATGTACGATAACGAGTATGTTTTGGCAGATTTAATAGGTATATATATGCGGATGTATATATACTAGTAGATGTTATGTTATGATATACGGTCGTTCAGTTGTTATTATAACTTGAACGTACCTAGTGTTCTCTCATGTTTAAACAGTTTATTAGTGCTGAAGTTTGATGGAGTTCCAAAGATGTTTTGAATCTTTTGAAGTGTGTCTACATTCGGTTATGTATTTTAATTGATGAAAACTACCAAGTTTTCTTGCAAATGAGTCTAGCTAATTAATGGAAAATGCTTTTGAAAATACTTTGTAAGTGTACGGTATGATATCCTGACTTACATATCTTTTCTTTAAGTTTATTGGTAATAAGTTAAAAAAAATCTTGACAATGAATGGATTAGTTTTCTAGGTAACATGTGATGGTACATATAAAGGATAAAGAAATTTTACGATATTTTTCTTAAAAGTGGAGTTAAAATTTTAGAAGTATTTAAATAGACGGAAAGAGTAAAAAGGAAGATTTTATTATAATAATGATAATAATAACACCACACCTTGTAAACATGTAATAGTTAGTTATAACAAGCCTAAATGGATTATATAAAATAATTATAATATAGAATAAAATGAATAAAAACACCATATTTTATAAACACGTATTGGTTTCTTAATAACAAGTGAAATGAGTTTAATGTGAGTAAACAAGATAATGGTTAGAATAACGTTATACTATACTAACTAGTGGATACCTTTGATACAATAATGAAGATAAAAGATTAGTTATTGTTAAAGGAGATGATAGATAAAGTGAGTTTTAGTACACTAACTGAGTTATGCCCTTTGATAGTAACGAAGATGGTAAAATATGACTATGATTTCATTTATTGGTGTTAAAGTATGGTCCTAATGTGAAGTAACTAATTGAGATGAAAAGTTAAAATTTTCTAAGATATTGAAATTTGGTAATACAAATCGTGATGAGTCTAACTTTTGTTGTTGGCACACTCCATTGATCTTTCGGATTGCACTGTTTCGTTTTCAGTTTTGTTGGCTAGGGTACATTATGGTTGATCTTTCGTTTTACCCTATATTTATTTGGGGACACGATTGTTTGGAATTCTTTTGGTACACGTCATGGTTGATTTAGTTATGCGGTTGTGGAAACGTTAGAATGAGGTGATTGAGTTGGTAGTATTACCTATGGTTAAATATTAGAATGGAAAGATGTCTTTTGGTTTAAAGGTTGTGTTGAGAGAATAATTAAGATTTGTAGAGTTGAGAAATTTAGATTGGTTATGGGAATAAGAAAGTAAGTAAAGTAGGTTGACTGGTCATGGGAATGAGATGTCATGCTATGAGAAGTTGGTTGAAGTACCATTAGGAGATTGATGAAAGTACTAGCGGATGTGAGGGTAGAGTAGAAAGTTAATACTAATGGAAGATGGGGCAAATAACATGCGAGGGAATTGGTATAGTTATGGAGGCAAGGTAGTAGTAGACACGTGAAGGAAAACATGGATGTGAAAGAATGATTGGTAGGAGGCTGATTAATGGTGAAGTACAACAAGTAAGGAAGAGTGAGCCATTGAGGGGTTGAAGTACCTTTAAAAATGTTGTGGTTGATGAGTTGAAGTTAGAAGATACTGCGTAGTGTGAAGTTCCTAGGTAACATCATGGAGACGAGAAGGAGTGCGTGAAGAGAAACATCGTGAAGCAAGGAGCCGAAAGGACTACGTGCCGGCTGCTAGAAGGATGCAAAAGATTTCGAAGGAGTCACAGAAGTTGGAAGGACTGGAAAGGTGACAAGCACTATGATGGGAATCTCCGTATGATTCGTGACGGAGAAGGACATATCGAGTACCGAGTGGAGCTACAAAGAATTGAACCAATGGATCGTGATGGAGTGACTACATAGCATGGGAGATTAAGAACTCGTGGAAGTAACAAGGGGAGTCGAGTGACTACACAAAGATAGAATTTCGTGGCAATCAATATCGAGGGATGATTAGTCAAGTTGAGCAGAATAAGTTCATGGAGAAGTGATTATAGGGTCAGTTTAGTGAAGGTGTTTATGAAGGATCTTTGCAAGATACAATAATATATTATCCAATGAAATAACGATTTCCATAGATTTGATGAATTGAGTGAGAAATTTTGGTTGGACATGATAGTGAAGGAATTAGGGAGAACCATGGAAGGAGAGAACCAAGTATTCTTAGAAGATGATGATTGAATTACCTCATGTTAGGTGAAAGGTCATAATAGAAGTATGAGACTTGAGTAAGAATTTAGAATATGGCTTAGTTTAGACATATGGAAACTAATATGTGTATAAGATGAGAGTGTGATCCGCATGTAATCACATGAAACTCTAGTTTGTCCCTATTAGGAGGGAGTAGGAGAACTGGTAGTGAGGAAAACAAGTGAAGCTACGTGGAAAATTTTGACGTATAGATGACTTGAAAGACGGGAAGCATAACCTCGTGATGTATGCCATTAGCTGAGGAAGAAGAAGGAAGTGTGGATAGATGCGAATCATGAATGAAATAGGTGGAGATAGGAACCGAAGGTAAAACTTTGGTATAGCTTAATGAGTAGACTAAAGCACAAAGCATGCTAATATTGTTGTAGTGTGTAAAAAGGAATGGCACTAACCTATACTGTTGGATTGGAAGGCTGAGTATCGATAATCGAATGGATGAGGAGTTATAGATGTGATGTGTCATGAGAAACGAAGGGTTTGGTCTAACTGAGACAAGATGAGGAGCACTATGACCTTGATGGTAAGACATTGTGTAGGTATAAAGGAAGTGTTGGTTATCAAAAAAATATAAAAAAATCTTTCATGGAGGAAAGTGAGAAAAGAAGTGTATGGGTGCTACTAATGAGCTATCCAAATTTGATGGAAGTAGTTGTAACATGGGTTTGGATGACAGTTGATAAAACTAACTAATGAATATGTGAAAGACCGTCATAGGTCACTTTTGTAAGGAAATTAGAATTTTTAAGTGGTTTGGGTTAAGGACTAAAGGGATTGGATATGAGTATATCAGGCTAATTGGAGATGGATGGACGAAGTGAGCAATTGCTACAAGTATAGGAGTCGTGTTGAGAGCTTAGGTAACTAATTTAGAGGGAGGTGGAAAACTCGTTAGCGATGTCTGAGTTTTCATATAATGATAGTTATCATACTAGAAGTCGATGAATGCCATTTGAGGCACTATATGGAAGGATAGAGTTTCCCCTATTGTGGACTAGAATTGGTGAAAGAGGCTTTTAATATAATAATGGTGTTTGTGGAAAGGACGAGAGAAACAAGAGATGATATGTTAAAAAGGAGGAAACCACTACAGTTTAGTGACAAAGTTATGTAGGAAGTTTCACCCATAGTAACGGGCGCCATGTTTAGGAAAAAAAATAAAAGTTGATGTCGAGTTTGTAGGTCCATTTATGATCTTTTGAAAGATTGGACCAGTAGTTTATGGGTATAGAATTACCTGGGGAATTGAGTGGTGTACATGATATATTTCATGTATTGATATTTGAGAAATGTGGTTTGAGAATGCATATTTGCATGTGCGGTTATTAGGGATTGGTGTTAAAAAGAGTCATTTGTGAGATTTATGGGATGTGAGGTCAATAGTTTGGGAATGAGTTTAAATAATGTTGGTTAATATATGTGGTAATTTGAGAATTGAAATAAAGTACACATGGAAATGAGAGTAGTTCATTTAGAACAAGTATCCTCATGTGAGGTCAATAGTTTGGGAATGAGTTTAAATAATGTTGGTTAATATATGTGGTAATTTATGTTTGATCCAATGGAGTAAATCTCGGGACGAGATTTCTATTAGGAGGGAGTGATGTGACAACCATGGTTTTGGGGTTTGTCACTTAGACTGTAGTTTAGCGTGTTTTATGCAAATATGTGCTTATGTGTTTATTTTGTGTGTTTAGAGTGATGTTTGGATATCGTTTATGGGTATATGGTACTCATAAGTAAATCGAGGAACGGTTATTTCATGTTCATGAGCTCGCAAGGTAGTGACTATGAAAGAGATGGTGTTATTTCGTGGTTTTGTGTATACGTATATGTATTATAGAAAATCGTATTTTTACGATTTAAGGTTTAGCATTTAGAGGTCCCGGATGAGGTAATTAGTCACAGGACTATTTTTCAGGATGGTTTTAAGTCATTTAGGACTTAGTTAATTAGTTTATTTCATATTTCAAGAGTTTTTATAAAACTATATATTTTACGTCTTTGCGGTATACGCGTAAATTTGACTAGTTTTGCGGTTTTGAGGTTTTGGAGGATTTAGGAGCTGAAATAAATTAAGGGAATTTTAGGTAATAATAATTAATATTTAATTGACAGTAATATAATTAAAAAAAGTCGGCCATAGGGTGTTGGACTTGGTTTTGGGCCGAATTTTGCTTAAGGAAGGGAAGGGGAGCCCAGTTTGAGTACTATTAGGCTTTCTGGTTAGTTTTAATTACCCATACTAATCCTTTTAGCCCCAAAAACTATTTTTCATTCTCCCAAACTTAATATCAGTCATGATTAACAATGGTGGATCAAGAAAACCCAGTTATTCAATTAGGGTTTAAGGTAAACACTTACTATTTTCAATTAACGTTTAATTTACGTATTTGTAACCTAGTATGATGTATTAGGGTTTAGGAATTCACAAATTTTTATTAGGATTTGTTAATGATCTGTAATTAGTGATGTAATTAATGATTTTTTATCATTGGAAATTGTTTTTAGGTTTTAATTAGGGTTTATGAATGATTAATTAAGTTAATCATATTAGATTCGTCATTAAAACTGGGCAGAATTTTTGGGTCATTGTTTTGATCATATCTAGAGTTTTACAAATAAATTGCGATCTTGGTACCCCTGTAAAGGTAATTGAGTTTGCTTTCAAATTCAAGAAAAGAGAAGTAAATTGAAGGTCGGAAAGTGGGTCAAAAACAGGTTACAACAGTCGGAGGTCAAAGCAGTTTTGAAATCAGTCGGGTTTAAATTAATGTTTTAAGATATTTAGGGTACTTAGGAGTATAATTGGACAATCAAACGAACATGAGACTTAGATTATATATTAAATAAAAGATCTGGAGGAGGGCTAAACAAATGGGTTAGGGTAAGACCCTCTGATCATAACAAACTTATCGTATGTTCAAAATCAGTAAATTTTGGATAGGTAAAAGTATATATATATATATATATATATATATATATATATATATATATATATATATATATATATATATATATGAAGGCCTTAACAGTAGCTTTAAGGTTGAGGTCAAATTGGAGAGTTAGCTACCACATGTAAGGGCATAGGATTTCTTTTACAGGGCATGTTATTTTGGTTAAGGGGGTGTTCGACCCATAGTTTGTAGTATGAAAAACGGGACTGTTTTGGGTTAAATGTTAACGGGGCGAGTTATGAACTAAACTAAGTTAAGGGCTTTATAGTGGGATGTAATGAGATGCATATGGCGTATAAATGGGGTTAAGTGGTAGGATAAGGTTATATATCCATCATAGATTGATGAGCTATTTTGGTATGTGGTTCATGTCTTGATTGTATACGTTTGTGTGTTTAGATTTTTGCTAGAGCGCGGATACTTGGAGAAGCTTGTTCAGGTGAGTTTCATAGTCCCATGTCTTTTTATGATTTGAATTCCAGATGGGATGGAAGAGACACTCTATGGTTTTGTAACTAATGCTGTGAATATTTTTATGGTTTGTGATGGACCTGTGTGTGCACTTATGTGATTAAATGCTAAGTGATTCTTGATTGTGTTTATGATTTGGATCGGGGGATATGTACCGTCTCAGTTATTGTGGTTTGACTTGGTACCAAGGGGATGTTGACAAGGCGAGGCCTTGGGATTGGTTCATAGGTGTATGGGCGCCTATGGGACCATGGTGATTGGTAAGGCTTGGAGCCTTGGAATTGTGGTTAATGGTAAGGCTTGGAGCCTTGGATTTGTGGTGATTGGTTAATCTTGAATGATAGTTCTTAATACATAATTGTAGCACATTGTCCATATGTTATTTTGTTAGTGGTTGTTATTCACAGCTTATAATTGATTTGGAGTTGGAGTCTAAACCTATGACTCTCACCAACTTTATGTTGACGTGTTTTAGTGTCTCTTTCAGGTTAGAATGTGGTTAGCTGGGAGGCTTAGGATTGCATTGGATGAAACCCCTTTCCTCTTAGTCTTTACTTATGTTTGGATAAGTGATACTTTGTAGACACCTATATGTTTGTTATTTGTTAATTGTATGTCTTTGGTAAGAGGTAGACCTGTTACCTACTTACCTAGACGCCTGAATTGTTTGTGATATCTTCATAACCATTTATGACATTTGCATTTCATTTAGTTATCTTTATAGACACGTTATTGTTGTGATGATATCCATACGTCGCGCCTCATATTCTGCCATGGTGGGGTGTGACAGCTATGGATCAAGACACAGAGATATTTGAAAAGCATGGTTCCATCGTCCCATACAGTACTGTACAACAAGATAAAGAAAACGAAGAAGAGGGTGAATCAGACAAACCCGATGAATCTTCTGATAATAACGAAGACGACGACAGTGAAGATGACGATGACGGTGAAGATGACGATGACGGTGAAGATAAAGATGAAGATGCCGATAACAATGACAGTGACAAAGGGGTGATGATGATGATGCTGAAAAACACGATGATGATGACAGTATGGATGAACAAGTAAACGATGAGGATGAGACAGAGGATGATGAGGTTGATGATGATAACACAAACCAAGACAAGACAGATGATGATGATGATGATCAAACTTCAAGAAAAGGTGACAAGTCTCAAAAGGATGATGTTGCCAAAGATCAAACTACTTCAATAGCCGAGGAAACTCCAGTAACCGAGACACCTCAAAAGGGCAAACACACCAAACACCGTCGTGATGTTGATGCTAATATGACCGTCTCATCAGTTCAAATTCAATCTGCTCCAGCTACCACATCTACGACACAAGCACCCGAACAACCTTTACCGGAATCTGATCAACATATACCTAAAGTTTCAGAATCCGTTCCAGTAAAGGATATTCCAGAAACTCAGTTAGTTCTAGAACCTGAACCAGAATCTGAACCAATCATGGAGACTCCAGCCATTAAACCAGTTTCTGTCATTCATGAATCAAGTGAACCGGCTTGGGTGGATACAATTACTGTAGATGAGAATGCACCCGAGCAACCTTGGATCACGGAAGCTGCTAGCATTCGTCCTCTAACTCAAGAAGATGAATCAGACTTCTCTCAAATCCTCAACAATCCCATCGACTTCTCAGCATAACTAGTCTACAATTATGGAACTGACAACATAACTCCAGCTATGGTAACTCGAGCTCTTCATGATCCCACCATCCTCGCTAACTCAAGAATCAACATAATGGAGGCTGAATACAATGCGAATGAGCTTTTGAAAGTAATGAACATTCCTCAACGAACATGTCGTCACAGGCTAGAAAATGCTCCTCTCCCGATAGCTGACGGTAACAATCAAATTATACGTGTTTTCTTTGTCTGACGTGACCTTGAGTATTTGGTGAAAGGCGCAAACAAGTATGCGACTTCCTTAACTTTGGTCAAAGCTGCAACTTAGGGGTCCATACCATGGATTGAGGAAAAGGTTGGTCATCTCTGTATAAAGCAATTAATCCCTCAGTATGATCATTATGCCGAATTGGGTGCATCGCATTGGGGCGAAACCATACGACAAGCTTATAGCTATGCATGTGGATTCAAATCAAAGACTTCAATCGTATCTAAATTCAGAATCAAAGCCATTCTAGGAGTGAGAATTCAACCCAAAGTCGGTTACCATCATCTAACAGAGATCAGACTGAAAAGAGAAGACGACAACCACTACACCATAATGGAAGGAGACTTTTAAGATCTTCCTCTCGAAGACATTGATGACATGTTGCTTCTGATGACTCAAGGTACACTCAGACACTTGGAAGCTAAAGACATCATTGCCTTGAATTCTGCTCTAAGAATGTATACTCGTCGCATTGTAATCAAGAAGAGAGTGGAAGACTTGCAACTCGGTGTCAAAAGTTATTAGAAGAAGCTGAACCTCACTGCTCCACACACTGAAGTTCCTGATATTCATCGCAACAAAAGTCCCTACACGAGTACCACAAAACCGGTTCCAGGCACTTTCTACATAAATGGATCCGGTGAGAAGAAATTCATGAGAGTCGCGGAACAACACAAATTTAGTGACGGGACACTTCAACAAGTACGGGACACATTGATTCAGCTCAATAGGACGAAGAAGCATCCCACGGTTACCGTCATGTGGCACGATGGATACGTCACAAGTGCTCACTACCTGATCAACAAGATTAATGAAAAGCTGAGGGAAAGACGGTTAATGAGGAGTCTAGAACGATTCGTCGGTGGTAGACCATATGGAGCGCACCACAAGCTAATGGAACAATCCATTTAAAATGGGTCGTACTATCTCAGGTCAACTCCATATTTTACTTGTGAATATGTAAATACTGTGAATATTGTGCTTTTGTGGCTTGCTGTAGTGTGAAAGCATGATAATTTTTCAAGAATTTCTCACGAGATTCTAAATCTTTCAAAATATATCATACTCAAGCACTAAAACTAACCATCAATAACTTGAGGGGGAGCATTGATATGTTTTATGGCCAACAACTGATTTCATTTTGTTACCCAAAGACTGGTTAATCCATTAATATCCAAAATATTGATGGTTAACATTTTGGAAAAAGGTAGAAAATGGGATTATAGAGACTTGTAAACATATGTGGCTAAAAATGAAAACGGCTGAATAGAAAATCCAATTTGATATGTGCTACACATATGTTAAGGGGGAGCATTTTGTTGTCAAAAACGTTGAAGGTACAAAACACTCTTGATATTTATATCACAACTACCTCAGTGATTTGAAGGAATTTTCATGAAGACGAATAATTACCCAAAACACACTTAATTCACGACGGATGTGGTAACAAAAGGGTGGTAGGATTAGGTACTAGTCCAATGATTCTTCCAAGAACCGGAGGAATCTTCCCAGGGAAAATTCCATAGTTAGAAAATAGAAGTCCTTAGGAAAGATGGGGAATGGATTGTGAACGTAGCTGAATGCTGACCAAGTACTGATGTTAGCACTGGAACAATCACAACAAGGTGCTAGTAATGATGAATTGGTAAGCATTGAAGGGGTTGAAGAATGAAAAAGAAATGTAAAGATAAAGGGTGTAAAGAAAGCAGCCCTCCTTACAACTTAGGCAGAAACCGGGTCAACTCATCTTGAAGACAAAGTATCATGGACCCAATGATGCGATGCACAACCCCTCCCAACCAACTCAAATATCTCTCAAAAGATATTTGTTTTAATGACACGGAGCTCAACACGTTATCTATCGATTTATTCACTTCGAATAAATTGATATTGAAAAGGTGGCAATCCTCTCCAGCCTCCGCTCACCAAAACAAAATGCACTATTGAGTCTAGAGCCATGAGATCATCAAAAGTCTCATTAGGACACAATTTTAAAAACAAGAAAGATTTTTTTATGATTCCTACGCAATATTCTTGTAATATTGCCAGAACATCTGAGTAATACGAAAGTATTACAATGAAGATGGAAATCCTGCTTGAGATAACATCAAACAAGCTCATGGTAGGTAACACGTACGGTTCTTTAAGAACTAATCTTGTGATAACTGGAAAAAACGATGGTTTAACTCTTAATTGAGGTTAAACTTGTTCCAGGGGCTCTACGTAAAATCCAAGTGATCTTGCCTTAACACTCAGAGTGGCACTCTTTAGTGTTCACAGTGAAGAGTGGAAATCCTTCCAGTGTCAACATCAAACAACACTACGGTAGGTGACAAGCAAGATTCTATTAGAATCAAGCTCGTGACAACTGGAAAGCAACGATGGTGAAAATCTTAATTGAAATTCACTTGTTCGAGGTTAATGAATTGATGGCTTCAATCATAAGGATATATATTATCCAAGTGATTCACTCTTTATGTTCGTAGTTAGTTTTGGACGGTCGAATAAAGAGAACGGGTTTACCCGCGAAATCTTGTCAAGGAGATCTTTAATTAGATCTACATGTCACAAGTACGATATTTATTATCGTCCAACGGTCTTCACCAACCGGAGGTAAAATGCTACCAAATCAGATTAGAATGTCAAAGCCATTTTATTCATGTCTTATTATGTTGCTGCATTTGAAGACGGTGGCGTTGCGGGGTACCAGATGAAGTCGTCCCCACATACTTAATCCTTCTGCATCAAATATTTCAGCAAAATTCAAGAAAGTCTGACCTAAAAGTCTTTTGATGTATCAACTCTGAGACTTTCAAGAATTCAACAAAGAATAGGTATGTGGGACATGAAGTCACAAAGAGGCAAACATCACAAGAAGGCAAAGACTGCACGTGAAGATGATCTCAAGTTACAAGACAACTCCAAGTCAAAAGAACATATTGCAAGCCAAAGCTCAAAGATTATTACAACATATTCACAAGCAGAAAAAGAAAAAGAAGAAAAGAGAAACAACTACAAGCTCATGAACGAAGACTTAGTATAGTATGCTAGGTTTAGAACTTTGTAATTTGGAGTGACCTCCCTTAAGGGGAGATTGTTAGAAATACGTTTTTAACGTATATTAGAAGTATCGGTCACTCCGACAATATCAATAAACGTTGTAAGCTCGTAGTTAGAAAGTTACTATCTTTACGTTATCAACCTAGCCCGTGGGCTTGTCCATGGGTTGGAAGGCCCAAGTCCACTAAGGACTTGGGTATAAAAAGAAACAACAATGGTGGCAGAAAATATCCCCTCTTGTTTGAATCAATTTTTTAACCTCCTATAATCTAAATACCTTCTAATGATGATGTTTTCTCATTTAATCTTGTATTAATATTGAGTTAACACTGTCCTTATTAGGTTGCACGATTTTAGAGTTAGATCATTGATTTATTTTTAATTTTCTGATCCGCATTGCTGTTTACGATTTTGCTTTGGTCTAGGTCGATTCGAGTGTTTGTTCACTGGGTACCTGCACGATCGGTTTCTATTTTGTTTTACTGTGTTATCGTAAGGTAGGGTTAGTTTTGGACGGCTGCCATTGGTGTTCTATTTTAAATTGGTCGGTTCTATCAATTGTTTATTCAATCTTGTGGTCGGCTGTATTTAATCCATAGTTTATTCAATTGGTGCTTGGTCGTTCTATCATTAATTGTTAGGGGTGGTTTGGCGGCTGACATTCTATCATTAATTGTGGCCTTTGCTTTGGCGGCTGACAATAGTTTTGGCGGCTGACCTTTTTTTGGCGGTTGACCTTATAACTTGTGGCGGCTATTAATTAAGTGGGGTTTCGGTTGGTGTGTTAGGGTTTCGGTATAAATTAATTGTTCTTGCAAGTTGTGGCCGGTTGACATTAAGATTCTCATTGTATTATCACGTGGCATTGAGTTTTTATTAAATTGTGCTCTTGTTACTAGTGCGTTGGGTTATTATTTAGTGGTTCGTTTGATCGATTTGTTGAAGCTATGGTGGATTCGAGCAATGAAAGTGATAAGCCATTGTTTACAGGTTGGATGGATGCGGGTAAGGTGTCTACTCTTGAGGTTTTAGTAACGTTAGAGGAGATATCTAATTTGTTTTCTATTCCTTTGAATACTGTGCGTGACATTGAAGTGTTTGCAAATGGTGTGAAGGCAAACAAATTTCCTAAATGGTCTACTTTACCTAAGGAGACCACTATGCTTTATTATAAAGTTTTGTGTGAACGCCATAAGAATTTAACTAGTAGCACTTCTTCACTTAGTTCAGGTGGTTCGAGTGTGCACTCTGCACAAATGGCTAAGGAAACAGACCTTGAAGCTAAGGCTGCTACCATTAATGGTTTGCAACCGTGTAATCTACATGCGGTTTTGAAATTATTTGGTGTAACGATTCGCACGGTTGGTGACGCGGGTGAATTTATGCATGAATTAAGAATGAAGAAACATCCTTTGTGGGAATTGATCTCACCTGATCGTGCTAAAGAAATTCTGAAGTTACTTTGCAGATTTGAAGGTGATATGGTTACGTCTACTAATGGAGGTATTAATGCAGTCTCTTCTTTGTTTAATTCTGAAAATGTCTATGAAGGGGTTAATATCTCTATTCCTAGGAAGGTTGTTGAAACAGTAAATGCTCGCTACCATAACACTTTATATGGTTACTTTCTTGGTAAAAGGATTGCATTCCCTGTGGTTGAGTATTTTGCTAAGAATAACTGGGCAAAACATGGTCTTAAGCGTATCATGATGAATGAGAAAGGTTTTTTCTTTTATCAATTTGGATCTAGTGAGGGTCTTAATGCGGTTCTGGAAGGTGGTCCGTGGATGGTTCGTAATTCACAAATTTTTCTTAAGAAATGGACTATGAAAACGAATCTTCTAAAGGAGGAACTAACTCGTATTCCGGTATGGGTTAACTTTCATGATGTCCCGCTACAGGTATTTGAAGAGGAAGGTATTAGTTTAATTGCTTCGTTTCTTGGTAAGCTTATTATGATGGATATTTATACTGATAATATGTGCAAAGAGTCTTGGGGTCGTTGTAGTTTTGCTCGTTGTCTTATTGAGATGAATGCTGATTCGGACTTTATAGATAACGTTACTATTGGTGTCCCTGATCTTGAAGGCTCTGGTTGTACTAAGGAGTTAATTCGAGTTGAATACGAATGGAAACCGCCTAGATGTCATACTTGTAATATTTTTGGTCATTCCGTTGATTCTTGTCCGAAAAATGTTAAACCTATAACGGTTGAAAAAGTGACAACTCATGTTGATAATGATGGGTTCCAACAAGTGCAAAGCAAGAGGAAGAAGTACAAAGGTAATTTAGGGAATCAAGTTCCGAGAGGTGTTCCATTGAGCAAGGGTTTCCAAGCAGGTAAGACGGTTGTTTTTCGCCCAAAAACTCACTTGGATACTACAAGTACGAGTGCTGATAATAGTAGTAAGTTGAATACTAAATCTGGTCAGTTGCAGCAGTCTAGCAATCTTAATGGTCCGAACAAGGCTAAAGCTCAAATGAGCAGTGTTTCTTCATCTAATAAATTTTCATCTTTGTCCATGCCTGGTATTGACGAAGGGGCTCAAGTAAGCGAGGAAGATAATGAGGAGGAGGAGGGAGTCGAGGTCGTCTTTGATGAATCGGTGAATCTTCTCAATACTCATATTGGGGCAAGCACTCCAACTGGCTGATCCCATGTTGATATTTTATTATTTTCCTCGTAACTTTATGTTATCGTCTTGGTTTTTGTCTAATTTATATATTTCCAGTATTCTAGACTAGTTAATGTTTATGGCCTGTCATAAACATTTTGTTTAACAAGCTGCCTGTAGCTTGCGGTTAATGTGGTATTTCAGCCACATTCCTTGTACTTTAACGCTTTTTTGGTTCTATTTACCGGGGTCATTGCTACCCTTTTACCAAAAAAAAGACTTGGGTATAAAAGCCATCTCCTTTGATGGAGAGGGTGTTGGTTGTTCATTTGTTTCATTAATACACATAGTTTCTCTCCATATTTCTCTCTCTAGTTTCTCTCTTCTAGAAACAACAACCCTCTTGATAGGATCATAGATTATCATCATTCTACACAGCCAGTCTCTACCCCTGCTAAGCCAAGTCATGAAAGCAGTGGAATGTCTAAAAGCAGTGGAATCATGGATTCCCCTGCTGGTCCAAATGTTTCACCTGCTTTAGAAGAAACAATTATGGATGATGCTAATGATGCAGAAAGAGAATCCCCACTCATTTCTACATCTTCTCCAATCAATATGTCCAGCAGTGGAAGTAGAATCATTCGACGTGGAGGTCCAAGCTATTCAGAGCTGCACACAGCTCACCAACATCCATCTCTCAGCCATGCAGTGTCATTTGGAAGATCTTTTGAAGAGTTCTTTCCCAATCAAGATAGTCCTATAGAACTTGATTTGGGAAATGATGAAACTGAAGTTCTTATGAATATGCAGCCTACCTACAAAATCAATAAAGATCACCCTCAATCTCAAATCATAGGTGATCTTGATACTCCTAGACAAACAAGGTATCAAGCAAAGGAACACAGCTTTATTGCCAACATCACAATGAAATTCAATCATGACAATATGCAATGTTGCCTATTTGTTGCCTTTTTATCACAAGAAGAACCAAAGAAGATCTTTCAAGCATTGAATGATCCAAGCTGGGTAGAGGTTATGCAAGAAGAGTTATTGCAGTTTGATATTCAAGAGATTTGAATTTTGGTTGACTGTCCAAAATGGGCAAGACCCATTGGGACAAAATGGGTGCTTAGAATCAAGAAGGATGAGAGAGGTATAATGGTAAAAAATAAAGCCAAGCTAGTAGCACAAGGGTTCACACAGGATGAAGGCATTGACTATGATGAGGTCTTTGCACCAGTTGCCAGAATTGAAGCCATCAGATTGTTTCTAGCATATGTTTCTTTCATGGACTTTATTGTGTACCAGATGGATGTTAAGAGTGTCTTCCTATATGGCACCATAGATGAGGAGGTGTATGTTATGCAGCCTCCAGGTTTTGAAGATCTAAAATATGCAGACAAGGTTTACAAGGTGAAAAAGGCAATGTATGGGCTTCATTAAGCTCCTACGGCATGGTATGGGACTCTATCTAAGTATCTCTTAGATAATGGCTTCAACAGGGGAAAGATTGATCAGGCCCTGTTTATAAAGAAACAAAAAAGTAACTTTCTTTTAGTACAAGTATATGTATATGATATCATTTTTGGATCCATACACTCCATGCTTAGCAAGGAGTTTGCCAAATTAATGCAAGACAAATTCCATATGAGTGCAATGGGAGAGCTCAACTTTTTCTTGGGGTTACATGTTCAGCAGAGGAAAGATGGGATTTTTATTTCTCAAGACAAATATGTTGCTGAAATTGTGAAAAAGTTTAGATAGTATGAAGGAAAGAAATTATCCACTCCCATGGAAAAAGAGCATCCTTGGGGAAAAGAGCGCCAAGGAAAACCAATTTATGTTAAAAGATATAGATCTATGATTGTATCTCTCATGTACCTTATAGCTTCAAGACATGACATCATGTTTGCTGTGTGTGTGTGCAAGACACCAAGTGACACCTATGGAGTGCCACCTATTTGCTGTGAAGGGAATCTTTAGATATCTTAAGCGTTACCCTACTTTAGGACTTTGGTACCCTAAAGAGTCACCCTTTGAGCTAATAGCCTATTCAGATAGTGACTATGGTGGTGACAACAATGATAGAAAGTCTACAACAGGTGGATGTTAATTTTTGGGGAGCAGGCTTATATCTTGGCAGTGTAAAAAGAAAACTATTCTGGCAACCTCCACAACTGAAGCTGAATATGTGGTTGTTGCTGCATGCTGTGGACAAGTCCTTTGGATTCATAATCAGTTGCTTGATTATGGGTAGAATTTCCTTAAAACCAAGATATTTATAGACAATACAACACAATTTGCATAATTAAGAATCCTGTTTTTCACACCAAAACTAAACATATTGAAATCAGACATCATTTTATTAGAGACTGTTTTGAAAAAGGATTAATTGTCCCTGAGACAATTGATACAGAACTGAATGTTGCTGATCTTTTGACAAAACCTTTTGATATAGGGAGATTTCAGTACTTGGTTGCCATATTGGGATGGTCAATCCCTAAACAGATGTCTGTTGCTTTGTGTGTTTATTCAGGATTATATTATTGTCTGTTGTTGTAGAATTGCTAGTCACTTTTTCCATCATTCTTAATGCCACTGTTTTTGAACAAGGTTTCCCCTACTTGGGTTAATCCCCCTACTAGGGTACTTTCACCTTCTTAGGGTTTGTTCTTTTTATAAGTGGTTAAATATGGTTTTAGACTAACAATGTAGGGATCATTGTGGAGTATGGTGTATCATATGGATACATCTTGTATGTACTCCATGTTTCAGGAGAGGTTAGGTCACACCTTTAGGATTCAGGGTATCCTTAGGATACTCATGTATGATTCTAGATCATATCCACTGGTGAGTAGGGGCCTGGGACAATGACAACATGCTGCAAAGCTTGTTGGAGTTCTGAAAACTTAAGGCACTATAATGTGCAATCAAAACTCTTGATTGAGCAGCTTGCTACATAAAATGGAGCCTTTGAATGCATGTTGCCAAGACCACTTGACCATATGAAGGGAATGGTAGGGTTGGAGACCTGGGTATGAGTATTTCTTTGGGTTGACCAGGTGCAGGGTTACTTATGTGTTGGTTTTTTCTTGTTGGGGCTTTGCTGGATGGAGGACTCTAGAGATTTTGTGTATCTAGCTTGCTTATGCAAGTCTGTGCATTCGGACAGAGCTGTTTGGCATTAGACTATTCAAGTTAACCCAATACCCAGAAAGTTTCTCCTGCTTTTGATTTTCATTCCCCTGCTAGTATGAGTTTCCCCTGCTTTGCAAAACATTCCCCTGTTTGACCATTGACCGACAATGCCGTTACACTATTTATAGCCGTTGGGCCTGCTTGTTAAATTCTTGGTTAGGGAATATTTTATTGTTTTCCAAAGATATTTAAGGCGCTTTGTTCGCGGATTGGTAACCTCATTATCATTATTTCAAATAAATTCATTTCTAAGCAAGATTTATTTCTAATTTTTATGCCACGTGGTAATTTGGTCCAATCACAAGTCCTCAATTCTCCTATATAAACTCAGTTCTCTTAACCAGCAGGCCTAACTCATTATGTCGATCATATCCCACCTTATTTTGCAAAATATAAACCTTTTATTCTTCAAAAACTTTCACCGGCTCTCAAAATCTCTCCTTACCATAACCAGATTGCAGTTCTTTCTGGTGAAACAGCTGAATTCTCTGATGCAGTGGCTTACCTAAAGACTAGTTATTTCAGGTTAGCTCTTGTGATCAGTCCAAGAATTTATACCTCATACATCCAACAGTTTTGGTCGAATGCTACGACTGAAACAGTAGATGGAGAAGTTACACTTAAAAGTCTGGTTGATGGCCATTCCAAAGTGATTTCACTTGCCTCCATTCGAGACAAGTTAGTCTTGGATGATAAGGATGGGGTGGTTACCCTGCATGAGGCTGAAATTTTTGAGGGTTTAACAAACTTGGGGTACAACATTTCTGAAAATCAAAAATGTAAATTTTCTCAAGGTCAATTTGCACACCATTGGAAGTACTTAATTCATACTATTTTTCAATGCTTGTCTTCAAAAACTACTGCTTTTAATGAATTCCGGAGTCAAGTTGCTTCTGCTCTAGTGTGTTTGGCAACAGGGCGAAAATATTTTTTTTCTCAAATGATTTTTGAAGCTATGGTTAATAATGTTAAAAGTAGTTCAAAATTTTGTATGTATCCACGGTTTATAGAACTTTTGCTTGATATGAGTCAACATGGACCCATTCGACACACACATCACTTCACAGCCAACCCCACACCACTAAACTGTTCACCACTTTCGCACCAAACACCTCACAATTTTCTGGTAGGGCAGTACCTTTAACTCAAACAATGTTGAACCAGATCAGATGTGAAGCTGCTTCACAACCCAGAGCAGCCCAAACCACACTTACTGATACCCCTGCTTCATCTGCTGATGCATTTGCTAGTAATCTACCCCCTGCCAACCTACTACAAGAAAGAAGGAGCAAAACCAGGTTTGCTAGGTCTCGCTTTCCTAGTGACTCTTCACTTGAATCAGAGAGGAGAGCCTCTATGGGTATGGAACAAACTGGGGATTTGGCTGCCACTACTGTTTCATCCTCAAAGGGTAAGCAGGATAGTGACACCATACGTAAGTCCACTTCCTCACTCAGTGATACCCAAAGAGGAGAGCAATCTCCTACTAGGTTTGAGAGCAGACAGCAACCTCTGTTGTTAATGGAATTGACGAATATGTGCATGAGTGATGAGATGGCATTTATACATGATCTCATCATTTTTTTCGGGCTTTAAATGCATAAAGTGTCATCAAAATACCATATATATGCTTGTGTTTGTTTACTTGTGTATTTTAGGTATGAATATCGTGAAAAAAGACAAAAGATCACAAGAAACAAGGAAAAACGAACACGAGAAACGAAGCCGCACAATGAACCGGGCCCTAGTTATGGATTTCTCAAAGAATAACCCTTGAAGACGTACAAGAATGATCCCTCATTTATGTAGAATTGACACTTAATACCCTCGTATATTCATAATTACAAGTTTGGTCCCTTAATTTTGTCCAAATTACAAAAAGTTCCTTCATCTTTGAAGATTTGGTAAGTTTAGTTCCTCAAGAATCATAAATTGTCAACAACGGTCCTCCTCAAAGTCAAACTTACAAAGAAGACCCTTGAAGATCAAGAATATTACACATTTAGTCCTTTTAAAATGGATAAAATATCAAAAGGACTGATTTTGTAATTATGGCAAAGTTGTATAAGCCCTAAATCCCTTTTTGGAAACTATTTGTGGCCAAACTATTCATCGGTTCTATTTGTTTGGGTGGGCCGATCATTCTTACAACAAGAAATCACTTATATATTTGTTGTGAGCCTTTGGTTTGTTGCTAGGGTTTCGCTGGTGTTCTAATATAGTCGGGCATATTACAAGTCTTAATCTAAGGCGACTGTTGTGTTTTCAATCCTTGACGATTCCCTACAAACCCTAATTTTTTTAGGGTTTTGATTTTATTAGTTGATAATTTTCAGATTTAGGGTTTCGTTGGCAGCATAAAGGGTACTAGCGTGATTCGTATTGTGTTAAAACCGATTAGGGTTTACTTTTCGCTAGGTTTTGGGTGATTGCTGCTTGTTTATTTACTATAAGTGGGTTGTGAGAGATGGATAAAGGATTTTTAAATCGGAAATCAACTAGTACTAGACCTGCTGTTGAGATTTCGAGTAAAAAGAGTTCACTATTGACCGATCTTGCTGGGAAGATAAAGAACATTGATGGTAAGATGATAGGCAACGATGGTAAACCAATGGTGGCTCGTAGGAGTGTTCATTTTTTGGATGAAACAAAGGATTCTAGTTGTGTAAGGGTGCAAGATTCGTGTCGCAGTGGTAATGATAGGCAGCAGGTGCATGCTATTATACAACCTTTACATCAAGTTATGAATTCTAATGATAGTCGTCCAACTATGCATTCTGATTCTCAGAAGGCGATGGGTGTGGAGGCTGTTAATTGTCCTGATAAAGGGTGCGTTAATCCTATGGTAAATATGGCTAGATCTTCTACTACTACACAAGTGACTGGACGTATATCATCATCAGCTGTTATTCCTAGGGAGGCAGTTGATGAAGTAAAATCGAGATTGGTGAATACCTTATACGGATATTCGGTGGGTAAGAGATTAGCGTTTCCTATGGTCGAGAACTTAAACATGCTTGGGGATGTTTTGGTTTCAAACGGGTCATGACTCATCTTGGCTTATTTCTTTTTCAATTCGATTCACGCATAGGCATGGAACAGGTTATGAAGGGTGGTCCTTGGCGAATCAATCTGGTTCCTATTATTTTAAAGATATTGATGCCGAATATACTACCTGAGAAAGAAGCTGTATCTAGTGTTCTGTTATGGGTGAAAATGCATAACGTGCCTTTAGTAGCATATTCAAAGGTGGGGTTAGATGTGATTGCTGCTAAGGTGGGTAAACTCTTAAGATTAGATGCTCATACGAATAGCATTTGTCTCAATTCATGGGGGCGTAGTGATTATGCAAGAGTGCTTGTGGAAGTTTCTGCTGATACACCTCTTGTTACTTCAGTTGATGTTGAGATCCCCCTTGATGTGGACAAGGGACATGTTATGGCCAAGATTGATATTGAATATGAATGGCAGCCTCCTAGGTGCGGGACTTGTAAAGTGTTCGATCATCTGGAGGATTTGTGTCCGAAGAAGTCGACTAATTACCCAAAGCGATCAAGAACGGAATGCAAGGTTAAACAGGCTGTTTCTAAGCCTATGGTTGACATGGGTAAGCAAAACAACGGTAAACAGGTTAGTTCTCAGCGCTATATTAAAGGAATTCGTGTTAACATACCTAAGACTAAGCTTGTTTACCGTATGGTGGTTAAACCGCAAGAAGGAAAACATGTTCATTGCAACATGGAAAAGGTCACGACTATAACCAAAGCACCGACTCTATCTGAAACTTCAAGCAATGATAAACCAAAATATATTAATGATGATATTAGTCTTGCTGATGTTAGGAAGTTTGTAGATAAGACAAACGAAGAGGAGTCGATACTTGAATTTATTGGGAATAATAATAATGAGGGTTGTAGTTCGTGGGACAAATTGGATGCTAAGGTTTCGTCTACGAAACTGGATTCTTCTGGGGACGTTCTTAATGCAGATTCGGATACGGACATAGAAGAGGTTGTACTATCTGGTGATGGATCTTCTTTTCCTAGCTCTTAGTTGGGGGGGGCGGGCATTCTTTGGAAAAGGAGGTCCTAAATGTCTATGATGACCATGATGATCAATTTGATGAATACTCAGGCCTCTATCAAGAATTTAGTGATCAATTTGATTTCAAGCTGCGTAGTCATAGGAAGTAATTTATTTCTGTTTTGTCATAAGATCGACATGTCGTTCTTATGTACTAGAAAGGGAAGTAGCAAATTTATTCTTTGCTGTATTTTGCCTATGTAACGGGCCGAGATGAGGGACTTCACCGTCATCCATCGTACTTCAACGTTTTTTTTGGTGTAATGCATTTTACCGGGGTCTATCCCCTTTACCCAAAAAAAAACTATGAAGAATGAAACTATATTAAAAAAGGATTCGGCTGAAATAGTTGATATACCACTTTTGCCAAAACACAAGGGACACTATTGCCATTCTGAAAGTTTAAAAAACAATAACACGCGCCAAACACCTTTTCCCCACTAAACTCAGATAAAAGTTACCACTATTCACCATCCCCATCCCCAGAATTTACTTCCACTAACCAAAGGGTAAAATCAAATTACCCTTACCCACTTTTGATTAAACATCACACGAACACATCCCACGCTTAAAACCTCACACCCACTCACTCAAGGACCCCACCCAAACCTACCTTGCACCAATCATGTGACAACTTCCTCTCCAAGGAATGCCACATGGCAAGATCAACGTTCTACACTCCTTACTTGGCCCCAAAGCATAAATGAACGTATAGGATTCAATTGGACAGCTCACAACATCAAACGCGTCTAGAAGACTCAAGGGCAAAACTGAGATTTCATAGCTTAGGGTTTCATGTATTTCCCATTCTAAAATCGTCTATTGTAATAAAAGGACCCCCAACCTATGGTGAGGCCTTTGTTCTAGATTTTCTCTTAGCTCTTTGTAATTCCCTTTTAAGTTTAATAAAATTTGGTTTAGTTTTTCTAAAAATTCTACCTCCTTTTTGTTATTTATAAGTTTGGTATTAGGCTAAGAGGATCTGAGTTCCATATTTTGAATGTTTTGATCTTGTTTTGTTGAGTTTTGAGGAAAGGTTTTATGGTTTAAAATCCTTGTTTTCAAAAATCAGTCATTATTTGGTTCACCCTTGTGTTTGTTGATCTTAGCAGGTAAAAGGAAGCTAGTGGTTGTTCTGCTACAACTTAAGCTCTCACATCCCAAAGCATGGATGTATGTTTTGGAGGTGCACGTTTTTAAACTCTTTTATGTTTCTACATATTTTTATGGTTTATGATTGAATCTGAGTTGTGCTCTGTGATTGTGTGATTTTGTGGTTGAATCTTGTTATTCGGTGGTTATTTTTTGTTATTGAGTTGATTTGAGCTTGGTTTGTCAATTGAATCTAACAAATCCTTTTAAAAATTGGGAAATCAGTAATTTAAGGGGTGTTTGGGTTTACTGCATAATCTAGGGTTAAGTTGATTTGAGTAAGTGTTGGTTTGTGTATTGTGTATGTTCTTGTTTTTATTGTTCTATTGGTTGTTTATCTGCAAGTTTTGAGGTCTATATCACCATAATCCAACAATTGGCCATAAAATCTATTTTACTTGTTGTTTTTGACTGAAATTTTGGGGACACCTAGATCTAAGGGTAGAGTAGGGCTAACAAGTGATAAATCTAAGTTAAATCAACCAGAGTAGTAGATTTATGGTGTTGAAATTGGAGATGTGGTCAACTAGTTCAGCAAAAAAGGGTTTGGGTATCATTTGTTCATCAGTAACCTGTTTGTGCTTAAAACTAGATCTAATCTATGAACCCGTGTTTGAATTGAGTTGTTTCGTGTTTGATTAAGTTTTATTGAGATTGTGTATGCTTTTGGTGCAATCTGGTTGGCTTATTCTAGCTTAAACTGCTTATTTCTTCAGAACTGTTCATTGTTCATATTTGTGTCATGTCTGATGCTTCTTTGAATTAACTGTATCATTTGGCTAAGTGATTTTGTGATTTCTTGTTTGATATTGACTCCTTATAACCCACTGGTTATAAGAGTGCTCTTGTTGTTCACTGAATCCAAGTAAATCTCTCAAAAATCAAAGGTCAAATAGTCAAAGCAGTGGGAACTCCTTTCCCATGCTGCTAGCTATTGCTAGTGTTATTTTTGGTTCATCTTATCAATAAGTTGTTCTAGCTTATTAAAACGTGCAACAACTTCAAATTGGTAATAGGTCTTCATCATTTGACCTATTTGTTCAATCTGGAGCTTTTGGGTTGTTGGCTTTAGGGTTTGACTAGAAAACCAACTTGTTTGACTTTTACATAAGTGCTTATTGACTTATTCAGCTTATTTGGCTTTGCTTATTTGATTTTTCTTGATTGATTTGGCTTATTTAAGTTATTTAGAGTCTTTTTCAAGTTGAATCAAGTTCTGAGGTGGTCTAAAACTCTAAGTCAACTATTTTGTTGTTTAGTGGATTTGTAATTGGCTTATTTCTGGCTTATTGGTTGTGCTTTTTCAAAATTTCTTTTCACAAATCTCTTAAGCATCCCAAAAGAATGTTGTGTGTCAAATTAGAGCTTATGGCATTGGCTTATAGCTTAATGGGCCAAAAATCCCATTAAGAATAAGATGTTGTACATTTAAGTTGTGATAAGCTCATATTCAGCTTTTAGGCCTTAAGAGTTTTGTGTTTAGAATTAAGTTTTAAGATAGACTGGTGATTTTTAGCTTTTTTGGTTAAGGTTGATCTTTTTGGGCCAAAAAGCCCATTTCATTGGAATGTTTTTGATTTTATCCCATTTGGGGGCCCATTAGGGGTATTTTTGTAATTCACTTTCATTTTCTGTTTATTTAGGTTAAAATAAACTATTTTGCAAGTTTTTAGAAATTTTTATAATTTTTGGATTTGTAATATTATTTTAATATTATTTTGTTATTAAATTTAGTTTTTAATATTTTGCAACTTTTACATTTGGCCTAGGTCAAATACATTAAGTTAGGATTTTTAAAACTCTTAGCTTAATTTTCTCATCATTTTATTAATTTTTAGAATTATTTTAATATTTTAATAGTTTTTTAATCATTTAAAAATAGTTTTCATTAGATTTAAATTTCATAAAAATAGTTTTTAGTCTTATTAAGTCATTCAAGAGGTTTACAAAGTGAAAAATCCTTATTTAGGTTTTTATTAATTATTTGGATTTTTAGGGCTTTAATTAGCATTTAAAAATTAATATTTAATTAATTAAAAGGTTTGAAAAAGTTTTGATCATTTGTAAACTCTTAGTTTATTTTTAGCTATTTTTAGTAATGTTTTGGGAATTTTTGGAATTAATTTTTATTTTGTTACTTTTTATGGTTTTTCGTTTTGTCGTCGTAGTATAATTTTAACGTATCCGTCATTCTCTTTTCTCATCTTCTCTTTCTTTCATATTAATCCAAAATCATTACGAGTTATTCACACACATATACCTCCTTTGGAAACGAACTTTCACCTTTGGGTCATTAGTACACGGTTTTCCTAAACCGTCGTATTTAATACTTACCGCTTTTACCTTGTTTTCCTAAACAAGTGTAGTTTTACCACAATCATTTTGGCGCCGCTTTTCGGGGAGGTGTGTCGTGATTAATTTGTTCATTTTGTTTTTAATATCTAACCATACATAGTATTTGTATTAGTAGAACTCTACTAATACGTATTATCGTTTTTTTTCGTTTTTTCTTGTGAATTATTATTACTATATTGTATAAGTATCACAACAAATTCAAAATATCTCCAAAAGTGTGAAAACACAACCTTAATTGGGATTTGATCTCCTAATTATTGTATTCGAAACTCAAACAAAAAGAAAAAGGCAAAAATAGATAAATACTTTCGTGAAGCTCGATTTAGAAAAATACGAATAATTAGGTGAATAGATAGGCAACGTGCTATAACCAACCGTTAAAGGGAAGCTAGGTACTTAAGTGCTTCGCGCCGCCTCATTCTCCATGTTCACTTGTGAGTATTTGAGATTGAAGGGTAATCGAGGGTTTTGCCGCCCAAAGTATTATTATGTATCATATATATTTGCTTGGTTTCTTTGTTATTAAACCCTCTTGAACAATTTGGTTTTCACCAAAGTTCTAAAGCCAATCGAAGGCGTCCACTCCACGTGATCGTTTTCATTCTTTTAAGGCTTCTTTTAATCAAAAGTTTGATTCGAGGAGAGATTTGGTAGATTGTTGTCTACGAATACACACAAAATCCAAAAAAAATTAAAAAAAATTAAAAAACAATCAAAAAACACAAAAAAATTTGAAAATTCACAAAACACCAAAAAGAATCTTCTTTGCTCACCTCCACATTCTACGTCATGTTTATGCAAACTCGTAATCAAGCAAAACGAGCTCGCAAACGTCGTCAAAACCAAGGCAATTTGACTGAAGAAACTCCAATTGTCGAAACCGTTGTAGAACCAATAGCCACTATGGTTAATCGTACTATGATGGAGTTGCTTCAAGCACCCACCGAGGGTTTTGGAGAAGCTATTGTGATTCCCGCCATCCTTGCGGAGAATATCGAGATTAAGACGGGTTTAATGTCGATGTTACAAGCAAACAAGTTTCGAGGTCATGAAAAAGACAACCCGCCTTATCACATAAGGAATTTCAATCGTCTCACCGCAACAAGCAAGTTTAAGAATGTTCCGCATGATGCCATTAAGATGATGTTGTTTCCATACTCGTTTGATGGACCCGCAAAAATTTGGCTCGAGAAAGAACCGCCAAATTTGATTTTGACATGGGTTGATCTCGTCTCTAAGTTTGTGAACCAATTTTTTCCGCCATCTAAAACAACACATTTGAAAAATTAGATTTCAAGGTTTACACAACGTAATAATGAAAGTTTTCAATGGCATGGGAACGATTTAAAGAAATGTTACATGAATGTCCACACTATGATTTTTCGGAATTGCATCAAATTGATACTTTTTATAATGGGCTTAATGATCATGAACGAGATTATTTGAATGTCGTCGTGGGTGGTAATTTTTTGTGCAAAACGACGGATGAGGCTTTAAAGATTATCGAGAATAGATCTAAGGTTTATAACATGAATGCCTTACATGATGAAGCAAATGAGGAAATAGGTTTTTTGATAGATTTTTGACGCTTATGACACATTGGAAAGCACAAGATGCTTTGAATTCTGCATCGGTTAAAGCGGTTGAAAAGAGTTTTTATCTTGTGGTGGAGCTCATGATCTTTCCGAGTGCATTACCGCCGGTGGTAACACTTCGAGTGCTTACGTAGCAACGGGAACTTACAACCAAAACGCCCAAGGTTCCCGCCCAAATCAAGCTCCCCAAAATCAAAATACTAACAACTATCAAAACAACAATCAAAGTGGTGGTTATCAAGGCAATCAACGTAACTACAACAAAGGGAATTACCAAAGTGGGAATGGGCAAGTTCAAAATCAAAACCAAAACCGTGATTTTTAAAACACTACACAAGGTTTTCAAAATGCTCACACTAAAAATATTAATGGAGAATTTTTTGATTATGCAAAAGCAAACGATGCTAAGTTTGATAACATGCAACGTGAGATGATTAGTTTAAGATTCGAGTTGAAAAACTAGCTTAAAAACGAACTTGCTAATGAATTGAAAACTCATGCTAATAAAATGGAAGGAAACGTTTAACGTCTTCAACAAAATCAACAAAAGATGGAACAAGGTCAACATGAGATTAAGCAAGAGTTGTTAAAAGCAGATTTAAGGCAATCAAAATTTGAAGATCGAATGGGTAAAATGTTTGAAGCAATCATGTGTAAACCCTCTACCACGGGCAAGGTTTTCAAAATGCTCACACTAAAAATCTTAATGGAGAATTTTTTAATTATGAAAAAGCAAACGATGCTAAGTTTGATAACATGCAACGTGAGATGATTAGTTTAAGATCCGAGTTGAAAAACGAGCTTAAAAAAGAACTTGCTAATGAATTGAAAACTCATGCTAATAAAATGGAAGGAAACGTTCAACGTCTTCAACAAAATCAACAAAAGATGGAACAAGGTCAACATGAGATTAAGCAAAATTTGTTAAAAGCGGATTTAAGGCAATCAAAATTTGAAGATCGAATGGCTAAAATGTTTGAAGCAATCATGTGTAAACCCTCTACCACGGGTGGTCTTCCTAGTGATACCATTTCAAACCCGAAGGGAGAAATGAAGGTTATTACTACTCGTAGTGGTAAAACTTTCAAGTAACCAATCTCTCGTCCTAGTACTTCTACGGAGAAGGAAATCGAGAAAGAGCCCGAGGTGATGGTCGAAAAGGAGCATATCACAAGCCCATGAAGTATCGCTCATACCACACCTACGTTGAACTAATACCAATTATGGAACCCAAGATTCCAAGGCCGTTGCCTATGCCCCAACCCACACCACCCTTACCTTACCCTTCGAGACGAAACAAAGAGAAAATGCAAGAACGTAACAAACAACAAATCGATCTTTTTATAAAAATGTTTCAACAAGTGCATTTTAATGTGAGTTTAGCTGACGCGCTGTTATACATGCCTCATTTCGCTTCCACTTTCAAAGGTATGATGAACGATAAGGAGAAGCTTTCAAAGCAATCTAATTGTTCTTCGGTTTATCTTAATCGAATACCAAAAAAAGTTGGTGACCCCGGGAAGTTTCTCATTCCTTGTGATATACAAGATATGAAGAATGCCTCGCCTTGGCCGATCTTGGTGCGAGCATTAATTTGATGCCATTTTCCATTTGGAAATCGCTTTCGCTTCCGGCTCTTACTCCTTCAAACATGTCTATCGAGATGGTCGATCATTCTACACTTTTAGCATGTAGAGTAGCCGAGGATGTTTTTGTGAAAGTGGGGAAGTTCTACTATCCCGTTGATTTTATAGTAGTTGATATCTCCGCGGATCTTCAAGTTCCTCTAATTTTAGGTCGTCCATTTTTAGACACCTCGAGATCGCTTATCGACGTTCATGCAAGAACTATTACTTTGAGATTCAACGAAGAGTAACTTGTTATAAACGCTACTCAAAGCTCGACACCTTCTCACATTTATGCAATCGCTACCATCAATCACATTGACTTAGTTGATGTGGTTTGCGATGAGTTTTTTTTTTGGGTAAAGGGGAATAACCCCGGTAAAATATATTACGCCAAAAAACGTTGAAGTACAATCAGATGTAGGTGAAGTCCTAACATCACGGCCCGTTACATAGGCTACAACCAGCACATACACACAATGTGTACTAACCAAAACAACCCTAGATAGGAGTGACATGCCACTCTTATGCTAAATAAAAAAGTTGAAAACTATACATGATAAAATAAATTACAATACTGTCACTTTCAACTTATAAATCAAAAGTGATCTTCCTATCTTCCAATGTAGACGTACTAGACCACTACTACCATGCCCATAAAATCAGAATATGGGATCACAATCAATCACATTAAGATAAATATCTTATCTTAGGAAAGATAATTTTGGTATGGAAAACTCATCCATGATTATTGCAATAATTAACTGCCATCAAAGTCACATCACGTGACATGGCACAATACCAACATGTGACCAGCACATGTACTACAGATCTCCCCAAAACAACATACCCATGGTCGGACCATGCAAAACCCCAACGCAACCATGCAAAACGAACCAGATCTAGGAAATCATAGGAATCTTGCCAAAGATTCAAGTCATCATGCAGTAAACCCTTACAAAAGAATTTACCATGGATCAAAAACGAGGTAAAGCTCGTTACCATCCTAAGCGGATAGGACCCTGTTACCCAATTCATAACCAATATCTCCAGTGGTAACTATGACAACAAAATGCACATGATTCCCAGCCATGACCAATGAGCCCTAAAGATTCAATCAATACACAAGAACCCCTAAAAAGAGTTTACCCAGCGTCGCTGTCACCTGCATGAACAAACAACCATCACGCAGCCCCAAAAAACCCTAAACGGGTTTAATATACGATCCACCTCCATCCACAACAACCTGATCTATCAGAAAGATAAATAAGGAACGCGTGGATCTATAAATACAATCAGTCATTGAAACCCTAAAGAATGAAACAGAATAACGAAACCCTAATTACTTAGGGTTAGGTTTTGACTGATTTGAGACGATTTACCATAGATCAGAACATGAAGGTGTTGACACACCCCTTCTTGAATCATAACAAAACCACCGATCGGTTGCATACCACCAAGAAAATAATAAGGCATCAAAGATCTGACTAAGATTGTACAAAAACAACCCTAATACAAATAAACGAGTACATAATTAATTGCAAGGGGTAGAGATACGATTTGTGGATTTGTTTTGGCCGGAAAAAGAGTGGGAAGGGGTTTGCGATGAGTTCTCACAAGAAGTGTTAGGTTTTTCCGATAGCTCGTCAAGTGGCAATCCCACTATTCTGGATCCGATTCTTGCTAATTCTACACCAAATCTCACTCCATTCCAAGGAGGCGATTTTACTTCAAACGAAATCGACAATGAGGATGAGGTGATTATTGGTAATGATACTCTTATTCCACCATTTCTTCCGCCCCGGAAGTTATGAGTGTTGAACAAAAATCTTCAATCGAGGAACCGCCAATCCTTGAATTGAAAGATCTTCCATCTTGAATACGCATTCTTGGAAGGTGATGACAAGTTCCCAGTTATTATTGCAAAAGATCTTGCTAATGATGAAAAAACCGCACTTTTGAAAGTTCTTAAAGCTCATAAAGGGGCAATTGCGTGGAATATTTCCGACATTAAGGGTATTGACCCAAATTTTTGTACTCACAAGATTTTAATGGAAGAGGACTACAAACCCGCAATTCAAAGTCAAAGAAGGGTAAACCCAAAAATTCACGATGTCATCAAAAAGGAAGTCTTAAAACTTCTTGACGCGGGAATGATTTATCCTATCTAAGATATGCCATGGGTGAGCCCAATCCATTATGTCCCTAAGAAGGGAGGAATGACCGTTGTGCCTAATAAAAACAACGAGTTAATTCCCACTCGTGTTGTGACCGGTTGGAGGGTGTGTATTGACTACCGAAAGTTAAATGACGCCACTCGTAAACACCACTTTCCCTTGCCCTTCATGGATCAAATGTTGGAGCGTCTTGCGGGAAATGAATTCTATTGCTTTTTAGATGGTTTTTCCGGTTACTTTCAAATCCCTATTGACCCTCGTGATCAATAGAAAACTACGTTTACGTTTCCTTATGGAACGTTTGCTTATCGTAGAATGTCTTTCGGACTTTGCAATGCACCGGGTACGTTTTTTGGCTAAAAGGGCATCATCCCCGGTAAAATATATTCCCAAAAAGCGTTGAAGTACAATGGAATGTAGCGGAAATGCTACATTAACCTCAAGCTAACCAGCTTGAACAACCACTAAATCATATGACATGCCATATGAACTCTAACAAACAATTACAATACAAATTACACCAATAGGAAAAAACCACCTAAAAGCGCATAAACAATGAAAAAATGAGATCATCATGATGCATGAGAAGTGCGAATATCCGGCTGACGAGTTACATGGCGATCATCAATCACTATATCTTCGTCAGTCTCACTATCAGCATTCACCACATCATCTGTTGGGCCACCACCATCCTCCCAATCAGTGCCATCTTCCATCATACCACTCAAAGCACCAAAGGAATTCTTGTTGCTTGTCCCCGTTTGACTAGAATCAGGAGCCAAAACCTTATTATTAAGGAAACCCCTCTTAAGAATAGATCCATCCTTCTTTGGAGCAGCCGGAACTGAAGTACCTAACGACTCCGTTGGTTTAGTCATCTTAGAACTACCCCCTTTCTCAACAACATGATAAGAAAGATTAAGAGCCGGTTTAGTTAATTTAATCCCAGCAACCTGATGTTGCTTGTTCTTACCCTTCTTCTTCTTCTTATTATTCACTACCACAAAACCATCATTATCATTATCCATACGAGCTTCATCTACATCAACAACCTGTGTAGCAACCTCACTATTGACAAGCAAAGACAACTTAGGACATTTAGAATCAATATGATAAAAAATGAGACAAGTAGAGCATCTAGGAGGAGTCCACTCATACTCAATATCAATAGTCACCAAATTATGCCATTTATCTTTCTCAATCGGGATAGCAACAACCATGGATTTTTTAAGAACATCCGCAGCAGAAACCTCAATAAGTGCCCGAGCAAACGTACTTCGACCCCATGGATTGATACACATACTACTAGTATAAGAATCTAACATGATAGGTCGACCAATCTGAGATGTAATCAAGCTTAGACCAATTTCAGAATACGCAACTATAGGAACACGATGCAGTTTGACCCAAACCGGAGCCTTCCTAATCTCTTCCTTATGCAAATCAGTAATAGACAACCATACATTAAGAATTAATGGAACTTGACGAATCAGTCACGGGCCATTCTCCAAAACACTTTCCATACCATTTTTAGTCTCAAATTGGAATAGAAAAAACTCGTCCTGAAGTTTCACTCTTTTCAATCCATACTTGGACCATACGTTCTTCACATAATTTTTGACTAGCGGAAACGCTAAACGTTTTCCGATAAAATACCCAAATAATGTATTACTAAAGCGTGATCTTACCTCCTCAACAGCATCAAATGGAAGGGCCACAGCAGCCCCTGTTACGTTCTCTTCATTATGCAACTCTTGGATATGAATCGTCTTATTGAAACTAATGACGCAAACGTTTTTCCATTCTGATTAGATGAGCTCACCTCACCTCTAGGCTGAACCGAAGGGTGCTCGTAAGTGCCTTGGCTAGCAGTAGCACTGGTGCGTACCCCAACAGGCCCTAGTTCTTGAGTCGGCTTACCCCGAACAGCATTCCAACGATCATGAGAAAGAAATCTTCCACGATTGTTGTCATTACCAGCAACAGACTGCACCTCAGCCGCATTACTAGTCCTAGTCAAATCCACAATGGGATTCACCCCCGGTGATTGACCACTATGATAATGTTTACGAGGCTCAAAAAATCCCGTCCCATGAATACCTGCATCATGTAACCCCGACTGGTAATCAGACAATGGGTTTTGATGTTCCAGCGAATCAAAATCTTCCCTTTGATTACTTGATTGTAGTTGAGATACATCAACCAAATCCTGAGAATCACCCTTAAGTCTTTTCATTCGATCTCTAAGCTCATCAAGATCAATTGAAAACGGATCTGTGTTATCCATTCAGATGAAGAACAATCTCTCTCAAAACAATCATGAAACGACACAATCAACAGCAATAACCAAAACCCTAGCCGCCACTAGAAGACAAATCCAGCCGCCACACTCAAACCAAGCCCTAATCAAATAATAATAAAATAATAGCTTGAACAGACACAAAAACCCTATTTAACTTAATCAAAAACGAAACCCTAATCAACTCCTAGATTACTGGACCCCAGATCACAATCAATTTCAAGATCAAGATACCAAATGACGTTAATTAAACAAGTTTAATCAACGAAAAAAGTATAGTACTCAAAAATTAATGGGACGCAGGAATAAAGTAACCAGATTGATAACCAATCATTGAATCAATAAACAAATGAAGAATCATTTTATGTAAACAATAAACAAATCAAGAGGTGAAACGTTTAAAGTAAACAAAAACAAATTAATCACAAGATTACTGAAGCAGGGAGATCGGAAATCAAAAGGAAAAGAAAAAAGGAGACACCATTGATAAAGCTAGAGAGAAAATAGGATATTCTATGTTATACCAATGACTTTTTACTATTCTAAGAAGTGTTTTATGCACCGGGTACGTTTCAACGGTATATGATGGCTATTTCATGATGTGATCGAGAAGTCGATGGAAGTATTCCTGGATGACTTTTCGGTGTTTTGTGATTCGTTCACGTCGTGTTTATCTAATCTTGAGAAAATGTTAAAAGGTTGTGAAGAAACCAACCTTGTGCTTAATTGGGAAAAATGTCATTTTATGTGTAAACAAGGAATCGTCTTAGGTCACAAGGTCTCGAAAGCGGGGATTAAGGTCGACAAAGCTAAGATAGACGTCATCGCCAAGTTACCTCATCCCAAAACCGTTAAGGGAGTTAGGAGTTTCCTAGGCTACGCGGGCTTTTATCTTCGTTTCATCAAAGACTTTTCGAAAATATCTCGACCAATGACACACCTTCTCGAGAAGGATGCTCCTTTTAACTTTAATGAGGATTGTGTTAGAGCTTTCAAAACTTTTAAAAGGAAACTTACCGAAGCTCCCATTCTTGTTGCTCCTAACTGGGAATTACCCTTTGAAATCATGTGCGATGCAAGTGATTATGCAATAGGGTCCGTCTTAGGGCAACGTTATGAAAAGCACTTCCGTCCTATCCATTATGCTAGCAAGACGATGACCGAGGCTCAACTTAAGTACACCACAACGGAAAAGGAATTCCTTGCCGTGGTCAATGCTTTTGAGAAATTCCGACCTTATCTCGTCTTGCCTAAAAGCATCGTGTATACGGACCATTCGGCTATCAAGTATCTCTTAGCTAAGCAAGATGCTAAGCCGAGATTGTTTCATTGGATGCTCCTCCTCGAAGAATTTGATGTCACCGTGCTTGACAAAAAAGGAGCCGAGATCTCTCTCTTCTAGAATATCCTCACAAAGATGTTTTCGAGAACAAGGAAATTACCGAAACATTTCCTCTCGAGACTCTCGGTGTAGTGAATTCTAAAGACAACACCCTATGGTTTGCCGACATTGCAAATTATCATGCAGGGAACTTCATAATCAAGGGTATGACGACACAACAAAAGAGAAAATTCTTTTGTGATGTCCAGTTCTATTTTTGGGACGACCCTTATCTCTTTCGGGTTTGTGCGGATCAACTCGTTCGACATTGTGTCTTCGGTACCGAAGCTTCTAAAATCCTTAGAGCTTGTCACGAGGGACCCACGAGTGGTCACCAAGGTGCTAATCTCACGGATAAGAGAGTGTTCGATGCCGGCTTCTTTTGGCCTACGATCTATCGTGATGCACACGCACTTGTAAAGTCGTGTGATTCTTGCCAACGCCATGGAAAATCGTCGCAAAAGGATGAAATGCCACAAAACATAATTCAAGTTTGTGAGATTTTCGACATTTGGGGCATTGACTTTATGGGGCCGTTCCCATCGTCTCATGGAAACAAATATATCCTCGTCGCCGTCGACTACCTTTCTAAGTAGGTGGAAGCTAAGACTTTACCTACTAATGATCCTCGTGTGGTAGTGAAGTTTTTGAAGCAACTATTCTCTCGGTTTGGAACCCCTCGTGCTATTATAAGCGATCGTGGAACCCATTTTTGTAATGGCCAATTTAAAAAGGTTCTAAATAAATACGGAGTTACGCATCGTCTTTCTACGGCTTATCACCCGCAAACGAGTGGGCAAGTCGAGGTTTCAAACCGAGCTTTGATGAGGATTTTGGAAAGATCGATTGGAGAAAACCGTGCTTCATGGTCCGACAAACTCGATGACGCTTTATGGGCCTTTCGGACCGCTCATAAGACACCTATCAGTTGTACTCCTTATAAGTTGGTTTATGGAAAGAATTGTCATTTGCCCATTGCATTGGAGCATAAGGCATATTGGGCCCTTAAGCATGCCAATTATGACTTGAAGACCACGGGAGATCACCGGAAAATACAACTTAATGATTTGGATGAATTAAAAGATCATGCTTATGAAAATTCATTGATTTTTAAGGAAAAGACTAAAAAGTTTCATGATTCAAAGATTAAAAACCGGGTTTTTAACGTTGGTGATCAAATTTACTTTTTAACTCTCGTTTGAAGATATTTTCCGGGAAATTGAAATCTCGTTGGCCGGGTCCGTTCACCATAACACAAGTGTTTCCTTATGGGACCATCGAGCTAGCTCAAAATGATGGTCCTAACTTCAAGGTGAATGGACATAGGCTTAAGCACTACTTCGGTGGGGAAGTCCCTTCGTTGGACGACCGCGACCAAGTCACCTTCCCCAATGATAATTAGCATTGAGGGGATCGAGCTCATGACTCGGTAATCAAAATGAGGTGCCTCGTGGGGGAGATCCCATGCTTATCAGTTGTACATATTATCGCTTTCTAATGTAGTTAATGAGAGGGGATTTGTGCCCTTCCAACTCGTTGTCTCGTGGTTGTTTGTGAATGTGTTATCTAGATCATCATCATCGCCAAGATTGAAGACTCTCGTGTTCGTTTACGTGAGCCTCGATCGTTTGCTTGAAGAGTTTTTCACGAATCCATGACATATCCTTTATTCTTCTAACAATTATCTTTTAGTATGGGGGTGCTCCACCTTTAGACTCAAAACATTGAGGACAATGTTTAATTTTAGTGGGGGGGGGTGAATAGATACTTCCTTGCTACGCCCTCACGTTTTCCAATTTTCAACGTTTTGTTTTTTTTGGTAAAGGGTTTCCCCGGTAAATATATTAACCAAAAAAGCGTTGAAGTACAAAGGAATGTGGCTAAGATACCACATTAACAGCATGCTACAGGCAGCATGTTAACACGTGATTATGTCATGGCATAAACACAAACTAATCTAGAACTACAATGCAAGTAAACTAGAAAGAAACCAAGATGCAAACATGAAGTCACACATTGTCTTCAGCTTCCACCAACAACACGAAAGGAGCAAATGATGTCTAAATGAGCCTGCCTCCTTAAAAAACCTTGCCAAAGAAAACCCAGTGGGAAAAACCTTGGAAAAGGAAAAAAGAGTACAACCCTCACCCGGCACTCCCATCATGAAGAACTCTAGAGCTCGGCACCCTCCATTTGTCAAGCAGCAAACTCGACCTGGCAGACAACTTCTTAAAACAAAATGAAATCAACTTCAACCGAATAGTATCACAAATAAGCTGAACAAACCACTCAAGGGTGGCCTAGTGGCAAAAAGATTTGTGGCTATCACTCCAAAGTGTGTGAGGTCTCAAGTTCAATTCCCACTAGGTGCAAACAACCTTGAAGTGGCCACGCCAACCTCATGAAAAGTGAGGGCTTTACCTGGTTTGAGTCTGTGTGGCGGTGGGCTCAAACCCCGTGGATTAGTCGGCCAATGAGTCGGAAATCACGGTTACCAAAAAAAAAAAAAAAAAAAAAAAAGAAAAGCTGAACAATCTGATCAACGGCCAACAGCTTTTTCTTGAAAAGTCTTGAATTACGTTTCATCCATATAAAGTACGCAGTAGCAGTCAACACAAGACGGGCAAGGATGCTAGGACAAGACTTTCCCTTAGAAATTGGAATAACATAGGCTAAAATATCATCAATCCGAGGGGGGATGCTATCCATATCACATAGGCCCCGAACCTTAGACCAAACCTACATAGAATAAGAACATTCAAAGAAAAGATGGTCATGAGAATCCGGCACCAATTTACATAATAGACATCGTAGAAGGCTTAGATCCACCATAGGGCCAACATCCCATTGCCTAAGCCGATCTTGTGTCTTTAATTTTCTTTTAACCACTAACCACAAGTGGATAGAGTGACGAGGAATACAATGAGCAAACCAAACAACATGATACTAATCAACCATCAAAGCCCTATCCCGAATGGCGTCCCAAGCTAAAGAAACTGAAAAAGGATGTAGAACCCCATTTATATCCCGCCACATCAAATCATCATCATGAGCATCATTAATAACAGGGACCGGGATAGAGACAATGTTCGGAAATCTAGCATACGAATCCTACGGCCACTGCCAAATACCATCAGTAATAAGATCCCTTACCTTATTAGATAGAGAGAGCCCCAATCTTGTAATACTTCGAAACTTAAGAACGTCCCGTAACGGACATAAATCTGCCCATTTGTCAAACCACATAGAAGCCAATCTACCATTATTAATCTTGTACCAAATAAAATGACGAATGCCTGGTCTAATCTGTAGAAGTTTTCTCCAGCCCCAACTCATATCACCTATACATGGAACGTCCCAGAAACTTCGATCCTTTAACTTGTAAGAATAAATCCATTTAACCAATAAAGACTCTTTACCAAGTCCACCTTCATAAAATGGAGTACAAACAGAGTCCCAAGCAACTTTATCCTTACCTTTCTTCATTTCACCTTGACACCATAAGAAGCCTCTCATAAGCTGTTCCAAATCATGAATAATCCGAACAGGTAAAATAAAGACAGACGCCCAGTAGATATGCATAGATGAAAGAACTGAACGAACTAACTGGAGTCTTCCTGCTAAAGAAAGAAATTTATTGCGCCAATCATTAACTCTACTCTCAAGTTTTTCAACAAGGACTTTACAATCCCTATATAGAAGCCTGGACGAAATGAGAGGAACACCAAGATATCTGACAGGTAACTCGCCTTCAGCAAATGGCATGATATGTAAAATACTACTTTTAACAGCAGTAGCTACATTACAGAAGAACACTGTGCTCTTAGGGATACTTGGAACCAAACCTGAAGCTATCTTAAATTCCTCCAACGCATCCATAATAACCTGCACAGAGTCCAAGTGACCCCTAGCAAACAAGAAAAGATCATCTGCAAAACAGAGGTTGATAATACGCTGTTGCTCACAACGGTGATGAAAATAAAAAACCTCTGCATTAAGAACCCTTCGCTGCAACATAAGTGAAAGGATCTCCATGACCAACATGAAAAGATATAGAGATAACGGATCACCTTGCCTGAGACCTCTTTTTCCTTGAAACCAGCCATATAAATTACCATTTATGCAAATGGAATATGAAGTAGTAGAAACCCACGTCATAATCCAATCAACCATTAAATGATGGAATCCAAAACCAATTAGAATGTTACGCAGAAACTGCTAGTCCACCGTATCGTAAGCTTTCTGAATATCCACCTTAAAAGCACATCTTGGAGGACCAAAATTTCTGTGGTAATTCCTCATCAGCTCTTGCGTCAATAAGATGTTATCCGAGATCCTACGCACCGGAACAAAAGCAGATTGATTAATATTAACCAAATAGCCCAAATCCCCTCTAATACGGTTAGCAATTATTTTACTAATGCATTTGAAAATAACATTACAACAAGAGATGGGGCGATAATCAGTAATCTTATTTGGAACAGAAACCTTAGAGATAAGAACAATAATAGTATGATTAACCTCTTTAAGAAGTTTTCCATTAGAGAAAAACTCCAGAATAGCACATGTAAACTCATCACCCACAATATCCCAAGACTTCTTAAAAAATGCAGCAGTAAAACCATCCGGCCCGCTTTATCATCACTCATGGAGAATAACGCACTCTTAATTTCAGAATCAGAGATGACTCTAACCATATGGGCAGATTTCTGAGCACCAAGCTTTCGAACAAACAAATCAGACGTATTAAAAGAACCTGAAACACTTGCCTGACCAAGAAACTGCTCGTAATGAGCAACGAAAGCTCCAGGCACAACATCTCCATCATGAAGCACATTATGAGAATCACGAACCATTTCAATACGATTACGAGCCGCCCTACTCTTAACAGAGTTTTGAAAATAAGCCGTATTTGGATCACCTGCATCAAGCCATTCAATTTAAATTTTTGACGTAAAAAGCATTCCTCATAAAGAGAAGCTTCCTTAAAAGTAACTAGATAGTGAGCATGCTCTTCTTTCTACAACACATTGGATGGGTCTCTATCAAGGGCTTGTTGAACATCATCTAATTCCACACGTAGTCTAGTAACACGATCATGAAGATTACACTGTTCAAACAACAGTTTACGAAACAGAGCCTTTAAACCTTTTAAGCGTTTAACAAGCCTAAACATAGCACAACCATGAACATTAGCCAACCATCCGTTAGCTACCACTGCATGAAAACCCTCCTTATGTACAAGAAAATTACTGAATTTAAAAGGTTGGAATGGTCAGAAATCATGTAAGGTTGGAATATTGCAAAACAACCTGGAAACTCATCAAGAAACTTAATGTTAGACATAATCCGATCAATCTTTTTGAGAATACCATCATCACCCTATGGTTTCTCATTCCAAGTAAAATATAAACCTGTAGCATTAACGTCCATAACTTCTATAAGATTAACACACTCCTTGAATTCCCGCATGGCAATATTAGGAGTATAGTCGCCGCATGAGTGATCCTCAATATTAAGAGCAACATTAAAATCACCCAAAACAGCCCATGGCTTATCCCGCATAAAAGTAGCATGAGCAACCAAATTATTCCAAAGAACACGCCGATGGATATAGTAGTTATCAGCATAAACGAAAGAGCAGAACAAAGTACGGTTATCCATATGCGTTTTAACCTGACAATGCTTAACTTGACTTGTTTGAGACAACACCATAACATCCACATTATCATCATTCCAGCCAAGAATTATACGTGTCCCTTTAGGACACAAACCACCATTTGACGTCCACTTCCATTTGCTAAAAATCTTACGACACATATCATAAACACCTAAAGCATCAACATGAGACTCCAAGATAGCACAAACACTCAGATTATTTTCATTAATAACCTGACGAATCTCTATTCTTTTAGGGGATTGGTTCAGACCCCTTATATTCCACGAGGCGATACAAAACATTTAGAACAGTCATGGCAGGAGTGCTTGCCCCTGATTGAGAATTAAGAAGATTAGCAGATTCATCATAAATGTTTTCAACCTCCTCATCATCATCATCTCCACTTAGTTCACCTATATCCCCTGAAAGAGTCCCAAATGAATTCGACGTAGAAACGCCACTTACCACATATTTACCTTTATTTGAACTACTAGTATGCAACCTAGATTTGGTACCACTATCAACTTCGATATTATCACGTTTAGATACATTCGAAGTCTTACCAGGATTAGATGAGTTATCATGTATATGAGCACCAGAAGTAGACGACTTCGGACTAAAAGTAAAAGGAGTACCAACCTGGAAGCCTTTGCTTAACGGGACACCTCTCGGAATCTGTCTTCCTTGCTTTCCTTTGTTGTTATGCTTTCTACTATGAACTTGTTGAAATCCATCATCTTGTTCATGTATAACTTTAGGTGCCACTTTAGGGATAACACGTTTAGGACAAGTTTCAGCCGTATGATATTACATGTAGGGCATCTAGGCGGCTTCCACTCATATTCAACTTTAATAGTTTCCTTAGTAAACCCCTCACCCTCCAAATCAGGAACACCAATAGTAATTTTCTCATGTAAATCACAATCAGATTTAATTTCAATTAAACAGCGAGCAAAACTACTACGACCCCAAGATTCTTTACACATAGTGCTAGTAAAAGAATCAAGCATAATAGGCTTACCAAGATATGTAGCAATCAGACTAATACCCTCTTCCTCAAACAATTGAAGAGGCACATCATGAAGTTTAACCCACACAGGAATACAGGTCAATTCTTCTTTACGAAGGCTAGTCTTCATAGTATACCTTTAAAGAATAATGGGAGAATTAGGAATCATCCATGGTCCACCTTCCAACACAGCTTCATAACCAGATTGTGCATCAAATTGAAAGAAAAAGAAACCATTGGAATTCGTCATGATCCTTTTTAACCCAAATTTAGCCCAATTAGTTTTAGCATAATACTCAACCACTGGAAATGCCATTCGTTTACCAATAAAGTATCCATAGAGCGTATTATGAAAACGTGTATTAACCTTCTCAACCACTTTACGTGGAATAGATACCTGAATACCCTCAAACCTGTTTTCAGATATGACATAACCTATATTAACACGAGCAACAGGTGAAGCTTGTTGGATTGAACTAGCAGCAGCAGCATAGGAGTTAGATGGACCACCAATATCCACCGACTGTACAATAGGACATTCCTTCACAGTTTCCTCGACATCTATCACTGGATCACTTGGATTAGAAAACGCGAAATCAGCCATATTTGAGTCAAATACATCACTCCTCTCATTAGGGTTTATATCCAATTGTTCAAACGATAGCTCATCATTAACCAATTTACTAAACGTAGGAGATGAGACACTCACCTCTTTATGCTGATCCAAGGACATACGCATTGTTTTATTAGATAAATCTGGTGTAACCCTAGCATCATGTCCAATTGCTAATAAGGCTAAAAATGGCCTAATTTTAAAAAATTTCTTAGTTTTCATAAGTGTTTTTAAGACACGAATATATATTTTCTGATGGGTAGAATAAGAGTTAATTTTTGACTTGATGGGCATTTGAAGCCCTTTACATTCCTTAACTCGCTTGAATCAAGTTTTGCTAGACTTTTATATAGGGAACTTTAAAACGCAAAAGTCTTAGCTCATACTGGTTAAGAACAAGAACTTTTCGCAAGTTCCTATAATTGATCCTAGAAAGTCACTTACCAAGGGAACTTTAAAATGCATTCTCTAAACTTGAAAAAGTCTAACAAAGTGCAAGATCCTATAGGTGGCTTGAAAACCCAAAACTTCGATTTAATATAGTCTTAATGAAAGCTAATCAAAATTTGGCTTAATTTTGACTTGCATGGCTAAGTATTCAAAAATTCTCTTTAATTAGAGGTCTTTAAATAGTGAAGAACGAGAAGTGATAGAGTTAGACGAGGGATCATGCTAAACGTAGAACATGAAAATGTTCTTTCAAAAACTCATATGTTTTTAATTGTGGCTTTTTCTCCCATAAGATCAATGCATTAGGAATAAAATAATTGCAATAAGTAAGGTCGTACGATTTGAAAGGTTACCTAGCTTCTAGCCCAAGATCGTTTAAAAGTTGCTCGGGGTTGAATAGAGTTCATAGCCAAGGCATAACTTATTGAAGCGGGACGCGAAGATTGGTGAAGATCGAAAAAGGCCCTAACAAGGCACGAGGAGCTCTATTTTGTTTCTAAAGATCCAAGATGATGTGAAGAATCATTATTCCAAAATCAATATGAAGGATCGAGACACACGACGAAAAGCAATTACTCCCCTATAGATCATGGAGAAAGTCTATCAAAAAACACCCTTAAAAGGTATGAGGATAAATATATCCAAGTCCTAAAAGGAGGCGGATCGTTGTATATCAAAATCCAAACTAAAGATTGAACAAAAATGATGAAGTCGTGGTCTAAGTATGAAGAATCTCTCAAAAACGTCAAGTGAAGAAATTCCAAAATATGAAGAGAAGACCATAATTTCAAGAACGTCTTCCGAAGATTTGAAGTATGAAGTACATGCCAAATATCGGTCCGAGAAAGGTCTCAAATCGTGAAACGAGTTATGCCAAGATATGAACTTAAGGAGATTCACGAGAAGCCGTTTTAAAAGATTTTATCTTTAAGCTAACTATCAATTAAATCGTGCTACTTTATTTTTGGCCTAATAAATACTCAAATAAGTCAATATGAATCACTTGTGATCCATGACAAATAGTTAAAAAATTTTAGAAACCTTTTCTTTTCTTAATAACTAGGATTGCGGGGAGAAAAAGTATTACACAATTTGGACGTATGAGTAGTGTTAGCATTGTGACTTGTACCAACAATGATCTCGTTTTTGCACTTAGCATGGAATGTATGACAATCAAGGATGACGAACTTTATTCTATGGGACATTAACTTGTTTCTATTCATTGACCCTAAAAGTCACATTCGTGATGAAAATCATACATTATGTCTTTTACACATCTTCTTAGTATTGTAGCAAGTTTTACTTTTCAATAAAGGTTAATAAAATTGAATTTTGGAGATGCTTAGATACTTTATTCTAGCATTGCGTGAGGGCACAGCAATGGTTTAGTATGGGGGAGTGATGAGATGGCATTTATACATGATCTCATCGTTCTTTTCGGGCTTTAAATGCATAAAATGTCATCAAAATTCCATATATATGCTTGTGTTTGTTTACTTGTGTATTTTAGGTAGATATCGTGAAAAAGATAAAAGATCACAAAAAACAAGGAAAAACGAACACGAGAAACAAAGCCGCACAATGAACCGGGCCCTAGTTATGGATTTCTCAAAGAATAACCCTTGAAGACTTGAAGATGTACAAGAATGATCCCTCATTTATGAAGAATTGACATTAATACCCTTGTATATTCATAATTACAAGTTTGTTCCCTTAAGTTTGTCAAAATTACAAAAAGGTCCTTCATCTTTGAAGATTTGGCAAGTTTAGTCTCTCAAGAATCATAAATTGTCAACAATGGTCCTCCTCAAAGTCAAACTTACAAAGAAGACCCTTGAAGATCAAGAATATTACACATATAGTCCTTTTAAAATGGATAAAATATCAAAAGCACTGATGTTGTAATTATGCCAAAGTTGTATAAGCCCTAAATCCCTTTTTGGAAACTATTTGTGGCCAAACTATGAAGCATGAAACTATATTAACAAAGGATTCGGCTGAAATATTTGATATACCACTTTTGCCAAAACACAAGGGCCACTATTGCCATTCTGAAAGTTTAAAAAACAATAACACGCGCCAAACACCTTTTCCTCACTAAAATCGGATCAAAGTTACCACTGTTCACCATCCCCACCCCCATAATTTACTTCCACTAACCAAAGGGTAAAATCAAATTACCCTTACCCACTTTTGATTAAACATCACACAAACACATCCCACGCTTAAAACCTCACACCCACTCACTCAAGGACCCCACCCAAACCTGCCCTGCACCAATCAAGTGACAACTTCCTCTCCAAGGAATTCCACGTGGCAAGATCAACGTTCTACACTCCTTACTTGGCCCCAAAGCAAAAATGAACGTATAGGATTCAATTGGACAACTCACAACATCAAACGCGTCTAGAAGACTCAAGGGCAAAACTGAGATTTCATAGATTAGGTTTTAATGTATTTCCCATTCTAGAATCGTCTTTGTTCTAGATTTTCTCTTAGCTCTTTGTTATTCCTTTTTAAGTTTAATAAAATTTGGTTTTGTTTTTTGAAAATTATATCTCCTTTTTGTTATTTAAAATTTGGTATTATAAGAGGATCTGAGTTCCATATTTTGAATGTTTTGATCTTGTTTTGTTGAGTTTTGAGGAAAGGTTTTATGGTTTAAAATCCTTGTTTTCAAAAATCAGTCATTATTTGGTTCACCCTTGTGTTTGTTGATCTTAGCAGGTACAAGGAAGCTAGTGGTTATTCTGCTACCACTTAAGCTCTCACATCCGAAAGCATGGATGTATGTTTTGGAGGTGCACGTTTTAAAACTCTTTTATATTTCTGCATATTTGTATGGTTTATGATTGAATATGAGTTGTGATCTGTGATTGTCTGATTTTGTGGTTGAATCTTGTTATTTGGTGGTTATTTGTTGTTATTGAGTTTATTTGAGCTTGGTTTGTGGATTGAATCTAACTAATCCTTTGAAAAATTGGGAAATCAGTAATTTAAGGGGTGTTTGGGTTTACCACATAATCTAGGGTTGAGTTGATTTGAGTAAGTGTTGGTTTATGTATTGTGTTTGTTCTTGTTTTTATTGTTCTATTGGTTGTTTATCTACAAGTTTTGTGGTCTATATCACCATAATCCCACAATTGGCCATAAAATATGTTTTACTTGTTGTTTTGACTAAAATTTTGGGGACACCTAGATCTAAGGGTAGACTAGGGCTAACAAGTGCTAAATCTGAGTTAAATCAACCTGAGTAGTAGATTTGTGGTGTTGAAATTAGATCTGTGGTCAACTAGTTCAGCAAAAAAGGGTTTGGGTATCATTTGTTCATCAGTAACCGGTTTGTGCTTAAAACCAGATCTAATCTATGAACCAGTGTCTGAATTGAGTTGTTTCGTGTTTGATTAAGTTTTATTGAGATTGTGTATGCTTTTTGTGCAATCTGGCTGGCTTATTCTAGCTTAAACTGCTTATTTCTTCATAACTGTTCATTGTTCATATCTGTGTCATGTCTGATGCTTCTTTGAATTAACTGTATCATTTGGCTGAGTGATTTTCTGATTTCTTGCTTGATATTGACTCCTTATAACCCACTGGTTATAAGGGTGCCCTTGTTGTTCACTGAATCCAAGTAAATCTCTCAAAAATCAAAGGTCAAATAGTCAAAGCAGTGGGAACTCCTTTCCCCTGCTGCTAGCCACTGCTAGTGTTATTTTTGGTTCACTTCTAGCTTATTAAAACGTGCAACAACTTCAAATTGGTAATAGGTCTTCATCATTCGACCCATTTGTTCAATCTGGAGATTTTGGGTTGTTGGCTTTAGGGTTTGACTAAAAAACCAACTTGTTTGACTTTTACATAAGTGCTTATTGACTTATTCAGCTTATTTGGCTTTGCTTATTGGATGTTTCTTGATTGATTTGGCTTATTTAAGTCATTTAGAGTCTTTTGCAAGTTGAATCAAATTCTGACGTGGTCTAAAACTCTAAGTCGACTATTTTGTGGTTTAGTGGATTTGTACTTGGCTTATTTCTGGCTTATTGGTTGTGCTTTTTAAAAATTTCTGTTCACAGATCTCTTAAGCGTCCCAAAAGAAGGTTGTGTGTCAAATTAGAGCTTATGGCATTGGCTTATAGCTTAATGGGCCAAAAAGCCCATTAAGAATAAGCTGTTGCACATTTAAGCTGTGATAAGCTCGTATTCAGCTTTTTGGCCTTCAGAGTTTTGTGTTTAGAATTAAATTTTGAGCTAGATTGGTGATTTTCAGCTTATTTGGTTAAGGTTGATCTTATTGGGCCAAAAAGCCCATTTCATTGGACTGTTTTTTATTTTAGCCCATTTGGGGCCCATTAGGGGTATTTTGGTAATTTCATTTTCTGTTTATTTAGGCTAAAATAAACTAGTTTGCAAGTTTTTAGTAATTTTATAATTTTTGGATTTTTAATATTATTTTAATATTATTTTATTATTAAATTTAGTTTTTAATATTTATGCAACTTTTACATTTTTCCTATGTCAAATACATTAAGTTAGGATTTTTAGAACTATTAGATTAATTTTCTCATCATTTTATTAATTTTTAGAATTATTTTAATATTTTAATAGTTTTTAATCATTTAAAAATAGTTTTCATTAGATTCAAATTTCATAAAAATAGTTTTTAGTCTTAAGTCATTTTAGAGGTTTACAAAGTGAAAAATCTTTATTTGGGATTTTTATTAACTATTTGGATTTTTAGGGCTTTAATTAGCATTTAAAAATTAATATTTAATTAATTAAAAGGTTTGAAAAAGTTTTGATCATTTGTATACTCTTAGTTTATTTTTAGCTATTTTTGGAAATGTTTTGGGAATTTTTGGAATTAATTTTTATTTTGTCACTTTTTATGGTTTTTCGTTTTGTCGTCGTAGTATAATTTTAACGTATCCGTCATTCTCTTTTCTCATTTTTTCTTTCTTTCATATTAATCCAAAATCATTACGAGTTATTCACACACATATGCCTCCTTGGGAAACGAACTTTCACCTTTGGGTCAGTAGTTTTCCTAAACCGTCGTATTTAATACTTACCGCTTTTACCTTGTTTTACTAAACAAGTGTAATTTTACCACAATCAATGAGCTTGAAAAAGAAAAATGCACAACTGGTACAAACAGTCACACAACAATGTCTAGTAATCAATAACTTGGAAACCAGACATGCAAAGCTTGAGGGGAGGAAAATGTTGGGAATAAAATGAGCTAAGTCACTCAGACCCTAACAAGAGGAAATTGGACGCTGACAAGAGGAAATGAAGCGCTAACAGATCAAGCACTAACAAGAAATATCCAAGCGCTGACAAGAAGAAGTCCAACCACTGATAGGAATACTTAGTCAACATGTTTAATATTTGAAGTAAAGATATGCTCAATATTGTATTTTCTATATTTATCTTTACCTAGAATAGTTGATAGGTTATCCTTTGTACATGACTCCTTATGTTATAAAAGGAGGTCGTAGGGTTTGTAGTTGATACACATTATTCAGTTTTCATAACTTTCATTGTAAGCAAGTTCGATCATTAATCTAAAGTGAAAGTTTGGTTAACTGTTTGGTTGTTCTTTATTCTAAGTATTAATTCCGCATAACACTTGGATTGTTCATAACAAAAAAGTTTCTCTACGTGTTAAACTTGATTCAGTCTCGTTATTACAAAGCTAATAGATCTAAGTTTGGGATCAACAAGTGGTATCAGATCTTGTTGAGAATCTTTGATCTAGAAGAACAGTAAACCCTAGAAACACCAGAAACCCTAAAACCAAAAAAGATGTCTGCTACAGAATCTTCTTCCTCATCAAATCACAACCTAAAAATCCCCATGCTCGACCCGGATAACTTTTAACAATGGAAGCTCAATTTTGAACAATACCTTCAAATTCATGATCATACTCTTTGGGAAATTATTGAATTTGGAACTCAATTTGATAAAGCAGTTAGGATTGCTGCTGCTATTGCAGCAAGAACTACTGCTAGTTCTTCTGCTAAAGAGCGTAGAGAAAGACCTGAAGATGGAAGAGCTATCGCAACTACAGATATCGTCAAAATAAGGAATGACCTGAAGACATTAAGCATTCTTAAACTCTCTTTGGGTCCAAACAATCAACACAAGTACAGAAGTTTTGAGTCTGCCAAAGAACTTTGGGCAGCTCTTCAAATCAACTATGGTGGTAATGATGACACTACCAAAGAAAAGAAGAAGCAACTTTTGCATGAATATGCTGTGTTTAAAGCTCTTCCCAATGAGAAGCTAAGTGAGCTAAGAAGCAGGCTTCTATACATCACTAGCAAGTTGACCTTTATGGGAACAGAATATGATGATGCTGATATCATTACTACTTTCCTTAAAAGTCTTGGTGATGCATATTAAAGCTAGGTCTATCATTGCTACCAATACCCATAAGAGTTCTACTTTTGATGACATCTACAATAAGTTAAAGATTGTAGAGAATGAAATCTTACTGGATCATGGAAGCAAGTCAACATCTGGAAACATGGATTTCATCTCACATAGTGAAGCTCAAACCAGTGAAATAGAGTCATTTGTGCATCCTGTTACTGGATCAACTTGTGTAAGCGGTAGATCAACCTTTGTCAGCGCCTCACATTCTGACGCTGACACATACAATGTTGACTCACCAAAGCTTAAACCTGCTGGTATTGATCTGGATACAGTATGTGCATACATTGCTGCATTGCCCAATGGTTCTTTGATTACATATGAGGATCTTGAGCAAATCAGTGATGAGAATTTGGAAGAGAAGGAAATCAAGTGGAATATGGAACTTGCAAGCATAAGGGCCAACAGATGGAATAGGAGATTTAGAAGAAAGATGACCTTTAATGCTAAAGACACAGTTGGATTTGATAAATCCAAGGTTGAGTGTTATAACTGCCATAGGATGGGTCACTTCATGAGGGAATGCAGATCTCCAAGAATATCTGATGCTGAAAAGACTTCAAGCTAAATAAGGTTGAAGATACTAAACCAAAGGCTATGGTTGTCATGCAAGACATTGATGGTGTTGGATGGGACTGTGGCTTTCTGGAAAAGGATGTGGAAGAGAATCAGGCTTTGATTGCTGAGAAGGAAGAAGAATAGCATGTTCACTTTGCTCTCATGGCCAATTCCTCGTCTTCATCAGATAATAAGGTATATGATGATGCTTTCTATAGTAAAGGCTGTCGATTAAACACTGAAAAGCTTAACAAAGAAAATTTAAAGTTAAAATAAGATGTGTTTGATGTAGAATGTAGGCTATCGAATTATAAAATGTCACTTGCACAAACTAAAAATACTGTAGAAAAATATAAGAAAATGGAATTTGACCTAAAAGATCAAATTAACGTTTTGTCTCATGATCTTAAAGTTAGTTTTGAACTTAGGGACACTCTGATGGGATCCAGAGGAGAAGTGCAAGTTAAGTTAGATGAAGCCATTAAGGATAAATAAAATGTAAGGCTTAAATTCAAAATTTTTGATAAAGCCAGCAAAACCCTAGAAAAATGTGTCAATGAATAAAGAAACCCTAGGGATATGTTTGGGATTGGGATGAATGAATATGTTGCTGTTCCTCCACCTGCTGGGAACTTTTATGGTGTTTAGAGAAAAGATCTCTCTTGAAGGTATTCCAGAACTCCAAGAAGAGGAATTTATTCCTCCACCTAGAGTGCTCACCTAGTTGAGGAATATCAACAAAAGGTGACTGACCTTGAGCAATGGAAAGTAGACAACCCTTTTCTCTTTGTTTAGGGTGGAATGCTTAGTGAGAGTCCATTTGTGCCTACACCCATTACTGTGCGCAACCCCACTACTGGAAAACCTGTTGACCTTGGCTCACCAGTTAAGAGAAAACCTAGTGTTAAATATGCTGAAATGTATAGAAAACCTAGGTCACCACAAAGCCAAGCTAGTGTTAATAGGACATGTTTCTTTCAATCTATACTTAAGGTTATGTCTAGAAAAGCTTGTTATACATGTGGGAGTTTTTCTCACTTGGCCTATAAATGTGTCAGTGCTTCAAAATTCAACGCTGACAATAGGTCAACCATGGTCAAACCTAGACCTTTTTTCCAACCAAGTCCACAAGTCACTAGACCAGCTCCCTTCTTTACTAAAGGGACAAGTACACATGGAGAAAGGCCCTTTCAAAAGACCAACACATGGTCAAACAGACAATGGGTTCCTGTAGCAAACCCTAATCTAGGCGCTGACAAGAACAATTTCAGCGCTGATAGAAAAAAATTCAACGCTGACAGGAACAATTCCAACGCTGATAGCTCTAGGTTTGGTATGAAAATGCCACAACAAGCTGGTGTTAGACCTTGTGTTAGACTAAGTAACAATAAGTACTTACAACCTAAGGGAAAAGGGGTCTAAAGCTTCATCTGGTTTGACATGGAGACCTAAACAAGACCAAAACCCTAATTCAGATGGGATTTCTATGACTTGCAACAGATTTCATTATCTTTTAAAGGTCATTACTAAATCAATTGGGGTAAAGTGGGTGTTCAGGCCACAAAGGGATGAACAAGGGGCTGTTATAAGGACTAAATTTGTTTGTGTTGAACAACCACATGAATCCAAGTCTGCTCAAGCTTGGGTTCCCAAAGAAAAATAATTTATTTTCTTTATGTGTAGGGCATTCAAAAGCAGGTTAATGATCATGGATATTGGGACAGTAGATGCTCTAGGCACATGACGGGGAAGGAAGATTATTTGTCAAATTTTACCCCCATTAAAGATGGTGACAAAGTGTACTTTGGAGGAGGCTATGGGACTATTTCGGGCAAAGGCACTCTTATCACCAATAATTTATGTTTTGAAAACGTTTTTTTGGTAAAAGCACTTGACTATAACTTGCTTAGTGTGTCACAAGTTTGTGATAACAAAAATAAAGTTCTTTTCACTGATATTGAATGCTTGGTGTTGTGTAAAGATTTTAAGATGCCTGATGAGAAGTTTATAGAATATAGAACACCTAGGCATAAGGACATTTATAATGTTAATCTCAATGGGATTAAAATGAACAAGAATATGTCATGTCTTTATGCTAAAGCTTCAGTAGATGAGAGTAATTTATGGCACAGAAGGTTAGGGCACATAAATTTTAAGAATATTAATAGACTTATGAGACATGATTTAGTTGATGGTTTGCCTTCAAAAGCTTTCCACAATGATCACTCTTGTGTTGCATTCCTTAAAGGCAAACAACATAAAGTCTCCTTTAAGTCTAAAATTGTGCATTCTAGTTGTAAACCACTTCACTTGCTACATATGGACTTATTTGACCAAACTAATATAGAAAGTTTAAATGGTAAATCTTATTATTTTGTTATAACTGATGATTTTTCTAGATTTACTTGGACTTTCTTTTTGGCCTTAAAAAGTGATATTGCCACAGTTTTGATTAACTTTATTACCCAAATTGAAAAGAAAATGGGCAATGAGGTTAAAGTTCTTAGAAGTGATAATGGTGGTGAGTTTAGAAATAAACTATAAGATACCTTTTGTGCTAATAAAGGGATTACTAGGGAGTTTAGCATAGCTAGAACTCCACAACAGAATAGTGGGGCTGAAAGAAAGAATAGAACACTCATAAAAGCAACTAGGACAATGTTGGCTGATGTTAAGTTTCCCATTGCTTTTTGGGCGGAGGCTGTAAACACAGCCTGCTATGTTCACAATAGAGCATTGGTCAACGAAATCCATAATAAGACACCTTATGAGCTATTTTGGAATAGGAAACCTAATATAAGTTTTCTTAAACCCTTTGGATGTCATGTAGTGATACTGGATACTAGTGATGCCTTAGGAAAATTTAATGCAAAAGGTGATGAAGGCTACTTTGTGGGTTATTCTATGCAGAGCAGGGGGTATAGGGTTTACAACAAGAAAGAAAAACGCATTCTTGAAAAAGTACATGTTAAGTTTCTAGAGAGTAAACCTAGTGATCCTGAGAGTGGACCAGACTGGTTCTTTGATTTGGAACCATTATCTAGGAGCTTGAAATATATGTCTGTCACTAATCCAGACATTGTGAAAAGAGATTCAAATGTTGTGGAAGAACCTATTGTTAAAATTTTAGGTAAACAGGTTGCTAAGGAAGAAGGATCACATGCAGTCAAGTCAGACCCCATACTTGAGTATGTTACCATTCCTATATGGACTGATGGGTTTGCACAAGCATCTGCTGCTGCTAAAAAGGAGGAAGAAGGGCCACAAGAAAAGCCAGTTGATAAAAACATGCATGCATCTTCAAGCGCTGACAAAGACAATTCAGACGCTGACAAGTTAAACTCAGACGCTGACAGCTCAGACGTTGATAACCTATTTGGACATTTATTCTCGTCACATACTTTTGAACATGGTGAACCTTCCATACTCAATCAAGAGGTTAATTCAAGTGAGGATGGGAGTGGAAATGAAGATGATATTAGCAACATGGAATCTGATATTGAAGACAACACACTATTTGGGGGAGGAATACTTACAACGGTGGCCAAAAATCATCCTCCTTCTCAAATCATTGGTGATGTTCAGACTCATGTTCAAACAAGGAGGTCTCATCAGACTCAAGGTGGTTTCATTGCCAATATCCACAAGAAGGAAGATACCCCTCTTGTGCAGTCATGTTTGTTTGCTTATTTTCTGTCCCAACAGGAACCCAATAAGATTTTTGATGATCTTAAAGAACCAAGCTAGGTGGAAGCAATGTAGGATGAGCTTCACCAGTTTGCCATTCAAGATGTATGGGAGCTAGTGGATTGTCCAAGGTATGTTAGACCTATTGGGACACGTTGGGTTCTAAGAAACAACAAGGATGAAAGAGGGATTGTGGTCAGAAACAAGGCACGTTTAGTTGCTCAAGGTTATACACAAGAAGAAGGAATAGACTATGAAGAGGTTTTTACACCTGTTGTAAGGATTGAATCAATAAGGATTTTCCTAGCCTATGGTCCTTGTAGAAAAGCTTGAGAGTAGAGTTAATGATTGGCGCAATAAATTTCTTTCTTTAGCAAGAAGACTCTAGTTAGTTCGTTCAGTCCTATCTTCTATGCATATTTACTGGGCGTCAGTCTTTATTTTACCTGTGCGGATTATTAATGATTTGGAACAGCTTATGAGAGGCTTCTTATGGTGTCAAGGTGAAATGAAGAAGGGTAAGGCTAAAGTTGCTTGGGACTCTGTCTGTACTCCATTTTATGAAGGTGGCCTTGGTATTCGTAAGCTTGCTGACTTTAATGCTGCTTTAATGGTTTCTCATATTTGGTGTATATTGACTCGTAAAGATTCTTTATGGGTCAAATGGATCTATTCTTACAAGTTAAAGGATAGAAACTTTTGGGATGTTCCTTGTATTGGTGACATGAGTTGGGCCTGGAGAAAACTTCTCCAAATCAGATCACGTGTTCGTAAGTTTGTATGGTATAATATTAATAATGGTAGAGTTGCTTCTATGTGGTTTGATAATTGGGCAGATTTATGTCCTCTACGGGACACCCTCACGGTCAGTAATATCAATAGATCGGGGTTCTCTTTATCTAATAAGGTGAGGGATCTTATCGTTGATGGTGCTTGGCAGTGGCCGCAGGATTGGAATACTAGATTTCTGAATATTGTTTCTATACTTGTGCCTATTATTAATGATGACAAAGAAGATGAGTTGCTGTGGAGGGATATTGGTGGTATTTCTCGGCCGTTTTTTGTGGCTTAGCTTGGGATTCCATACGTGATCGGGCTATGGAAGTTAATTGGTATAAAGTTGTCTGGTTTTCTCATTGTATTCCTCGTCACTCTATTAATTTGTGGCTGATGGTTAGAAGGAAATTGAAGTCGCAGGATAGGCTTAAGCAATGGGATGTTGGCCCGTTGTTTGATTTAAGCCTTCTTCGGTGTCCTCTATGTAGTTTGGTGTAGGACTCCCTTGACCAATTTTTCTTTGAATGTTCTTATTCTATGCAGGTTTGGTCTAAGGTTCGGACCTTGTGTGGTATGGATATTGTCCCCCCTCGTATTGATGATATATTATCTCATGTTATTCCAATTTCGAATGGTAAATCATGTGTTAGCATTCTTTCTCGTCTTGTGTTGGCTGCTACTGCTTATTTTATTTGGATGGAACGTAATTCAAGACTATTCAAGAAGAAGCGGATGTCTGTTGATCAGTTATTTCAGATTCTATGTGATACTATTCGTTTGAAGTTGATTTCTTTCCTTTTCAAGAAATTATCTACCAGGTCAAGTTTGCTGCTTGACAAATGGAGGGTTCCGAGCTCAAGAATTGTTCCATGATAGGTGTGTTGGGTGAGTGTTCTACTCTTTTTTCCTTGTCCAAGGTTTTTCCCACTGGGTTTTCTTTGGTAAGGTTTTTTAAGGAGGCAGACTCATTTGGATTCACCCTGCTCCTCTCATGGTGGTGTTGGATGCTGAAGAGTGTGCGCGGATTCATGTTCACATCTTGGTTTTTATCTAGTTTACTTTTGTCTTCTAGATTCGGTTAGGGCTTTTGATGTTTCATAGTCTTTGTTAACAAGCTGCATGTAGCTTGAGGTTAATGTGGTATCTCAGCCACATTCCTTTGTACTTAAACACTTTTTTGGTTAATATATTTACCGGGGTAACCCATTACCAAAAAAAAAAGATTTTCCTAGCCTATGCTTCTTGCATGGGTTTCACAGTTTATCAGATGGATGTGAAGAGTGCTTTCTTATATGGCACAATTGAAGAGGAGGTGTATGTGATGCAACCTCCTGGTTTTGAAGATTCAAAGCATCCAGACAAAGTGTATAGAGTCAAGAAAGCAATGTATGGACTTCATCAAGTCCCAAGAGCATGGTATGGTACATTCTCCACCTATCTAGTGGAAAATGGGTTTAAGAGGGGCACCATAGACCATACCTTATTTACCAAAAATATTGGTAAGGATTTTCTACTTGTTCAGGTCTATGTGGATGATATTATCTTTGGTTCATCAAATCCAAAGATGAGTGAAGACTTTTCCAAGCTCATGACAGACAAATTCAAGATGAGTGCAATGGGAGAGATGAACTTCTTTCTGGGTTTACAAGTCCAACAGAAAGAAGATGGTATCTTTATCTCTCAAGACAAGTATGTAGCAGAGATCTTGAAAACGTTTTTTTTTTCACATGAAAAACGGGCTAGCACACCCATGGATAGGGGACACCATTGTGGAAAGATTGGAGATGGTAAAGAAGTGGATGTCAGGCATTATATATCAATGATTAGGTCATTGATGTATCTTACAGCCTCTAGACCTGACATCATGTTTGCTGTGTGTGCATGTGCACGCCATCAAGTGACTCCCAAAGAGTGTCATCTTTATGCTGTCAAAAGGATTTTTAGATACCTTAGGTGCTATCCCACCTTGGGATTATGGTATCCTAAAGATTCTCCATTGGAGCTTATTGGCTATTCAGACAGTGACTATGGAGGTGATAAGTTTGATAGAAAATCCACAACTGGTGGATGCCAATTTCTTGGGAGCAGATTGATATCTTGGAAATGCAAGAAACAAAAAGTGGTGGCCAACTCTACAACTGAAGCAGAGTATGTTGCAGCAGCTGCTTGTTGTGGAAAAGTTCTATGGATACAAAACCAACTGTTGGATTGTGGGTATAATTTAATGCATACCAAGATATTTGTAGATAATAACAGTACATTATGCATTATTAAGAATCCTGTACATCACTCTAAAACAATAAACATAGAAATTAGACATCATTTTATAAGAGATTGTTTTGAAAAAGGTTTGATACATCCAGATAGGGTAGACACAGAAGAAAATTTGGTTGATCTTTTAACTAAACCTTTTGATGTTGGGAGGTTCCAGTACTTCGTAACAAGTATTGGAATGACCAATCTCACCTAAATGTGTTTTTGAAATCATTGCATAGTTTGTACAGGATGTGTACTTTTATTAGTCTTTGTACAAGATTAGATTTTCCACTTTGTTTTTCTAACGCTAACAAAGGTTATTTGAACGCTGACAAGTGTTAAAATTGCCGTTGATAGCAATATGTTAGTTTTGTGGTTTTTGATCTAATCATGCAGACATTATGAGCATTGTACTAATGGATACAGAGTTGCTTATGGATCTTTGGAGCTTACAAGGAATGTGTTAAATCTTATGGATGATGGTTGGAATATTTACATTCCAATCTTGACATAAATTTTTATTACATACTTTTATTTGGCAACTTTGTATATCATGGTTTAAGGGGAGGTTTAGGAAACCTTTAGGCTTTTGGGTATTCTTAGAATACTCTTATCAGAATTCTAGAATATGTCCATTGGTGAGTACGATTTAGTTTTCTAATTCGTGAGGCACTGTAGCATGCAAAGTTGATATACTGTGCACGCTGCCAAGACTTTTTGGCCTAGAATTGGGTATGGTCGGTTGGGAGACTTGCGAACATTTTTATTGGGATTACCTGGGAAGTTACAAAAGGTTTCATGAGGTAAATTTACTGTTAAGAACTTTGGTTAGCAAGGGACACTTGAGGAAAATTATGTCTATCTTGCTTAAGCAAGTGTGCATGAGTGGACAGTGCTTGCCACCCTATAGTCATTTTCAGTCTTAGAGTTATCTTCACTAGGGTAAACTTCTTTGTTAATGTCCTTTTTATTTTTGATTATTTTTATTTTTGGACGCTGACATTTTTTCTTTCCAAACGCTGATAAGACCAATTTAAACGCTGACATGGCAAATTTTCAACGCTGACAAGAATATTAGTCATTATACGTTGATGTTTACTTTTTGACCGTTGAAAAACATTGGGTCCTACCCAGTTGTTATTTTTGACAAAAATATGGGCCGTAATTTTAGAGAGTTGGTGTAAAACCCGCATGCTTTTACCATGAATAGTACCCTTATGATCGTACGTACATGATTAGAACTTTCCTTTTATAGCACGTTTACGTTTCCCGAACAAGACTTACAAGTATTACGTACGTGATACATCACGATAAGTATTTAATACGTATTAAGACACGATAATTATTTCGATAATAATTATAATCACGAACATACGAACATGAAATCACGAACGTAAATAATCACGAGCTTAGTATTAGGTATTTATGTATATTTATTACGACCATGAATAAATATAATAAGACACGAATGATAGCTATTTAAATCACGTAAAACACGAACACGAGAACAAGTATAATATTTGACACGGAAAAACATTTGGGTTACCCCATGTGGGCCCCTTAGCCGCGGCTAGACACAAGGAAAAGGGCCAAGCCCATGCAATTTTACTAAACAAGAAATAAAGGGAAAACTTATTTTCATAATTACAAGAATTAGAAAAAGAAGAAAACCCTAAATCTCTTTTGCTCTCTCTCTTGGCCGCCGGGTGTAGAACACCAAAAAGGGTGTGTTTGGTTGATTTTGGTGGTTGATTTCTTGCAAGTGTGTTAGTGTTATCGTTCTCCTTTGATTCACGCAATCGGTAATCCTTAAACCCTTTTTCTTTATGTTTATTTAAATCAAGAACACATGAAATCATGAGTGATATTAAAACAAGTAAATACATTTAATAATCATGGGGGTAAAATTAATTAGGGTTTAGGGGGTGTTTGTTTTTGGCCGACGCATGGAACCGAGACCAAGGGGGTCTCCGCTTATTTTGTTTCACACCAACCGACACCTCAAGGTCTCGGTGTGTGTTGTGTGTCTCGGCCGCAGGAGAAAAGGGAACCCCGACCTTGGTCGGGGTATGTTTGGTGTTCGGCTGGGTCTTGGCTAAAACAAGAACCACCACCGGCTTAAGCCGGTGGCTAAATAAGGAAAGCGTGGGGAATGTAAGCCGCGGCAGCACGGGGAACCACCGGCTAGCCGGTGGGAACTCTTGCTAGCCGGCGGCAAGCCATGACCAAGGGCGCTTGTTGACCGGTTCACGGGTCCGGTCCAAGGGGTTCACAAATCCGGTTCACGACATGTTTAGATTGAAACACAGGTTCGGTTCATGGGTTATTTTTGCAAGTTAATTATTTTACAAGGTTAATTATTTTAACAAGATTAAATTAAATTAATTAAAACATGTACATGATTAATTTAATTTATGCATGACTTAGGTTATTAATATTATTATTAATACATGAATTTTAACCTAAGTAACTACCATTTTATTTAGACTATATAATTAATTAATTATTAAAATCATGACTTATAATTAATTAATTTACATGACTTAGGTTATATTATTAATAGATAATAATACATGTTTTAACCTAAGTATTTTTACCATTATTTAATTAAATCATGTTATATTTAATTAAATACTTTAACCTATAGTTTATTTAATTTACAAGAAATAATTAATAAACTATACTATTTAATTTCAAAACTTAGAGTATTAATCAGTAAACACTTGAGCTTATATAATTAGCTTAATAATCCAGCTTATTTCTATTTATAGAAACTTTCTATTTTTAGAAACTTATCTATTTTAAGTAGTAAATCTATTTTTGGAAACTTTCTATTTTTGGAAACTTTCTATTTTAGGAAACCTGCTATTTTTAGAAAGTTACTTATTATTACACAACAAGTATAATAATAAAATAAATACAAGAAATACTTAATCAGAATAGACATAATACATGATAAACACAGTATTAAGCTTTAATCAGTAAAACATGACATGAACATATAAAACAAGCTAAGACATGATCTAAAACCAGTTATGTACTTAGTAATCAGATACTTATACACGTATGTATTTATGTAGCATAGTGATACCGAAGTATGACTCTCTTCCGTTCGTCTTCTTCGTTCACTGGACACAAGGTGCGGATTCTCGGTCCTTTCAGTATGGACATTCTTTCCTTATTAGGATTTCCCGTATGCAGCCAACTGTTTTACCCAGTATATGTTTTATATGTTTTTGAATTGCTTATGTATAATAAGATACCTAAAGCCATATACATGCATGACCAGTTTCACCTAGTTATGGAGGTACCATAACCATAACACTTGAGGCACCATTGTTATGACTCCACCACGACGGAGTGATAGCTCGTGGCGTCCCTTCAGCTTTTGGCCATATTATTATTATCAGGTGGGGCGTATGGGTGAATCCTAGTTTACATGTTTTCAGCAGATTATTTAGGTGAATGTGGTGTGTGCCTTGCATCCTTTACAAGGAGCTAATCCCTCCTACCCAAACCAGTATATTAAATTAGAGGCAGCCCCTCTAATTTGCATGACGGGGTCACCCCTCCAAGTATTCATGCACGTTGATAATTTATGACCTATATTGGCTAATGGTAAACATGTTAAACAATTTTTATAAGATAAACATAAGGCTTTTCATACTATAAAACCAGTTTTACTAAGATATACCAGGTTATTCAGGACTTAGTCTTTTCCGCTGCTTCATGCTTATATGCTTATATTATTCTTGTTTTATTTGTATATCCGTGCACTGAGCGTTATGCTCAGTCGTTTTCCTTTCATGTTCCCAAAACGGCAGGTACTCAGGGACGCTCGTAGACTTTATGCGTACGTGCATATGGATCGGAAGCTTCCTAGCCTTCTTTACTTTATGCATTTCTTTATACTTTGGTACTCATTTCCATGGACATTGTTTAGTCCTTTTCATTTAAAGTACTTATGTTTGTGTGTGATGAGTTCTACTTTTGGGGTACCGATGTTTGATTATGGTATTTCCTTTATGGTCATGTGATGTTTAATAAATTATCCTTGTATGCTTTGATGACACGCCATAATCACGCATGACATTCCATTTATCAAAATGGGGTGTTACAATTATGGTATCAGAGCCAGGTTTCGACCTATAGGCTCTTAAAACACGACCTGTGATTAGTGGGTAGTCACTATGGTCTTCCTAGAACTGACAGTCGGTTTTCATGCCTTCATCAATTTCATGCATACATATATATGTCATTGTCACAGGTTTATGACTAAGTAATGGTTGGTACAGGACTGGCCCTATTTAGTCGCATGTGTTTTATCGAAACTTTTAAATTTAGGACCGACCCATTGGCGTCCCCTCGCCATGTCTTTTGTTTTGAGTGAACTGACCATAGACATTCACTCTCGCGCATACAAAAGTTTTCATAAAACTGCATCATGCATTCATGTACTAGTTTTTCCTGCATAAAATTTTTCTCATGATTTATTGGTATAAATTTTTATTCATCTATATAGTTTATGTTTTGATTAGTTTAATCATGTATTTTATGTTATACTGTCACATGGTTCTCACACGCGAGTAGGAACAACTCAATGCAGCAATCCAAGCTGCAATGCAAGCTATGCTTCCTCAGCTGAGGAACGAAATCAGGGCCGAGGTTCAGGCTGCCAACAACTAGCAGCAACACCCAGTACCTCCTCCTCCTCCTCCAGCAACATTGGTTACATGGCTGGAGAGATTCAATAAGCTCCGCCCTCGAGCTTTCGAGAGAACAGATAGCCTCAGTGAAGCTGAAAGCTGGTTGGCTCACATTAAGAAGATATTCGTTGCTACGGGTTGTGACCCCGTCTTCAAGTCGAGGTTGGCTTGCTATAGATTCGAAGGTGATGTACTATCATGGTGGATGGCATTGAAGCAGTCTGAGGGAGGTGATAATTGGAGTGGATGGTTTGACTTGGGCTCAGTTCAGGGATTTGGTGATGGGATAGTTTTTCCCAAGTCTGAGCAAGACAAGCTGAAGAGGGAGTACCATGGAATCCGGCTGAAAGCTGGAGAGAATAGCAACGAGTTCATGCAGCGCTTTCTTCACTTGGCTGGTTGCCTTGGTGCAGCAGCAGGTACTCCTGAAGAGCAAGCACACCACTTCAGGTGGGCTCTTCGCACATCGGTCACAAAAAACTTGGTGTATGCTACGTTCAACACGGTAGCACAAGTGGCCGATGCAGCACGTAAGCTGGAGATGCTGCAGGAAAAAGATGAGTTCGGGGAAGCAGAGAGACCCGATAAGAGGTAAACATTCGTGTTCAAACGGTGACCAATCCGTATTCTTTCAATATATGTCAATATTTCATCTCTTTAAACTGTATCTTTCAGGAAAAAGACTGGGGACCGACCCATTGGCGTCCTCTCGCCATGTCTTCTGTTTTGAGTGAACTGACCATAGGCGTTCACTCTCATGCATACAAAAGTTTTCATAAAACTGCATCATGCATTCATGTACTAGTTTTTCCTGGATAAAAATTTTCTCATGATTTACTGGTATAATTTTTTTTCATCTATATAGTTTATGTTTTGATCAGTTTAATCATGTATTTTATGTCATACTGTCAGATGGTTCTCACACGCGAGCAGGAACAACTCAATGCAGCAATCCAAGCTGCAATGCAAGCTATGCTTCCTCAGATGAGGAACGAAATCAGGGTCGAGGTTCAGGCTGCCAACAACTAGCAGCAACACCCAGTACCTCCTCCAGCCACATTGGTCACATGGCTGGAGAGATTCAATAAGCTCCGCCCTCGAGCTTTCGAGAGAACAGATAGCCCTAGTGAAGCTAAAAGCTGGTTGGCTCACATTGAGAAGATATTCGTTGCTATGGGCTGTGACCCCGTCTTCAAGTCGAGGTTGGCTTGCTATAGATTCAAAGGTGATGTACTATCATGGTGGATGGCACTGAAGCAGTCTGAAGGAGGTGATAATTGGGTGGCTGGTTTGACTTGGGCTCAGTTCAGGGATTTGGTGATGGGATAGTTTTTTCCCAAGTCTGAGCAAGACAAGGTGAAGAGGGAGTACCAAGGAATCCGACAGAAAGCTGGGGAGAATAGCAACGAGTTCATGCAGCGCTTTCTTCGCTTGGCTGGTTGCCTTGATGCAGCAGCAGGTACTCCTAGAGAGTAAGCACACCACTTCAGGTGGGCTCTTCGCACATCGGTCGCAAACAACTTGGTGTGTGCTACGTTCAACACGGTAGCACAAATGGCCGATGCAACATGTAAGCTGGAGATGCTGCAGGAAAGAGATGAGTTCGGGGAAGCAGAGAGACCCGATAAGAGGTAAACATTCGTGTTCAAACGGTGACCAATCCATATTCTTTCAATATATGTCAATATTTCATCTCTTTAAACTGTATCTTTCAGGCAAAACACTGGGGACCGGTCTCAGCCGGCTACTCAGCAACAGCCTAATCAGCCCAAGGGAAACGATCAGACTCACGACCGTTCTGTTACGGATAGGCGTCGCGGTAATGATAATTACCGTAGTAACGCTGGACACTCCAACGATAGCAGGTCCTTATACTTACTCATTTCTTATGATTACATGCTAAAATTCTTAATTCTGACACATTAGCAAATCTTCTACCAGGAATCAGGGTAACGGGAGGGACTAGAACCAGATAGGTTCACAGCCTAACCGTCCAGCTATCATTGGTATTCCATCTTACGATTTATCCGCATTGTCCTTTGTACCTTTTTACCATGTCTCATGTATATTGTTCTTATCAGGCGCTCAGCCAGTCAGGACACCTGCTGGAGGATATATTCATCCTCTTTGCTCTAATTGCCACCGTAGGTACCCAGGGCCATGTCGCCGCGACACCGACGAATGCTACAAGTGTGGTCTTCCTGTCCATCGCATGAAGGATTGCCGCAAGGGCGAGATGGAGGGTACATCGGGACATGCTGATACCAAGCCGCCTCCTACTAGTGGACGCGTTTACACGACATCTCGCGATCAGGCCAATAAGTCTACATGTACCATCACTGGAATCTTGTATATGTATGGTCAAGCTGCATGTGTTTTGTTTGATACTGCTTATGCCAAAAATGTTAGGATACTCCCCATGCCACTAGAGAATATACTGAATATTTCCACGCCTTTGAGAGACTCTGTACGCATAACCCATGTGTACAAGATCCTTCCCCTAGAGTTTGACGACAAGATTCGTCCTGTTGACGCACTTCCACTAGACATGAATGATTTTGACATGATTTTGGGCATGGATTGGCTATCCAAGCATCATGCTACCATAGACTGCCATTCATATCGAGTCATCTTTGGGGATGTTAATGCGCCAGAGTACATTCACAACGGGTTCGTACCCGGAAGGTCTATACACATCATATCAACCCTGCAAGCACGTGCATTACTTTCACATGGTTGTGAGGGTTATCTAGCTATGATTCATGACATGGATGCTGAATCTCCATCAATTCAGAATCAGCCGATAGTGTCAGAATTTCCAGATGTATTTCCTGAAGAACTTCCAGGCATACCACCTGCACGTGAAGTTGAATTTAATATTGAGCTCATCCCAGGAGCTGAGCCGATTTCCAAGGCTCCTTATCGCATGGCTCCCATAGAGTTAAAGGAGCTGAATGATCAATTGCAAGAACTTTTGGAACGAGGCTTTATTCGACCGAGCGCATCTCCATGGGGCGTACCGGTCTTATTCATTAAGAAGAAGGACGGCAGTATGCGTCTTTGCATAGATTATCGCGAGCTCAACAAGATTACCATTAGAGGTATCCACTACCACGTATAGATGATCTGTTTGACCAACTCCAAGGGGCCAAACATTTCTCCAAGATTGATCTTAGGTCGGGTTATCATCAGCTACGGGTTAAGGAGCAGGACATCGCCAAGACTGCTTTCCGTACACGCTATGGCCACTACAAATTTGTAGTCATGCCATTTGGCCTTACCAATGAATAGAATCTTCCATGAATTTCTGGACAAGTTCGTCATTGTCTTCATTGACGAAATCCTGATTTCTCTAAGTCCAAGGAGGAACACGAAGACCATCTTCGTACAGTACTATAGATTCTTCGCCAGAATCAGCTGTATGCTAAATTCTCCAAGTGTGAGTTCTGGTTAGACAAGGTGGCATTCTTAGGTCACATTGTATCAGCAGAAGAAATCATGATGGATCCAGCAAAGGTTGAGGCTATTCTCAAGTGGCCAAGGCCGACATCAGCGACTGAAGTCTGTAATTTCCTAGGCTTAGCTGGTTATTACCGTAGGTTCGTTGAGAACTTTTCCCGTTTAGCTCTACCATTGACCAAACTGATGCGGAAAGGGGAGAAATTCGTCTGGACTGAAGAAAGAGAGAAGAGCTTTGAAGACCTAAAGTAGAAGTTAGTATCTGCACCGATTCTTACTCTCCCATCAGGAACAGGTGGATTTCAGATCTACAGTGATGCATCGGGGAAGGGACTTGGATGTATTCTCATGCAACATGGGAAAGTGATCGCGTACGCTTCACGACAGCTTAAGCCTTATGAGAAAATTACCCTACGCATGACTCGGAACTTGTAGTAGTCGTGTTTGCATTGAAGATATGGAGGCACTACTTGTATGGAGAATCATGTGACATTTTTACGGACCATAAGAGCTTGGAGTATATCTTCACTCAGCGTGAATTGAACATGAGACAGAGGAGATGGTTAGAGCTGTTGAAGGATTATGACATTAATCTGCAGTATCATCCCGACAAGGCGAATGTAGTGGCAGATGCACTTAGCAGAAAGTCCGGAATGATAAACGGCATTAAAATTAAGGAGGAAATTATAAGAGACTTGGAGCGACTAGACATAGAGATCATGGTACGTGGACAACACGGTCACTAGGATAATCTTAGAGTGGAACCCGAGTTACTCTCTAGATTAAGGAAGCTCAGAAGGACGATGGTGAAATCTTGGCGATAATTCAGAATCTGGAGAAGCAGGCAAAATTCTAAGTAGACGCAGATGGTATCTTATGGCAGGGCACGAGACTTTGTGTTCCTGATGATCAAGAACTCTGGGAAGCATTGTTAGCTGAGGCTAATAGCTCCCCATTCTCTATTCATCTTGGTTCGACCAAGATGTACCATTACATCAAGCAGTACTTTTGGTGGAGTGGTATGAAACAGGATGTTGCGACTTACGTCTCCAAATGTCATACCTCCCAGCAGGTTAAGATCGAACATCAGCGATCTGGCGGTCTTCTTCAACCGTTAGATATTCCAGAGTGGAAGTGGGAAAAAATCACCATGGATTTTGTTACTGGTATTTCGTCGACAAAGAAGAAGCACGAAGCAATTTGGGTTATCGTTGATCGACTTACCAAATCAGCTCATTTCTTACCGACCTGCAAGGAAGATTCGGTCAGTAAACTCGCCGATACTTATAGGAGGGAGATCATGAGACTTCACGGTGCTTCATCCAGCATCGTCTCAGACAGAGATCCTCGGTTCACTTCGTGATTTTGGCAAAGTCTGCAGAAAGCTTGGGGGACAAAACTTAAACTTAGCACGGCTTTTCATCCTCAAACAGACGGGCAGTCGGAGCGAACGATTCAGACATTAGAAGACATGTTGAGGTCATGTGTGTTGGAATGGACGGGTGATTGGGACGATTATATTTGTTTGGTGGAGTTTGCATACAACAACAGTTGGCACGCAAGTATCAAGTGTGCTCCTTTCGAGATGTTGTATGGCAGAAAGTGTCGCGCCCCAATCTACTGGGATCAGGTTGGTGAGCGAACACTTGAAGGACCAGAAATGATAGAGTTGACTAATGAGAAGGTCGCAGTAGCTAAGCAGAAACTGCAAGAAGCACGGTCACGTCAGAAGAGTTACGCAGACAAGCATCGTAGGTACTTACATTTTAATGTAGGAGATCACGTTTTCCTTAAGGTTTCGCCGGCACGTGGTGTTAGACGTTTTGGAATCAAAGGAAAGCTCAGTCCTCTATTCATCGGACTGTTTGATGTCATTGAACGAGTCAGTGAAATATCTTACCGTTGGCGTTACCTCCGCAGCTTTCTCATGTTCACGATGTTTTCCATGTGTCCTTACTTAGAGGGTACAAGTATCATCCCTTCACATGGTTCAGTATCCACTGGAACAAATTCGTGAAGATCTCACTTTCATAGAAGAACCCGAACGAGTTCTTGACAGACAAGAACGAATCATGAGAAGGAAGACTATTCCATTCGTCAAAATCCTTTGGAGGGATCATACCGAGCGGGAAGCCACTTGGGAAACAGAGGAGTCTATTCGGGCTTCTTACCCTCATTTCATATTTTGAATTCGGGTATGTTCTTCTTTTCCAGTTTACTTTATGTATAATTCGGGGATGAATTATTCTTTTTAGGGGGGAAGAGTTGTAAAACCCGTATGCTTTTACCATGAATAGTACCCTTATGATCGTACGTACATGATTAGAACTTTCCTTTTATAGCACGTTTACGTTTCACGAACAAGACTTACAAGTATTACGTACGTGATACATCACGATAAGTATTTAATACGTATTAAGACACGATAATTATTTCGATAATAATTATAATCACGAACATACGAACATGAAATCACGAACGTAAATAATCACGAGCTTAGTATTACGTATTTATGTATATTTATTACGACCATGAATAAATATAATAAGACACGAACGATAACTATTTAAATCATGTAAAACATGAACACGAGAAAGTATAATATTTGACACGGAAAAACATTTGGGTTACCCCATGTGGGCCCCTTACCCGCGGCTAGACACAAGGAAAAGGGCCAAGCTCATGCAATTTTACTAAACAAGAAATAAAGGGAAAACTTATTTCATAATTACAAGAATTAGAAAAACAAGAAAACCCTAAATCTCTTTTGCTCTCTCTCTTGGCCGCAGGGTATAGAACACCAAAAAGGGTGTGTTTGGTTGATTTTGGTGGTTGATTTCTTGCAAGTGTGTTAGTGTTATCGTTCTCCTTTGATTCACGTAATCGGTAAATCCTTAAACCCTTTTTCTTTATATTTATTTAAATCAAGAACACATGAAATCATGAGTGATATTAAAAACTAGTAAATACATGTTAATAATCATGGGGGTAAAATTAATTAGGGTTTAAGGGGTGTTTATTTTTGGCCGAGGCATGGAACCGAGACCAAGGGGTCTCGGCTTGTTTTGTTTCACACCAACCAAGACCTCAAGGTCTGGGTGTGTGTTGTCTGTCTTGGTCGCAGGAGAAAAGGGAACCCCGACCTTGGTCGAGGTATGTTTGGTGTTCGGCTGGGTCTCGGCTAAAACAAGAACCACCACCGGCTTAAGCCGATGGCTAAATAAGGAAAGCAGGGGGAATGTAAGCCGCGGCAGCAAGGGGAACCACCGGCTAGCCGGTGGGAACTTTTGCTAGTCGGCGGCTAGCCATGACCAAGGGTGCGTTTGTTGACCGGTTCACGGGTCCGGTCCAAGGGGTTCACAAATCCGGTTCACGACATGTTTAGATTAAAACACGGGTTCGGTTCATTGGTTATTTTTGCAAGTTAATTATTTTACAAGGTTAATTATTTTAACAAGATTAAATTAAATTAATTAAAACATGTACATGATTAATTTAATTTATGCATGACTTAGGTTATTAATATTATTATTAATACATTAATTTTAACCTAAGTAATTACCATTTTATTTAGACTATATAATTAATTAATTATTAAAATCATGACTTATAATTAATTAATTTACATGACTTAGGTTATATTATTAATAGATAATAATACATGTTTTAACCTAAGTATTTTTACCTTTATTGAATTAAATCATGTTATATTAATTAAATACTTTAACCTATAGTTTATTTAATTTACATGAAATAATTAATAAACTATACTATTTAATTTCATGACTTAGAATATTAATCAGTAAACACTTAAGCTTATATAATTAGCTTAATAATCCAGCATATTTCTATTTATGGAAACTTTCTATTTTTAGAAACTTATCTATTTTAAGCAGTAAATCTATTTTTGGAAACTTTCTATTTTTGGAAACTTTCTATTTTAGGAAACCTGCTATTTTTAGAAAGTTACTTATTATTACACAACAAGTATAATAATACAAGGAATACAAGAAATACTTAATCAGAATAGACATAATACATGATAAACACAATATTAAGCTTTAATCGTAAAACATGATATGAGCATATAAAACTAGCTAAGACATGATCTAAAACCAGTTACGTACTCAGTAATCAGATACTTATACACGTATGTATTTATGTAGCATTAGTGATACCGAAGTAGGACTCTCTTCCGTTCGTCTTCTTCGTTCACTGGACACAAGGTATGGATTCTCCGTCCTTTCAGTATGGACATTCTTTCCTTATTAGGATTTCCCGTATGCAGCCAACTGTTCCCCAGTATATGTTTTATATGTTTTTGATTTGCTTATGTTTAATTAGATACCTAAAGCCATATACATGCATGACCTTTTCACCTAGTTATGGAGGTACCATAACCATAACACTGGAGGCACCAGTGTTATGACTCCACCACGACGAAGTGATAGCTCGTGGCGTCCCTTCAGCTTTTGGCCATATTATTATTATCAGGTGGGGCGTATGGGTGCATCCTAGTTTACATGTTTTTAGCAGATCATTCAAGTGAATGTGGTGTGTGCCTTGCATCCTTCACAAGGAGGTGATCCCTCCTACCCAAACCAGTATATTAATTTAGAGTCAGCCCCTCTAATTTGCATGACGAGGTCACCCCTCCAAGTATTCATGCACGTTGATAATTCATGACCTATATTGGCTAATGGTAAACATGTTAAACAGTTTTTATAAGATAAACATAAGGCTTTTCAAACTATAAAACCAGTTTTACTAAGATATACCAGGTTATTCAGGACTTAGTCTTTTCTGCTGCTTCATGCTTATATGCTTATATTATTCATGCTTTATTTGTATATCCGTGCACTGAGCGTTATGCTCAGCTGTTTTTCCTTTCATGTTTCTACAACGGCAGGTACTCAGGGACGCTCGTAGACTTTAAGCGTACGTGCATATGGATTGGAAGCTTCCTAGCCTTCTTTACTTTATGCATTTCTTTATACTTTGATACTCATTTCCATGGACATTGTTTAGTCCTTTTCATTTACAGTACTTATGTTTGTGTGTGATGAGTTCTACTTTTGGGGTACCGATGTTTGACTCCGGTATTTCCTTAATGATCATGTGATGTTTAATACATTATCCTTGTATGATTTGATGACACGCCATAATCACGCGTGACATTCCATTTATCAAAATGGGGTGTTACAGTTGGTAAGTTTTAATTAATGTATGAGATAAGTTATATATTTTTCAAGATTGTGATGATTACTTTTTGAATATAACTGTCTCATTTTTCAACCAATAGTATGTTTTACCTCTCCTATAAATACGCCTATTTTCTTTCAAACAAGGTAACTGCTATTTCTTGTCTAACTAAAATCTCTCAAACCTTCATATCTCTATAATTTTCATATCATAGTTTTCTATCATCAATCTTCATGGCACCAAAGTTGAAACCTGCTCAAGTGGAATTGGGTTTCAAAGCCAACACAACATGGTGGCTTACTTGGAGGCTGATAATACTCTACATCCTCAATACATTCAGATGATTGAGTATTTGAATGTGTCTCCTTTAAGGTATGCACTTTCACATACTCCACTTGTTCCTATCACACACATTAATCAGTTTTGGAACACTGTCAGTTCCTCAAAGTTAATGGAGTGATTACATTGACTGCTACTATTCATGGGGTTCCATGGGTGGTTACTGAAGCTTTGGTTCGCCAAGCTTTGCATCTTGATGATGCTGATGATATAACCACCCTTCCCCTCACAGAGCTAGAGTTAGGACTCCAAGCTTTGGGTTATGCTTTGCCCCCAGTAGGCCATTTAAATAAATATACCAACAACAATTTCCCCCAGCTTAGAAGTTCCTTATACATGTCATCCTACAATGTTTGAGTCCCAAATGCTCCTCACACAATGAAATCAACCGTTCAATCGGGAGTGCCATTGTTTGTATTACAACTGCGCAAAGATACAATTTCTCAAAATTTTGATTTTTGATGGCATGTGTCACAACAAGGGTAACAAGATGACTCTTGTTTACAATAGATTTTTACAAATGGTTTTGATATGCAAGAAACTGCAACAGGGACCATGACCACTTTCATGAGGTCACTGTTCAAAAGAAAACGGTTTTTAGGAATATGAATTCTCCACCATTTCGAGACCTACCACTCACCCCAGCCATGCTTGCTGTCATTGAGGCAGCAGCACACCCTCAACCTCAACCACAACCCCAACCAGAACCATTACCAGAACACCCTCCATCACCCCAACATATGGACATTGACCCTCAACCATCAGGTGCTGACACTCATAATGTGGGCGCTGACACATCCAACCCAAACGCTGAGACGATTTTACCACACACCTAAACACCCCCACACCCAAACAGAACCTCATTCCACTTCCTCTTCTGAACAACCCGATTTTAGGTTGGAAAAACGCCAAAGGACTGTTGGAGTGTTCTCCTCTAGTGGTCCTAGCCATGTAGCAGAGAGAACCACCATCACAAGTGTAGTTGGTGCTATGGGTGGGGCTGAGACTATTGACTATGGCTTAGTAGCAGGTCAAGCCAATCCTAACATCATTAAGACCCCATCTATGCCTGACGAATCTCTTTTGGGAGAAGAGACCCTAATTTTCTCTCCCCTCTAGGGGCGATTTCCGGCCGCCCCTCCCTCATCACTTTCTGATCAATCTTTCTTCTAATATCGTCTCTCTATCATCTACAATTTATTAGATGGTTATTTTCTGATTTAAGATTTGTGGGATTTCCTTCGTGGGATCCTTTCGAACTCTGAACAGATTAACGACATCTTTTAATCTAGTTGGTATGCAATCGATTTAGGGGATTGATTTTACTAGGGAGGGGCGGGGTAATCTTATTTCTTATTTTTTACGGTTGTCGCTGTTATCAGCCGTGATTAACCGAAAACCCTAATTTTCTAGGGTTTTGTTTTTCTTGTAAATCTCTGGTGGGTATCACGGTGGTGGTCTTGGGTTTAGATTCGTCTTTTCCATGCTTATCTGTTGGGGATCTTGGTGTGTTTTGGCTTGGGATCTGATGGTTACATCCTAATGGGTGTTATATTTGATGCCGACTATGTTTGAATCTGCTTGTGCTAATGATTCGAGCATTGGTTATATATGGTGCGATCAAGAAAACTCATTTTAGGGTTTTTTTACGTGTAAATGTTCCATTTTTTCTGATCTCGCTATATTTGGGTGGTGGTGTGTTTTTTCCTAACGTAATGATAGCATTGTATATATGTTGTTGTTTTTGTCTCTGGTAATACTTGGTCACCCTATAAACCCTAGGTTAGGGTTTCGCATTATGATTCATATGTAAGGGTTTCAGTATTAAGAGCATTGATGACTGATCCGAATTTGAATGCTTCCTGTATCTGGTCAGCATGACGTTGGGTGTTCTAAGGCACGTTTATGGGTGTACTTTTGGCTGTGCAGGTATGCTGCGTATAAGGCATCCGTAACTTTTGTAAGGTTACACGACTGGTTCTTTTTCTGTTGTGGGTTAAGGGGAGTGGTACTACGATTGGTGTTATGCAGGTTCTTTGCCGAGGTGTTTGTGTCTTCACGGGGATGTATTTAGAAGGGCAAAGGAGGTTGTTTTTTGGGTAAACAGGGTGTCCATTCTACACCCTGATGTGGTTTAACCATTTGGGAAGTTGGACTTGTGAGTCTGCAAGTTCTTATATGTGTCGTTTAGACACTGATACTGATAGTACACGGGTTGGCAGGTGTTATCAACCAGTGTTATTCGTGAATTCCTATAGTACGCGTCGTGTCGGGTACTTAGCTTCGGATGAATAATGTGGTGTCTATCGTGGAGGTAGGAGCTGACTTGGTAGATCCAAGAAGTCTCCTGTATGGTTAACATATCTAGTACGTACAATATTTCATTCTTATATTTAGACGGAAAGGTTGTTAACGTTGGTAGTCATAGGGATGGCATGTCATTCTTATGTAGGATTTTTGGTTCTCGCACAATGTTTTTGTGCTGATTATAGCCCATGTAACGGGCCGTGATGTTAGGATTCACCTACATCCGATTGTACTTCAATGTTTTTTGGTGTAATATATTTTACCGGGGTTGAATCCCTTTTACCCAAAAAAAAGAAAATCTCTTTTGGGAGGTTAAATTCCCATCATAGAGGAGGGCAGATTGGAACCTTATAAGCTTTTGGAATTGACAGTGGTTTGCATTAGCTTGCAAAAGCAAAATGCAGACCTTGTACAAGTTGTCACATGTCAAGGCCTCGAACTCAATACATTGAGGGAGAGGATAGTTGTTTTGGAGGCTGCCAATGCTAGAAGAAGGTAGGCAAGAGTCCTTTCATCAGGGGAGGATTCTTACAAAGGGGAGGAGGATGCACCAACAGAGCCATTCAATTTGAGTGACAAGGGCTCACAAGAAGAAGAAGGTGGTTCTTTTGGAAGTAAAACAGGTGGAAATAGCTAAAGCCTTGACCATATTGAAGGAGAAGCATGTTCTTGATGTTTCATTGATCACTCCAAAGAAGTTGTCGTTTTTAGAGATGATGGAACAAGCTACCAAGTTAGCCACTGACATTCAGAGTTTGAGTGCTGACAAGAGAAAAGAAAGCGCTGACAAACCTACAAGTATGATTGGTGTATCCCAATCACCAGTTATCATTAGGGATGTTACTACACAGGTGCCAACAACAACATTACCAGATATTGGAGTAAAAGACAAGGGTAAAGGGATTTTGGAAGAATTTGAGGTGCCAAAGAATGCAGCCTAGGTACACTTTGATTCAGTTTTGGCTGCACAATTGCAAGAACATGATTGGACTACCACAGAAAAGGATAAAGATGGTAGTGATGGTGACGAGAGCTCAGATTCTAGTGTGTTGATTCTAGAAGAGCCAAAGAGATTGGAGTATGGGGATGATGACTTAACCAAGGAAAGGCTAAGAGAATTAAAGATGAAAGTAGACTTTGACATGCCTGAAGTTAGAGAAATGTATTTTCCATGGGAGTCTAAGGTTGAAGAGAATCCAGATATGTCTATTACTAGACAAATTTAGGGTTTGGAGATATTGCTGAGAGTTCAGGAAGATTGCAAGGTAATTTTAAAGCACAAGGCTAGCAAGGTGCTTTCTGAACTCAAGATGGATATAAGGGAGTTGTACTTTATTCTACTTAGGTGTCATCAAGGTGGATGGACCTATGACAGGTTAAGGAAGTTGTCCTTTTAAGAATTAGAGTTCCATGCTTATCCAATTTAGGTCCAAATTTGTGAGGAGAATACTATGAGGCTTCTCTCAGCTGAAAGGAGAGAAGAGATTGAGGAGAACATACAGATCAAGAGGGCTTCTATCATGCCAAGGATAGTGAAAAAGGGAATTCCCATTGAATTCCCAGTTCTTGACAGGTTGAATCTTAGTGAGGCAATAGTCAGAAGGAGTATAAAGCTTTTACCATTGGAGACTTCAGATATTGCAGAGGTATTACCCTTGGATTTTAGAAACCCAATAGTTAATTATGAAGAAGATGCAAGTGGGTTCTTAATGATCACCAGATATGGCAAGAAGGTACATAGTTTTACTACCTTGATCTTATTATTTGCAAGCATGGACAGAGAAGACTTGGTAGATCTTTGGCATCTCATGAAGACCAAGTATGAGGTTGAAGCACCTACTTCAGCCAATGGAATAAATATCTGGATAGCATTCAAAAGAATGATTACACCAAATGACGCAGATCCAATATGGTTGGATCTAGATTATATCAGTGGGTTACAATGGCGTCTACATTCAGCTGTTGGTGTTTACCATCTAAGTACTATAAAGTTTTTAGAGTATCTTCTGGTTGATGCTCAGTATCCTATGTCCATGTATGTTTTGAAGAAGATGGTGTCTACACAGTTAGAGGTGGATTATACTAGTGATGTTAGCAAGGATTTAATTAGATTTATTTATTTTCTAATTCACAAGTAATTTTTATTTGTAAGAATCCTCCTTGTACTAAGTTTTTATTCAGAAACTTGATTACTAGAGTAGATATCAAGTTTAGGGGAGGATTGTTGGGAATAAAATGAGCTAAGTCACTTAGACGCTGATAAGAGGAAATTAGACGCTTACAAGAGGAAATGAAGCGCTGACAGATCAAGCACTGACAAGAAATATCCAAGCACTGACAAGAAGAAGTCCAACCACTGATAAGAATACTTAGTCAACACGTTTAATATTTGAAGTAAAGATATGCTCTATATTGTATTTTCTATATTTATCTTTACCTAGAATAGTTGATAGGTTATCCTTTGTACACCACTCCTTATGTTATAAAAGGAGGTCGTAGGGTTTGTAGTTGATACACATTATTCAGTTTTCATAACTTTCATTGTAAGCAAGTTCGATCATTAATCTAAAGTGAAATTTTGGTTTAACTGTTTGATTGTTCTTTATTCTAAGTGTTAATTCCGCATAACACTTGGATTGTTCATAACAACAAAGTTTCTCTACGTGTTAAATTTGATTCAATCTCGTAAACACAAAGCTAATCGATCTAAGTTTGGGATCAACAGAAAAGACCACAGCTAGTCCTTTCCACAAACGAGGATGCTTCCAAAGGGGAGGAAGTACCCACAGATGAGTCTATTGAATGGTATGTATTTCCTAGTGGAAGGGAATCAAGTAAAGAGAATGTGGTTAGTGTGGAGAAAGGCAGTGACAAGGGGAGTGCAACAAAGGATGTAGCCTAGACATTGCTGAATGTGGGTCATCAAGAAGAAGCCCCTGCTACAACAAAAGATTCCCCTATTTTCATTAATCCCGCAACTATAAGTATTACCCTGTTATTACTATCACACTTACAAGAGAAGCTTTCTCTCAAACATTTGCTATAAAAAGGAGACAACCAGTTCAGAAGGGGATACAAATTGGAGAGACTGCTCCCAAAGCAAAACCAGTTGTGGATCCAAAAGACAAAGGGAAAGGGAAAATGGTTGAATAGCCCACGAAGAAATACAAGCATAAAACACCAGAAGAGATAAGGGCTCAGACTGAACATGATGAATTTGTAGCTCAAAGAATGCAATAAGAAGAGCTACATATGCAAGAGGAGAGAATACAAAAGAGGAGTAAGGAGGTACTAGTGTAGTCAAGAGAGAAGCTCAAGCAAATTGAAATTATGCATAGAGAGTTGGAAGATAGTGTACCTAATAATAAGTGTGAAAACACTTATTCTTTTACCACTTATTTCCAATAATAACAAGACCAAAATGTGTATTTTATGTCGTAAAAGTCATAATTATGCGTGGTTTGTGTTTTTATTGTGTTTCAGGATAAAAATATGAAAAAGGAAGAAAACACGGGCTATCACGGGCTTTTATCGAAGAAAAAGACAAAAGACAAGTCAAAAGGTCAAAAGTGCAAGAAGAACGGAAGTCAAAGGCCTATTCTGAAGATTTATCGAAGAAAAAGTCTAAAGACGGAAGTTTAACAAAGTCGAAGAACCAAGTCTACTAAAAGAAGAAAATTAGAAGACAAGTTCAAGTTATTATTCGACTAATCCCGAGACAGAGTCGAGAAAGCAAGTTATTTAAAAGACGAGAAAGACGAGAAGAAAGGAGGAAGAAACAAGCACCTACTCCTTCCCCTATATGTAGTTAGAAAATACTCATTAAGGAGTTAGTTAATTTTTAGTCTTTATTTTTATTTTAGTAGCTAATTAGTGTATTTTTATTTTTCTTCTCTCTAGCTTTTCTTTCAAGCTTATTGAACCTTCATCTTAATCTTGTATTTTGGATCTTAATCTTCAATTTAATCAAGCTTATTTTATATCTCTCATTCTACCTTTCTTAATCTTGTGGTGATTTAATTAATCATGTAGTTTCTTAATCAAGTTGATTGTGTGATTGATTTGTTTATGTGATTGATCTTATGGTTTTGATGTGGTGGATGTTTTAGCTTATTGTGCTTTTTGAATAATTAGTGTTTAGCTTATTTTCAATTAAGTGGATTTGATAGTTTTATATTTTTAAAAGTTGATTTTAAATAGTTTGCTTATTTGGTATTTTTATAGTTTTTATTAGTGTTAAGTTTGGCTTATTTTAGAAATTAATTTAGCTTAAATTTTGGATTATTTTTTGTTCCCTATTTTTCATCTGTTTGGTGAGTCTGTTTGTTTTGAACAACCATTTCGTAAGAGGGTTTTGGATTTTCTACGAAAGTCGTTTTCCCAGTTTTCTACGAAAGAATTTTGTTACGAAGGAAAAACTCAAATGTTGTTACGAATTGTTTTTTATAAAAGAAAAAGTTACGAAACAATTTTTGTAGAAAAAAGTTACAAATAAAAAAAAATAGTTACGAAAGCTTTTATTTCCAAAAAGTTGCGAATAGAAAAAAGTTACGAAACAAATTTATAAAAACAAATCCTACGAAAGCTTTTAAAAATTTTTCTTACGAAATGATTTTGTAAAAACGTTACGAAAAGATTTTTTTTGAAAAATAAGTTACGAAAGCAAATCCTACGAAAAGAAAACACAAAAAAAGAGTTACGAAAAGAAAAAAAAAGTTGCGAAAAGAAATTTTCCAAAAAAGTTACGAAAGAAACTTTAAGAAAAGTTACGAAATACTTATCTCCTCACCCTTCGTTTGGGGCCAAAATTGAGGTGCTAGCCTGGGTTCTTGAGCTACTAGCTTGGTTGCTTGTTTATTAATTAATATTGTTCTGTAATCGTTTAGTTTTATCTGAAAGTTGTCCGAGTTTTATTCTGAAAGTCACGTATTTTTAGTTGTATTTTTCGTCAATTTTTAGTATTAGTATTTTTTCGAAAAGTTTAAGTTTTATCTTTTATTTAATACCCGCTTTAGTTTTTACCTCGTTTAGTTTTAAAGTAGCCACTTAGTCCTATTTCCTCCTTTTTCATTAGGTAAATTTTATTTTCAAGTCGAAAGTTTATTTTTATTTTTACTTTTATTTTTATTAATTGTTTCTTTTTAATATTTGTTTTAATATTCGTTTTAATATCGTTTTAATTTTATTTTATTTCTAATACTTTTCGTATTTACTTTTTAAGTAGTTATAGATAATCACCTTTAGTTTCTTTCACCAAGTTCAACTATGCAATGTTCATTCTGGACAAGCAATCGAGGTTAGACATCCTTCCTTTGTTTTTATGTTTAATAGCTTTAACGTTTACATTATTAGTAGACTTAGATAATCAAGCTCCCCCTTTTAGTTACAAAAGACGACAATTCCACCGTAAACCGTGATCAATTCGATTAGATACCGAGAACGATTGAGTACACATACATAGGCTAAGCCTTTATCATCATATTAAATGGCGCGGCCGGCTCTTTTCGTAAAGATTAACGGTTTTTAGTGTGAAAAAATTTGATTTTGGGATCCGTTCTTTTGGGAACGTTATTTTCTAGCACAAAAATTTTCAAAACTCCTAAAAAAAATATAAAATTTTCAAAAATCCAAAAACAGTAAAAAAAGAGAAAAAACCTAATATATTTAATTCATTTTAGTGTATGCCTACTCGATCTACGTCTTATTCTGAGCCCGAGACTCTTAGAGACTTAGATATGGCCGGTGTGCATAATAATAATAACAACCCATCTCACCCCAATTTGAATAATAATAACAACAACAACAATGTTCCCCCACCCGACCTTCGAACGATGGAGGAGCTTTGTCCTGAATTTTCGTTGAAGCATCACATGATCTAACAAGTTCAAAACGCTTGTCCTTTTCCCGGATTACCGGATGATGATGCCAACAAACATCTCGACAAATTCATAATCGTCACTCAAAGCATGAAATTACCCGGTGTTTCCATGGATTTTCTTCGCCTTCATCTCTTTCCACACACTTTATCCCACCATGCCAAAAATGGTTTGATCGTCTTCCCAAAAACTCAATTCATACATGGAATGACATGACTCAAAAAAATTTGTCGCGCTACTTTCCACCATCCATGGTCACTAGTCTTCGCAACCAAATCAGTGGATTTACTCAAGAACCTGATGAGCCGCTTTTCGATGCTTGGGAACGTTATAATGTCTTGATCGACCGTTGTCCGAACCATAACATGCTCCCCGTTACTTTGATTGATACTTTCTACAATGATTTAACTTTTCGTGATCGTGATACGATTAATGCTACCGTCGGTGGTACATTCAAGAAGAGAAGACATGAGGAGTGTTGAGAGCTTATAGAGAACATGACCACTCACCACAAAAATTAGGATTCATCCGCATCTTCAAGGAATAACCCGAGGGAAAATGTTTCTTCTACTTCATCAAACCCAGAGATAACCGAACTTACCCGTCAAATAGCCGAGATGAACAAAAACTTCTTAACCATGGCTACAAACCAATTTCAACAAGCTAATGATGTAGCAACTTCTTGTGAAATTTGCGGGGGTTCTCATTCATACACCGATTGTCCTTCTACTCATGACAATCCGGAAAATGTGTATGCCGCTAACGGTAACTTTTCTACGGGAGGCTATCAAGCTCGTCCTCAAGGTGATAGCAATTTGCTCAGTTATCGTTCAAACAACTTCCTTTCACCACCTGGTTTTCCTCCTCAAAACCAAAACAATTTCAATCGCAACAATCAAAACCAAACTCGTGATCCTAATCAATATCAAACCCAAAGAAACCCATATCCACCTCAAGGAAATAATCAAGTTTACCAACAACCCGCTTATCAACCACCTGCCTACCATGCTCCTACTTCCAACCAACCCACTGCATTTAATCACGAGGTTGAAACTTACATGAGGACTAATGACGCGCTGGTGAAGAATCTTCATAGTCAAATGCTCAACTTGAAAGGAGATATGGCGAAACAAGGGAATGATCTTCGAGCCGATATGCGAAACTCTTTGAGCAGTCAAACGAATGACTTAAGGGATATGATGGCTAGTTTCTTCCCAAGTAATCAAGCCTCTGGTTCGGGTTCTCTTCCGAGTAACACCGTTGCTAATCCAAGAGGGGAAATGAAAGCAATCACCACCCGAAGTGGCAAAGGTTTAAAGGAACCCGAGATTCCTACACCTACACCGGTGATTGTGACAAAGGAAAACGAGCCCCCTTCACCAATTCCTCCACCTTCTACTTCCACCCCTCCACCACCCAAGGATGTGAGTGAGAATTCTATTCCAAAGCCTTTATCTCAACCTGATATACCTTATCCCTCAAGGTTTATGAAAGAGAAGTTGAAGAATAAAGATGATATTCAAGTTTCAAACTTTCTTAAAATGTTCAAACAATTGAATTTCAACATCTCCTTTGCAGAGGCTCTAGCTCACATGCCGAAATATGCTAAAATGTTTAAAGATCTTCTCAGTGACAAAGAAAAGCTTCTTGATATTGCTCATACCCAACTTAATGAGAATTGCTCCGCGGTTCTCTTAAAGAAATTACCAACCAAACTTGGTGATCCGGGTCGTATTCTCATTCCTTGCAACTTGCCCGGGGTAGAGAATTGTATGGCCCTAGCCGATCTAGGTGCTAGTATAAACTTAATGCCATTAAGTGTTTGCAAACAATTATCTCTACCTGAGCTAGTCCCCACACGAATGATATTAGAATTAGCTAACCGTACGGTTGCTTATCCGGTGGGGATAGCCGAAGATGTCTTCGTCGGTGTCGACAAATTCACCTTTCCGGCGGATTTTGTTATCGTTGACTACAAGATGGACCCCCGTGTTCCATTAATCGTTAGACGTCCATTCTTGAGTATCGGTCGCACTCTCATTGATGTAGCTGCGGGCGAATTAATCATGAGAGTTGGTGACGATAAAATCGTTTTCAACATGTCTAAACTTTCTAAGCAACCATATGAACACGAGAGCGTTAATTTCATTGACGTTCTTGATGAGGCTTGAGAAGAGCATTTCAAAGACGCTTGTAAAAGTGGTTCTTCTTCTCTACCCATTGTTGAGACCGTTGCCTCTATTGCTCCCTCACTAACTCCATTTGGAGAAAGTGATTTCCTTTTGAAAGAATTTTAAGCAACTTTAGGGGATGTGGATTTAAAATATGACGATTCTCCCACCGATTGGGAAGAAGACATTGGTACCATTGAGAAACTTCTCAATGAGGACCATATTTCTCCACCTTCTCCTAAGGAAGCTACAATCAATGATTCGAATTTGACTAAGCCTTCCATCAACAATCCTCCGGATTTAGAGCTTAAGGATTTACCGTCTCATCTCGAATACGTTTTCCTTGAAGACAATAAGAAGTTACCCGTCATCATTGCAAAGGACTTAAAAGAGGATGAAAAATCTAGACTTATCGACGTGATGAAGAATCAGAAGAAAGCAATTGCTTGGAAAATTTCCGACATCCGCGGAATTGATCCTAACTTTTGTACTCATAAAATTCTCATGGAAGATGAATTTAAACCCGCAATCCAAAGCCAAAGAAGGGTTAATCCAAAAATTCATGACGTCATCAAGAAAGAAGTTATCAAACTTCTAGATGCCGGAATGATTTACCCTATTTCGGATTCGCCATGGGTTAGCCCCGTCCATTGTGTGCCTAAGAAAGGCGGAATAACCGTTGTTCCCAATGAAAACTACGAGTTGATCCCTACTCTACTTGTCACGCGTTGGCGAGTTTGCATAGACTATCGCAAACTCAATGATGCCACTCGCAAGGATCATTTTCCTCTTCCTTTCATGGATCAAATGCTCGAGCATTTAGCGGGTAATAACTACTATTGCTTCTTAGACGGTTTCTCCGGGTATTTTCAAATTCCCATCGATCCAAAAGACCAAGAAAAACCCACATTCACTTGTCCTTATGGAACATTTGCTTACAAAAGAATGCCTTTCCGCTTATGCAATGCTCCTGGGACTTTCCAAAGGTGTATGATGGCGATATTCCATGACATGGTTGAAGAAACTATGGAAGTCTTTATGGATGATTTCTCGGTCTATGGTGATTCTTTCTCTACTTGCCTTGCCAATTTAGAACGTATGCTCAAACGGTGTGAAGACACTCGTCTCGTTCTTAATTGGGAAAAATGCCACTTCATGGTAAAAGAAGGTATTGTTCTTGGTCATAAAATCTCCAAAGCCAGTATTGAAGTTGACCGTGCTAAATTCGATGTGATTGCTAAATTACCTCCACCTTCAACCGTGAAGGGTGTGAGAAGTTTTCTTGGTCATGCGGGCTTCTAACGTCGGTTCATTCAAGATTTTTCTAAGATCGCTCGCCCGATGACCCACCTCTTGGAAAAACATACTCCTTTTATCTTTTCTAAAGAGTGTATCGAATCTTTCAATCTTCTTTAGGATAAATTAACTAAGTCACCGGTCTTGGTTATCCCTAATTGGGAGTTACCTTTTGAATTGATGTGTGATGCTAGCGACTTTGCTATTAGAGCGGTTTTGGGACAAAGAGTGAACAAACACTTCTAACCAATCCATTATGCTAGCAAGACAATGACGGGGGCTCAATTGCATTATACCACTACCGAAAAAGAGCTTTTAGCTGTAGTGTATGCTTTTGAGAAGTTCCGCCCCTATCTTGTTCTTTCTACTACCATTGTGTATTCCGATCATTCCGCGTTGAAGTACTTGTTAACTAAACAAGATTCCAAGCCAAGACATCTTCGTTGGGTTTTGCTCCTACAAGAATAAAAAATCAAAATTCGTGATAAAAAGGGAGCGTAAAACCTAGCCGCGAATCAACTTAGTAGACTCGAGGATACTTATCAAGGGGAGCTCCCAAATCAAGAGATTAATGACTCTTTTGCCCTTGAGGCCTTGATGTCTATTAACTCCAATCTTGATGAAACCCCATGGTTTGTGGACATTGCAAACTATTTAGCGGGTGGTGTTCTCATGGAAGGGTTAACGTCCCAACAAAAGAAAAAGTTCTTCAAGGACATTAAACACTATTATTGGGACGACCCTTACCTTTTCAAGCAGTGTGCGGATCTTGTCATTCGTCAGTGTGTTGATGGGCCAGCAGCTTTATTAATCCTAGAAGCTTGCCATAAAGGACCCACTGGTGGTCACTTTGGTCCTAACTATACCGCGAAGAAAGTTTTCGACTCTAGATTTTATTGGCCCACCATTTATCATGACACTCATGAAATGGTTAAGCGTTGTGATGCTTGCCAAAGACAAGGCAAGATCCCACATAAAGATGCGATGCCTTAAAATTCATCCAAGAGTGTGAAATCTTTGACGTATGGGGCATCGACTTTATGGGACCATTTCCATCATCTAAAGGGAACAAGTACATCCTCGTAGACGTTGACTACGTCTCTAAATGGGTTGAAGCAAAGGCTTTACGAACTAACGATGCGAGGGTGGTTGTGAACTTTTTGAAACAACTTTTTGCTCGATTCGGTGTTCCTCGTGCTATCATCAGTGACCGCGGGACTCATTTTTGCAATGATCAATTTGCTAGAGTCATGGCTAAGTATGGTGTCAATCACCGTCTTTCCACCGCATATCATCCACAAACAAATGGTCAAGCCGAGATTTCTAACCATGGACTGAAGAGAATATTAGAGCGAACTGTGGGAGAGCATCGTGCCTCGTGGGCCGATAAGTTAGATGAAGCTTTGTGGGCTTTCCGTACCGCATATAAGACACCTATTGGTTTCACTCCATATCGTCTTGTGTACGGGAAGGCATGCCACCTCCCTATTGAGTTGGAACATAAGGCTTATTGGGCCTTGAAGTGGGCTAATTTTGATATCACCAAAGCCGGTGATCTTAGGAAGATCCAACTCAACGAACTAAATGAACTTAGGAATGAAGCTTATGAGAATTCATTGATCTACAAGGAGAAAACCAAGCTCATTCATGATTATAGGATTAAGAACCGAGAGTTTCACATCGGTGATCAAGTTTTACTCTTTAACTCTCGGTTGAAAATCTTTTCGGGAAAGCTTAAAAGCCGTTGGTCTGGTCCATTCACCGTCGCCAAAGTCTTCCCCTATGGCACCATTGAGCTTTCACAACCAAATGGGCCTAGTTTTAAAGTGAATGGCCAACGTGTGAAGTTTTACTTTGGTGAGGACATCTCTCATGAGATGATTCCATCCCTCACCATGTTTCCCTTGAATTAGTTCTGGGTCGAGTCAGGTTCGTGACTCGGTTAACAAAAACAAGCGCTTCTCGGGAGGCAACCCGTTGATCTATCCTTTTTACCTGTTTTCATAATAAGTGTAGGGGGAGCTACATAGGGTTTATTGTCTTGTTTCTTATGATGTGCAGGGATTAAAGCTTCAAATTTTGATGACATTTGACGACCCGTGATCCCGTGTACCCGTCTTCCCGGTTTATCTAAACTGTCGTGATTCAATATTTCATATCTTATATGTTCACATTGAAATCACTATAGTTGTCCTTTCCTTAGCAAGATTTAAACAAAGTGCACAAATGTCCTAAGTGTAGGGGAGTTTACTCCCACATGCTTAAACATTGAGGACAATGTTTATATCAAGTGTAGGGGGGACTTCTATCGAAGTTAAGTGGGGTTTTCTATGAATTTGTCCTCGTCTTAACCGAAAAATCTAATTTTTCGACATTTTTCAAAATATTTAATCTATTTTGGCCTAGTAGTATAGAAGTATTTTCCTTTGTTATCGTTATTTACTTTCTTTGCTAGAATAAAATTTTAATAAAGTGGTTTTAATTTTTCAAAGTCATGAATCTTTTGACTCAACCCGAGTTTACTTATCTAAGTTTACTCTAGCTAGTATTCTTAACGTGTTTAAATCGAGTTTTGCTGGGCTTTTATATAGGGAACTTTAAAACGTGAAATTCTTAACTCTTACGGGTTAAGAACAAGAACTTTTCGCAAGTTACTATAATTGATCCTAGAAATTCGTATATCAAGGGAACTTTAAAATGCAAATTCTAAACTTGAAAAAAGTCTAAGAAGATGCAAGATCCTATAGATGACTTGGAAACCCAAAACTTTGATTTAATTGGCTAAGCTTCACGAGTCTCATTCCTTGAGATTTTAAATTGTGGAGAACGAGAGATGATAGAGTCAATTATAAGTTTGGTATTCTTTCATGAATTTATGTGAGTTAATTATGAGCTTTTTCTCCCATCGCTTGCTAATAAATTTAATTGCAATAAATAAGGTTGTACGATTTGAAAAGTTACTTAGCTTCTAGCCCAAGATCGTTTAAAAGTTGCTCGGTATTAATTAGAGTTCATAGCCAAGGCATAACTTATTGAAGAGGGATGCGAAGATTGGCGAGTCCGAAAAGGCCCTAACAAGGCATGAGGGCTACATATTGTTACTAAAGATCAAAAGTGATGTGAAGAATCATTTATAAAAAATCAATATGAAGGATCGAGACACACGACGAAAAACAAATACTCCCCAAAAGATCATGGAGAATTCTATCCGAAAAGACCCTAACAAGGTATGAGGATAAATAGATCCAAGTCCTAAAAGGAGGCGGATCGTTGTATATCAAAATCCAAAATAAAGATTGGAGAAAAATGAAGAAGTCGTGGTCCAAGTATGAAGAATCTCTCAAAAACTTCAAGTGAAGAAATTCCTATTATGAAGAGAAGACCATTATTTCAAGAACGTCTCTCAAGATTCGGAGTATGAAGTCGCTGCCAAATATCGGTCCGAGAAAGGTCTCAAATCGTGAAGCGAGTTATGCCAAGATATGAACTTTATGAGGTCCCGAGAAGCAGTTTTAAAAGATTTTGTCCTTTAGCTAACTATTGATTAAATCGTCCTACTTTATTTTCGGCCTTAATAAACTATCGAAATAAGTCAAACAATGCATCCTCGTGATCATTCAAGACAACAATAAAATATAAGAGATACACCTAGGAATAAGGGAGTCTAAGTAAATAATTGGGCCACATGAGTTTGTGTTAGTTTGCTAACTTATAATAACAATGATCTCGTTTATAAGCTTGGTTTAGGGAACGTGAAACTTGAGGGTGATAAACATTCATGACAACCAAAAGCCCAATGTAAGTCTTAGATTTCTTTACTTATTCTTCCTTTAAATATTTCTATCTTTTTAAATTTCCTTAATGTTAGTATTTAATAAAGGCCAAGGTGGGGTAATTATGATGAGAAATGTAAATTGTGCTTTGAAATTAATGCATTGCATGAGGGCATTGCAATGGTCAAGTGTATGGAATTTAATAAGGGAAAATCACTTAAAAATGTAGTAAACTAACCACTTTTTATGGTTGTGTGTACTAAACTTTTTTTTTTCTCATTGTGTGTATTAAACTTTTTGATTTCGATCATTGTGTGTATTTTGAGACGATTTTGTCTTATAAAATGACCATTTTACCCTTCAAATTTTGAAAAAAGTAGGGGTAAAATGGTCACAAAATACACACAATGATATGAATTTGAAAGTTTAATACACACAATGAGAAAAAAAATAGTTTACTACACACAACCATAAAAGTGGTAAGTTTACTACATTTTTAGTGATTTTCCCATTTAATAAGTGTGAAAACACTTATCCTTTTACCACTTATTTCCAATAATAACAAGACCAAAACGTGTATTTTATGTCGTAAAAGTCGGAATTATGCGTGGTTTCTGTTTTTATTGTGTTTTAGGATAAAATATGAAAAAGGAAGAAAACACGGGCTATCACGGGCTTTTATCAAAGAAAAAGACAAAAGACAAAGTCAAAAGGTCAAAAGTGCAAGAAGAATGGAAGTCAAAGGCCTATTCTAAAGATTTATCGAAGAAAAAGTCTAAAGACGGAAGTTTAACAAAGTCGAAGAACCAAGTCTACTAAAAGAAGAAAATTAGAAGACAAGTTCAAGTTACTATTCGACTAATCCCGAGACAAAGTCGAGAAAGCAAGTTATTTAAAAGACGAGAAAGACGAGAAGAAAGGAGGAAGAAACAAGCACCTACTCCTTCCCCTATATATAGTTAGAAAATATTAATTAAGGAGTTAGTTAATTTTTAGTCTTTATTTTTATTTTAGTAGGTAATTAGTGGGTTTTTATTTTTCTTCTCTCTAGCTTTTCTTTCAAGATTATTGAACCTTCATCTTAACCTTGTATTTTGGATCTTAATCTTCAATTTAATCAAGCTTATTTATTTCTCTCATTCTACCTTTCTTAGTCTTATGGTGATTTAATTAATCATGCAGTTTTCTTAATCAAGTTGATTGTGTGATTGATTTGTTTATGTGATTGATCTTATGGTTTTGATGTGGTGGATGTTTTAGCTTATTGTCCTTTTTGAATAATTAGCGTTTAGCTTATTTTCAATTAAGTGGATTTGATAGTTTTATATTTTTAAAAGTTGATTTTAAATAGTTTGCTTATTTGGTGTTTTATAGTTTTTATTAGTGTTAAGTTTGGCTTATTTTAGAAATTAATTTAGCTTAATTTTTGGCTTATTTTTTGTTCCCTGTTTTTCATCTGTTTGGTGAGTCTGTTTGTTTTGAACAACCATTTCGTAAGAGGGTTTTGAATTTTCTAGGAAAGTCGTTTTCCCAGTTTTCTACGAAAGAATTTTGTTACGAAGGAAAAACTCAAATTTTGTTACGAATTGTTTTTTATAAAAGAAAAAGTTACGAAACAATTTATGTAGAAAAAAGTTACAAATAAAAAAAATAGTTACGAAAGCTTTTATTTCCCAAAAAATTGCGAATAGAAAAAAGTTACGAAACAAGTTTATAAAAACAAATCCTACGAAAGCTTTTAAAATTTTTTCTTACGAAATGATTTTGTAAAAACGTTACGAAAATATTTTTTTTTAAAAATAAGTTACGAAAGCAAATCCTACGAAAATAAAACACAAAAAAAAGAGTTACGAAAAGAAAAAAAAATTGCGAAAAGAAATTTTCCAAAAAAATTGCGAAATAAATTTTCATAAAAGTTACGAAATGCTTATCTCCTCCCCTTTCGTTTGGCGCCAAAATTGAGGTGCTAGCATGGGTGCTTGAGCTACTAGCTTGGTTGCTTGTTTATTAATTAATATTGTTCTGTAATCGTTTAGTTTTATCTGAAAGTTGTTCCGATTTTTATTCTGAAAGTCACGTATTTTTAGTTGTACTTTTGGTCAATTTTTAGTATTAGTACTTTTTCGAAAAGTTTAAGTTTTGTCTTTTATTTAGTACCCGCTTTAGTTTTTACCTCGTTTAGTTTTAAAGTAGCCACTTAGTCCTATTTCCTCCTTTTTCATTAGGTAAACTTTATTTTCAAGTCGAAAGTTTATTTTTATTTTTACTTTTATTTTTATTAATTGTTTCTATTTAATATTTGTTTTAATATTTGTTTTATTTTTTAGTTTATTTCTAGTACTTTTCGTATTTACTTTTTAAGTAGTTATAGATAATCACCTTTAGTTTCTTTCACCAAGTTCTACTATGTAGCGTTCATTCTGGACAAGCAATCGAGGTTAGACATCCTTCCTTTGTTTTTATGTTTAATAGCTTTAACGTTTACATTATTAGTAGACTTAGATAATCAAGCTCCCCCTTTTAGTTACCAAAGACGACAATTCCACCTTAAACCGTGATCAATTCGATTAGATACCGAGAAAGATTGAGTACACATACATAGGCTAAGCCTTTATCATCATATTACCTAACATAGCAGAATTCTTGGAGCAATGGGAGAAAGAGCTAGTAAATGCTCCACTGGAGGAAAGGTATGAAATGACACTCTTAGCCTTTAATTTTGAAAAGGACTACTTGGAGAAAAGAGAAATGCAGCTTAAGAAGGAAAGGTATCTACAATCTAAGAAAGGAAGATTGGAGCATTACAAGGTTATGCTTAGGAGGCTCAAGAAGTACACTGATGCACACTTCAGAAAGATGACCTTTGATGAGATAGAGAAGGCTACAATTCCAGTGATAAGGGCTAATAGTGTAGAGAATTTCCTTGGCATTGGCACAACTGATGAGGAAGAGTACATTAAGAAACAAGAGGAAATGATAAAGAAGGCCAGGGAGTCAAGGAAAACGAAAGCAGAGGGAGAAGCAGGTGAAACTGCTCAAACAGTGGGATCCCAAATAGGTGGATCCTCATTGGCATGTGAAAGATATGCTCTTAATCTACAAAGAGCAGCCAAGAGAATGAAGAGGATGCAAAAGATTGGTGCAGTAACTAGGGAAGATCAACATCCCTCCAATGAAGAAATTGATCAACATTTAATCATGGAAGAATCTGATGAGATTGCACCAGATGACATGAGAAAGAAGTACTCCATTGTGAAGTATGATGTATATCAGTATAGAGGCATGTCTTAGTGGAAGCTTGGCTGTGATACAGCTCAGACATTCCAAAGTTTGGGTCTTCTGTTTCAAACTTTGGATAGAGAAGACCTAGATGATTTATGGAGGATTATAAAAGGAATGTTTGCAGTAAATCCTCCTACTATGGAAGATGTTGAGAAGGATTGGTTGATTTGGGATAGCATGCATAGGATGTATGAAACTGATTTGAATGACCCTATTTTTGATGCACAGAATGGACCAAAATGTTATATTGGAAGCTGTTCACAAATTCAGGAGTCTATGAGTTGGCCATGGAAGGAGTAAGTGTCAATCTGCACAACAATCGTTATTATCCTCTTTCACAAGAGACAATGAAGAAGATGGTGCAGACTGACCTTGTAGTGGATTGCAAGAACCATGTTCCATATGATCTTGTCAGGTTTATCCACAGTTAAATTTGGCCAGGGAGTTTGTAAGCATCCTCATCAACCAACATTTATTCAAAAACTTGTCATTTCGGTGAAAGCACAAATTTAGGGGAGAATTGTTGGGAATAAATGCATGAGTCAAATTTCCCCCTGCTGGTTGATCAAGATCCCCCTGCTATATTAAGTTCCCTCTGCTAAAGTAATAAAGACAGTGGGATTAGTTCCCACCGCTGGAGGTCAATGCCCCTCCTGTATGGATAAACTAGGAAGAGATATTGACGCGTTTCTGTTACTACTCCAGAATACTTTCCTAGTTTGTTAGTAATTATCTTGTACATGAGTCCTTGTGCTATAAAAGGACTCATTAGGTTTCATGTTGAATACACATTTTCCCTCATTTGATTTTCATTCTTTAAGGTTGTAAAACCCTAATACCACCATTGGGTATTTGTATATGATTAATATATTAAAGCTTAACGTTTGATTCAATACTTGTTCTTGTGTTAAACATTACTTTCCGTATCTTGTTTAGTTACTTTGTGTATAGCAAAGTTTCTCTAGTAGTAGTTTGAATTCTTTCTTTCTACTACAACCCATAAACAAGCTAAGGTTTAAGATATGAGTTTGGGATCAACAAGGTTGAACTTGGATTTACTTCAGAAAAACGAGAGTTAGCTGCAATTAATGTAGCCAAAGCTAAGTCAAAGATGAAGGCTTACTATGATTCTAGAGTACGAAAAACATCGTTTGCACCAGGCGATTTCGTGTATCGCGCGAATGAAGCAAGTCGAGCAGACAACACGGGAAAACTTGGACCAAAATAGGAAGGACCCTACATAGTGACGGACACTTTGGGAAATGGTGCGTACAGATTGCGCGACATGGACGGCCATGATCTACAACGGACATGGAACATTTGCCATTTGAAGAAGTACTACCTTTAAGGCCACGACCGCGACATGGAAAATCTTAGCTGTAGTCAGCTCCAATAAAATCCATGTATTTTTCTCTCATGTTGTTGTTTCTGTATTTAAAAACGTGTAAGTAATAAATAAAACGTTGATATGAGTGAAATCTCATATCAATTATATCACAAATCACCCTTAAACACAAAGCAAAATACCTAATTTTGATTCATAAAAAGCAGTATTATGGGTATGTTTTGTTGTTTGTGCTTGTGTAGGTAAAAAGATACAATTATGAAGCAAACAAGAGAATCAAGCCTTTATTGATGAAGAAAAGAGAAAATGAGGATGAAAAGTGACAAGCTAATCAAAGTTAAAGGACCTTTCTTGACAACTTTCAAAGTTGAAGGACTAAAAGTGCAAATATGGAAAAGTCAAGAATCAAGTCAAACATGGTCAACTATCAAGTCAACAAGTCAAGGGGTTCATAGTGTGCAAGTTTGAAGTTCAAAGGACTAGAAATGACAAAGTATTGAAGTTCCTAACTCATTAAATAAATCTGCTAACATGAAAGACTAAATCTGCCAAGTTTGAAACTCAATTGTAGTTCAATCCATGTTCTATTGAAACTGACCAATGAGAGGAGCTCATTTCCTTTATTTGGATTGCCACATCATGGCCAGCTGGCCGCTCACAGCGGCCAACAATAAATAACCAAATCCAAACAGTGAATCCCACTATGCAACATTTCCACCAATCATAAATTGGTACTCAGATAATGATCCGAGTGAACAAATTTCATCCAATGAACAACCAACACGTGGCTCTTCAAACTACAAACGCGGCCAGAATCAAGAATGAGAAGGAGTGAGTTTCAGAAGAAGGTTTCAACATCAAACTTGCTTAAAATCACATGAGGAATCCATTCCAACCATCAAATTGAACTGAAATCAACTCAAAAGAAAAAGCCCAAATGTGTTCTTCATTGTCAAAATCCAATTGGCAGATTTATGACACGTGGAAGCTGGGGATTGGTTCACATACGTCACACATACCCAACTAACTCCAATTCTTCTTCTATAAATAGCCTAGTTATATCTCATTTGTGTGTTGTACTTAGTGTGTGAAAAAACACGCACTTAATCATTTTCCCTCACTTTTAGTTAGAGTTTTAGTTAGCAACTAATCTCAAGTGATTGACAACCACTTGAGTTAGTTAGTTAGGCTTGTAACAGTTTTTTAACAACTTTATACAATAAATAAAACTTCAACTTTCACTTTTCACTACAATTCTCTTCTCATAACTGCATTCTCCTACTTTCACTGTTACAGCTAGTTCTATTGATCATATCATATCAATAGAGCTTGTATGATGTGTTTTGGAAGCTTGTAGCTCATTTCAGACAGTTCTAGTTCAATTTCTTGCCAAAAATTCATAATGATGTAGGGGTGTTTAGATCTTGATGATGATGCAGATTTGATAGGTTTTGGTTGATGAAAACTGGTGTTTGTATTAATCTTAGTTGGCTCAGCGCCTAACTACTCCATCAAAGGGGGCTTCATAGCTAAAAGGCACTTGAATTCTCATTTTTGTTCCACTTAATTGCTTTGCCATGCTAAATTCCTAGTTACATAGTTTAACTATTGAATTGTGACTGATTAGGTGTTCATTTGATGAGTTTGATTTGATCTGATAGTTTGTTAGTCAGTTACTTAGCTTCTATATCATTTCTAGTTTGTCAAATTTGCTCTTAATCTGCTTAATATTCATCAGTTAGCCATTTTGTGATCCATAGTGTAATCTTGGTGTTTCTTTGCTGGTTTTTGGTTCATTTGAGTTACTTAACAAGTTCAGATTAGTGTCTAATGATTTCATAAAATTTTGTCCAATAAGTCTTTACAAATTTTTCATCACAGTCATAAACCAATGTTTGGATTAGAGTGGTTTTAGTTATTCAGATATTGTAATTAGTTGTTTTGAGTTCAAACATACTCAATAGACCAGTACAAGTCGGTTTCCAAGTTTTTGTAGTCAAAATTAAAGTCAAAAAGGCAAACTGCAATAAAAAATATTGGGTCAAGTATTCATCAGTTTAAACAAGCAATCTTCAATCACTTGGCAAATCTTTATTAGTGGATGTTATAAGCTACTTTTTGTTTCTAGATCAAGTTCAATGTATGAGCTTTCAGAATTACTAAGTGAGACCATACAGTATCAAGAATTGAGAAAGATATTAGCTTATAAATAAGCTACTAAGGAAATGCATTTCTCTGTGATAAGTCTTAGCTGTTGAATCGTTTCCAACAAATTCACTTCAACAATCTTGCAAATTTCTTTCACAATCTTGTGAGAAAACAAGATTTAAGACATTTTGGAAGTTTTCAGCTTTTTGGAAAAAATTGGTCAACAAAAGTCAACGTTAAGCCCTGTGTGCTTATTTTGAGATTACAGCTTATTGGCTGGATCATTTTCCAAAATTTTTGACATTCCAGTCTCCTTGTAGCTTGAGTAATCATTTTCAGTAAAAATATCCATGTTTGGATGTCTTATTCAACTTATAGCTTATTTTGGGCTTATTGAGATAAGCTATCTTGAGTTCTGGTTGTTTTCAACTTATTTCCTTCAAGACACCTAGCTGAAATTGGGTTTTAAGTCTTTTGCAAAAAACCAGAGCTTATTTGGTCAAGTAATAAGCTCAAACGAGCTTATTGAAGTCTTATTGCCCGCTTTTTAACAAAAGTTCTTGTTTAATTGCATTAAGCTCCTCAAACTTTCAGAATTTGTGTAATCAGCTTTGGAAACTTGATTTTCTAGGGTTTGCATAGTTAAGTCCTTTTAGTTTGAGTTTGTTACAGATCTGTTTGGCAGTTTTGAAAAGTTGTTAATTAGTTGTTATGGTTTGTTATATTTTACACTTTTAGTCCCTTTACTTTCAGAATTTACATATTTGGTCCTTGTACTTTTACTTACTTTATAATTTGAGCATTTTTACTATTGTGCATTTAAGACTTGTACTTCTTGCTTAGAGTGTGGTGATTGCAATTTGTTTTTAGTGTAATACGGTTACGTAGTTATACTATTTTTACCATTTTTTACGTGATTTGTTGAATTAGACCTAGATACCAAAACCTTTATCAAAACCAAAAACAATTAAAAACATGATATTAATTGGACTTTCAATTTGTTGTGAGTTGGGAAATACGAACTTGAAAAGATCAAATATTAAATGGCGCCGCTGCCGGTTCATGACATTACGATTCACGAGTGATTGACGGTTTCGATTGGATTGTGGGATCCGTTCACCTTGTGAACGTTCCTTTTATGTATCATAAACCAAAAGATAAAAAAATTAAAAATATAAAAATATAAAATAAATAAAAAACCACAAAATCAATTCTTTCCTAAGAATTGAACCAAAAAACTAAAAAATTCAAAAAGTAATCTTTTTCCATATATACAATATATTTTTGGTGTAATCTTTTTCCTAAAAGATTACACCAAAAATATATTGTATATATCGGTTTCCATCGTTTTTATGTACATATAGTATTTTCTTATAAACCCCAATAAATACAAAAATATTTTCTCTATATTATTATATGTAAATACATATACGTTCTACGAACACTCAATACACATACTTCCATAAGTATTGCTTTTGCAATACACCGTGCTTGGGGGCGTTTCGGTCCTATGTACGTGTATCGATCAAAGTTAATTAAGGCACAATAGATAAATACCACAATCTACTTGATCTTGAGAAACAGGCCACTGTGTGGGGGTATAAGGCGAGTGTATTACACATTCTAAAGAAGCAGGCTCTTAAGTGCTACGCGCCGCCTCGTTTCTCTGCTTCCTTGTGGGTCTTTCAAGAGTGATAGTGGTGAGTGGTGTGCCACCCAAGTATTACTTACATATATTATATTTTCTTGTGGACATTACTTATTGAACCTCAGAAAGGATAATCCCTTCTTTTCCAAAGTCGATCGAGAGCTCGTCTCTCACTCCTCGAGTTGACTTACATGCGGACTCGAGCGTGTGCACATATACCTTTTGGTGTACAACCCCTTCCTCCTAAAAGGAAGAACAAGAAAAAGAACAAGAACAACACTGTCCATCAAGCCGATCTCGAGCATCGTGCTTTGAATAACACACAAGAAGCCATGGCCGTCGTTGATAATAGACCATTGATGGAGATCCTCCAATAAAATGTGGAGGGAAATGCCGATGCTATTGTTATACCCGAGATACCCGCAAACACCTTTGAGCTTAAGACACATATGATCACTTTGGTTTCTTCTAAAACCTTCTTAGGGAGACCCATGGATGACCCCCATGATCACATCAAGAAGTTTTTGTCCATTTGCAATACACTTAAGTATAATGGGGTCCCTCATGATGCCATTAAGTTGATCTTAGTTCCATTCTCTTAGAGGTTAATGCTAGGTATTGGCTAGATAGACAACCTCCTAAGAGCATTCACACTTGGGAGGATTTTACCAAGAAATTTGTGAATAAGTTCTTCCCCCCTTCAAGAACCACCGCTTTTAGAAACCTAATCATAGGTTTTCAACAAAGGAAAGATCAAACCTTTAGTTAGGCTTGGGAAGAGTTTAAAGTGTTATTAAGAAAATGCCCAAACCATGGATTTAACCAAGTTTACCAAATCAACACCTTCTACAATGGATTGAGACCACATCATCAAGATTCCCTTAACTCCTCCGCGAGTGGGAACATTCTTTCTAAATCCAGACAAGAAGCATGGGACATTATCGAGACTAAATATATGGTGTAAACAAATAACCAAAGAGATGAGAGGGTCCATGTTGTGCAAGATAGTGCTCATCCATCCTTTGATAATCAAATCCTCAAGAGTCACAATGAGATACTTCAAGTAATTGAAAAGAAAAAACAAGAGATGATTCAAGCCCTTAAGAGTGTTTCCTTGAAAAACCCTTCTACCAATGATGTGAATGCCATTCCCTAAGTTGTGAGATATGTGGAGGACCTCACTCTTACCTACAATATGACAAGGTTAAAAATTATCAAGGTTAATGTTATGCTTATCACGATGAACAAAGAGAGCACTTCAAACCTAACATCAACCCTAACCATCTCTCTTACAAATCAAACAATTACCTTGTTCTACCCGGCTTTCCATCCTATCCACCACCCAAAACAAAACAAAACCTCCTCAATTGCTTTAAAGAAATAAAGGGCCAAGAGAAAATTACCAAGGGCAAAACAATTATAGAGCACCCAATAATATTCAAACCCAAGGAAACAAATTTCATGGCAACAACTTTAATAACCAAGGGTTTTACAATCAACCTCCACCTTTCCAACAACAAGGCTTTCAAGGGAATGTGCCACATGATTTTAACACCATTGATCTTCTTCACAAAATGAATCAAGAGAATGAAAGGAGGTTTCAAGCCAATGAGAAAAGAATGAGGGAAATGCATGAGGAAACCAACAAGAGGTTTATGATGCTTCTCAATCAAAGACCACAAGGTGCTCTACCTTCAAATACAGAAACTAATCCGAGGGCCAATGTGAATGCAATCACTACAAGGAGTGGAAAAAATACCAATGATCCTTAAATTGCTCCTAAACCTATTTTGGTGACTCCTACTACGCTTCCTTCTTGTGACAAGCCTTCATCTTCTAGTTATACACCTTCAAAACCTACACCTACTATTCCTTCACCTTCTACACTAATTAATGAAGAACCTAACAAAGAAAATCCTTCAACAACTACCACTCAACCTACACCAAAACCAAGTCTTCCATACCCATCAAGATTGAGAAAGGAAAAGCTTAAGAATAAGGATGATATTCAAGTGTCTAATTTTTTTGAGGATGTTCAAGCAATTGAATATCAACATATCCTTTGCGGAAGCCTTAGCTAATATGCCTAAGTTTGCCAAAATGATAAAGGACCTTCTTTCGAACAAAGAGAAATTGGTGGATTTACCTAATGCTTCATTAAATGAAAATTGTTCCGCGGTGTTGCTTAAGAAGTTGCCTACTAAGCTTGGTGATCCGGGACGGTTTTTGATTCCTTGCAATTTCCTTGGGGTTGAGAATTGCATGGCACTTGCGGATCTTGGAGTAAGCATTAATTTGATGCCATTATCGGTTTGGAAAAGACTTTCACTTCCCGAGCTCACACCTACAAAAATGACACTTGAATTAGCAAACCGTTCAATAGCTTATCCGATGGGAATTGCGGAAGATGTTTTTTTTGGAGTTGATAAATTCACATTCCCCGCAGATTTTGTAGTTGTTGATTATGATATGGACCCGAGAGTTCCTCTTATTGTTGGTAGACCCTTTTTTAGGACGGGTCTTACTCTTATTGATGTGGCGGAAGGTGAACTCACAATGCGGGTAGGAGGTGAAAGAGTTGTGTTTAACATGGGGAAGTTGTCTAAGAAATCCAATAAACCCGAGACGGTGAAGCATATTGATGTTCTTAATAAGGAGGAGAATCAAGTTGATATACTTGATGAAGTTTGTGGTGAATATTTTCATGAAGCTTTTTTTTTTGGGTAAAGGTGAATCATACCCCGGTAAAATATATTACTCCAAAAAACCGTTTAAGTACAAAAGATATAGGTGAAGTCCTATATCAAAGCCCGTTACATAGGCAACAACCAAGCTACGAACAGCTAGAACCAAAAACCTCACATAAGAGTGACATGCCACTCATATGACTACCAAATAAGTTAAGAAACAAACAGATAAATAAGAACATACGGTACATGTTTCTAACTTATACATCCAAGTAACAGTCGTTCCGTCTTCAACATTAGATTTAAACATGGACGTACTAGATAGTTAACTCACCACAGTGCTTCAACATAACCAAACACCAAATACCTAGTGCATGCTTGCAACGAGAAAACAGCAGCCCACCAAATAGATAACCATGAACCATTGCAGACCACATGTCTCGCACATGCCAAAAAACCGTACCTACGAATTAGGGTTTCACAAGTACTTCCACCTCTCCCCTCCAAACGTTACCACGCCATCATCAACTAACCATCTCCCATCAACGATCAGCCTCCACCTCAAACCAAATCAACCACAGGCAATCATAAAGACCGAAGGTCCCCATCATCACGAACTGTAAACCTTAGACAGAGCTACAGTAGATCAATAACGAAAAAATCGTAATCACCCAAGCTGATGTGATCATGTTACCAAAATATACCACGTAACCGCGCAAAGTAACTAGTGACAACGAAACTGATTAACCCATGTATGATAGTGATCCCTAGAGAATAGCAAGGCATAAAGAAACCCTAAATGAGTTTACCCAGATCACTACCACTTAATAACCAACGCACCCTAGAGATATGACAATACAAAAGTAAACCCTAAGAAAGATTTACCCGGTGCACTGCTATCCATCGTGGATCCCAAAAGTGCAACGATAAACTCCGTCGATCCACATCCAACACCCTCGATCCAGGCAGATCTAGATCGAGTACAACCAACCCACATCGAACCCTAATAAATGATCTGCTCATGTGAAACCCTAAAAATGTTAGGATTAGGGTTACGATTCTAGATAAGATTCCCGTTAGATATGTATATACAATAAATACAGGCACACCCAATCTCGATATAAACAAACCCTACAACTGATTCTATATCCCGCGAATCAAACAGTTTCTAGATCCGATCTAGTTATCCAAAAGTGTCCGTAATAGACACCCTACGAAACCCTAACTCGAGAAACAGAAACTAATCAAATACTAGGATATAGAAACAGTTGATAGAATTTTTGGCCAGAATGTTTAGAGAAAGGGTGGCCAGGAATCGCCCCCATGGGGAGAGAACTATCATGAAGCTTGCATAAGTGGAAATTATGACCTCCCTATGTTGAGACCATATCCTCCATTACTTCCTCATTGGATATTCATGAACCTCAATAGCTTAACTTTGGTGATTTTGTGATACATTCCAATCCTCTTTTTGAAACATCATTTGATAACCCACTTTTCTACCACGATGAGCAAACCTATGAGGAATTTAGTGATGATGAACCTCCTCTTTTTGATACACCAATTTATGATGAATATAGTGATGATGAGTTCTCCATTTTTGAGCCTCCATTCTTTGATGATCACATTTCGTTAGGTTGTGAGGAGATATATATTGAGTCACCAATATTTGACATACTAATCTATGATGATTATGGTGATGAGGAGGGTTCTATCATTGATGAGAGTGACGAGTTTCTTGGGGTTGATACACCTCTTGAGTACATTCTTGGATATTTTCACAAGGAGGGAGACATACTCTTTCTAGATTCTTTATTGCATGAAGACACTTTACCTTCTCTCTTTCCCACCTTATCCTATCAAAGTGACAAAGAAAAGCAAGTCATGATGGTTTCTTCCAAGAGTTTGTTGATACCCATTGTCCCACAACCTTTCTCTCAAGATGTGACATATAAGGGGGAATCTTCTAAGGCTACCACTACTTGTTGTTTTCCCATCAAGGAAAGGATTTTTGATCCTGGTATAGAGATTGATAAGCCAACTCAATATCCGCCTGATACAATAAAAGGAAAACTTATGGGAGATTTTAGAGCATTACCTTATCATCCTTTGGAGAATTTATGGGCAACATTTATGGAGAAGAACACCTCACCCACTTCACCATTGCTTGGGATGTTACTTGTTGGAGTCTATTATACGTAGGATGGCAATTATGTATTTGATCTGGGGGGATATTTATGGAGTTTTGTATACTTGAAAACTTGTTTTACCTCATCATGGAGATTTTTTTTAAAAAGGGTAAAAGTTTTACTCTCCATGATAAGTTTTCCATAGACACTTTTAAGTGTGGGATGAGTCGAGCTAGAGACTCCATAAATCAAGCTTGAATAACTAGGTTTAGATCTTTTATACTAGAGTGTGGTAGAATAGGAATAAAGGGTATATATAGTTGAGAAGAAGTGTAGGGGGATGCCTCTCTTTTGTCTTCTTGATGTTTGTAGGGTTCCTCTCTCTCACTGCATGCATTGGAGCTTATGGAGAGGCCTTTGTATCGGGTTCACTTTGTTACTATTGTGATTTTCAAACCACATTGTGCTTAAAATGAATTCACTATAGTAAACCTTTTCTTAGCTTGGGTTAAGCAAAGTTATCAATGTCATAAGTGTAGGGGAGTTTACTCCAATACTCTTAAACATTGAGGACAATTTTTATCTTAAGTGTAGGGGGTCTTCTATCGAAGTGACCATACCTAGAACTTTGTAATTGCCTTCATGATAACTTGAAAATTAATTTTTCAAATATTTTTCAAATTTTTGATCTACTTTGGCCACCAAAAATATGCATTCATAATTTTTGCATTAATTATTTTTCATTTGCATAACACATTTGCATTGAATATATATTTCTTCTTTTATCTTTCATCAAAATATATAAAAAGAGAAAAAAATATATTAAAGGACATGGTTTAACAAATTTAGACTTCTTTGACATGTTAGGCCTGCCACTTTGACCCAACCCGAGTTTGCTTATCTAAGCATTCTCTAGCTAGTAGCCTTAACCATGTAGACCTTTATTGGTTTATTGGGCTAAGCATCCACTAGTCTCATTATTTGAGATTTTAAACTATGGAGAACAAGAGATGATAGAATTTGAAGTAAGTGTTAAGGGCTAGATAAACCTCATATTAATTAATTGTGGCTTTTATATCCCCTTTCGTAACCTTTACTTTCTTGTCAACGCATGTATATATGTAAATAAAAAATCAAGAACAGTTTTAACCGGTTTATAGTCTCTTATGCATTTTTGACTAATCATTCGTGGTTGGTATAAGTATGTCTTAAAATTCCAAGTTAGAACGTTTTTTGTGTACTAGACTTATGTCATGCTTAATACTTAGCGGGTGTTTTTCCTTTTATTCTTTTCAACTTTCTTTGTGAGTAATAAAGAAAAATAAGAGCGGCTTATGAAAAAAAATGAGTGGCTAGAAAAAAAAGAAAAAAATAACTATACAAGACTCCCAAGAGGGGCAGTGAAGTGTTAATTATATTAGCTATTTAATTCCAATATTACTCACACAAGGGTTGCGGGGATTTAATAGTTGCTCCAATCCAATATTACCTTGACGGGTTGCGAGATTGAAGATACAAGGTCTCAAAAAGGCGGTGGATATAAATTATTGCGTGAGTTTTATTTTTCTTTCCTTAACGAGTGTGTAGCTACTTATTAATGCATGAATTAAGGATCTTACACATAAAACGAATGACTTATTATTTTGGGTCGGACTTATATCAATTGTGGGCGGTTTTTCGAGTAATGGATAAGATGGTTACTTAGGATTAAAACCGTGCTTCCTTATTTTGAGATTTTACACTTCTTATATTTCACGCTTTAAATAATGACAAATTTGCCCAAAAGCAATTTGCTCAAATAATAACCGGTCTTAGAGGCATAATAAGTGGGGGTATAAGAGTAACACAATTAATCTTTATGAATAAGTCGATGCACTTTCACTTATGGATAACAATGATCTTGTTTTAAGCTTGGTATGGGGAAAATGGAACTTGAGGATGATAAGTATTCATGGTATCAAAGCCCTAATTAAAGTCCTTGATTTATTTATGAGTTATTTCTATCAAAACCATTTGAAGAAAAATCCAAAAATATATAAATAGAATTGTTTTCTTTTGCATTGCATTGTATAAATCAAAATCATGCATCATATAGTGTAGTGTAGTGTAAATGCATTCCATATTGGCCAAGGTGGATTAATTATGAGAAAATGGTAAATTGGTGCTTTAAAATGTGGCATTGCATGAGGTCATGGCAATAATCAAGTGTGGAGGATTTGATATGAGTGAAATCTCATATCAATAATATCACAAATCACCCTAAAACACAAAGCAAAATACCTAATTTTGATTCATAAAAGCAGTATTATGGGTATGTTTTGTTGTTTGTGCTTGTGTAGGCAAAAAGATACAATTATGAAGCAAACAAGAGAATCAAGCCTTTATTGATGAAGAAAAGACAAAAGGAGGATGAAAAGTGGCAAGCCAATCAAAGTCAAAGGACCTTTCTTGACAACTTTCAAAGTTGAAGGACTAAAAGTGCAAATATGGAAAAGTCAAGAACAAGTCAAACATGGTCAACTATCAAGTCAACAAGTCAAGGGGTTCATGGTGTGCAAGTTTGAAGTTCAAAGGACTAGAAATGACAAAGTATTGAAGTTCCTAACTCATTATACAAATCTGCTAACATATGTGCTATTGAAACTGACCAATGAGAGGAGCTCATTTCCTTTATTTGGATTGCCACATCATGGCCAGCTGGCCACTCACAACCGCCAACAAGAAAAAATCCCAATGATATGAGTGATTTTACTCATATCATTTATATCAACAAACACTCAATAAATGCATAAAACAAATGAATATTGCCTTGTATATGTGTTTTGTTATTTCATGTGTGTAGGTACCCGAAGTTCACGAAAACCGGCAAAATCGGCACGGGTTTTGAAGAAAAAATCAAGGAAGCCAAAATCAAGTCAGTTTTTAGTGGATTTAATCTTAATAAGGTTATTTGGGCCTTGTGGGTCCCACACTGGATTAATGGGCACAAAAGCCGAATAAGGAAACAAGTATTGAGTATCTTTGGTAAACAAGCCCAAAGTTTAATAAACAAATATGGACGAAATGTGATGAATTGTGCTTTTAAAACCCATTAGGTTATTATCTAAACATTCGACGGTTATAAAGTGAAAAGCTTTATTCATGTTTAGTCAAACTTACCAATTCACCCACTCACCAAACAATTCACTTTTCGTTACAAACAAAGTTCTCTCGTCCCTCTCACCTAAATAACCAGTTACCTACTCTACCCCAAACCCTAGTTCTTATCTCGATATTTGGGGCTTTTCTGATTAAGGGAGCGTGGTTATACACGCTCTCTAATTAATTCCCAACTAAACCGGAGCTTGAAGATGCCCCCTATTTGGGTGTCGTGGCTCCCCTTCTATCATGTGATTGGTCCAAACAGCTCACCCACCTTCACTCCACCAATAAGAGATGGACACCTAAGCTTCAAAGAAGCACAACTAGCACACCTGATTGCCAAGTTGGCAATCCGTGTGCTAGTGTATGTAATATCAGTCGTGAGATCAAGAGAAAGAAGAAATAGAAGAAATTAACGGCCAAGGATCAAGATTCGTTTCAACAAATTTCATCAACAAGGCATGGGGGTTTTCCTATAAAAACCCCCAATAATTCTGTAATGAGTATCCCATTTTTTATTTTTTAAAGTTATTATGTTAAAATAGTTGTAGGATAATCTTGTATTTTCTTTTCTCATGTTTTGTAATCAGTTGATTATTAATAAAAGTTATTTGGATTTGCATTAATTCCTGTTTTATTTTCTGTTAAACTCAATATTGCAATTTTATTCTATAACAGTTTTGATTATAATAATGTGAATATTATTCAACTAAGCTAAATAATAGCTTTATTTGGATAGTAAAAGTAAAATTGGGGATAAAATTTCCCACTGGAAAGTCTAATATGAAAAATCAATTGGTTCGAATGTTCATATGGTTCGATGTGGTGTATTGAATGGTGGTATTTGGTTCTTATGATGACGAATGATGGTGGTGATTCGAGTTAAATAAGACAGCTCAGCACCGCATCTTCTTCCCAAAGGTTTACTTCACCAGGTTCATTTTCATTTTCATTTTTATGCTTTTAGATTAAACTGTTTTAAACGCGTATATGATTTAGTTCAATGATTTTGGTAATATGATTTAGGCTGACAAGTTTTTCTGTTATTATTTCTCTATCTGTTAAATGTTTAGATAAGTTTACTGTTTGGATTTAAGAGTGAGATTTGATTAATCTGTTTTACTTAGAAGTTTTTTATCTGACTTTGTAAGTTCGGATTAATTTGTTTAAAATGGATTAGATAAATCTGAATATGTAATTTTATGAGTATAGGAGTATGTGAGTTGAGAATCATTAGTTTGCTGCTCTTTTTGTGTTTCCTCTTTTGATTAGTGATAATCTGATAAGTTTGGGGTTTATTTGAGTGATATAGTTAATGTTTAAAACTGATTTAGATAATTCTGTTTAATGTAGGTTTGGTATTTACATTAACTCTACTGAAATTAGAATCTGATAATCTATTAATCTATTGATTTTAGAATTTAGCTGGTTTTTATTTGTGAGTTGCTGGTTTAAGTCTGCTAGAATTGTGCTTATATCGAAGTTTAGATATCACTTTTTTATCTGATAATATGTTCATTATGGATACTGATTTGATCTGACTTATTTTGTGTTAAGTTTTTTTGAGTAGGTGCATTTTACTGATATTATTAAGATTGTTTACCTGTTTTTTTAGATTGCTATTAAATTGCTTGATTTTGAGTTTAACTGTTGAGTATATTAGCCAACATACCCTCTTGGTCTGTTTGGTTTGGTTTATTTCAGTTATCAGTAGAAATTCATCACAAGTCATACCTGTGACTTTGTTTTTAAATTTTAATTGTCAAACAAAATATTAACCATAAAAGTGTCCACAATGGGACTCAAACCCATGACCTCATGGATAACAGTCAAACGTGTTTACAGCTGAACTAGCTATTTGTTTATGTTTTATTCAGTAAGAGTAATTAATATAGGCTTTTATATATAGGTTGTCAGCCTATTATTTGATTTAAATACATAAGTTTTAATTTTATTTAAATTTAGATCATTTTATTTACTTTTATATAGTTTTAAAATATAAAATAAATAAAAACAAATCAATATATGTTTTATTAATTTTAGAAATTTAAATTGATATTAAAAATTAGTTTTTTTAAATAAATTAGATTTTAATTAATTTAGTTTTAAAATAAAATTAGTTTAAAAATAGATTTTGTAAAAGTTAATTTTTAAAGAAATTAAATTAGTTTATAATTTTAAAAAGTTTTCTAAATTTGTTTAAATAGACTTTTAATAGTGTAAAAGTATTTTTAATTAAATTGATTAAATTTAAATTGATTTTAAATAGATAGATTAATTTTAAATAGTTTAAGAAGTTTAAATCTTAAATAATTGTCTTTTAGATTAAATATCGGAGAATGATTCATGCACTTTAGGATTTAAAAAAATTGTAGGAGTAATTTTAGATTAAAAACCGAAAATCAATTCAAATCGATTGTCCAAATTGAAACAAAACGTCTCAAATTCACAAGATCCTCGTGTACAATGAACTTGGATCATTCACGTGTTTAATTATATTCGTCTTTGGATTATTTATGGCTTATTACCTTTTCCTAAGGGTAATTTCCTAAATTTGCCCTATATCGTATATTATTAAAATACACCGACATTCCACATCACATCAAAAAATTTGGCGCCGCTGCCGGAGATCTTGTGTATGATTCGTTCGTTGAGATTTGTTGATCTTTGATTTGAAGACCATTTCCGTCCTCGAAAAGTTTTGTTATTTTTCTATTATTATAGTATGTATCGTTTTTCGTGTTTTTTGTGATTACTATATTGTATTACGTAGAACAATAAATTTACCTATTTCCAAATAAGACCTTAGTTGGGATTTCATCACCTAGCTATTGTATTCGAATCCAAAACGAAAAAAAGGCAAAATAGATAAATACTAATAAAAAGTTTGAACTCGATTTATACAAACTATAAGGTGGGTATAAGGCGACGAGCTATAAAAGGCCGTCTAAGGAAAAATGTTTTTATGTGCTTTGTGCCACCTCGTTTCCCCGCTTGTTGGTGCGTATATTGAGAGGGACGATCGATTATTGGTTTGCCGACTCAAGTAGTATTATATCTTATTTTTGTAGTTTACTTATTGAACCTCGAGACGTTTAATTTTTCACCTTTCGTTTCAAAGTCGACTGAGGGTAGATTACTTCCATAGTAATTATCCTTATTCCTTGTTTTTATCAATCTTTTTGATTGAGCAATACCAAATAAAAATACCAAAAATAATCTTCTTCTAATCTAATTTCTTTTCTTCAACCCTCTAAAATTCTCGTCACTTTGATTTATGTAGTTACGATCTACTCGACTTTTGATTAATCACGATAGGCTTGAAAACATTCCTCGTAGAAATAGAAATCGTCAACAACGAATAGTGGAACCCGAGTTTCCACCTATTGTTGTAGAGATGGCCGATAACCGAACAATGGAGGAATTGCTCTGTGCACCCACCGAAGGGTATGGGGAAGCAATCGTTGTGCCGGCTATTTTGGCGGATCATTATGAGATTAAGACGGGACTTTTATCACTCATTCGTGCCGACCAATTTCGTGGCAATGAGACCGATAACCCGCACTCTCACATTCGGGATTATCGTATTACCTCGACTCTCAAGTTTAGAGATGTGCCGAATGACGCGATTAAGCTCATGCTTTTTTCGTACTCGCTCGAGGGGAACGCTAAGCTTTGGTATGAGAAAGAACCACCGGGTTCGATTTTGACATGGGATGATTTAGTGTCTAAGTTCATGAATTATTTCTTTCCACCATCTAAAACAACTCACTTTAAGAATGAGATCACTAGATTTGAACAAAAAGTGCATGAATCGTTTGGAGTTGCTTGGGAAAGGTTTAAAGATTTGTTGAGAGAATGTCCACACCACGGTTTCTCGGAATTACACCAAATCAATACTTTTTATAATGGACTTAATATGATTGAACAAGATTCTTTAAATGTCGCCCGCGGGTGGTAATCTTTTAAGAAAAACTCCGAGAGACGCGTGGGGTATAATTGAGAATAAGTCCAGAGTGCAATATTCACGAAACACACCGGTTGTTTCAAATGTGAATTCATCTAATACCGAGATTGCTAGATTAGACTCTAAGATCGATAATCGATTTGCTACATTGTTGAATGAGATTAGGAAGAATCCTCATGGAACGATTAATATGGTTGAGATTTTTTGTGTATCATGTGGTGGAGCACATCCGAATTATGCTTGTTCAACCACGGGGTTTGATCAAGCTAGTGCTTTTGCCGCGACGGGAACTTATGGCCCTAACGGTCAAGCTCCTCGTCAAAATCATGTTGTTCCACCGGTTCAAAATAGGTACAACAATGGAAATAATAGAAATAATTTTAACCGTGGTAACCAAGGTAATTTCAATCAAGGAAATGGATTTAACGGAAATAAAAACAATCAAGGTTTTCACAACAATCAAAATGATTTGTGAAGCTACATCAAAACAAATGAGGCAAATTTGAAAGCTTTTCAAAAGAATTTTCAAGGACAAATGAATACTTTGAAAAATGAATTTCAAAATACAATCAAGGGGCAAAATAACAAGATTGAGCTTAACCAAAACCGTATGCAACAAAGTTTAGAGCAAAGCCAAAATCGTATGGAACAAAGAATAGAGAAAAGTCAAAACCGTATGGAGGGAAATCTAGCTAAGTTTGAGAACAAATATCTTTCGATGTTTGAGGGATTTATGTCTAAACCTTCCTCTTCTTCGGGTGGCTTACCTAGCAACACCATACCAAACCCGAAGGGAGAGATTAAGGCCATCACCGTTTAAAATGATTATGATAATTTAGAAGAAGTGATCGAGTGTGATCCTCCACCTAAAGAAACCTTTCTAGATGTTACTAAGGCTACTTTTAATATGAATAGTTCCGCGATTTTCTTTGATTTCTATCCTGAGAAATATGGAGATCCGGGCTAATTCTTGATACCTTGTGTTTTCAAAGGGTTTGAGGTATGCAAAGCTCTAGCCGATCTAGGAGATAGCATCAAATTAATGCCCTTATCCATATGGAAGATTCTTGACTATTTCCCACTTACTCCCACTCGAATGATCATTGAGCTTGCTAACAGAACCACCGCCCACCCGGTTGGTATAGCGGAAGATGTACTTTTTACAGTGGGGGTGTTCATTTACCTTGCCGATTTTGCAATCGTTGATTATGAGACAAATCCTAGTGTGCCTATAATTTTAGGGCGACCAGTTTTGTGCACGGCTCAAGTTCAAGTTGATATGAGAAAAGAGGAGATAGAATTGTTTTATGAGACCAATCCTCGTGTGCCTATAATATTGTTTTCAAACTGGAAAAAATTCCAAAATTTGTTTCTAAAAAAGTGAAAAGTGTAAAACTTGTTAAAACTATTGAAAGTAACATAAACAAGGGATCTCTCTTTTACAAGGGTGTTTGGCCAATTATGGAACCCTCATTTCGTAAAGAAGAAATGTTAATTTCAAAGCGAGATGCTTGTTTTGTTGAAACGTGTTGTAATATTACCTCATCTCCACTCACTCCACTCGAGGATGATGATAGTTCTAAGATTGATAAGGAAACTGATGATTACCTTAGTGCACCATTCGATGCTAGTGAGTTTAATTGTGAGAATTTCGATCCCGAGGGAGATATTGCTTTAATTGAAAAATCGTTGAAAATAGACTCATTTTCATTCTCTTCTAAGGACCAAATTGATGATCCTAAGGCAAAATCTTCATTTGAAGAGCCTTTGATTCCTAACTTCACACCGAGTGAGGTTAGTGACTATTCGTTAGATAAGTTCGTCGATGAACTTGTTGATCCACTTCCACGGGGAAGTGAAGACGTTTTCGATCTCGAGATCGAGCATGATTCTCATGTTTTACCTACCATTCTCGAAGAGTTCTCCGATGAACTTCCTTCTAATGAGAATGATGAGCTTGTATCAGAGTGTGACACACTTGATACTTTGTCGGATATTTCTTGTGATGACAAGATTGATGACACTTATGTGACATACTCGAATCCACTCTTTGAAGTTTCAATGAACAATAATCTATTGTTTCAAGAGGATTTTGAGAGCATCATACCTCCTTCATCTCACAACCTTTGTGATGATGAACTCTTCATTAAGGAGTTTGATGAGTTACTTTCCATAGACATTCCTTCGGAATTTGAGGAAGCGTCTAATGACGGTGTTGAAAATCCTTGATTTGATCACCCGAATTATGATGATGATAATGTTGAACCTGAGGGAGAAATTATCTTTACTCCAGTTCTCTTTCCCACTCGCTTTGATCTTAATGTGCGGGTTTTTCATGCGACTCGTTTTGAGTACCATGACCCCTTTGCTCACATTCATAAGAGTTATAAGGTCAACAAAGTCATGCAACTTGATACCACTATTGTTGAGACTTTTATCCCACCATTACCATGTGCTTTATATGATTTTGGATTAGCATGGGGGAAGACACCATGTTGTCTATTCCTTTCTTTCCCGGGGACGAGGTATTCGATCCCGGAATCGTTGATTTAGGGAAATCTCGGCCTTTGACCGATGTAATAATTGAAAGACTTTTCGGTCATCTTGGTGCGAGTTTATCTCGGGGAGTATGATATATCCATTCCATAATTTGTGACCACCATCTCTTTTTGGAGATTTATGTTGGAGTTTTATCCTTTCGTTTGTCATCCGACAACGAGGATGTAATCTTTGACCCCGACATCGTGCTTTATGTTGGAATTTATTCCATTATGTCGGTTTTCACCATTTTCCCTAAAGACCAATGAATGCGGGGATCGAGTCAAGCTCATGACTCAGTTAACAGAAACGAGGTGCCTTGTGGGGGAGTCCCATACATTCTATCTTCTTTCTATTTTCTAACACTAATAAGGCTGATCTTTCAAGCTCGTGCTCGTGTTTTGTTGTGTTGTGAATCGTAGGTATGACCCAAATCATTTTAGACTCTCGTGTTCGGTTTTTGCCGGTCCACTTGATCTTCCATACTTTGATTGTAAAAAGGGTCACACTCTCTATCCTTTGATTTTTTATCGACTAACGTTTTATCTTGAAGCATAATTAATAAACGGCTTATAGATTTGCGTGCTCTTACCATGTTAGGACTTTTGCATTAGACTCTTCGTGTTTTAGCAAGGGGGTGTTACTCTTGAGCTAAGAAACATTGAGGACAATGTTTGGTTTTAGCATGGGGGAGTCAAACGATATAATCGCTTGCAATTGCTTTTGTCGTGTCTAAACGTAATCGTTTTTCTCGTTTTTCATAAAATTTTTAAATTTTTATTGTTATTTTAAGTTTTAATAAAGAAAATAAGTGCTTTTGAAACAAATGTAGGGTTTCAGTTGGTGAAAATAAAAATAGTTTTTGACTCGACTCGGTTTTTACCTTAGCTTTTCCTTAACGTGTTTAAATCAAGTTTTGCTAGGCTTTTATATAGGGAACTTTAAAACGCGAAAGTCTTAACTCATACGGGTTTAAGAACGAGAACTTTTCGCAAGTTCCTATAATTGATCCTAGAAAGTTGTTTATCAAGGAAACTTTAAAACGCAAATTAAAAAACTTTAAAAAGTCTAAGAAGATGCAAGATCCTATAGATGACTTGAAAACCCAAAACTTTGATTTAATAGGCTAAGTATCCATTATTCTTACATCTTTGAAATTTTACAATATGGAGAACAAGAGATGATAAAGTTTAATCATAAGTTTTTAAGGTTAATTCTTCCTTGTATAAGTATTTTAGTGTTTGATTTAATCTCCTCGTATTTATTTTTCACGCTTGAATAATAAATTGTGTTGGAAATACTTTTTTACGTATTTAGAAAGGATCGATCACTCCAATGATATTGGGCTCGTGATCCAATATAGCCCATATAGCCCACATATAGGGTGGGCTATATATACCCCCTCCTAGCATGTTAGGAGGGGTTGGTCACTTTGTATTTCACACACATTTTCACATAATCAATCTTTCTTCTTCTTTCTCTCCTTTCTCTCTCTTCTTTCTCTCTCTAGTTCTTCCATTTCTTCATCCATCTCAATAGATTAATCATAGATGCCTAATCCTTAGAAAACACGATCCTACAATTGGTATCAAGAGCTTAGGTTGATTCTTGAGATTGGCGTGTTTTTTAATCTATTGATTTGGTGGTAGAATTTTCTTCTTTCACATTTTTTCTTTCGTCTATCTTTCTCTTTAAGTTTAAGTTGGGCAAAATGGTTTTTATATTCTAAATTTTTTCCTTAAAGGTTCTCGAATACTTTTTATAATTTTTATATAAAATGGTTTAAGTTTAAGTTTTCGAATACTTAAAGTTTAAATCTCTTTATCAGTTATATACCTTTTATATCTATTTTTGTCTTGATCTGTGCTTTCTTGTCTCAGATTTGGGAGTTTGGTCACAAATTTTTTATTTTCGTTTTATCACCTTTTGTTACTCTCTATACTTTTCTTCTCTGTGTATCTGTCCGACAAGGGTTTAGCATTCCGATACTTATTTTCCGACACTTTTTCCGACGGTTACGAGTTTTGCACATTATCGATCGCAATAACCCTAGGGTTCTACTTTGCGATCAATTATTCCGATACCTTATTCCGACGTGGATTCCAATCGTACTTTGCGATCGTGGATTACAACGGTTTTTAAGGGACATTGAGATGAAACTCTGCCGAAATTTTTATTGAGACATTCCGATGGAAGTGTTTTGACACATTGCGATGAAAGACACAATAAATATTGCGATGGTTGTGAGTTTTTTAGTATTGCGATGGAGTTTGAATATTGAGATGGAATGCTAACTATTCCGATGGTGAGTTTTTTAAACATTGCGATGGTGAGCTCTTTTTAAATATTGCGATGGGAGTTGGACTATATTGCGATGAATATTTTTGATACTGCGATGGAATAAGTTTGATTTTTTTATTTTATGAACTTTATAAAAACAGAATACTAAACAAAGCCCACAAACTTAGACTAGGACTCAACAGACGTAACACCTACACCTGAACTCGACATCGACCAACACTCGACCACTTCACCACTTCGACTCAAAAAGACTAACCATTTTGACTCAACCACCAACCTAATTTTTTTCAAATCAAATTTAGACTTCCCCACACATATCGACTGACACAACAACTCACCCTCTCAGATCTAAAACAACTGCTTCAAACCACAACAACTGCTTCACAACCCTGACTCGAAAACCAACAAGCATTCTCGACTGACACAAGACGTGAACAGACAAACACCCTCGGAACCAAACCCAAACGAAAATGACTCAACACTCACCCTCGACTCCCTCTCACGACTCGAATATCACAACACCCTCTCGTATCACCAACAAACCCATCTATCATCAATCCACTCATACCCAAACTCTCGAACAAACACTCACTCACATGACTCTTAAACAGAAAACACACCAGATCTCATAAAAACCCTCATCGATCAAGGAAAAATAAAGAACATTATTTAAAAACCTACCCGAGACCTATTATTTGATCTTGAAGCCAACACTTTTTCTGTGTTCTTCGTGGGTTTCCATCAAATCCAGATTGAATTGTTGGTTTTATTGCTTCGGATGTATGATAATGAGACAAGTGAGGATTTGATATTAAACGGGTTTCATTTGATTGAAAGGTTGTGATTGTTCAGCTCATGTTTGAAGCTTTCTAATTAATCTGCGTACAGAAACTGATCTTGTTTTTAGGTGTTGTTTTGTGAGACGATTTTAAGGGGTTTGTTGCGTATGATTTTGGGGGGTTGCGTATGTTTTTTTTATTGGTGGCTGCGATTTGTTTGAGAAAAACTTGGGTGAAATAAGGCGGAGGAAACAAGGTGAGTTGTTTTGGGAAGTATTATTTCTAAGTTGTACTCTGAGAGAGATTAGGTTTGGTTAGTTGTTTTAGGAAGAAGTGATTTGGTGGAGGATTTTTAATAGTGTCTTGCACGACGGAGAAAACAAGAGTGGGCAAGTGGATAGTGTTTTCATTCAATACGTGTGTGACTGGGCCATTTCCAACGCATCATCACAAAGTTTTTATATAAAACAGTTTATCAAACACAACTCACGTTTTTATATAAAACATTTTGAATGGACTATCAAAGTTTGTTTGTAATTTGCTAATTTTTTTTATTTTTTTTTTGTGTTGGGCTTATTTTCAATTTTGGTGCTTAATTTTATCATTTTTACATAAGTTTATTCTTTGTGTTAAAAGATTATATTAACACACATTTTGTTGAGTCAAAAAGACAAGACAAAGAGACGAGACACCATGATGAGATTTAATTTTACGAGATCGAGAAACATGGCTCAATGTAAATTTTAGTGGCTACGGATTATTTGATCGGGTATTTGCAATTGAAGACGGATTTTTCATCGATAAGTAACACTTACCTTATTTATCATCGAACGTAATGGAATTGTTGAATTCAACATTTCAAGAAGGAGAATTGCATCAAATGCAAGACACAACTAGAGAAAGTGGTATAATTTCATGTCGACTACTTCAGTCACATCTTATGACCATTGCATGGGTTCAAGGAGGAAGCGAATTTGTGACACTCTTTGGTCAAAATCATTACACATTCATCGATTCACTATTCCTTAACTTGCACCAACTTACTGATCAACTTCAAAAAGAAGACTTTAATCACTCTACATCGACACTTGCTTATAAGGCTCTTGTGACACAACTTACGCCTTTCCTCCAATTCAATATCATCAAGTCTGACAATTCAGGGATATGCCGGTCATTTCTTCAATAAACACATAATGAGGTTAAAGACTTCCGTGATACACTGTTGAAATTTATGACATCAGTTTCTTCTTTGATTTATGAAAGATCCAGACTTCAGTAAGCGTATGATAATAGAGTGCAAGAATCTATGATGCAGATACAAGAGGAGAATGGTCATACAGTTGACAACTTAGAGCCTAACGATGGCAAGAGCACGGAATCAGGAGGACAACAAGATACCAGTGGCACGTCAGGGAATGTTCACGAGATCTCTTTTGATGACACCTTACCCGTTTATGACGAAGAACCTGCGAACATGGTACAATGTAATGTTGTTTATGATGTATATGGTGATGAAATGCAGCATATTGAGCATTCTGAACCTAATTATGACAAACATGGGATGGAAAAGAGTGATAGAAATACCACTCCTGATTCATCCGATGTGAGTCATAATGGGGGAGAAAGTGTTAAAAATGCTAAACATCATGATAATTGTCTTATAACTGCTCCTTTGACTGCTTCTGATTCCAAGATTAGAGAGCTGGAAATGATTCTAGCTCAACAATCAAAAGATCTTGAGGATGCCAAATTAGAATTTTCCCAGAAAATGGACAAATTTGAAACATATTTTAGAAAACTTGAAAAGTCAAACGTTGTTCTTGAAAGAAAATTGGATCAAAAAGTTTTAGATTCTAAAGCTGAAAAGGATAATCTTTTGAAACAAATTCAACTGCTTGAATCTAAGTTGGCATCCCAAGATGAATTGCTCAAAGAGAATGAGACTTTAAAGGCTCAAGTACAGGAAAAGGTCTTTGCTATAGCTGCGTTGAAAAACGAATTGAGAAAAACTAAAGGATCTAGTGTGGACACTAAGCTTGAAAAACCATCAATCTTGGGGAAATCGCCTACAAATCAGTTCGTCAGACAACCTACTGCATTTAGACCCGAGTGATCACAATCCTCGAGACAGCGCTTTGCCTCCCAAGTTGATTTGGTTCATCTTTCTAGACCAGTCACTCCAGCAACTAGGCCCAATGTGACCAAAAGAGCTTTAGCAAGACCTAATCACATGATTGCCTCTAGTTTCTCTAAAAATACCAAGACCACGTCTAGAACTAGTTCAAATGACGTTTGCCATAAATCTGGTCTAAGGGAAGCTAAGCAAAAGACACATGTAAGAGATAGCAATGTCAAACCTAGTCAGATGCCTTCTAGATTACCCAACACTGCTAACCGTAGCATGTCATATCCTAAGAGCATCAATCAATCATCTAGGAATTCTAGATCTTACTCGGACATTAAATATGCTACTTGTAAAACATGTAGGAAATGTGTCTTTAAATCCAATCATGATTCTTGTGTCAAGAAATTACTTAATGAGGTGAACTCCCGTGCTAGACTTAAATCCCAGTAGGTAGCTAAAATCAAACCCATGGGTAAAATGTGGCACCCCACTCGTAGAACTTTTACTCTTGTAGGAAACGAGTGCCCTTTAACTAGGATAGTCTCTGATTCTACTAAGACTGCTAGGGAGGAAATTGAAAAGGATGATACATCACTTAAGCCTGAACTTAAGGTTTTCTATAAAATGAAACGTTTGCCAGCTAAGACAAGTGAATCATCTACTCAGATCGCCTCTGACACAAGTAAAGCCTACTGTGAACCCCCAAGTGCTTCTAAAATTGATATCGCTAACCCATGTCAAAACATGCAAATTCCTAATAAGAATGAAGGTACCAAAGTTGATGTTCCAAAAGAACGAAGCTGTCCAATCGTTGTATACCGTTCAACTAAGGACGCTCTTAGAGTTTGGCTACTGAAGAAGCAGATATCGGAGAAACAAGTGTCTAAGGGGATTCACGGTTAAGCTCGTGTAAAAGGACTTATAGTCACATCACAGACTGTAACTCGTTCTTCAAAGAAAGAAAAGTTTATCGCCGATGATAGACTTATCCTAACAACGAGAAATTAAGTTTTCTCGGGCATGAGCTAATATTAAAAACATTCAACGTTTTTAAGCTCATGCACAATGGCTCACATTCAAATCACAGTCTGTGACCCGAACTTCAGAGAAAGGGAAGTTTATCTCGTCAACGATAACTTACCCTCAAAACGAGAAATTAAGTTTTCTCGGACACGAGCTTATCTTAGAACCATTCAAAGGTTTTAAGCTCGTGTAAATGGCTCCTCGTTAAATAACAGACGATGACCCGGACTTCAGAGACAGGGAAGTTTATCCACGCAACGATAACTTACCCTCTTAACGAGAAATTAAGTTTTCTTGGACACGAGCTTATCCTAAAACCATTCAAAGGTTTTAAGCTCATGTATAAGGCTCTTCATTAAATGTCAGATGATGACCCGATCTTCAAATAAGGGAAAGTTTATCGCCGATGATAAACTTATCCTCAAAAACGAGAAATTAAATTTTCTCAGACATGAGCTTACTTTAAAACTATTCAACGGTTTTAAGCTCGTATAAAATGGTTCATTGTTAAATATCAGACATTGACCCCTTCTTCAAATAAAGGAAAGGTTATCGCCATGATAACTAATCCTTACAACGAGAGATTAATTTTTCTCGGGCATGAGCTAATATTGAAAATATTCGAAGTTTTTAAGCTCATGCACAATGACTTACAGTTAAATATCAGACTGTAACTCAGAATTCAATTTTAGGAGAGCTTATCTTTAAAGATAGCTTATCCTCGTAACATGAAATTAAATTTTCTCGGTCATGAGCTTGTATTAAAACATTCCAAGTTTTAAGCTCATAAAGAAAAGTGTATCTTTTAAATAAGAGAACTTTTCTTCTTAACGAGAAATTCATCTTTCTCGGTCATGAGCTTTACGTTAAAACGTTCAAAGTTTTTCAAGCTCATGAAAACGACTTCTAAGTAAATGTCAACTTAGAACTCGTTCTTCAACTAAAAGGAAAGTTTATCGCCGATGATAAACTTATCCTTACAACGAGAAATTAATTTTTCTCGGGCATGAGCTAATATTAAAAACATTCAAAGTTTTTAAGCTCATGCACAATGACTTACAGTTAAATATCAGACTGTAACTCGGAATTCAATTTTAGGAGAGCTTATCTTTAAAGATAGCTTATCCTCGTAACGGGATATTAAATTTTCTCGGTCATGAGCTTGTCTTAAAACATTCCAAGTTTTAAGCTCATAAAGAAAAGTGTATCTTTTAAATAAGAGAACTTTTCTTCTTAACGAGAAAATTCATCTTTCTCGGTCATGAGCTTTACGTTAAAACATTCAAAGTTTTTCAAGCTCATGAAAACGACTTCTAAGTAAATGTCAACTTAGAACTCGTTCTTCAATTAAAAGCAAAGTTTATTTCCGATGATAAAATTATCCTTACAACGAGAAATTAATTTTTCTCGGGCATGAGCTAATAATAAAAACATTCGAAGTTTTTTAAGCTCGTGCACAAAGACTTACAGTTAAATATCAGACTGTAACTCGGACCTTAATTTTAGGAAAGCTTATCTTTAAAGATAGCTTATCCTCGTAACGGGAAATTAAATTTTCTCGGTCATGAGCTTTTTTTTGGGTGAAGGGGTTTTAGACCCCGGTAAAATATATTACTCCAAAAAAACGTTTAAGTACAAAAGATATAGGTGAAGTCCTATATCAAAGCCCGTTACATAGGCAACAACCAAGTTAGAACATAGCTAAAACCCAACCCCTTACATAAGAGACCAGACTCCCTTATGACAACTAAAAAACATCTGTCTACTTCCTACCACTAGAACGAATTTGAAAATCGCGAAAATCTTGAATTTGTCCAGGCAAATCCCGAATCTGGTCCGCATAATCATCATCATAAAAATCAAATTCATCCTCAAGTGGGTGTCCACCTCCAATTCTCAGTCATGAGCTTGTATTAAAACATTCCAAGTTTTAAGCTCAGAAAGGAAAGTGAATCTTTTAAATAAGAGAACTTTTCCTCATAACGAGAAATTCACCTTTCTCGGTCATGAGCTTTACGTTAAAACATTCAAAGTTTTCAAGCTCATGAAAACGACTTCTAAGTAAATGTCAACTTAGGACTCGTTCTTCAGTTAAAAGGAAAGTTTATCGCCGATGATAAACTTATCCTTAACAATGGGAAGTTTACAACTTCTCGGACTTGAGCTCGTTTTGCAAGATATTCAACATCTTAAGCTCAAGTAACTGGTTTTCAAAACGTTGAACACAATTTTTCGAGAATTTCTCAAAAAGGTTTTCTAAATATTTCAAAATTGTATGTTCAAAACATGTTTTGATAAAAAGAGCATGTCTTCTGGAATCGATAATATTTACGATACTAGACATGTCATTCAATAATGACACGGGGTTGTAAATAAAGTTCGAGCAGAAGTTCAAATCTTTTAAAACATGCTCAAAATGGTTTGCTATTATTTCAGATAGTAACCCGCTTTTCATATTAAAGTCAAGCATTTCACCGGAAAGCTTTGACTCAACAACGGGAATTAATTTTCTGGGGCATGGTTTACTTTATAACCATGTAAGGGATTGTGTTTACGTAATAACACAATCTAACACAAATTTATGTACGTGTCAATGCATTTATTTGTTAAAACAAGAGAAATCTTGTTTTTATAAAGTTATCATCTCCACCAACCGTAGCAATTTACAATTGATATCTACATACTCGACGATGCGACTACTCAACCGACGACTACAGGTCTTTCAGTAGAACACGGGTCAACAATTGAGGGGGAGAAATTGTCCAGCATTCAGAATCCTTGATGCCGAGAGTGCCAAGTTCACATATTGGTGTCAAGACAACGATATCAATCATACACATGGAGTCAAGAGATAACTTCAGACGTGACGAGCTGACCAACATTCGTGAACAAGAACCATGTGAATGTTTCATATGATGTTCTCCATCATTCATGTCCAACCTCGTAAATTGTTAATCTTGTGAATACATTATCATATATGATCTTTGCACGTGATAAATACCTTACACTTGTGTTTAAAAGGTATTTAATTTACGTTTCAAGTACACCCTCATTAATTTGAGGGGGAGCTTGTGTAATTCATGAAGATAATTGGATTTGCATCTTTCTTCCCAAATTTTCTTACAATGCTATTAAATCAATTGATATTAAAAACATCGATTGGATTAATATTTTTTAATATGGGGGAGAAAATGTGATTTAATATGGGAAATGATTAATCACAAATGGTTTGACTTAACGTGATAGCTCATCCCGACATGTGCGAAATGTTTTCGAATATCGTGGCATATGTTAAGGGGGAGCAAAATGGATTTGTACTTCAAAATGGATTTCATGGTGATTTATACTTACCCGCAACCCATTTATTTCACGACTATGAAGATTGTGGTGACATATGGATGGTAGGATAGGTTAAAGTCCAATGATTCCTCTAGAACCGGAGGAATCTTCCCAAGGACATTCCATAGCTAGAAATAGTAGTCCTTAGGAAAGATGGAGAAAGATTGCGAACGTAACTGAATGCCGACCAAGTACTTAAGTTAGCACTGGAACAATCACAACAAGGTGCTAGTTATGACGTTTTGGTAAGCATTGAAGGGGTTGAAGAATGAAAATGAACTGTAAAGATAAAGGGTGAAAAGAAAGAAGCCCTCCTTACAACTTAGACAGAAACCGGGTCAATACATATGCTATCAAGATCATTGTTTAATGATTCTTGATATTGAAGACAGACATCATGGACCCAGTGATGCAAGGAACAACCCATCCCAACTAACTCAGATATCTCTTAAAAGATATTTGTTTTAATCACACGGAGACAACACATTATCTATTGGTTTATTCACTCCGAATAAATTGGTATTGAAATGGTGGCACTCCTCTCTAGCCTCCGATCACTAAAAATCTGAAATGCATGATTGAGTCTAGAGCCATTTGAGATCATCAAATATCTCATTAGGACACACTTTCATATTTCCTTGCTTCCTCACACACTATGAAAAGTAAGAAAGATCTTAAGAGTCCTATGCAAAATCTTCATGAGCTTGCCTGAACATCCGAGTAATACGAAAGTATTTACAATGAAGATGGAAATCCTTCTTGAGCGAATATCAAAAAGCTCATGGTAGGTGACTTGTGCGATTCTTTATGAATCAAACTTGTGATAACTGGAAAGCAACGGTGGTTTAATTCTTAAATGAATTTAAACACGTTCCAGGCCTCTACGCAATATCTTAGTGATCTTGCCAGAACACTCAGAGTGATACCTTAGTGTTCACAGTGATGAGTGGAAATCCTTCTAGTGTTAACCTCAAACAGCACTTGGTAGGTAACTTGCAAGATTCTATACGAATCAAGCTCATGACAACTGGAAAGCAACGATGGTGCGGTTCTTAATTGAATTTCACTTGTTCCAGGAACATGAATTGACGACTTCAAATCATGCGGATATTATTATCCAAATGATTCACTCTTTATGTTCGCGGTCAGCTTTGGACGGTCGAATAAAGAGAACGGGTGTACCCGCGAAATCTTGTCAAGGAGGTTCTTAATTGAAACTACCTGTCACAAGTACGATATTTTATATCGTCCAACGGTCTTCATCGACCGGAGGTAAAATGCTACCAAATTAGAATGAAATGTTAAAGGCCATTTCATCCGTGTATATGTTTTGTTGCTAACTGTCTTATGCAACGTAACAAGAAGGTGGCATTGCGGTGTACAATCCAGAAGAAGTTGTCACCACATGCTTATATTGGGATGCACTTAATACTTCAACAAATTCAAGAAAGTCTAAAAGTCAAGTCTTCCGCTGTATCAAACTCTGAAGCTTTCAAGAATTTATAAAAGTATAAGTATGTGGAACATGAAGTCACGAAGAGGCAAATATCACAAGTGATGAATGCACAAGGTCAAAGCAAGGACACATGCTCAAGACCAAAGTCAAAGATCTCATCAGCATATTCACAAGAACAAGATCGAAGACTCAAGCATAGTATGCTAGGTTTAAGATTTTGTAAAATGGTGTGACCTCCCTTTGGGGGAGATTGTTGGAAATACGTTTTTCCAAGGAAAGTCTCGGTCACATCATTGTTAGCATAGATCACGAGCTATAGACTATTTAGGACATTGTAACTTGGAGTGACCTCCCTTTGGGGGAGATTGTTGGAAATACTTTTACGTATTTAGAAAGGATCGATCACTTCAATGATATTGGGCTCGTGATCCAATATAGCCCATATAGCCCACATGTAGGGTGGGATATATATACCCCCTCCTAGCATGTTAGGAGGGGTTGGTCACTTTGTATTTCACATAATCAATCTTTCTTCTTCTTTCTCTCCTTTCTCTCTCTTCTTTCTCTCTCTAGTTCTTCCATTTCTTCATCCATCTTAATAGGATTAATCATAGATGCCTAATCCTTAGAAAACACGATCCTACAAATTGCTTAATAAATGAAGTTTTTAGCGGTTTAGGCTTAATATCTTAACTCGTAACTCCTTCTTTCCCTTGTAATTAAAGTGATAACACATTAAGGGTGTCAGCGTCATGGACTTTTGATCATGGGATTGCGGAAATTTGGCTTACTATAAAATATCATAATAATAAGAAGAATAAATAAAAACATGTTCTCTATGAGCCTTCAGGTGGGGGTCATGTAACACTAACCTTGTCATTAGAGCCTTAGGGTGTATGGCATGGGGACGTGTTCAATAAAAATTGCTTCATCATCATGAGCCATAAGGTGGGATGGTGAATGTCAATTCCCTTATTTTTGTCCAAGGAGCCTTCGGGTGTGGATTATAAGTAAGGAGCACTTTTACATCTTAAAGAGCCACAAGGTGATATGATGTAAGTGTTGCTAACTCAATTAATAAGGTCATAATTGACTTTGGAGGATTTATTATTGCTTTAAGTAGACCTATTAGCTAAATTTCGGATCCGGAGATTTATCCCTCAAATCGTGTTAAGTTATCCTTGATGTGGGCTTTCTTTAGTGACAACGGTTTTTGAAGTCGAGGTTAGGTTTTGAGTGTTGAGTTTGCACCGTTCTTGCCTTCATTTTTGGACTAATAAATATCAAATAAGTCAAATGATCCTTTGGGTGAATGACATTTAAAATCTAGAGAGACAATTAGGAATAAAAGGAGATCGAGTTTAACACAAATTACTTGTATGAGTTGTTTTAATTTTAGGGCTTATGATTGACAATGATCTTGTTTTAAACTTGGCATGGAAAAGTGAAAAGTCGAGGACGATGAATCTATTTGAGTTTTATGATCCTAAAAGTTATTTTTCAATAATGAAAGCTTTACATTATGTCTTTGCAAAATAAAAGTGTTGAAAGTTGAATAAAAGTGTAGTTAGTAGCTTTATTTTATCATTGCGTGAGGACACGACAATTGCTTAGCAAGGGGGAGTTTGATATGAGTGATTTTACTCATATCATTTATATCAATAAACACTCAATAAATGCATAAAACAAATGAATATTGCCTTGTATATGTGTTTTTGTTGTTTCATGTGTGTAGGTGCCCAAAGTTCACGAAAACCGGCAAAATCGACACGGGTTTTGAAGAAAAAATCAAGGATGCCAAAATCAAGTCCGTTTTTAGTGGATTTAATCTTAATAAGGTTATTTGGGCCTTGTGCGTCCCACATTGGATTAATGGGCCCAACAACCCAATAAGGAAGCAAATATTGAGTATCTTTGGTAAACAAGCCCAAAGTTTAATAAACAAATATGGACGAAATGTGATGAAATGGGATTTTAAAACCCATTAGGTTATTATCTAATCATTGGACAGTTATAAAGTGAAAAGCTTTATTCATGTTTAGTCAAACTTACCAATTCACCCACTAACCACACAATTCACTTTTCGTTACAAACAAAGTTCTCTCATCCCTCTCACCTAAATAACCAGTTACCATCTCTACCCCAAACCCTAGTTCTTATCTCAATATTTGGGGCTTTTCTGATTAAGGGAGCGTGGTTATACACGCTCTCTAATTAATTCCCAACTAAACCGAAGTTTGAAGATGCCCCTATTTGGGTGACATGGCTCCCCTTCTCTCATGTGATTGGTCCAAACAGCTCACCCACCTTCACTCCACCAATAATAGATGGACACCTAAGCTTCAAAGAAGCACAACTAGCACACCTAGTTGCCAAGTTGGCAATCCGTGTGCTAGTGTGTGTAATATCAATCGTGAGATCAAGAGAAAGAAGAAAGAGAAGAAATCAACAGCCAAGGATCAAGATTCGTTTCAACAAATTTCATCAACAAGGCATGGGGGTTTGCCTATAAAAACCCCCAATAATTCTTTAATGAGTATCCCCTTTTTTTAAAGCTATTATATTAAAATAGTTGTAGGATAATCTTGTATTTTCTTTTCTCAAGTTTTGTAATCAGTTGATTATTAATAAAAGTTATTTGGATTTGCATTAATTCCTGTTTTATTGTCTGTTAAACTCAATATTGCAATTTTATTCTTTAAACTGTTTTGATTATAATAGTGTTAATATTATTCAACTAAGCTAAATAATAGCTTTATTTGGATAGTAAAAGTAAAATTGGGGATAAACTTTCCCACTGGAAAGTTTAATATGAAAAATCAATTGGTTCAATGTTCATATGGTTCGATGTGGTGTATTGAATGGTGGTATTTGGTTCTTATGATGACGAATGATGGTGGTGATTTGAGTTAAATAAGACTGCTCAGTGCCGTATCTTCTTCCCAAAGGTTTACTTCACCAGGTTCATTTTCATTTTAATTTTTATGCTTTTAGATTAAACTATTTTAAACGCGTATATGATTTAGTTAAATGATTTTGGTAATATTATTTAGGCTGATAAGTTTTTCTGTTATTATTTCTATATCTGTTAAATGTTTAGATAAGTTTACTGTTTGGATTTAAGAGTGAGATTTGATTAATCTGTTTTACTTAGAAGTTTTTTATCTGATTTTGTAAGTTTGGATTAATTTGTTTAAAAGGGATTGGATAAATCTGAGTATGTAATTTTATGAGTATAGGAGTATGTGAGTTGAGAATCATTAGTTTGTTGCTCTTTTTGTGTTTCCTCTTTTGATTAGTGATAATCTGATAAGTTTGGGGTATATTTGAGTAATATAGTTAATGTTTAAAACTGATTGGGATAATTCTGTTTAATGTAGGTTTGGTATTTACATTAAGTTTGCTGAAATTAGAATATGATAATCTATTAATCTATTGATTTTTGAATTTAGCTGGTTTGAGTCTTAACTGCATACTTGTGAGTTGCTGATTTAAGTCTGCTAGAATTGTGCTTATATCTGAGTTTAGATATCAGTTTTGTATCTGATAATATGTTCATTATGGATAATGATTTGATCTGACTTATTTGGTGTTAAGTTTTTTTAGTAGGTGCATTTTATTGATATTATTAAGATTGTTTACCTGTATTTTTGGATTGCTATTAAATTGCTTGATTTTGAGTTTAACTGTTGAGCTATATTAGCCAACAGACCCTCTTGGTCTGTTTGGTTTGGTTTATTTCAGTTGTCAGTAGAAATTTATCACAAGTCATATCCGTGACTTTGTTTTTAAATTTTAATTGTCAAAAAAATATTAACCATAAAAGTGTCCACAATGGGACATGAACCCATGACCTCATGGATAATAGTCAAACGTGTTTGCCAACTGAACTAGCTATTTGTTTATGTTTTAATTCAATAAGAGTAATTAATATAGGCTTTTAGATATAGGCTGTCAGCCTATTATTTGATTTAAATACATAGGTTTTAATTTTATTTAAATTTAAATCATTTTATTTACTTTTATAAAGTTTTAAAAAAATAAATAAATAAAAACAAATTAAAATATGTTTTATTAATTTTAGAAATTTAAATTTATATTAAAAATTAATTTTTTTAAATAAATTAGATTTTAATTAATTTAGTTTTTAAATAAAATTAGTTTAAAAATAGATTTTGTAAATGTTAATTTTTAAAGAAATTAAATTAGTTTATAATTTTAAAAAGTTTTCTAAATTTGTTTAAATAGACTTTTAATAGTGTAAAAGTATTTTTAATTAAATAGATTAAATTTAAATTGATTTTAAATAGATGGATTAATTTTAAATAGTTTAAGAAGTTTAAATTTTAAATAATTGTCTTTTAGATTAAATATCGAGGAACGATTCATGCACTTTAGGATTTAAAAAGTAGGAATAATTTTAGATTAAAAACCGAAAACCAATTCAAATCGATTCTCCAAATTGAACAAAACGTCTCAAATTCACAAGATCCTCGTGTACAACGAACTTGGATCATTCACGTGTTTATTTATATTCGTCTTTGGCTTATTTATGGCTTATTACCTTTTCCTAAGGGTAATTTCCTAAATTTTCCCTATATCTTATATTATTAAAATACACCGACATTCCACATCACATCACCCAAATGTGTTCTTCATTGGCAAATTCCAATTGGAAGATTTATGAAACGTGGAAGCTGGGGATTGGTTCCCACACGTCACTCATCCCCAACTAAATCCAATTCTTCTTCTATAAATAGCCCAGTTGTATCTCATTTGTGTGTTGTACTTAGTGTGTGAAAAAACACGCACTTAATCATTTTCTTTTTTAATTCGGTTTTTTAACTTGATTCAACCTTCAATCTCTTATAATGTTTATGTTCTGAAGCCGAATCCTTGATTCGTGCTGTCTTAACATCAATTTTATTCGAATTGTTTGATGTTTTAGGATAATTGTCGTTTTTTAGGGTTATTTTTTTATACGGCTGTTTAGGGTTTCGCTTGAAGATCAAATTGTATATTAGATTCTTACTGTTAGATCTCTTATGGGAGTCGATTAGGGTGCTCGTGGGGCTGGTCTTGCTGGTGTCGGCAATTTAGGGTCTGATTATTTTTTAGGGTTTGATGGAGAAGGGTTTTTTGAACAGTCCTGGAATTAACAAGGACGAGGGTAAGAAGGTGAAGGGTGCTACTGGATCACGTGGTCCTGAATTGGCTACTAAGGTGAAGAAGATTGATGGTAAGTTGCTGGGTAAGGATGGTAATCCTTTACGACCATTTAGGGGCACAACTATTCCTATTGAAATTGAGACTGATTTACAGGAGGAAGGGTTGGCTAATGGTGCAGCATTTTTTTTTTTTTGGTAAAAGGGTAGCAATGACCCCGGTAAATAGAACCAAAAAAAGTGTTGAAGTACAAGGAATGTGGCTGAAATACCACATTAACCGCAAGCTACAGGCAGCTTGTTAAACAAAATGTTTATGACAGGCCATAAACATTAACTAGTCTAGAATACTGGAAATATATAAACTAGACAAAAACCAAGACGATAACATAAAGTTACGAGGAAAATAATGGTGCAGCTGGTGTAAGGAGTGAACCACATAATCCCAAAGGACAACCTATAAGGTCGATCTTAAAGCAACCGGCTGTTGTAAGTACTAAGGAAGGGGATGATCTAATTGACGTTGTTGTTGGTACGACTCAACCTCTTGTGTCGGAACAGCAACATGCTCAGGAAAAGAAAGACTCTCTTGCTGATTTGTTTAAGCTTAAACAGAATACTACTAAGACGAATGTAAAACTTTCTTTCATTACTCGGTTCGAGGAGGTGAATGATGTGGACGTAGCTATTCCAAAGGCAGCTGTTGATGATGTTAGGGCGCACTTTTCTAATACTCTTTATGGGTATTTCCTTGGTAAGAAAATTGTTTTTCCCATTGTTGAAAAGTATGTTATGAATACATGGGCGAAGTTTGGTATTGATCGTGTTATAATGCGTAATGGGTTCTACCTTTTCAAGTTTCTAACGAAGGAGGGTATGGAACAAGTTATGGAACATGGTCCATGGACGATTCGGTTATCTCCTCTTTTACTTAACATATGGAAGACTACTACTAAATTGATAAAAGAGGAAGTATTGTCGATTCCTGTATGGGTTAAATTACATAAAGTCCCTATTGCAGCTTACTCGGAAGTGGGTCTTAGCCATATCACTTCAAAATTGGGCAGGCCTATTATGCTTGATAGTTACACAGGGGATATGTGCCTTAACCCTTGGGGTCGAAGTACGTATGCTCGAGTCCTCATCGAGATGCCTGCGGATAGGATGTTTGTGGACTCGTTGGTGGTGGCTATTCCTTCGAATGATGAGTCTGGCTACTCTAGGGAGCAGGTTGATGTAGAATATGAATGGAGACCGCCTCATTGTGCTGATTGCAAAATTTTTGTACATAACACCAATATGTGTCCAAAACGTGTTACGGATGCGTCTTCTAATTGCAGTGAGAATCATCATCTCAAATCTGGGAATGTGAGTGATGGTGATGGTTTTACTGAGGTTAAAAATCGGAAGAATGAGTATAGCAGGTCTACACGTATAGACGGGATTAAGTTCAATAAGCCTAAAGCTAGTTTTTATCAGCAAAAGAAAGGGTCTAAAAAACCCCAAGCGAAGTCTAATGCTCCGCAGCCTAAAGCATCTTCTTCTAGGAGTGATGCAGGTAAAGAATCTACATTAGTGTCTAATTCATTTGGGATTCCAGATAAGCTGGTGGAGGAGAGTGCTCAAAGTGTTCCGGGTGTGGACAATGGCAGCACTGTAGACGTGAATGGTGTGGGTCTGGGAAAAAAGGATGTAGGTGTATCGGTTGGGACTTCAAAATCAACTAATTGGGAATGTATTAATGAATCAGATACTGATGATGATTTCCTCCAGTCGAATTCGGGTGGTGGAGGACATTAGCTTGAAGATGATGAGTTTAATTTTTCTGATGGTTACGAGGCTCAAGTGTTTGATCTTCCTGGACAAATGAATGCATTTCGAGATTTCAAGTTGAGCATGCAAAATAGGAAATAGTTGTTTATTTGCTAGGTTTGGTTTTTAGGGGGCATGTCCTCTAATGTAGGGTTTTTTGTTTGTTTTTTGGCGTATGCCTGGTTGTTGCCCATGTAACGGGCTGTGATATAGGGCTTCTCCTATATCCGTTGTTCTTCAATGTTTTTTGGCGTAATATATCTTTTACCGGGGTGTGAATTCCCCTTTACCTAAAAAATAATCATTTTCCCTCACTTTTAGTTAGAGTTTTAGTTAGCAACTAATCTCAAGTGATTCACAATCACTTGGGTTAGTTAGTTAGGCTTGTAACAACTTTCTACCATAAATAAAACTTCAACTTTTACTTTTCACTACATTTCTCTTCTCATAACTGCATTCTCCTACTTTCACTGTTACTGCTAGTTCTATTGATCATATCAGATCAATAGATCTTGTTTTATGTGTTTTGGAAGCTTGTAGCTGATTTCAGACAGCTCTAGTTCAATTTCTTGCCAAAAATTTAGAATGATGCAGGGGTGATTAGATCTTCATGATGATGCAGATTTGATAGGTTTTGGTTGATGAAAACTAGTGTTTGTGTTGATCTTAGTTGGCTCAGCGCCTAACTACTCCATCAAAGGGGGCCTCATAGCTAAAAGGCACTTGAATTCTCATTTTTGTTCCACTTAATTGCTTTGCCATGCTAAATTCCTAGTTACATAGTTTAACTAATGAATTCTTCATGATGGGAGTGCCGGGTGAGGGTTGTACTCTTTTTTCCTTTTCCAAGGTTTTTCCCATTGGGTTTTCTTTGGCAAGGTTTTTTAAGGAGGCAGGCTCATGTGGACATTTTCTCCTTTCGTGTTGTTGGTGGAAGCTGAAGACATTGTGTGACTTCATGTTTGCATCTTGGTTTCTTTCTAGTTTACTTGCATTGTAGTTCTAGATTAGTCTGTGTTTATGCCATGTCATAATCACGTGTTAACATGCTGCCTGTAGCATGCGGTTAATGTGGTATCTTAGCCACATTCCTTTGTACGTCAACGCTTTTTTGGTTAATATATTTACCGGGGAAACCCTTTACCAAAAAAAAACTGCTGAATTATGACTGGTTAAGTGTTCATTTGATGAGTTTGATTTGATCTGATAGTTTGTTAGTCAGTTACTTAGCTTCTATATCATTTCTAGCTTGTCAAATTTGCTCTTAATCTGCTTAATATTTATCAGTTAGCCATTTTGTGATCCATAGTGTAATCTTGGTGTTTCTTTGCAGGTTTTTGGTTCATTTGAGTTACTTAACAAGTTCAGATTAGTGTCTAATGATTTCATAAACTTTTGTCTGATAAGTCTTTGCAAATTTTTCATCACAATCATAAACCAGTGTTTGGATTAGAGTGGTTTTAGTGATTCAGATATTGTAATCAGTTGTTTTGAGTTCAAACATACTCAATAGACCAGTACAAGTCAGTTTCCAAGTTTTTGTAGTCAAAATTAAAGTCAAAAAGGCAAACTGTAATAAAAAAACATTGGGTCAAGTACTCATCAGTTTAAACAAGCAATCTTCAATCACTTGGAAAATATTTATTAGTGGATGTTATAAGCTGCTTTTTGTTTCTAGATCAAGTTCAATATATGAGCTTTCAGAATTACTAAGTGAGACCATACAGTATCAAGAATTGAGCATGATATTAGCTTATAAATAAGCTGCTGAGCAAATGCATTTCTCTGTGATAAGTCTTAGCTATTGAATCATTTCGAACAAATTCACTTCAACAATCTTGCAATTTTTTTCACAATCCTGTGTGCAAACAACTTTGAAGACATTTTGGAAGTTTTCAGTTTTTTGGAAAAAGTTGGTCAACAAAAGTCAATGTTAAGCACTTTGTGCTTATTTTAAGATTCCAGCTTATTGGCTGGATCATTTTCCAAACTTTTTGACATTCTAGTCTCCTTGTAGCTTGTGTAATCATTTTCAGTAAAAAAAATCCATGTGTGGAGTCTTATTCAGCTTATAGCTTATTTTGGGCTTATTAAGATAAGTTATCTTGAGTTCTAGTTGTTTTCAGCTTATTTCCTTTAAGACACCTAGCTGAAATTGTGTTTTAAGTCTTTTGCAAAAAACCAGAGCTTATTTGGTCAAGTAATAAGCTCAAACGAGCTTATTGAACTCTTATTGCCCGTTTTTTAACAGAAGTTCTGGTTTAATTGCATTAAGGTCCTCAAACTTTCAGAATTTGTGTAATCAACTTTGGAAACTTGATTTTCTAGGGTTTGCATAGTTAAGTCCTTTTAGTTTGAGTTTGTTACAAATCTGTTTGGCAGTTTTGCAAAGTTGTTAATTAGTGTTATAGTTTGTAATATTTTACACTTTTAGTCGAGTACTAGAGTTAAAGACATTATTAATCTTAGGTTCTTCTAACTCTATACTAGTATCATTACAAGAGGGCATGAAAATTCCTGATAATGGTGGAGGAACTGCTTTCATTCCTTCAGCATATCTATCATTTTCAGGTGTATCATCTACCTTACTAGAACTATTAAAAATCCCTTTTGATAAGTCTTTGTTAGTTAAGGTTATCCCAGGTTGATCCTCAATATATACTAGGCCTGTTTTATCATAATACCCCATTTGTGAATTAATCAATTTACCCAATCCCTTAGAGGATTGTTGCCAATGACTAATCACTTCCCTTTCATTACAAAGACTGGTTTTTAAAGCTTCATTTCTGAATTTATTTTTAAAAGTTGTCTTTCAAAAGCTTTTATTTCCACATCTTTTTCCCTCATTTGAAGAGTCAAAATCCTTATTTTCTCTTCATAGTTTTGTTGAGCCTTTTTGTACAAAACTATATTTTCTTCTAATTTAACAACACCCTTTTTGAAGGCTTTTACTTCTACAGTGCATGTGTTAACCTTTTGATATTGTTCCTCTAGTTCTACTTTTAGGCTATTAAATTTAAGAAAAAAATCTTTAGAACAAGGATGTACCTCAGTATCTTCATGTGAGAGAGCCATTAATCCAAGCTCTTCTTCTTCTTCTTCTGCCCAATTCACCACTCCATCTATAGTAACCAATGCTTTAGTTCCTTTAGGACTCATGCTGTTTCCTTTTGGAAAGCTTTCAGTTATTCTTGGACTGGTTCTATAGCTGTTCTTGGACTTTTGATTGCTAGTCTCAGCTTTATCTCTAGAGCATTCTCTTGCAAAGTGTCCATTCCTTCCACAGTTATAGCATTCGACTTTAGACTTGTCATATCCTAATGGCTCATTAGGAACAACAGTTATTTTTCTTCCAGTCTTCTTGAAGAACCTATTAGATCTTACTGACACCATAGTAGCTTACCATTTAAGATCCATCTCTTCAACATCAGCATCATCCATTTGGAACAAGTCATTGAGAGTTAATCTTGGCATGTTGTCTTGTCCAGCAAAGAATGAGAAGGCATCATTGTCACTAAACAATGGTGAAGACCTTCCATGTGGATTTTGAGAGACTATTGGACTGCTTTCAATACTTTGTGGGTAAGTACTGCTTGTAGGTCCTCCAGCGGTATTTGTGAAGTATGTACCGCTGCTAGATCCACTAGCGGTATTTTGAAAGTAAGTACCGCTGTTCCCATCTGACACAAAAGCCAAGTTAGACTTTGAAGTAGTTGTTGTCTTTACTTCAGTGCCTTTCACATCCATCTCATATGCTCTAAGATTGTTGTAGAGATGATCAAACGGAATTGTTTCCAAATCAGCTCTTGTGATGAAGTGCATAGCCATTGCTTTCCACTCTGGTGGAACATTTCTTAAGAATTTTAGATTGGCTTCTTCATTAGGAATTACTTGTCCATAAACTGCTAACTGAATAAGCAACTTGCTGAACCTTCCATATCCACCATGTATCCCCTCTATACTGGTAATTGAGAAGTTATCAAATTCTTGCTTAAGAATAATCTTCTTAATTTTCTTAGATTTGTCATTGCCTCCAAATCTAAGTTTTATAACATCCCACATAGCTTTGGCATCTTTATAATGATGAAAGCTTGGTAGAATGTCTTCAGAAAGAGCCATAGCCAAAGCAGTTCTGGCTTTTCTTTCTCTGATCTCTGCTTGTACCTCCTCAACAGTCACAACAGGTAGAACATAGCATGTATTGTCTGGAAACCAGTGTGGCTTCTTTGGTGTATTCCCATTCTTGATAACTTGCCACATAGTGTGATCTGTGTGATTCAAGTAATGTTCCATCTGCATAGCCCATGTCTCATAATTGTCACCTTTGAGAACTGGGAGTTTAACAGCAGACAGAGTATGAGAAGGTGTTGGTGTAGAGGTAGCTACAACATTCACGGCTTGAGCACCTTGTGCTGGTGTAGGATGCACAACTTGTGGTTGTCCCTGTGGCAGAACAGGATCAGGGTTCTCAACATCATCCAAGTGAGCATTATCACCATCTGGTTGAGACATTGAGATTTGGTATGTGTGGAGTGTTTGGGGTCGTGTTCTTCTTTTTCAGAGTTTCTCAACAAGCTCTGATACTACTTGTTGATCCCTTTGGTTGGATCTATATTCTGTTAAGAATTAGTATAATAGTTTGTAATCAAACTAAAACACTTTGAGCACTCTTACTAACACTAAATAAGTTATGCGGAATCTAACTTATAAAGCACAAAAGAACAGAATTACTTTTAACTATTTGATTCTCTTATTAATCGACTTGAATGAGGTACATGAAAGACATTGTACCTATGTTCCTTTTATAGAGTAAGGAACCCTAGAAACCTTATAATATTCTATAAAGATAATTATATCACAAACGATATATTATCAATATTCTAACTATTTAGGTATATCACATAAGATATACTCTAACTATAACTATGACATATCTTATACAAAGATATATTCGTCCTAATCATCATAGCAGTACTTACTTTATAAGTAGCAGTACTTACTATATACCGCGTTAACACTAACGGTACTTACATAACACTAACAGTACTTGGAATATACTAACGGTACTTGACACTTAACAAATAATCCCCAACAAACAAGTAGAATGGATAGAATGGAAAGAAAGTTAGAATCGAGGTACTAAACTAATGGAAAAGGACTGCCAAAGAAAGAAGATCAATAGATTGTTGGAAATTTTGAAATATAATGGTAATAGAAATGAGAGAGTTGAGGTGTATGTTTTTGTGGGACAAAAACGGTCATTATGATTATCAAATTTTTCTTCTATTAGATCAAAGAGTGTGTTAAGAATGCAAGGACCAGTGGTGAATGAATTGTTCAGATCAAAAAGAGAATTTAACTACTCTAAGAGTGTTGAGAGTGTCGCAAATAGTATTGAAAGAATTCTTCAAGTTGAAGTATTGATACAGCTTATTCTAGAACCAAACCGTATTACGAAATCAGACTACAAGTTATAGAACTTGGGGTAAATAAAATGTATTACGATATCAGGAAGTGATCTGACCATTAAACATTTCAGATTTGAATATATGAGACTAACAGAGTTATTTAAATAATATATGATACGAGGAAGATGTAATAATGTACTAAGGAAGGTACAGTAATTCAGTGATCTAGCAAGCACTACACTTGGGACATAAAGATTGTTAGAATGAACGAAAGTGGAAGATGAGTATAGAAAGTATATAAGTGACTGGTCAGAATTATGGATAAGCTCATTGTGTCTAGTTTGAGTGTAACCTCGGGACATAGAGGCAGAGTAATTTTTGAATACTGGAAATCGCTGTGATAAAGTATGAATACTGATTAAGGTTTGAACATATTATATGTAACCCAGAGATTGAGATTGACTTTTGAATATTAGAGAATCTTTACAAAAAGTGTGAAGAATTGAGTTAAGAAGGAATATTGCATATTTTCGGAAAGCAATGGACAGAGTGAAAGGATGAATTGAACGATGGTAATTAAATTTGGTATCAATCACATCAATATATAATTGAAACTTGGGATGATGATATCTTAAATATTTCACTATGAGGACTAATGGAACCTAGTGAAGATGAAATCTTTATGTGATGATAAACGTCATATCAGTAGTTAAGAGGTGTAATTTTAGAACTGAGAAAGTGATATTGAAGCAGGAATGAAACTGAGAAAGTGATGCAGAAGGAGTATGAATGATGAAGTAATATTAGCATAATAGAAGATGAAATTGAAAGTTGAAGTGTAGTAATAGTTGTGGATATGGTGATATCATAAGAATTGAGTTGGATTGGTGTGAAAGACGTGAGTATCTCTTGAGAATAAGAGGTTACGTTGACTCTAGAAGTGAGGAAGTGCGAGTGTGAGGCGGGTTGAGCGCTGGGACCTCGCTCTCTTTTAGGAGGGTAGGATGTAACAACCCAAAACCGTGGTCATTATTTAATTAGATTTTTACGTATATTTTTGAAATTTTTGACGAGGTTGATTGTCATGACGATTGGTGATTTTTTTGGGTAAAAGGGAACAAGGTTCCCCGGTAAAATATATTAATCACCCAAATCATGACGATTGGTGATTTGAATTGGATGATGTTGAAAATTTTTATTTTTACGTTTTGACGGGTTGCGAGGATTATTAGTGATGACGATATCAACGGACGCCCGAGAAATTTTACGTTTTATTTTAAACATGTCGATTTTTAATATTTTGACGTTTTTATTTTAATGGCGTATTAAGTCGTGTCGGGACTATATAATATCATAATTTGTGTGCGTTTTAAGTTTTGAGAAGTATTTTTATGAAACTCGAGACCCGTAAATAGTTTCAAAAGTGACTAATAGTCATTTCCCGCTTTTTAACAAAGTATTTGCATTTTGGTCCACAAAAATCACAATTGGCAAAAACTACCCTAAACTTTCCCCATATAAAATGGAAAAATTAACACAAAAACACATACACAATCACTCCACCCACCAAATTTCTCTCTTCTCTCCCCTCCCCTTTCTTTTCCGTCAACCCCAAGCACCATACACCCCTAGATTTTTTAAAATCTAGTTTGATTCAACAAAATGTAATCAAAGACCCATTCCAAATTCTTGATTCTCTACACATTCGTATAAAAATTTCTTACATGCAAGAACATTTTTGAAAAACCCATTTTTGGTGAAAAATCATATGTTTTGATCTTAAATTCTTGTTGTATGTAGGTGTTTATGTGTTTATATATTAATTTTGATGATTGCATGTTGAAAATTTTTAGTTGGGTTTTTATGATTTGATCATCTAGGATGATTTAGTGTGTTAAGATTGAAAGTGGTAATATTAGGATGATTATAGTGGTAAAAATGGTGTTAAAATGTGGTGAAAAATTGATTTTGAGTGATATTTAAAGATGTATTTTATAACAGATTATTAAACTTAATTTTCTGAAAATATGAGTTTGAGTTTGAGATGAACTAACTAGATATTGTTGTAGAGGATGTTTTTAGCTTTGTTTTGGTATAAGGTAGAGCTTCTAGCTCCAAACGAGCGAAAAGTTACGTTAGTTTGATTATTCATGTACCGGGAGACGAGTATCGGCACAATATATAATTGTTGTCGATATGTGGATCGAATCTCGGGGACTATAAAAAGGATTTTAAAATGAGTCATGGACTGATGATAAATGTTAAGTATGAGGATGTCGAGTTTATTTTTCAAAGTTGAGTGTCGGTTTTATAAACGGAGAAAAATAAATGTGTTAAAAGATTATATGAGTTGTTGACGTAAAACTGTCCGGTTTTTGTAGTTCAAAGATGTGTCGGGCAGGGAACTTTAAATGTAAAATCTTTTGATGAGCTTTTAACAGGTCTTTCTATATATAGTAAGTGATATCTCTGATTAGTATCATAAGAATTTGACGTGTTTAAATGGGGTAAATGAGCTTATACATTTAGTGCGTACCGGCAGATTTTTATCAAAAGAATTAACTAATAGAATAAACATATAGAATGGAGTAAAAGGTCACTTCTATTGTTTTCATTTTGGGTTGGTTGTGATTTTATGATTTTGAGTTTGATGTTACTAAGTATGGATTTTACTCGAGTTTATTATTGATGAACGCGCCTTATTTGATAGGTTGCGGTTTTTGTGTTTATCGGGCATCAACTGTCGTCGAAGATCGTCTTGCTACTGCTATTACTCCAGGTGAGTCTATAGCCTCGCTTTTGTTATTGTTTTGAATGATCTTAAAACCCGCGAGGGGGATACATGCTATTTGAAAGTAAAATGAACACAAGTCATGATTGATTGTTTGGACCCGAATGTTGCCTTTTTTGCCTTTGTTGTTTTGAATTGTATAAGTACCTAAATTGCAAAAGTCCCTAAATTCATGAGCCGTTAACTATCTTCTGACTTGATGTAGTGAGTTGGGAATAGCCGCTTATTCTAATAATAGTACTATTGGGCTGACGACCCTATCTGAGACCAGAGTTTTACGCTGAGTAACCTCTAGGAAAGATAATTTTACGAGAATGAGAATTGGTATTCTTACAATTGATACCCTAGTAGGGGCACTGGAATTCATCTAGTCATGCTGGCATTAGGCGTGGGTGACTAAGTTAAGGGGTCGGTGTCATGAGTTTAATACAATTCAATAGCTATTGCTATATGCCAGATTGCCAGAATAAGATCAACAATTCTATTAAATGATCTTGATTGATTTTTCTCTTGTGTTCAAATGTTGATTTGGAAAACCTATAGACTCGCTCAACCGTTGTGTTGATGATTTTAAGCATGTATTTCAGGTATTCGAAGAGGATTGCTGGTGGAGCTTGCTGGAGAAGGATTGCGGGATTGATTTTGTAGTAATTTGGTCTAAAACAATTTTCTTTCCCTATTGTCATAAACATACAGTAAATGGCCAAGTATTTTGGTAAAAGGTTTGTTGTTTTGATTAAGATCATAGGGGAACCTGTACGCTACTCTGATATATTCTAAACTGATTTTACTTGGGATTGAAGGTTTTAGACATTGATTTAAATTATTTCCATATTTATTCCTAAATATACTGTTTTGGGTCGTTTAAAGAGTTTGTGAAACGAAGTTTGTGAATAACACCCAATTGTGTATTTCCGCTGCGCAATGTAAATTGGGGGTGTTAAAGAACCATACAAAGATATGCTCAGGGATATATAGGCACAGATAAAACAGATCAAATGAAGATCCATCTGCTAAGCAAAAGGGTAAAAGGAAGAAAAACATTGCCAAGCGCCAAAAGACTTCTTCACCCAAAGCTAAAGGCAAGGCTAAAGGGAAAGAGCAACTCCATGATGAAGATGCAGAGGAAGAAGATACCACAGCATTTATGTCTGAAGACAAACAGATGAGAATAGCACTTTAGAAGAGTTGGTTGGAAAAACTTGCTAAGAAAAAAGGTAGTGGTTCTAGATCAAAGACTCCTGAAGAAATAGCCCGTGAAGCTTTTGGAAATCCAGACAGTTCAACCGATGAAGAAATCCAAGATGATGAAGACATAGAGAATGTTTTCAACTATGATTATGAAGACCAAACTCTAGAAGGTGAAGGAGAAGATGATATGGAAACTACTTTGTACGAGGATGTCAACCTCAACAACCACTTCCCACTCTATCAGCACTGATTGCATCAGACGACTCTAACCTGATGTTGACTCCCACAACACAACAAACACCTCCTCCGCCACCATTATTCAGCACTTTCATGACAATCGTTCCCCTAATCGAACCCACAATCGAACAACAAGTACCAACTACCACCCCACAACCAGTATCAACCAGCACCCTACAACCAGTATCAACCACCGCCCAAACGACTGTCCCAACACCGCCACCAATCATCCAACAACCTGTACTAACCACCACCCCACAACTTGTACCATCCACAACCCCTCTAACACTCGTGGTAACACATCCACCATCAACAGTACAACAAGTACCATCCACCTCTAATCCATTTCTCAAGGTCAATGATGTAGTCATTCAGAACCTTCAAAAACAAGTGGAGGCTCAGGCAAAAGAGATTGTAACTCTGAAAACTTTGATCATTAATCCTGGTACACGACTCCTCAGAGCACAGCAACGTGACGATTCCAAACTTCATGAAATATACGTCAGCGTCAAGAAACTTACAGAGCAGATGAAGAGTTTATTGCCGAAAAGGAAGAACGTGACAAAGAGAACCTTGCTTTCATCGATTCTATTAATGAGACTATGACTAACATCATTCAAAGTGAAGTCAAGTCATGTGTTCATCAGGAGCTTCTAGCATTACTGACAAAAGGCCTTATCGACCTTGAGTCAATTAAGACTTTGGAGACTCGATTAACCACGATTGAGTTACCAAAAACAAAGGCTCAACACAAGCTGTAGAGAGCTCTTGCTAAAGCGATATTGGAAGCTTCTAACACATCAAAATTGGAAGACACTGAAGTTCCTCAATCCTCAAAGAAAAGGAAACGTTAGGAGCGTGAAAATGAGGATGAGGAAGTCAATGATGAAGATGATGAAGAGGATGAAGAGGAGGAAAATACTGATAGAAATGAGGAAGAGGATGAGGATGAGGAAGAAGAGGATGAGGATGAGGACGAGGAAGAAGAGGATGAGGATGACGGGGAGGATGAGGATGAGGATAGTGATAGGGATGAGGATGATGATGATGATAATGGTGATGTGAATGGTATTGGAAAGGGTGATAAGGGTGAGGATACGGGTAAAAATGGCAAAGAGTCAGAGAAGGGTGAAGACTATGAGGAAGAAAGTGATGTCGGTACCCAAGAAACGGTTGGTGATAAAGAACAAAAGGAGAGTGAAAACAATGACGATGAAGATGATGATGAAACCAATGACAGCAACAAGGAGGATTCACCATGCATATCACTAACCAGTGATGATGGCAATAGAGAAAACCGTCAAAAGAATCTCCATGGAAAATTCATCTCCATAGAATCTTCATCTAAAGACACAGGTAAGTCCACTGAATCGGTTCTTACTAATTTTTCACCAGTAGAACCTGTAGAACAAATGAACGAAAACGTACCGAAGACGAACCGATACTGTCAGTGGAACATCACTCTCCACCTCCAACATCTGTTCAACACTACACCGATATGGATATTGAAGATACAACTCAACCAGATCCTAATTTTACTGAGACGTTCAATGTTGACGAGATTGTTCCAGAGCAGCCCTGGCTCACACAAGCATCAACTGCACGTACAATCTCTGATCATGAAAAGGAGGATCTTACACAATTTCTCAATAATCCAATCGACTTCTCTGGATTCCTAGTGGACACATATGGAGTACCTACAATGGATCCAAACGTACTTCAAACGATGCTTAAAGATAAAAGCTTTTGGGATACTATGAAGATTAGCAAAGATGAGGGAGCATATCACACCAATGAGCTCATGAAAGCAATGAAAACAATAGCTTCAGGTGAACAAACTCCAGTACTTCTTCCATTAACAACTTCTGTCATTGCTGTAGCCAAGCACCTCCCAACGCAGTACTTTGTCAACCGTGACCTTGATTACTTAGAAAACGGCGCGAACAAGTACGCTACATCATTAACCATGGGCAAGGCAGTAAAATTGTAGAAATGTTCCTTGGATTAAAGATAAGGTTCCAACCCTATGGAGTAGAAAGCTTGTTAAAGCATACGATCCATATGCGGAACTAGGTATCTCTCATTGGTATGGCAAGAAGAGGTTGGCTTACAACTTCTTTAACCATGAGAAAAAAGGTAAACTCATCACTTCAAACCATCGAATTATAAGTATACAGGGAGTTACTATTCTACAGATATTCGAGTATGCATACTTGAAAGAGATCAGGTTCAAACGAGATGAAGGTAAGATTTATGTTGTAAGTGAAGGAGATCTCCAATTTCTACGTCTTAAAGATATAGAAGATTTTCTACTTATCCTGGCTCAAGGCAAGGTCCCTCACTTAGAACCTGAAGATGTCATTGCCTTAAGCTCCAACATTCGCCAATACACTCGAAGAGTTGTTAATAACTGGTATTCACCTAGTATGAAAATACGTTGTTCCAATCTTTTCGAATTGATTACTAGTTAAAAGTGTGACTCAGTCGTTCTTGGTGGAAAATAAAATGGTTTGATTATCTATTTTAAACTAAAAGCAAATATGAAAATGTCGTTGAGTAAAAATAAAACTTTAAAAATTAAATTAAAATTACGAGTTAAAAGTAAATGATCAAAAACTTAAAACTTAAAGTTGAATTTAGAACTTAAAACCTTGTAAAACTAAAAACTTAACTCATCGGAATGTTACTGTCGGAATGTATCAAAACTGAATCCATCGGAATAAGTGAAAGTAAATTCTATCGGAATAATCTTGATCGGAATCCAAAAGTATCGGAATAATTATATCTGAATGTGAAGTATCGGAATCCAAGGTATCGAAATATTAGCATCGGAATACAAGGATTTCTGTCGGAATGTAACTTCTATCGGAATATGGCTAACAAAAATTTGGCAGCGTTTCGTCTTAATATAACCTTAAGACCCGTCACAATATACGATCGCAATGAGCGATCGCAATCACGATCGGAATAAGGGATCTGAATACTTGTTCACAAAGTAAAACCCTAAGGGTTATTGCGATCGCAATGAAACTGTCGCAATAATAGAAACCCTATTGTGATGGAAATGAAAAAATATTAGGATGGAATTCAATAAGATAAAACTCGAATAAGCACTAATAAGCAAAGATGAATAAGCTCTTATTTGAATCCCAACCAAATAAAAACAAGCATAAAATTAAAAACTTTTGAGACACGAAATATTCAAACTTTATAAAACAAACTTTAAAAATACTAAACTTTTAAGAAAACTTAAAAGACAATAAGCTAGATACTAAATAAGCCAAAAAGCATAACAAGCTTTAAGCTTAATCGTATAAAAACTTATATAGGATTAAAAAGATAAACTTTTTAATCACATAAACATCAAATTTAAACAATGTGCATTAAAATTTCTAATCAAAATCAAGAAAGGTAAAAGAAGATTAAAGATGAAAAGCTTAAACTTGAACTTGTAGATTAATGATTCCCAAAATACGAGATTGAATTAAAGCTTAAACATGAAAGAAAGAAAAGATGAAGTTTTAGTGAGAGAAAGTTAAACACTTTCTCTCTCTAAAATGAAAAAAAAACTACAAAAAGGAAAAAAATAAACTAGCTAACACCCTCCTAATGTGTCATTAGGAAGGTATTTATAGGAGGTGGGGAGTGCATGTGTTGCTTCCTTCTTTCTTTTCGTCTCGACTCGATTTAAATTGTTTGTCTTTCTCGACGTCGTCTCGGGATTTGTCGATATAAATTGAACTTGTCTTATTTTTTTCTTCTTCTATTAGACTTGAGTTCTTCGACTTCATTAAACTTCCGTCTTTAGACTTTTTCTTCGATAAATCTTCATAATAGGCCTTGGACTTCCGTTCTTTTTACACTCTTGATCTTTTGACTTCGTCTTTTCTTGTTTTCTTCGATAAAAGCCCGTGATAGCCCGTGTTTTCTTCCTTTTTCATATTTTTATCCCGAAACACAACAAAAACACAAACCACGCATAATTCCGACTTTTACGACATAAAATACACGTTTTGGTCTTGTTATTATTGGAAATAAGTGGTAAAAGGATAAGTGTTTTCACACTTATTAAATCCCCTACACTTGACCATTGCAATGCCCTCATGCAATGCATTAATTTCAAAGCACAGATTACATTTCTCATCAAAGATAACCCACCTTGGCCTTTGTTAAAAAGATAGAAATATATACAAAACAAGTTAAGAAATCAAAGACTTACATTGGGGTTAAGGCTGTCATGAATGTTTATCATTCTCAAGTTTCACGTTCCCCATACCAAGCTTAAAAATGAGATCATTGTTATTATAAGTTAGCAAACTAACACGAACTCATGTGGCCCAATTATTTACTTAGACTCCCTTATTCCTAGGTGTATCTCTTATATTTTATTGTTGTCTTGAATGATCACGAGGATGCATTGTTGACTTATTTCGATAGTTATTTAGGCTGAAAATAAAGTAGGACGATTTAATCAATAGTTAGCTAAAGGACTAAATCTTTTAAAACTGCTTCTCGGGACCTCATAAAGTTCATATCTTGGCATAACTCGCTTCACGATTTGAGACCTTTCTCGGACCGATATTTGGCAACGACTTCATACTTCAAATCTTGAGAGACGTTCTTGAAATTATGGTCTTCTCTTCATAATAGGAATTTCTTCACTTGAAGTTTTTGAGAGATTCTTCAAATTTGGACCACGACTTCTTCATTTTTCTCCAATCTTTATTTTGGACTTTGATATACAACGATCCGCTTCCTTTTAGGACTTGGATCTATTTATCCTCATACCTTGTTAGGGTCTTTTCGGATAGACTTCTCCATGATCTTTAGGGGAGTATTTGCTTTTCGTCGTGTGTCTCGATCCTTCATATTGATTTTTGATAAATGATTCTTCACATCACTGTTGGATCTTTAGCAACAAAATGTAGTCCTCATACCTTGTTAGGGCCTTTTCGGACTCGCCAATCTTCGCATCCCGCTTCAATAAGTTATGCATTGGCTATGAACTCTAATTAATACCTTAAACGATCTTGTGCTAGAAGCTAAGTAACTTCTCAAATCGTACAACCTTATTTATTGCAAATATTTTTATTAACAAGCGATGGGAGAAAAAGCTTATAATCAACTCACATAAATTCATGAAAGAATACCAAACTTATAATTGACTCTATCATCTCTCGTTCTCCACAATTTAAAATCTCAAGGAATGAGACTCGTGGATGCTTAGCCAATTAAATCAAAATTTTGGGTTTTCGAGTCATCTATAGGATCTTGCAAACTCTTAGACTTTTTCAAGTTTAGAATTCGCATTTTAAAGTTCCCTTGATAAACGAATCTCTAGGATCAATTATAGGAACTTGCGAAAAGTTCTTGTTCTGAACCCGTAAGAGTTAATACTTTCGCGTTTTAAAGTTCCCTATATAAAAGCCTAGCAAAACTTGACTTAAACACGTTAAGGATATTAGCTAGAGTAAACTTAGATAAGTAAACTCGGGTTGAGTCAAAAGATTCACAACATTGAAATATTAAAACCATTTTATTAAACTTTTATTCTAGCAATGAAAGTAAATAACGATAACAAAGGAAAATACTACTAAACTACTAGGCCAGAATAGATTAAGAATTTTTATAATTGGGAAATTAGAAAAAACCCTAAAAAAATCAATGGCTGCAAAAAAAAATCCCTTCTTCTAATAACCTAATTTTCTTTTTCCTTTAATCCGAATACCTTATAATGATGCTGTTTTCTCGAATAATCTCAGATTATTCTTGAGTTAACAAAGTCTTTATTTGGTTGATTGATTTTAGGTAAATTAAATTAGTTTTTATTTTAGTTTTTTTTGCCGTATTGTCTTGTGCGATTGTTTTTATCCCTTCGTCGGTGGTTAATTTTCATTGTTTTGTCGGTGCTTCATTAAAGGTTCCATATGATTGGCTGCTATTAATTGTCTGTCTGCGCAATTAATGTCGTCTTGGTCGGTGGTATCTTCTTTAAAGTTTGGATCACGTGTCTACTGGGCATATTTGTTTGTTTGGTTAAATTGTATTTCGCATTAATTGAGGTTAGGGTTCGCTTTGTTAGGCTTTCGGTTGTTAGGGCTACGCCTCCTTGTGTCGGCTGGCATTTGTTTATGTTAAAATGTGTCGGCTGACATTCTTTATCATTTGCGTTTATTATAGCTATATTAAAAGGGCCAAGCATTGGTTTGGTCGGCTGACTATATTAATCATTAATTGGTCGGGTGACTATCTTCAACCTTAGGTCATTAATTGGTCGCCTGACTATATCAAACCTTAGTTCATTAATTGGTCGGCTGCCAAGATTTCTTATTAGGGTTCGCTATTTATTATTTAGGTGTCGTCTTGTTTGAAGCTGGGTTTCGGTTACTGTTTGTTTAGGGTTTTTTTTTGTCGTGGTTAGGGCTGTATTTTATTGAATATGGATTCGAGCAATGAAAGTGATAAGCCACTGTTTACAGGTTGGAATGATGCGGTTATAGTGTCTAATCTTCAGGTTTTAGTAACGTTAGAGGAGATATCTAATTTGTTTTCTATTCCTTTGAATACTGTGTGTGACATTGAAGTGTTTGCAAATGGTGTTAAGGCAAACAAATTTCCGAAATGGTCTACTTTACCTAAGGAGACCACTATGCTTTATTATGAAGTTTTGTGTGAACGCCATAAAAATCTAACTAGCAAAACTTCTTCACTCAGTTCAGGTGGTTCGAGTGTGCACTCAGCACAAATGGCTAAGGAAACAGATGACTCTAGTACAAATGTTTCCTCTTCTTGTGATGTATTTTTGGACCTTGCAGCTAAGGCTGCAACCATTAATGGTATGCAACCATGTAATCTACATGAGGTTTTGAAATTATTTGGTGTAACGATTCGCACGGTTGGTGATGCGGGTGAATTTATGCATGAATTAAGAATGAAGAAACATCCTTTGTGGGAATTGATCTCACATGACCGTGCTAAGGAAATTCTGGAGTTACTTTGCAAATTTGAAGCTGATATGGTTACGTCTACTAATGGAGGTATTAATGCAGTCTCTTCTTCGTTTAATTCTGATAATGTCTGTGAAGGGTTTAATATCTCTATTCCTAAGAAGGTCGTTGAAAAAGTAAATACTCGCTACCAAAACACTCTATATGGTTACTTTCTTGGTAAAAGGATTGCATTTCATGTGGTTGAGTATTTTGCTAAGAATAACTGGGCAAAACATGGTCTTAAGCGTATCATGATGAATGAGAAAGGTTTTTTCTTTTTTCAATTTGGGTCTAGTGAGGGTCTTAATGCGGTTCTGGAAGGTGGTCCATGGATGGTTCGTAATTCACCAATTTTTCTTAAGAAATGGACTATGAAAACGAATCTTCTAAAGGAGGAACTAACTCGTATTCCGGTATGGGTCAAGTTTCATGATGTCCCGCTACAGGTTTTTGAAGAGGAAGGTATTAGTTTAATTGCTTCGTTTCTTGGTAAGCTTATTATGATGGATAATTATACTGATAATATGTGCAAAGAGTCTTGGGGTCGTTGTAGTTTTGCTCGTTGTCTTATTGAGATGAATGCTGATTCGGAGTTTATAGATAACGTTACTACTGGTGTCCCTGATCTTGAAGGCTCTGGTTGTACTAAGGAATTAATTCGTGTTGAATACGAATAGAAACCGCCTAGATGTCATACTTGTAATATTTTTGGTCATGCCTTTGATTCTTGTCCAAAAAATATCAAACCTAAAACGGTTGAAAATGTGACAACTCATGTTGATAACGATGGATTCCAACAAGTACAAAGCAAGAGGAAGACGTACAAAGGTAATTTAGGGAATCAAGTTCCTAGAGGTGTTCCATTGCGCAAGGGTTTCCAAACAGGTAAGACGGTTGCTTTTCGTCCAAAAACTCACTTGGATACTACAAGTACGAGTGGTAATAATAGTAGGAAGTTGAATACTAAATCTGGTCAGTTGCAGCAGTCTAGCAATCCTAATTGTCCGAACAAGGGTAAAGCTCAAATGAGCAGTGTTTCTACATCTAATAAATTTTCAACTTTGTCCATGCCTGGTATTGACGAAGGGGTTCTAGTAAGTGAGGAAGATAATGAGGAGGAGGAGGGAGTCGAGGTCGTCTTTGATGAATCGGTGAATCTTCTCAACACTAATATTGGGGCAAGCACTCCAACTGGCTGATCCCATGTTGATATTTTATTATTTTCCTCGTAACTTTATGTTATCATCTTGGTTTTTGTCTAGTTTATATATTTCCAGTATTCTAGACTAGTTAATGTTTATGGCCTGTCATAAACATTTTGTTTAACAAGCTGCCTGTAGCTTGCGGTTAATGTGGTATTTCAACCACATTCCTTGTACTTCAACGCTTTTTTGGTTCTATTTACCGGGATCATTGTTACCCTTTTACCAAAAAAAAAGATTAAGAATTTTGAAAATTGTCGAAAAATAAAATTTTCCGATTAAAATGAGGACAAATTCATGGAAAAGCCCACTTATTTCGATAGAAGTCCCCCACACTTGATATAAACATTGTCCTCAATATTTAAGCATGTGGGAGTAAACTCCCCTACACTTAGGACATTGTGCACTTTGTTTAGATCTTGCTAAGGAAGAGACAACTAAAGTGATTCCTATTTTAATATTTGAAGAATATAAAATAGTGAATCAAGAATTTAGGATAGAAACGGGAAGACGGGTACACGGGATCACGGTCGTCAAATGTCATCAAAAGTGCTCTTTGAAGCTTTAATCCCTGCACATCATAAGAAACAAGAAAATAAACACATACGGGGCTCCCCCTACACTTATTATGAAAACGGTAAAGGATAGATCAAAGGGTTGCCTCCCGAGAAGCGCTTGTTTTTGTTAACCGAGTCACGAGCCTGACTTGACCTAGAACTAATTCAAGGGAAACATGGTGAGGGATGGAATCATCTCATGAGAGATGTCCTCACCAAAGTACAGCTTCATGCGCTGGCCATTCACTTTAAAATTCGGCCCATTTGGTTGAGAAAGTTCAATGGTGCCGTAAGGGAAGACTTTGGAGACGGTGAATGGACCAGACCAACGGCTCTTCAGCTTGCCCGAGAAAATATTCAGCCGAGAGTTAAAGAGTAAAACTTGATCACCAACGTGAAACTCTCGGTTCTTAATCCTAGAATCATGAATGATCTTGGTCTTCTCCTTGTAGATCAATGAATTCTCATAAGCTTGATTCCTTAGTTCATTTAGCTCGTTGAGTTGAATCTTCCGAAGATCACCGACTTTGTTGATGTCAAAATTGGCCCATTTCAAGGCCTAGTACACCTTATGTTCCAATTTAATAGGGAGGTGACATGCCTTCCCGTACACAAGACGATATGGAGTGCAACCAATCGGGGTCTTATATGCGGTACGGAAAGCCCACAAAGCATCATCTAACTTATCGGCCCACGAGGCACGACGCTCTCCCACAGTACGCTCAAGAATTCGCTTCAATCCACGGTTAGATATCTCGGCTTGACCATTTGTTTGAGGATGATAAGCGGTGGAAAGACGGTGATTGACACCGTACTTAGCCATGACTCGAGCAAATTGATCATTGCAAAAATGAGTCCAGCGGTCACTGATGATAGCACGAGGAACACCGAATCGAGCAAAAAGTTGCTTCAGAAAGTTCACAACCACCCTCGCATCGTTTGTAGGGAGAGCCTTTGCTTCAACCCATTTGGATACGTAGTCAACGGCTACGAGGATGTACTTGTTCCCTTTAGATGATGAAAATGGCCCCATAAAGTCGATACCCCATACGTCAAAGATTTCACATTCTTGGATGAAATTTTGAGGCATCTCATCTTTATGTGTGATCTTGCCTTGGCGTTGGCAAGCATCACAATTTTTAACCATCTCGTGAGCGTCATGATAAATGGTGGGCCAATAGAATCCCGAGTCAAATACTTTCTCCGCAGTGTAGTTGGGACCAAAATGACCACTGGTGGGTCCTTTATGGCAAGCTTCAAGAATGTCTAAAGCTGTGGGTCCATCAACACACCGACGAATAATCAGATCAGCACATTGTTTGAAGAGATAAGGGCCATCCCAAAAGTAAGTCTTAACATCTTTAAAGAACTTCTTCTTTTGTTGGGATGTTAACCCTTCGATGAGAATACCACCCGCTAAGTAGTTTGAAATGTCCGCAAACCACGGGGTGTCATCAAGATTGGAATTGATAGACATTAAGGCCTCAAGGGTAAAAGAGTCGCTGATCTCTTGATTCGGATGATCCCCTTGATAAGGATCCTCAAGTCTACTTAGATGATCCGCGGCTAGCTTTTCGGCTCCCTTCTTATCACGAATTTCAATTTTAAATTCTTAAAAGAGCAAAACCCAATGAAGAAGTCTTGGCTTAGAATCTTGATTTGTTAACAATTACTTTAACGCGGAATGGTCGGTATAGACAATGGTGGTGGAAAGGACAAGATAGGGGCGAAATTTTTCAAAAGCATACACTACAGCTAAAAGCTCTTTTCGGTAGTGGTATAATGCAATTGAGCCCCCGTCATTGTCTTGCTAGCATAATGGATTGGTTGGAAGTGTTTGTTCACTCTTTGGCCCAAAACCGCTCCAATAGCAAAGTCGCTACCATCATCAATTCAAAAGGTAGCTCCCAATTAGGGGTAACCAAGACCGGTGCCTTAGTTAGCTTGTCCTTAAGAAGATTGAAGGATTCAATACACTCTTTAGAAAAGATAAAGGGAGTATCTTTTTCCAAGATGTGGGTCATTGGGCGAGAGATTTTAGAAAAATCTTGAATGAATCGACGATAGAAGCCCGCATGACCAAGGAAACTTCTCACACCCTTCACTGTTGAAGGTGTAGGTAATTTGGCTATGACATCAACTTTAGCACGGTCGACTTCAAGACTGGTTTTTGAGATTCTATGTCCAAGCACAATGCCTTCTTTTACCATGAAATGGCATTTTTCCCAATTTAGAACAAGGCGAGTGTCTTCACACCGTTTGAGCATACGTTCTAAATTGGCAAGGCAATGAGAGAAAGAGTCACCATAGACCGAGAAATCATCCATGAAGACTTCCATAGTTTCTTCAACCATGTCATGGAAGATAGCCATCGTACACCTTTGGAAAGTCCCAGGAGCATTGCATAAGCCGAAAGGCATTCGTTTGTAAGAAAATGTTCCATAAGGACAAGTGAATGTGGTTTTCTCTTGGTCTTTAGGATCGATAGGAATTTGAAAGTACCCGGAGAAACCGTCTAAGAAGCAATAATAGTCATTACCCGCTAGACGTTCAAGCATTTAGTCCATAAAAGGAAGGGGAAAATGATACTTTCTCGTAGCATCATTGAGTTTGCGATAGTCTATACAAACTCTCCACGAGACGAGTAGGAATCAACTCGTTGTTTTCATTGGGAACAACTGTGAGCATTGTAAAACTTTTGATCATGATCATGTGATCTGCCCCAAATTGGTTAAGGTTAGTCCTGATACTGTTAACATTATTGGTGTGCATAATGTTGGTGCACAAGCTAATGATGATTTTCAAACTGTTACTCGTAAGAGTAAACGCGGTAAGAAGAAGAATTGAGGTATCCATGTGGGAAAGAACACTCTTTATGTTCCTAAAGTTAATATACCACCTAAAGTGGTACAAAAAAAGCCTTTTAAGGCTGCTGATATTCCTTCATCGTCTACATCGGTTCCAATATCTACTCCTAGGAATACTAGTGGTCTTGTTACTACTAATGGTTTTGATGTGTTAAATGAATCAGATGAGGAAGAAGTGGATAATATTTATGATGAAGCTGCTAATCGATTTTATGATAATAGGGACAAGTCTAAGTTGTAATTTAATGGTTTGTCTCTAGTTGGTAAGTGTGTATGACATGTCATATACACTAGTGTTAGGTGTTTATCAAGCGACTTGTGCTTGAGGTTAATGTGGTATGTCAGCCACATTCCAATTGTACTTCATTGTTTTTTTGGTGTAATATAATTTACCGGGGAGAGTTCCCTTTTACCCAAAAAAATGGACTGGACTAACCCATGGTGAATCCGAGATAGGGTAGATCATTCCCGCATCAAGAAGTTTGATAACCTCTTTTTTGATAACGTCATGGATCTTGGGATTCGCCCTTCTTTGGTTTTGAATAGTGGGTTTAAAGTCGTCCTCCATGAGAATTTTATGTGTGCAAAAGTGAGGATCAATTCCACGAATATCGGAGATTTTCCAAGCAATCGCTTTCTTATGATTTTTCAGCACGGCGATAAGTCGATATTTTTCTTCTTCGTTCAAGTCCTTAGCGATGATGACGGGTAACTTCTTATTGTCTTCAAGGAAAACGTACTCGAGATGAGATGGTAGATCCTTAAGCTCTAAATCTGGAGGATTTTCGATGGAAGGCATAGTCAAATTCGGATCATCGATAGAGATTTCCTTAGGAGATGGTGGAGAAATATGGTCCTCATTGAGAAGTTTCTCAATGGTACGAATGTCTTCATCCCAATTGGATGGAGAATCGTCACATTGTAAGTCCACATCTCCTAGAGTTGCTTCAAATTCTTTCAAAAGGACATCACTTTCTCTAAACGGAGTTAGTGAGGGAGCAATAGAGGCAACGGTCTCAACAATGGGTAGAGAAGAAGAACCACTTTTACAAGCGTCTTTGAAATGCTCTTCACAAGCCTCATCAAGAACGTCAATGAAATTAACGCTCTCGTTTTCAGAAGGCTGCTTAGAAAGTTTACCCATGTTGAAGACGATTTTATCGTCACCAACTCTCATGATTAATTCGCCCGCGGCTACATCAATGAGAGTGTGACCGGTCCTCAAGAATGGACGTCCAACGATTAATGGAACACGGGGGTCCATCTCGTAGTCAACGACAACAAAATCCGCCAGAAAGGTGAATTTGTCGACACCGACGAAGACATCTTCGGCTATCCCCAAGGGATAAGCAACCGTACGGTTAGCTAATTCCAATGTCATTCGTGTGGGGACTAGCTCGGGTAGAGATAATTGTTTCCAAACACTTAATGACATTAAGTTTATATTAGCACCTAGATCGGCTAGGGCCATATAACTCTCTACCCGGGGAAGTTGCAAGGAATGAGAAAATGACCCGGATCACCAAGTTTGGTTGGTAATTTCCTTAACAGCACTGCGGAACAATTCTCGTTAAGTTGGGTCTGAGCGATATCAAGAAGCTTTTCTTTGTCACTGAGAAGATCTTCAAAACATTTTAACGTATTTCGGCATGTGGGCGAGAGCCTCGGCAAAGGAGATGTTGAAATTCAGTTGTTTAAACATTTTAAGAAAGTTAGAAACCTGAATATCATCCTTGTTCTTCAACTTCTCTTTCCTCAACCTTGAAGGATAAGGTATATTGGGTTGAGATGAAGGTTTTAGAATGGAATTCTCACTTACATCCTTGGGTGGTGGAGGGGTGGAAGTAGAAGGTGGAGGAATTGGTGAAATAGAAGGTGGAGGAATTGGATAAATAGACTTGTTTTCCTTTGTCACAATCACCGGTGTAGGTGTAGGAAGCTCGGGTTCCTTTAAACCTTTTCCACTTCGAGTGGTGATTGCTTTCATCTCCCCTCGTGGATTAGCAACGGTGTTACTCGGAAGAGAACCCGAACCAGAGGCTTGATTACTTTGGAAGAAACTAGCCATCATATCCCTTAAGTCAATCGTTTGACTGCTCAAAGAATTTCGCATATCGGCTCGAAGATCATTCCCTTGTTTTGCCATATCTCCTTTCAAGTTGATGATTTGCCGCTGAATATTCTACACTATCGCATCATTAGTCCTCATGTAAGTGTCAACTTCTTGATTAAATGCGGTGGGTTGGGTGGGAGGAAGATCATGGTAGGCAGGTGGTTGATAAGCGAGTGGTTGGTGAACTTGATTGTTTCCTTGAGGTGGATATGGGTGTCTTTGGGTTTGATATTGATTTGGAGCTTGAGGTTGGTTTTGATTGTTGCGATTGAGGTTGTTTGGGTTTTGTGGGGGAAAACCGGGTGGTGAAAGGAAGTTGTTTGAACGATAACTGAGAAAATTGTGGTCACCTTGTGGACGTGCTTGATAGCCTCCCGTAGAAAAGTTACCGTTGGCGGCATACACATTTTCCGGATTGTCATGAGTCGAAGGACAATCGGTGTATGAATGAGAACCCCCGCATATTTCACATGACTGACTCATAGCATTAACTTGTGCATTGATGCTTTTGGTATTGTTAGCGGTTTGTAGAGCAAGTGTTTCAACAAGTGAAGTGAGCTTATCAATTCTCTTGTCGGCGTCACTAGTACTAGCACTAGCCACATTAGTCCGAACACTCTTAGTTTTCACTCCAGAATTATTCCCAATAATATCCCATGCGGCATTAGAAGACTTAACCAAAATATTACCCCCCGAGGCACTATTTAGTGAATCTTGGTCATTCATGCTTTTTTTTGGGTAAAAGGGTCTCATCCCCGGTAAAATATATTCCCAAAAGCGTTGAAGTATAATGGAATGTAGCGGCAATGCTACATTAACCTCAAGCATACAGCTTGAACAACCACTAAATCATATGACATGCCATATGATCACTAACAACCAATTACAAAGCATATTACACCAATAGGAAAAAACCACCTAAAGGTGCATAAACAATAAAAATAAGCAATAATCATGGTAAATGATAAGTGCGAACATCCGGCTGACGAGAGCCATGTCGATCATCAATCTCAATATCTTCTTCAGTCTCGCTATTAGCATTAATCACTTCATTTGTACGACCACCACCATCCTCCCAATCAGTATCACCATCTCCTAAACCACTTAAAGCACCAAACGAATTCTGGTTACTTGTACCCGGTTTACTAGGATCTGATCCGAGCACTTTATTATTCAAAAAACCTCTCTTAAGAAGTGGGCCATCCTTCTTGGGATCACTCTGTGACACGAGGTTACCTTGGGAAGACTTCTTCGACTGATAAGCCTTAGAACTTTCCCCTTTCTCAACTTGACGATACTAAATGTTTAATGAAGGCTTAGTAAGCTTAATACCAGCAACTACATGTTGCTTCTTGTTCTTTTTACTCTTCTTACTCCTAACAACCTCAAAACCATCAACAGTTGTAGCTTCCTCCATGTTGCCCACCTTCTCAACCACCACCTGTTTAGGAATATTAGGGCATTTAGTATCCACATGATCAAAAATAAGGCAATTAGAACATCTTGGAGGCGTCCACTCATACTCAATATCAATAGTCACCAAAGTATGCCCTTTATCTTTTTCTACCGGTATAGCAACAACCAAAGATTTTTTGAGACATTCTTCCGCTGAAACCTCAATAAGGGCGCGAGCAAAAGTGCTCCTACCCCATGGATCAATGCACATATTGCTAGTATAAGAATCTAGCATGATCGGCCTCCCAATCTGAGAAGTAATCAAACTAAGACCAATTTCCGAGTAAGCAACAATAGGTACCCTATGTAGTTTAACCCATACCGGTGCCTTCTTGATCTCCATTTTTTGCAAATCAGTGTTAGAAGACCAAACATTAAGAATCAAGGGAACCTGTCGAATAAGCCACGGTCCATTTTCCAATACACCTTCCATACCACTTTGAGTTTGAAATTGAAAAAGAAAAAACTCATCATGCAACTTTACACGCTTTAAACCATATTTAGCCCAAGCATTCTTGACATAATTCTCAACCAAGGGGAATGCAAGCCGCTTTCCAATGAAATATCCAAACAACGTATACGTTAATTTAGATCTAACTTCTTCAACAACATCAAAAGGAAGAGCCACAGCAGCCCCAACTACTTGCTCGTCACAATGTAATTCCTTAACTTGAATAGATTTAACTTTTTGTACAGGTTGTAAGAATGATGCAAAAGAAGGTATACCATTCTGTTTAATAGATACACCACCAACAGAATCATCAAGCGAGCCATGCTGTGATACACTATTAATTTTAGAACCAATAGGGCCCCATGCAGCAACAGCCGCATCCTTCAAACCTGTATCATTCACACCCAACGAATTCTGAACGCTACCATCCTGTAACTGAACCAAACCAGCAGAATCAGCGACACGAGTACTTACATCAACTTGCCTAGATATTGCGTTAACCTCACTTCTGCTCCCATGCAAAACAGACGAGTCAGTATCTCGTTGCGCATGATCTGTCTGAGAAACATCACCAAACAGGCCCGATCTGTTATTAGGGTCAGCGATAAACACCCCCGTTTCACTCGACTGTTTAAGCCGAGCCATGCGTGTACGCAGTGACTCCCAGTGAATCGGTTGTGCAGAAGTAGCCTCCGCCATATTACCCTTATCATCGGTATTTTCCATCTCTCCTATGCGCATCAAAAACAAAACAATAAAACCAACCGACACCAAAAAACCCTAAAACCAAATTAGAGCTTCAAACCAGCAACCAATCACTTCAATCCATGTGTCCAGTAATCATAAAATAATAGAAACAGAAAAAAACCCTAATTCCTACTACGTGAAATCCGAAACAAAACCTTACAAAATCAAAATCAATAACTTTGTAGCAGAAACAATAAAACGTTCTATAAAGGCTAATCAACAGGATCAGTCTTAATGAATTAAATAATGGAACAGGATTAAAACCATCAAAGGGATGAAACCCTAGATCAGGAATTAAAACCGCCACCAATAACTCAAAAAACACGAACCCTAAATCAAACCTAAATAAAAACGTAATATGAATCCAGAAACAAAGGAAGAGATCGATTTATAAAAGGAGAAACCAACCCGAATCCTAAATAGCCGCCGCCTATGAAAACCCTAGTTCAAAAACAGTTTTGATTTAGATCTTAAATGAAAACCCTAGATCCGATTAGAACACAAAGAGTATTATAATCAGATAGGAATAATCACAGAGATTAAAACAAAATTGAATCCGAAACAGAAAGTGATCAAGGTGGCCAGAATTTAAGGAAAAAGGTGGCCGGAAATCACCATAATAGAGAGAGAAAAATTAGTTGGTCATTCATGCTTAACCCATTGTAAAAAGTATTTATTTGATGTACTTTTGTGAAACCATGTTGTGGACATTTTCTTAAAAGTTCCTTAAAACGGTCCCAAGATTCACTAAATGTTTCACCGTACTTTTGTTCAAAGTTAATGATTTCATTCCGCAAAGCGGTAGTACGTGAGGTTGGGAAAAAGTAGTTGATGAATTTAGTCTCTAAATCCGTCCACGTAAGAATAATTTGTGGCGGTTCCTTATCAAGCCAATGCTGGGCTTGTCCCTCTAAGGAGAAAGGAAAAAGTTGCAAGCGAATCACTTCTTGTGAAACCCCATTATACTTAACCGTATTAGTGAGTTGAAGGAACCTTTTTACATGGTCATGAGGATCATCAAGTGTACGCCCCAAGAAAGGTTGAGCAGAGACCATTTGAATGAAGCCGGATTTGAGCTCAAAGTTATTGGCTCCAATCTCGGGTATGACAATACCATCGGTGTTGCCCTCCACTTGCGATTGCAAAAGCTCGATCATTGGTTGATTGTCCATGGTGACAATAGGTGGAGTTACGACTTCAGCTTGAATTGCTTTCTTCTTACGAGCACGGGTACACATACACACCTACAAAAAGAAAAGAAAAATAGACAAGAAATATTTTTGGTTTTTTTATGATTTTCTATTTTTTTGGATTATTGAAAATATTATATTTTTTAGGATTTTTGAAAATTTAAGCAAGATAAATAACGTTCAAAAATGAACGGATCCTAAAATCCAACGCGTCTCTCACTAAAACCCGTTAATCTTAACGAAAAGAGCCGGCAGCAGCGCCATTTAGTAACTGGTTTTCATCTAGTATGAAAATTCGTTGTTCCAATCTTTTCGAATTGATTACTAGTTAAAAGTGCGACTCAGTCGTTCTTGGTAGAAAATAAAATGGTTTGGTTATCTATTTTAAACTAAAAGCAAATATGAAAATGTCGTTGAGTAAAAATAAAACTTTAAAAATTAAATTAAAATTACGAGTTAAAAGTAAATGATCAAAAACTTAAAAACTTAAAGTTGAATTTAGAACTTTAAACCTTGTAAAACTAAAAACTTAACCCATCGGAATGTTACTGTCGGAAAGTATCAAAACTGAATCCATCGGAATAAGTGAAAGTAAATTCTATCGGAATAATCTTGATCGGAATCCAAAAGTATCAGAATAATTCTATCTGAATGTCAAGTATCGGAATCCAAGGTATCGGAATACAAGGATTTCTGTCGGAATGTAACTTCTATCGGAATATGGCTAACAAAAATTTGGCAGCGTTTCGTCTTAATATAACCTTAAGACCCGTCGCAATATACGATCTCAATGAGTGATCGCAATCACGATCGGAATAAGGGATCTGAATACTTGATCGCAAAGTAAAACCCTAAGGGTTATTGCGATCGCAATGTAACCGTCTGAATAAACCGTCGCAATAATAGAAACCCTATTGTGATGGAAATGAAACAATATTCGGATGGAATACAATAAGCTAAAACTCGAATAAGCACTAATAAGCAAAGATGAATAAGCTCTTATTTGAATCCCAACCAAATAAAAACTAGCATAAAATTAAAAACTTTTGAGACACGAAATATTCAAACTTTATAAAACAAACTTTAATAATACTAAACTTTTAAGAAAACTTAAAAGACAATAAGCTAGATACTAAATAAGCCAAAAAGCATAACAAGCTTTAAGCTTAATCGTATAAAAACTTATATAGGATCAAAAAGATAAACTTTTTAATCACATAAACATCAAATTTAAACAAGGTGCATTAAAATTTCGAATCAAAGATAAATCAAAATCAAGAAAGGTAGAAGAAGATTAAAGATGAAAAGCTTAAACTTGAACTTGTAGATTAATGATTCCCAAAATACAAGATTGAATTAAAGCTTAAACATGAAAGAAAGAAAATATGAAGTTTTAGTGAGAGAAAGTTAAACACTTTCTCTCTCTAAAATGAAAAAAAAAACTACCAAAAGGAAAAAAATTAAACTAGCTAACACCCTCCTAATGTGACATTAGGAGGGTATATATGGGAGGTGGGGAGTGCATGTGTTGCTTCCTTCTTTCTTTTCGTCTCGACTCGATTTAAATTCTTTGTCTTTCTCGACGTCGTCTCGGGATTTGTCGATATAAATTGAACTTGTCTTATAATTTTCTTCTTCTATTAGACTTGAGTTCTTCGACTTCATTAAACTTCCGTCTTTAGACTTTTTCTTCGATAAATCTTCAGAATAGGCCTTGGACTTCCGTTCTTTTTACACTCTTGATCTTTTGACTTCGTCTTTTCTCGTTTTCTTTGATAAAAGCCCGTGATAGCCCGTGTTTTCTTCCTTTTTCATATTTTTATCCCGAAACACAAAAAAACACAAACCACGCATAATTCTGACTTTTACGACATAAAATACACGTTTTGGTCTTGTTATTATTGGAAATAAGTGGTAAAAGGATAAGTGTTTTCACGCTTATTAGTTGTTATTAAGCATCGGGTTGAAGACTTACAACTAGGTGTGGAGAGTTATCAATCCAGGCTAATCTGACGCGTCCTCACACAACACCTTTGAGTCATTATCACCAAGATAAGAAGTCATACATGGGTACACATAAACCGGAAATGGGCATCTTTTACCTAAATAAAGCAGAGGTCAAGCAATATATGAGAATATCAGAACTGCACAAATTCAGCGATGGTACTCTCTAGCATGTTCGTGGCAAGCTGCTGATGCTCAATTCAAACCAAGGCCTTCTAGAAGTGAAGTATCAATGGACATGCAGGTTTATCAAGAGTGCCAACTACACCCTCTAGAAGATTGAGGAGAAGTTAAGGGAACGACGGTTGATCCGCAGTCTGGAATGATTCGTGGGTGGCAGACCATATGGAGTTCACCACACGCTTATGGAATGATCCATTTAAACATGGTGATCGTACTACATCAGGTCAACTCCATATACTCACTTGTGAATATGTATATATAATATGTGTATTAGGCTTTTGTGGCTTGTTGTAGTGTGAAAGTATGACATTTTTCAAGAATTTATCACGAGATTCTAAATCTTTCAAAACATATCGTACTCAAGCACTACAACTAACCCTCATTAATGTGAGGGGGAGCATTAATATATTCTATGGCCAACAACCGATTTCATTTTGTTACCCAAAGATCGGCTAATCCATTAATATCCAAAATATTGAAGGTTAACATTTTGGATAAGGGGAGAAACTAGGATTAAGGAGACTTGTAAATATATGTGGCTAAAAATGAAAAAAGGCTAAATACAAAATCCAACTTGATATGTGCTAAGCACATGTTAAGGGGGAGCATTTTGTTGTCAAAAACGTTGAAGGTACAAAACTCTTGATATTTATATCACAAGTACCTCAGTGATTTTAAGGAATTTTCATGGAGACAAATACTTACCCAAAACACACTTAACTCACGACGGTTGTGGTGACAAAAGGGTGGTAGGATTAAGTACTAGTCCAATGATTCTTCCAGAACCGGAGGAATCTTCCTAAGGACAATTTCATAGTTAGAAAATAGAAGTCCTTAGGAAAGTTGCGGAATGGAGTATGAACGTAGCTGAATGCTGACCAAGTACTGATGCTAACACTGGAACAATCACAACAAGGTTCTAGTGATGATTTATTGGTAAGCATTGAAAGGGTTAAAGAATGAAAAAGAAATGTAAAGATAAAGGGTGTAAAGAAAGAAACCCTCCTTACAACTTAGGCAGAAACCGGGTCAACTCATCTTGAAGACGAAAGTATCATGGACCCAGTGATGCGATACACAACCCCTCCCAGCCAACTCAAATATCTCTCAAAAGATATTTGTTTTAATGTCACAGAGTTCAACACTGTAACACCCTATTTTTGGCAAATGGAATGTCACGCGTGATTATGGTGTGTCATCAAAGCATACAAGGTAAATGTCTTAAAACATTAAATGACCATGAATGGAAATACTAGAAACAAACATCGATAGTCCAAGTATAAGTTCATCACACACAAACATAAGTACTGTAAAGGAAAAGGACTAAACAATGTTCAAAGAAATAAGTAGCAAAATGTATGAAGAAATGCATAAAGTAGAGAAAGCTAGATAGCTTCTAATCCATATGCACGTACGCTTAAAGTCTACGAGCGTCCTTGAGTACCTGCCGTTTGGGAACATGAAAGGAAAACGTCTGAGCATAACGCCCAGTGAACGGATATACAAGTATCGCAAGGAATAACATAAGCATAAAGACTAATGGCAAGGGAAATGTATAAGTCCTAAGTAACCTGGAAAAATGTTCATAAAACCGGTTTTATAGTTTGAAAAGACTTATGTTTTTACATAAAATCTGTATTAATTAGCCAATAGCCCATATAGGTCATGAGGTTCCACCGTACATGAATACTTGGAGGGGAGACCTTGTCATGCAAATAGAGGGGTTGCCGCTAATTAAATAGTCTGGGTAGGAGGGATCAACTCCTAGTCAAGGATGCAAGGCACACATCGCATTCACTCTGGTAATACTGGTAAAACATGTAACTAGGATGCACCCATACGCCCCACATGATAATATAATATAATGGCCAAAGTTGTAAAGGGACGCCACGAGAATCACTCCGCCATGGGGAAGTAATAACACTGGTGCCTCCAGTTTTATGGTTATGGTACCTCCATAACTAGGTGAAACTGGCCATGCATGTATATGGCTTAGGCTCTTAACTAACATAATTCATCAAACATATAAAACAAATACTGGGAAAACAGTTAGCTGCAAACGCGAAATCCTAATAAGGAAAGAATGTCCATACTGAAGGGACGGGAAATCCGTACCTTGTGTACAGTGAACGAAGAAGACGAAAGAATGAAAGTCCTACTATGATCTCACTAATGCTACATAAATAGGGGACATGTATAAGTATTCTTTTTACTGAGTATGTAACTGATTATATCATGTTTTAGCTTGTTTTATATGTTCCTGTCTTGTTTTAGTGATTTTAATGTTATGTTGTGTTTATCATGTATTCTATGTATTGTGGTTAAGTATTACTTGTATTCTTGTATTATTATACTCGTTGTGTAATAATAAGTAACATTTTAAAAATAGCAGGTTTCCTAAAATAGAAAGTTACCAAAAATAGAAAAGTTTCCAAAAATAAAAAGTTTCCAAAAATAGATTAACTTCTAAAAATAGATCAGTTTCTAAAAATAGAAAGTTTCCAAAAATAGTAAGTTTTCTGAAATAGAAAGTTTCCATATTCAAAAATAAGCTGGATTAATAAGTTAATAATATAAGCTTAAGTTTACCGGTTAAATAACATAAGTCATATAATTATTTGTATAGTTTATTAATAATATCATGTTAATTAAATAAACTATAGGTTATACGATTTAATTAAATATAAGCATGATTTAATTAAATTAAGGTGTATAAAATACTTAGGTTAAACATGTATTAAGATTATATTAATTATAACCTAAGTCATGTTTATTAATTAATTATACTCCATGTTTTAAATAATTAATTAATACTATAGTCTAAATTAAATAAATAAAATACTTAGGTTAAAACATGTATTATTTCATAAATAATAATAACCTAAGTTCATCTTTAATTAAATTAATTATTAGTTATGTTTTAATTAATTTAATTTCTTTGTTAAAATTATATAACTTGTAAAAACTAATAACTTTTAAAATTTAGTCGTGAACCGGACCCGTGATTTTAATTTAGACCTATCGTGAACCGGACCAAATTCCCCCTTGAACCGGACCAAACAAACACCCCCTTAACAGTGACGAACTGGCTCAGCCGGTTGTCACTGTTCGTGTAAAAACGCCACCAGCTGTAGCCTGTGGTTTCCCCTGGTCTGCCTCGGCTAGCCACTGCCACAACAAAGTTCCCACCGGCGGTTAGCCGGTGGTTCCCCTTGCCGAGCCATGTGTTCCCCCTGTTTGACCAAAACAGCTACCGGTCTTTGACCAGTGGTGTTCTTGCTGCTGCCGAGACCCAACACCAACCAAACGGTACCCCGACTCAAGTCAGGGTCCCTTGTTTCTTGTGGCCGAGACACCCAAAACCACACCGAGACCTTGAGGTCTCGGTTGGTGGTGTTATAAAGACCACCGAGAGCCCATGGCTCTCGATTCATGCGTCGGCCGAACCAAAACCCACCCCAAACCTGATCTTTTTCCATTCTTTTATTTACACCATGATTCCAACATATTTAATTACTTGTTTTTATTAATCACCATATTCACATGTTCTTCATTTAATAAAAAGAATAAAAGAAAAGATTTTAAGGATTTACCGAATACGTAAAACAAATGAAACCCAATAACACGAACACTAACACCTATTTTCCAATCACCAAGATCAATCAAACACCCCTTGTGGTGTGTTGTAGCCGGCGGCCAAAGGAAGAGAGCAAAGGGATAGGGTTTTATTTTTTTTAAGAAAAACTAATGAATGAAAAGTATGTGTTTTCCTTTTCCCATATTTGGTAAAAAATCAAGTTGGGCTTCGGCCCCCTTTTGTCTCTTGTCCGCAGCTATAAGGGTCCACGAAGGGAGATCCGTACGTTTTTCATGTCTTATAATTTACGTGTTCGTATGTTAGCGTTTCCGTGTTATGTTATAATTTAATTATTCGTGTTATACATAAATACTTGTACGTGCACGATATTAATCGTATTATAATAATTACATACGTAATTACATGTTCATGTTTTAACGTTCATGATTTCATGTTCGTGATTATAATTATTATTGTTAATAATTATCGTGTACTATCACATACTTAAGACTTATCGTGTAATAACACGTACGTAATTTCTGTAATTAATATTCGTGACACGTGTTCGTGCTATAAAAGGAACGTTTTAGTTTGTACATACATTTACTAGGTGTACTATTCATGGTAAAAGCATGCGGGTTTTACAACTCTTCCCCTCTAAAAATAATAATTCGTCCCCGAATTATAGATAAAGTAAACTGAAAGAGGAAAATACCCGAATTCCAAACTTGAAATGAGGGTAAGAAGCCTGGATAGACTCCTCTGTTTCCCAAGTGGCTTCCCGCTCGGTATGATCCCTCCAAAGGATTCTGACGAATGGAATCGTCTTCTTCCTCATGACTCGTTCTTGTCTGTCAAGAACTCGCTCGGGTTCCTCTATGAAGGTAAGATCTTCACGAATCTGTTCCAGTGTGTTTATGCATAAGCAATGCCTAAAAACATTGTTAGTATTAATTAATCTTTCTTAGTTTTGATCACAATAAATTACAAAGACATTTATTGTCAAACACAATCATAAAACGAATTATCTAACAAACACTATCATCAAGGTAATAATCATTACACACTAACATATCTTAATCATGCTTAGTGATCATAAAAGTGATTAGCCGTAAAACTCACTTTTGTCAAACATTACAAAATATTTTTAATAAACTTTATTTTTAAGAAAATGTTTTATTAAAATGAAAATGCAAATTTGAATATGGCATATTCCATATGCCATAAGAATATCCTTTGAAGGTTTAAACAACCTCAAATATTTCAAATTCACTAAAAGACAAAAAGGAGCGGAGTCTACGTGTAAAACCCGCATGCTTTTACCATGAATAGTGCCCTTAAGATCGTACGTACTAGATTTAAACTTTCCAAATATAGCATGATTACGATTACGTGTTAGGATTTTACGTATTACGTACGTGTTAGAACACGATAAGTATTTACTACGCACGAGCACGTAATAATTATTTAACAATAATTAATCACGAACATGCGATCATGAAATCATGAACGTAATTAAATCACGGGCGAATATTAGTTACGTATATATATCTATTACGAACACGAATAAATATATTAAGTCACGATCGATAACTAATTAAAACACGTAAAACACGAACACGAGAACACACCAATATTTTAGACACGGAAAAACATTCGGGTTACCCCTTGTGGGCCCCATTACCACGAAATAGGGAGGGAGGATGGGCTTAGCCCATCAAATTTTACTAAAAGGGGTTTAAGGGATTTTCACTACTCATTTACAACTTACAGAAGATTTTTAGCAAAAACCTAAAAACCCTCCTCTCCTTCTCCTTTGTGCCGCCACCCATAAATCACCATACAAGGTGATTTGTTGATCTTTGATCTTGAAGAATTGGTGATTGATCGTGTTTGTTCTTCGTTCTCTTGATCCACGAATTCGGTAAAAACCTTTTAAACCTTTTCTTTTGATTTAATCTCTAATTAATTATGAACATGTGATGTTTTTTTTATAAAAAACATAATAATTAATCATAGATCTAACATGTTTTGATGATTAATTAAATCAAAGGGTTGTTTTAAGGGGTGTTTTGTTTTGGCCGCAGGCTGCAACCGACCCCGAGGGGGTTTCGGTTTGCCAAGCCGACCACCACCAAGACCATATGGTCTTGGTTGGTGCGTGTGGGTCCCACGGCAGCAAGGGGAACACGGGGTACCCCGAGTTGGTTCGAGGTACGGTGTCGATTCATGTCCGGTTCATGTTTTCTAGCCTGGATCCGGTTCATGGTTTATGTTAGTTTTTTTTATGTTATGAACTTATGTTAAAATTAAATTAATAAAAGATGTGATCAATTTAATAACATGACTTAGGTTATTTAATTATTAATGAACATGAAATTATTTTAACCTAAGTATTTATATATTTAAGACTTATGATTAATTAATTATTTTAAAACCATGGATATAATTAATTAATTAACATGACTTAGGTTATATTATTAATATATAATAATACATATTTTAACCTAAGTAGTTAACTTTATTTAATTAAAAACATGTTATACTTTAATTAAATATTTTAACTTATAGTTTAATTTAATTACATGAAATAATTATTAAACTATACAATATACCTTATGACTTAGAAAATAATCATGAAAAACACTTAGGCTTATATACTTAGCTTATTTAACCAGCTTATTTCTAATTATGGAAAGTTTCTATTTTTAGAAACTTAATTAAATAAGGCAGCTAATTTATTTATGGAAACCAGCTATTTTTAGAAACGTATTTATATCAGGCAGCTAATCTGTTTATGGAAACTTATTTAATTAAGGCAGCTAATCTATTTATGGAAACTTTCTATTTTTAGAAACTTATCTATTTTAAGCAGTAAATCTATTTTTGGAAACTTTCTATTTTTGGAAACTTGCTATTTTTGGAAACTTTCTATTTTTGGAAACTTTCTATTTTTGGTAACTTTCTATTTTTGGAAACTTTCTATTTTTGGAAACTTTCTATTTTTGAAAACTTTCTATTTTAGGAAACCTGCTATTTTTGGAAAGTTACTTATTATTACACAGTAAGTATAATAACACATGAAATACCAGAAATACTTAATCAGATTAAACAGAATATAAGATAAAACACAGTTTAAGGCTTAGAAACAGTAAAACATGGTAAGAACACATAAAATAAGCTAAGACATGACATAAAACCAGCTATGTATGTAGTAAGCAGATACTTATTCATGTACGTATTTAGGGGAAAGACTGAATTTATGTAATGTATTTGTTCAAATTAACTAATGTACGTAAGATACTTTTTTTATTCCGGATCTACGCAACATACTTTCAGATACTTACTAATCTACGCAATATTGACCAAAATGTGACTTGTTTGACCGGTTACCACTTAGAAAAGTTACAGTTTGGTCCTTTGGTCTGCGTGGACTTCTACCGTTAGTCCTTTAACATTTTTTTCATTAGAAAACTTAGTAATGATACCTTGACTTTAATACACGTATTTTTATACACACTTTTTATACGTGTTAATATATACACGTTTTATACGCGAGAAATTCTGAACTTTGACAGACGATTTTAACGTCAAAACTTATCCCGTAAACTCCGAAAAACTCAGGTTAAGTCAATGTATACGTTCTCTACAACTTTCATGTTTTATGTTTTTCATGAAAAAGACATTTAGATGGTCGAAACCCCGATTTAAAACTATGACAGCAATACACTCCTTTTTATACACGTTTGTATACACACACTTCGATACACATTTTTAGACGCATGTTATGTGTTTGAGTTTAATTTTAAACGGGAAGTTTTTGAGCAATTTCTTTTCACTATTATAATTTTCAGATACGTAATGGAATCGATATGCGCTTATTAATTTTCCAGTTTTTTAGCATACTACGATCGTTATAAGTTTTAAACTTTATTTAATAATATTTTATAGATAGACTGTCTATATTTAGTCGCTGATAGGTTTAGAGACTTAAAAGTAAGTTTTTAGCACTAAACGAGATCGTCGAAATCCGAATTTACTTAATTACTGAAAATACTAGTATTGCTGTCACAGTTTTAATTCGAGGTTTCGATCATCTAAATATCTTTTTCATGAAAAACGTAAAACATGAAAGTTGTAGAGAACGTATACATTGACTTAGCGCGAGATTTTCGGAGTCTACGGGATCAGTTTTGATGTTAAAATCGTCTGTCAAAGTTCAAATTTTCTCGCGTATAAAAACGTGTATATAATTGCACGTATAAAGAAGTGTGTATAAAATCGTGGATAAAAATATGTGTATTAAAGTCAAAGTATCATTACTAAGTTTTTAACGAAAAAATTGTCAGAAGGACTAACGGGGGAAGTCCACGTAGACCAAAGGACCAAACTGTAACTTTTCTAATTGGTAACCGGTCAAACAAGTCACATTTTGGTCAATATTGCGTAGATTAGTAAGTATTTGAAAGTATGTTGCGTAGATATGGAATAAAAAAGTATCTTGCGTACATTAGTTAATTTGAACAAAAATGTTACATAAATTCAGCCTTTCCCCACGTATTTATGTAGCACTAGTGATTTAGAAGTAGGATTCTCGCAGTTCGTCTTTCTCGTTCATTGGACATAAGGTACGGATTCCCGTCCTTTCAGTATGGACATTCTTTCCTTATTAGGATTCCCCGTATGCAGCCAACTGTTTTCCCGTAGTATAAATATGAGTTTGATTGCTTATGTTTAAATATGATTACCTATAGCCATATACATGCATGACCAATTTCACCTAGTTATGGAGGTACCATAACCATAACATTAGAGGCACTGGTGTTATGACTTCACCACGGCGGAGTGATTGCTCGTGGCGTCCCTTCAGCTTTTGGCCATTTATTTATATTTATCATGTGGGGCGTATGGGTGCATCCTAGTTACACGTTTTTATTCAGGATTACATGGTGAATGTGGTGTTTGCCTTGCATCCTTCACAAGGAGCTGATCCCTCCTACCCAAAAACCAGTATATTAAATTAGAGGCAGCCCCTCTAATTTGCATGATGAGGTCACCCCTCTAAGTATTCATGCACGGTGGATTTTCATGACCTATATTGGCTAATGGTAAAATATGTTAAACAGTTTTCATAAGATAAACATAAGGCTTTTCAAACTATAAAACTAGTTTATTGAACATGTTCCAGGTTTTCCAGGACTTATGCATTTCCGCTGCTATTAAGTCTTTATTATGTTTTAGTCACTTATACTATGTCTATATCCGTGCACTGAGCGTTTTGCTCAGCCGTTACTTTCCTTTCCATGTCCCAAAACGGCAGGTACACTAGGAAAGACTCGAGCATTTGGAGGACGTGCGTAGGATGGAAGCTGCTAGAGACTTCTTTTCCTTTTTGCCTTCATATACTTATGCTTGTTTAGTCTTTCATTCATTTCTTTTGCTTTATTATGTTTTGGGCTTATGTTTGGGAACCGATGTTTGATTCCGGTTATCCCTATGGTCATGTAATGTTTTATACATTTATCCTTGTATGCTTTGATGACACGCCATAATTACGCGTGACATTCCATTATCAAAATTGGGTGTTACAATTATGGTATCAGAGCCAAGGCTTCGACCTGTAGGCTCTAAAACTCGACCTGTGACTAGTGGGTAGTCACCAGGAGCTTCCTAAGCCAACGTCTGTTATTCTACGTATTGATGTTTTCAGCGCATTGTTGTTTTAACCATGATGTTTTCAGCACCTTGAGGTTTTAACCTTGATGTTTTCATCGATATTGTGTTGTTAATATGGATGGAAAACCGTCATTCATATTTAGTTATGTGTCATTGTTTCATGCATAATGTTCCTCGTGAACTGTGGCTATGTGGACTGAACCCTAGTAGTTCATAATTAGTCACATAAAAAAAAATTTCTGATAAGTTTTGACATATGAGTTTCATTTATTTATGTTTCATGTATCATTGTTGCAGGGATTATGACTAAGTAATGGTTGGTACAGGACTGGCCCTATTTAGTCGCATGTGCTTTTATCGAAACTTTTAATTTTGGGACCGACCCATAGGCGTCCCCTCGCCATGTCTTTTGTTTTAGAACCGACCCATAGGCGTTCCCTCGCACATATAAAGGTTTTATAAACTACATTACGCATTCATGCACTGTTTTTCATGCATAAAATTTTTCTCATGATTTAAATTGGCATAAAAAAGTTTCATGTCCCCTCATAAGTTATTATGTTTTTATGTCAAGTATGTTTTCATACTGTCATGGTTAACTTCAGTTTCATGCTGATTATGTTATACACTTCTTCGTAATAGATGGTTTCATGTTTCTTCATGATAATTCCGTCTTTATGTTGATTATGTTTTACGCCTCTTTTGTTATTTACGCTGTCCTGCAAGACATTGTTAGATTTCATTGAATCCTGCTTTCATGATAGTCATGGTTGGTCTTCATTGATCATGCTGTCAGGCAAATCATCGTAAATTTTGTGTAACCACACTTTAACGTTTCTGTTACAACCAGAATGATGTCTATGCTAATACTTCCAGGTTATCATGATGGTGTTCCTAACCGTTTAACCGATATACTTTCCTAAAATCATGACAAATGATCGACCCTTTGGTGGATCTAAGCCTTCTACGATGTCCGTTGTGTAAATTGGTGCCGGATTCTCATGACCATCTTTTCTTTGAATGTTCTTATTCTATGCAGATTTGGTTTAAGGTTCGGGGCCTATGTGATATGGATAACATCCCCCCTCGGATTGATGATATTTTAGCCTATGTTATTCCAATTTCTAAGGGAAAGTCTTGTCCTAGCATCATTGCCCGTCTTGTGTTGGCTGCTACTGCGTACTTTATATGGATGGAACGTAATTCAAGACTTTTCAAGAAAAAGCTGTTGGCTGTTGATCAGATTGTTCAGCTTATTTGTGATACTATTCGGTTGAAGTTGATTTCTTTTCGTTTTAAGAAGTTGTCTGCCAGGTCGAGTTTGCTGCTTGACAAATGGAGGGTGCCGAGCTCTAGAGTTCTTCATGATGGGAGTGCCGGGTGAGGGTTGTACTCTTTTTTCCTTGTCCAAGGTTTTTCCCACTGGGTTTTCTTTGGCAAGGTTTTTTAAGGAGGCAGACTCATTTGGATATCATTTGCTCCTTTCGTGTTGTTGGTGGAAGCTAAAGACAATGTGTGACTTCATGTTTGCATCTTGGTTTCTTTCTAGTTTACTTCCATTGTAGTTCTAGTTTAGTTTGTGTTTATGCCATAACATAATCACGTGTTAACATGCTGCCTGTAGCATGCGGTTAATGTGGTATCTTAGCCACATTCCTTTGTACTTCAACGTTTTTTTGGTTAATATATTTACCGGGGAAACTCTTTACCAAAAAAAAAGACAAATGATCGACCCCATACCGATCATTTCATGTGCATTCCACGTGTACTCCACATACCGTATTTCATGTGTATTACACGTACCTTAATCCATGAATATTCCACTTGCAATACTTCACGAGTATTCGTTGGTCGATTCTGAATCACCTCAGGCGTATTTTCAATTGCTGATATTCTACAAGGTTGTTGATGCCGCTCATAACTGGGAGATGTTACTAAAGGTTGATGTTGCTGACGTTCGGAGACGCTACGAGATGCGGATGTTGTTCACAACCTGGAGATCCTACAAGACGAAGACAAAGGCGTCGGAGCAAACCAATTGGACGAGAAGATGCTTCACCATCAGACGATTTCTATCAATCATTGTCCCTAATTCTTAGTTACATGTCACACGTCATTCGGCTGTCATTTCAGCCATATGAGTGCAAACCGGTACCAGCCGGCCACTCAGTTGAATAGTTACATGAATCACGGTCATGAAAATGACCATCATGGAACTGACAGACAGGACGATAGTAACCACTACTATGACAGCAACTATCCTAGAAATCACAACCGAAACTCTGGCCACGGACGTGATCAGAAATACAAGGATTAGTAGTCCAACCAATCCGCCAATTCTGGCATAATAACCTTACATTGTGGTTATATTTGTTTCACAACTCGAGACACATGTCAAGACATCAGTCAAGACACATGTCTCACGTATACTCCTGAAGACACATGTCGAGACATTAGTCAAGACACATGTCTCACGTATACTTTCTGAAGACACATGTCAAGACACCAGTCAAGACATATGTCATGCTTATAGTTCCAAGAAACGAGTCAAGACACATGACTCACGTCCAACTATGAAACATTTCTAAGAAATTCAGGGTACCCTCCAAGGGTATATCTATTTTGTTGTGCCATGTATTAATCAGGCCACAATAATTTCAATACCATTACCGGCGCATCAGTGAGAACTGTCACGTTGCAGATGTCACTTTCATTCTTGTAACCATAAATCATTGATTCATAACCATGAAGGACGCCTTTCGTATTCCCACGTATACGAAGGTTTTCCTTCAGCTTAGTGATGAGATCCAAGCTGCTGACGCATTTCATCGGACAGACACGAGTTGAATTTTATCCTAATTATGGACTATGAACAGCACACCATGCTACGATTCATAATTATGTACAGTAATGTTCAGGCTCCTGAATACATTCAGCTTGATTTTCCATTAAGAAAATCTGTACAAATTATCTATGCTTACAAGCATGTGCGTTGTTAGCCATGGTCGCTAAAATTTTCTAGCTGTCAGTAAGACACGACTACTTAAGTCCTTTTACGCATAGCCAGTTGATTATTCCAAAATCTTACCATAATTCCAGAAGAACCTTCAAGGAGAAGGATGGTACCATGAGATTATGTGTCGACTACCGTCGACTTAAACAAATCACCATTCATGACCGTTATTCTCCTCCACATATTGAAAACATGTCCAATCAACCGTATGGTGTTAATCACTTTTCCAAGATCGAACTCATGATCATGCTGCCAACAGTGACGAATGAAACAGTAGGACATGTCCATGACTGTTATTCGTACACGACTCGGTCATGCTAGATTTATAATTTTGAATTAGTCTCAATGCTCCAACGGCATTATAAGAATGAGTTTCCATGAACTCATAGCAAATTCATCAGTGTTTTCATTGAGGATAACCTGATTTCCTTTAAGCCTAGAAGAAGAACAAGAAGACCATATCTGCACTATGTTGCAAATTCTATGACAAGAGAAATTCTACCCTGGAAATTTTTCCAATATCAATTCTGCTTGATTACAATAACACACTGAATCACATGGGTTTTATGGTTAATCTTACCATGACTCAGCTTATGCGTAAAGGAGAGAACCCTACACTACATTAGGTGTTCTAGGAAATCCTACGCTAGGAGAAGTCTAGATTTAGAGACTCAGGGTTTCGCAAACTCCTATGTATCAAGTTCGATGAAGCAAGATACAGTTACGTTCATATCTTTATACATGTCATACAAACAGGCTAAGATAGGACACCAACAGACTGGGATGTTTTCGTCATCTGAAATTATGAACTGAGATGGGACAAGATCTCCACGGATTTTGGTTACCAGATTAAAGCAAGCTCAGAAAAAGCAAGATGCTATCTGTGTTATTGCCAACAGTTTGATCAAGTCTGCAAAATCCTTACATCCGTACGGATTTCAGAATCAACGGATTGATCGGACACATTCCACGCCAAGGCTCATCCGATCACTTGGTAATCCCTCAGCTATCGGGTCAGACAAAGATTCGCAATTGTACTCCTAAAATTACTTCACGTCTTCATACTGATTCCACGACTTGCTTTCGCGCTCGCGTTCATGACACTATTCACGTTCATGATCGTACTTTGGCTTACGATTTTACGTTCATTTTCTTCTCATTCTAGGAAGTTTGCAAGAACTTGAGAGACCAGACCCAAGTTTAGTATAACTGCCTATCCTCAGATAGACGTTTTTCGTCATAATCTATGTCTCACCTTCTAGCGTTTGTCATTACCGTCATTATATGCTATGATCACGATATGTTTCACATGTCATGTTCATTCCACGTTCCTCATATCATGATCAAGATATGTTACACGTATCAGGGATCACGATATGTCTACTCATACTACACTCGCCATATCTCCACGTAGCACGTTCAAAATTTTTCACGTATCACGTTCAAAAATTTTCACGTACTACGTTTCTTTATGTCTCGCGCATCGTTTTTAGCTAACAGTTAAGTTGGATTGTTTTGCACCATAATGTTTCAGTTACTCTTACACGTTAATCTTATTCCCTCGATCGAATTTAGGGGATCTACCTTACGTTGATAACCAAGAACTTCTTCGTATTCCAAGTCAAGGTCAGGAGGACCAAGACTTATCATTCGTGTCAAGATCTTATAAAGGAACCGTTCCAAGAGGGAAGCCACTTGGAAACGGACAAGTTCATCCGGACTTCTTATCCGTTTTCTCTTATCAATTAGATATGTCCTTCCAGCCACGTCACGTTCCATGTCCTTTTTAGACATGTCACGTTCCGCGTTCTTTCTGCCAGGTCACCTGCACATTAATTTATCTTACATACCCTCTCAGTTTGATTCGGGTATGTTTCTCTTTCAGTTACGTTATCTATAATTCGGGGACGAATTATTCTTTTTAGGGGGGAAGAGTTGTAAAACCCGTATGCTTTTACCATGAATAGTGCCCTTAAGATCGTACGTACTAGATTTAAACTTTCCTAATATAGCATGATTACGATTACGTGTTAGGATTTTACGTATTACGTACGTGTTAGAACACGATAAGTATTTACTACGCACGAGCACGTAATAATTATTTAACAATAATTAATCACGAACATGCGATCATGAAATCATTAACGTAATTAAATCACGGGCTAATATTAGTTACGTATATATATTTATTACGAACACGAATAAATATATTAAGTCACGATCGATAACTAATTAAAACACGTAAAACACGAACACGAGAACACACGAGAACACACCAATATTTTAGACACGGAAAAACATTTGGGTTACCCCTTGTGGGCCCCATTACCACGAAATAGGGAGGGAGGATGGGCTTAGCCCATCAAATTTTACTAAAAGGGGTTTAAGGGATTTTCACTACTCATTAACAACTTACAGAAGATTTTTAGCAAAAACCTAAAAACCCTCCTCTCCTTCTCCTTTGTGCCGCCACCCATAAATCACCATACAAGGTGATTTGTTGATCTTTGATCTTGAAGAATTGGTGATTGATCGTGTTTGTTCTTCGTTCTCTTGATCCACGAATTCGGTAAAAACCTTTTAAACCTTTTCTTTTGATTTAATCTCTAATTAATTATGAACATGTGATGTTTTTTTTATAAAAAACATAATAATTAATCATAGATCTAACATGTTTTGATGATTAATTAAATCAAAGGGTTGTTTTAAGGGGTGTTTTGTTTTGGCCGCAGGCTGCAACCAACCCCGAGGGGGTTTCGGTTTGCCAAGCCGACCACCACCAAGACCATATGGTCTTGGTTGGTGCGTGTGGGTCCAACGGCAGCAAGGGGAACACGGGGTACCCCGAGTTGGTTCGGGGTACGGTGTCGATTCATGTCCGGTTCATGTTTTCTAGCCTGGATCCGGTTCATGGTTTATGTTAGTTTTTTTTATGTTATGAACTTATGTTAAAATTAAATTAATAAAAGATGTGATTAATTTAATAACATGACTTAGGTTATTTAATTATTAATGAACATGAAATTATTTTAACCTAAGTATTTATATATTTAAGACTTATGATTAATTAATTATTTTAAAACCATGGATATAATTAAGTAATTAACATGACTTAGGTTATATTATTAATATATAATAATACATATTTTAACCTAAGTAGTTAACTTTATTTAATTAAAAACATGTTATACTTTAATTAAATATTTTAACTTATAGTTTAATTTAATTACATGAAATAATTATTAAACTATACAATATACCTTATGACTTAGAAAATAATCATGAAAAACACTTAGGCTTATATACTTAGCTTATTTAACCAGCTTATTTCTAATTATGGAAACTTTCTATTTTTAGAAACTTAATTAAATAAGGCAGCTAATTTATTTATGGAAACCAGCTATTTTTAGAAACTTATTTATTTCAGGCAGCTAATCTATTTATGGAAACTTATTTAGTTAAGGCAGCTAATCTGTTTATGGAAACTTTCTATTTTTAGAAACTTGTCTATTTTAAGCAATAAATCTAATTTTGGAAACTTTCTATTTTTGGAAACTTTCTATTTTTTGAAACTTTCTATTTTTGGAAACTTTCTATTTTTGGAAACTTTCTATTTTTGGAAACTTTCTATTTTTGGAAACTTTCTATTTTTGGAAACTTTCTATTTTTGGAAACTTTCTATTTTAGGAAACCTGCTATTTTTGGAAAGTTACTTATTATTACACAGTAAGTATAATAACACATGAAATACCAGAAATACTTAATCAGATTAAACAGAATATAAGATAAAACATAGTTTAAGGCTTAGAAACAGTAAAACATGGTAAGAACACATAAAATAAGCTAAGACATGACATAAAACCAGCTATGTATGTAGTAAGAATATACTTATTCATGTACGTATTTATGTAGCACTAGTGATTCGGAAGTAGGATTCTCGCAGTTCGTCTTTCTCGTTCACTAGACATAAGGTACGGATTCCCGTCCTTTCAATATGGACATTCTTTCCTTATAAGGATTCCCCGTATGCAGCCAACTGTTTTCCCGTAGTATAAGTATGAGTTTGATTGCTTATGTTTAAATATGATTACCTATAGCCATATACATGCATGACCAGTTTCACCTAGTTATGGAGGTACCATAACCATAACATTAGAGGCACTGGTGTTATGACTTCACCACGGCAGAGTGATTGCTCGTGGCGTCCCTTCAGCTTTTGGCCATTTATTTATATTTATCATGTGGGGCGTATGGGTGCATCCTAGTTACACGTTTTTATTCAGGATTACATGGTGAATGTGGTGTGTGCCTTGTATCCTTCACAAGGAGCTGATCCCTCCTACCCAAAAACCAGTATATTAAATTAGAGGCAGCCCCTCTAATTTGCATGATGAGGTCACCCCTCCAAGTATTCATGCACGGTGGATTTTCATGACCTATATTGGCTAATGGTAAAATATGTTAAACAATTTTCATAAGATAAACATAAGGCTTTTCAAACTATAAAACTAGTTTATTAAACATGTTCCAGGTTTCCAGGACTTATGCATTTCTGCTGCTGTTAAGTCTTTATTATGTTTTAGTCACTTATACTATGTCTATATCCGTGCACTGAGCGTTTTGCTCAGCCGTTACTTTCCTTTCCATGTCCCAAAACGGCAGGTACACTAGGAAAGACTCGAGCATTTGGAGGACGTGCGTAGGATGGAAGCTGCTAGAGACTTCTTTTCCTTTTTGCCTTCTATACTTATGCTTGTTTAGTCTTTCATTCATTTCTTTTGCTTTATTATGTTTTGGGCTTATGTTTGGGAACCGATGTTTGATTCTGGTTATCCCTATGGTCATGTAATATTTTATACATTTATCCTTGTATGCTTTGATGACACGTCATAATTACGCGTGACATTCCATTATCAAAATTGGGTGTTACATTACGCCAGCGGTACCTTAGCACCTATGGTGGTTCCTTATCGATAAGGAACCGCGGGCAGATATAGCCATTGGATGTTTTGTCCTATAAATAGTGAATCAAATCTGCATTCTCTTCAACCCTTTTTGGACATCTTCTTCAGCCTTCTTTCTCCTTTCTAATCCTAGTCATTTGTAAATGATCACTTAATGTGTTAAGTATATTTACTCATGATTATCCTCTTGATCTCCTTCTTTACCTTGTCCAAAGAGAAGATCACTCACTGATGAGACTGCTTTTTTTACATAGTCTCATCGTCCAAAATGGGCTTAAAATGCATAAAATATCATAAAATATGCCAAATATATGCTTGTGTTTGTTCCATGTGTATTTTAGGTACGGATATTGAGAAAATGGCAAAATATCACAAGAAACAAGCAAAAACGAACACGGGAAACGAAGCCGCACCATGAACCAAGCCCTAGAGTTGATTTTCCAAGAATAACCCATGAAGAATGGAAGATTGTACAAGAAGGGTCCTCCAATATTGAAGAATTGACACTTTAAACACTTGTATTATCATAATTACAAGTTTGGTCCTTAAAGTTTGTCAAATTTATAAAAAGGACCCTTAACTTTAAAGAATTGGCAAGAATGGTCCCTCATATTTGAAGACTTGTAATTTTTATTCCTCCAAGAAGTAAATCATACAAGTCAAGACATTGAAGAATGAAAAAATTCCAAAAGCAACCCTTGAAATATCATCAAATGGCAAGAAATACCCCTGAAATTACTTTACAAAACTTTTTGGGGCAAAAGTATAAAAACTGAAACTTGCATAACAAAGGGTTTTCAGTTTTTCATGTTTAAACAAAAAATGAAGAAAGGAAGAAAGAAAAGGGGGAAAAGTTGCCAAGACATAGAAGATACCTTAAACACTCAGCACTTGCCACCTCACCCACCAAATCCCACCCACCAATCATAATCCACCATTTCACCACGTCAATATCCACTCACCATATTTTTAACTAACTTAATTAGTTAAATTAATTGTGGCGCATAACGCCTTTTTAAATCCTAATCTGGATCAAAACTCCCACTATTTACCATATGAACAAAATTGTGGATTTCATAATTACTTGGAATTAAAACCTAAAACCTTCCAGATTTATGATTAACCTATCACCAATCATAACCCAAACCTTAAACTTGCCACCTCACCACTCACAAGCTCACATGAAACAACCCATGAACACGTTTTTAGGGAAAATGCCAAAACATGCCAGAGAATCAACCACCCACAAACCTGCTTCAATCCTAAGCTTGTTATGGACCTTAGGATCAATTGGTAACACCTTTACAGCTTCACAAACGTCCAAACAATCTTCACATGAGCTAAAATTTTCTAACTTCAAAGGGGCATTTCTGGAAGTTCAAGGCTTAGGGTTTTCAATTTTTTAGTTCACTACCCTCTATATAAAGGGCATAGGGTCATACATTAGTCTTTGCTCTTGGTTTTTCCTTGTTCAACTTTCTGTAAATCCTACTTTCAGTTTAATGAAATAGAGTTTGAATTGTTGAAGAAATCCAAGTGCCATTCTTATTCTATGCTTGTTATTGGTTAATGTTTGTGATTGTTAAGTTTCAAAACGTGTTTTCATATCTTGTGCAAGAAATTGCAAAGTTTTCAAAAATATGATATTTTTCTAAGTCTTTGTTCAAACCCTTGGAATTTTTGGGTCAAAGATTGATCACATCACCCTGATAAGGAGCTTATCAAGGTGATGTGAGATCTTGGCTTGGGGATAATCAAGGAGTGGGGTAACAAAGCTTGAATCAATCAACTTTTATATCCATTTTCTGTTTTATATATTGCTTGTTCTAACCTTGTTACTCTTAGCAGCCTATTGGAAGCTTGTGCCTTGTTAAGCTAGGCACATAAGCTCAAAAATTCGTGAGTGTGGATGTACATTCATGAGGTTTGAGTATTCTTACCAAAAATCTGTTTGAAAAGTGATAATTTGTGATTTCGTGATCTGCTGGTGTATGTGTTGTTTTTTATGCCTGAATCTTGTTGATTATGCTTCATGTTGTTGGTATGATGCTTGATTAGGCTTTGGTAAACCTGTTATACACTTATGCTTTGGTAAATCTTTGATTAAAAAGTTTAGGGGTGTTTGGGTCTACTGTTTTAAGGTTATTGTTTGATTTTGAGTAAGTGCTAAGTGTTGTTTAGTGTTGATATCTGTTTGTTAAGTGATTGTATGCTTTTGTATGCAAGTTTCATGCTTTGAACATCAAGTCTGAACATTGTGCTATAACTTGTTTGATTTTGCCTGTTTTGACTTAACATTTTGGAAACACCTAGAGTGTATGCATGTTTAGGGTTAACAAATGTTTAAACAAAGTTTATGCAACCTGTTTGAAAGATTTGAGGGTTTGAATTTGGGCTTGTGGTCAAGTACATCAGCAAAGTGCATTTTCTGTTTGTTCATTGTTCATCAGTAACTTTCATTAGCTTGAATCTTTGTCTAACCTGTGATTCAGTGCATGAAACTAGTTTATTTATGTTCATTTGAATTTATCTAAGCTGTTGTGTGCATTTGGTTCAATTTGGTTGGCTTAATCTTGCTAAATCTGCTTATTTTGTTGAAAACTGCTTATGTTCATGTATGTATCATATCTGGGCAAAGATTGAATTAACTATATCATTTGGCTGGTTGTTTTTGTGATTTTGTGATTGATTTTGACTCCTTATAACCCACTGGTTATAAGGGTGCCTTGGTGCTCTTGATTCCAACAAAAATCCACAAAAGACAAAAAGTCAAGATAGTCAAGCAGTGGCAACTTTTCCCACTGCTGGACCCCTAAAACTAGCCCCTGCTAGTGTTAATTTTCAATCAGCGTATTAATAAGCTATAATAGCTTATCCAGACTTGCAACAACTTTGTTTTTGTAATCAATCTTCCTTATTTGACCCATTTGACTAATCTGGAGCTTTTTAGGGTTTGACTTTTAGGTTTGACTAGAAAACCAACTAACTTGACTTTTACATAAAGTGCTTATTTCTTATTCCATCTTATTCATTGTGCTTTTTGGAAATCTTTTTTATTATTAAGCTTAGTTTTGTCATTTGAAACCTTTTGCAACAAGAATCAGCCCTTGAATTGGTCTAGAACTCAAAAACGACTATTTTGTCATTTTCTGTAGAGAGTTTTTGCTTATTTCAGGCTTATTTCTTGGGCTTATTCAAAAATTATTTTTACAAACAGCTTAATTAGGTCAAGAGAAGGTTGTGTGTCAAATTTCAGCTTATGGCATCAGCTTATAACTTAATGGGCCAAAAAGCCCATTAAGAATAAGCTGTGATAAGCTCACTTTCATCTTTTGGGCCTTTAAAATTTTGTGTTTAAAATTGAATTTTAATCTTAACTAGAAGTTTTGGGCCATTTTTGTGAAATTTTTCTTATTGGGCCTTAATTTAGCCCATTAAGGGTCTGTTTTTCATTTTGGCCCATTTGGAGGCCCATTAGGGGTATTTTGGTCATTTCAAGTTCATTTCTGTTTAAATTAGGTTAAAATAAACTAGTTTGTAACTTTATATATTTTTTTATAGATTTTGGATTTTTATTAATATTTTATTATTAAAAATTAAATTTAAGTTTTTTGCAAGTTTTTCATTTTTTTTCTAGGTTAAATACCTTAAGTTAAGATTTTTAAAACTTTTAGATTAATTTTCTTGTCATTTAATTAATTTTTAGAATTATTTTAATATTTTTATAGCTTTTAATCATTTTTAAATAGTTTTAATTAATTTTAAATTTTCCAAAAATAGTTTTTAATTTAGTTAAGTTATTTTAGAGGTTTACAAAGTGAAAAATCTCATTTTGGGCTTTTTGTTAATTAAATTGATTTTTTGGGCTTTAATTAGCATTAAAAAATTACTCCCTCCGTCCCATTTTGTTTGTCCCCCAACAAATTTTTTTTATTTTATGATACTAATATTAAATGCTATTCTTTACGTATAGGATGTCACATTTGCCCTCGTAATAAAAGCATTTACAAGTTGCCATATTTCCAATATTGAATATTCGTCCATATCAAGAGTAATTTATGGCCATTATGACAATGAGTTTCTCTCTGTATTGAATTAGATGACTTATTTTACTCTAGAGGTGGCAAAATGGGCGGGCGGGCGGGCACGGGCGGTGGGCTAAACGGGCAACGGGCGGCGGGTTAAACGGGCGCGGGCTAAACGGGCACGGGCGAAACGGGCGGGCTAAACGGGCGAGCTAAACGGGCGCAAGCTAAAAAGGAAAAAAACGTATAAAAACCTACAAATAAAAAATAAAAATACTTGTTTGAAAGTCGAGATAAAAAATTTAATAAAAAATATTCGTCGAGTATACTAATTTGTATTTTACAAGTGCGCCCGTTAAACCCATTTAGTTTCTTACATACGCGCTCGTTTAGCCCATTCATTATAAAGAATGGGCAAAAAGTGCCCCATCCTTTTTTGAAAATGGGCAAAAAGTGCCCATATGTATCAAAATGGGTAAGATTTGCCACCTCTATTTTACTCTTTAACTATGAACCAACTTTTCTTTTACAGTTCTAAATTTGTGGAGGGAAAATTCCCACCTAAAATTTCATATAGAACAAGTGAACGAAAGATCAAACATTTTGAAATTAGACCAAAATTTTTGACGAAAAATCTATATATATGACCATAGTAGAAATCAGTTGACTTCATTCCAAACAAAAAAGCAAAAGACAACACACACATTTAACAAAATTTATACTCGTAGATGGATTCCTCTATTAGCTCAGCAAGAAAAAAAACTTGACTGATAGCCAACGTCAGTCCATTTATCAACATTTGTTGCTAAAAAGTTTTAATGGAAAACTAAAAAAAGGATCCATAAAAGAAACAGCAACTTTATATTCGGTATCACCGCGAACAGTACGTCGCATTTGGCATCGAGCTCAACATCAAGTCCGCCATGGAGTAACAGTTGACGTATCTTCAAACATGCCAAAGGTGGTTGGGCGGAAAAAGGTTCAAATCGACTTGACTCAAGTTTCACAACTTCCGTTACGTCGTCGATCAAACATACGTTGTCTTGCAAAATCAATCGGTGTTCCAAAATCAACTCTACATAGGAGAATAAAAGAAGGTGTTCTTAGACCACATACATGAACGAAATCAATCGAGCAATTCAATCACTGCAGGAGCAAGAGTCTCTTAGGACAATTGATGAATTAGTTTCCGCCGTTCAAACTTCATTTGAGAATATGTCATCGCAAGAGCTTAACAATGTGTTTTTAACGTTACAAACATGCATGAACGAAATCATGAAGATTCGCGGGGGAAACAATTATCAAACGCCACATATAGGTAAAGGCAGATTGGCACGACAAGGGAATTTACCATTACAAATCGCATGCGATGAAAGCTTGGTGCAAGAAGTGATTTCTTATATGGCTTGTTAGAAAAATGTCAAAAAGTACTATAAAGTGTTTGCATGGGGATATAAGAGTAGTTGCATCGAGGATATTGAAAATACTTCTACGAAGTTTTTTTCCTTTAAATTTTGTTAAGTTTTTGTTTGTTAAAGGAGAAGATGCATGATCTTCTCAATTCCATTCTTGAATGTGTTAATGTTCGAGCACTGTGCTTCGTATTTTAAGTGGAAAATAAAGAAATAAATTTGTCTTTGATTTTATTATTCGCATTATCTCTCATTAATTAAGAGTAAATGTGACTTTTATAGAGAATCAACATTTTCGTTTATATTCAATGAGCAGGGGTAGGGGTAGAATAGGAAAAGTGTTAAATATGAATCATCTCTTTAATGTTTTTGACAATTTTTTTGGGACATATATAAATAGAAATGAGGCCAATTAAAATGGGACGGAGGGAGTAGTTTATTTTAACCTATTTAAACAGAAATGAACTTGAATTGACCAAAATACCCCTATGGGCCTCCAAATGGGCCAAAATGAAAAACAGACCCTTAATGGGCTAAATTAAGGCCCAATAAGAAAAAGTTCACAAAAATGGCCCAAAACTTCGAGTTAAGCTTAAAATTCAAATTTAAACACAAAATTTCAAAGGCCCAAAAGTTGAAAGTGAGCTTATCACAGCGTATTTCAAAACAGCTTATTCTTAATGGGCTTTTTGGCCCATTAAGCTATAAGCTGAAATTTGATACACAACCTTTTCTTGACCTAATTAAGCTGTTTTTAAAAAGAATTTTTGAATTAGCCCAAGAAATAAGCCTGAAATAAGCAAAAGCTCTTTACAAAAAACGACAAAATAGTCGTTTTTGAGTTCTAGACCAATTCAAGGGCTGATTCTTATTGCAAAAGGTTTCAAATGACAAAACTAAGCTTAATAATCAAAAAGATTTCCAAAAAGCACAATGAATAAGCTAGAATAAGCAATAAGCACTTTATGTAAAAGTCAACTTAGTTGGTTTTCTAGTCAAACCTAAAAGTCAAACCCTAAAAAGCTCCAGATTAGTCAAATGGGTCAAATAAGGAAGATTGATTACAATCTTTGCTATAGTTAATTCAATCTTTGCCCAGATATGATACAGACATGAATATAAGCAGTTTTCAACAAAATAAGCAGATTTAGCAAGATTAAGCCAACCAAATTGAACCAAATGCACACAACAGCTTAGATAAATTCAAATGAACATAAATCAACTAGTTTCATGCACTGAATCACAGATTAGACAAATATTCAAGCTAATGAAAGTTACTAATGAACAATGAACAAACAGAAAATGCACTTTGTTGATGTACTTGACCACAAGCCCAAATTCAAACCCCCAAATCTTTCAAACAGGTTGTATAAACTTTGTTTAAACACTTGTTAACCCTAAACATGCATACACTCTAGGTGTTTCCAAAATCTTAGGTCAAAACAGGCAATATTAAACAAGTTATAGCACAATGTTCAGATTTGATGTTCAAAGCATGAAACTTGCATACAAAAGCATACAATCACTTAACAAACAGATATCAACACTAAACAACACTTAGCACTTACTCAAAATCAAACAATAACCTTAAAACAGTAGACCTAAACACCCCTTAAACTTTTTAATCAAAGATTTAACAAAGCATAAGTGTATAACAGGTTTACCAAAGCCAAATCAAGCATCATACCAACAACATGAAGCATAATCAACAAGATTCAGGCATAAAAAACAACACATTCACCAGCAGATCACAATATCACAAATTATTACTTTTCAAACAGATTTTTGGTAAGAAGACTCAAACCTCATGAATGTACATCCACACTCACGAATTTTTGAGCTTATGTGCCTAGCTTAACAAGGCACAAGCTTCCAATAGGCTGCTAAGAGTAACAAGGTTAGAACAAGCAATATATAAAACAGAAAATAGAAATAAAAGTTGATTGATTCAAGCTTTGTTACCCCACTCCTTGATTATCTCCAAGCCAAGATCTCACATCAGCTTGATAAGCTCCTTATCAGGGTGATGTGATCAATCTTTGACCCAAAAATTCCAAGGGTTTGAACAAAGACTTAGAAAAATATCAGATTTTTGAAAACTTTGCAATTTCTTGCACAAGATTTGAAAACATGTTTTGAAACTTAACAATCACAAACATTAACCAATAACAAACATAGAATAAGAATGGCACTTGGATTTCTTCAACAATTCAAACTCTATTTCATTAAACTGAAAGTAGGATTTACAGAAAGTTGAACAAGGAAAAACCTAGAGCAAAGACTAATGTATGACCCTATACCCTTTATATAGAGGGTAGTATAAAAACTGAAAACCCTAAGCCTTGAACTTCCAGAAATGTCCCTTTGAAGTTTGAAAATTTTAGCTCATGTGAAGATTGTTTGGACGTTTGTGAAGCTGTAAAGGTGTTACCAATTGATCCTAAGGTCCATAACAAGATTAGGATTGAAGCAGGTTTGTGGTTGGTTGATTCTCTGGCATGTTTTGGCATTTTCCCCAAAAACGAGTGCATGGGGTGTTTCATGTGAGCTTGTGAGTGGTGAGGTGGCAAGTTTAAGGTTTGGGTTATGATTAGTGATAGGTTAATCACAAATATGGAAGGTTTTAGGGTTTAATTCCAAGTAATTATAAAATCCCCAATTTTGTTCATATGGTGAATAGTGGGAGTTTTGATCCGGATTAGGATTTAAAAATGTGTTAAGCGCCACAATTAATTTAACTAATTAAGTTAGTTAAAAAATATGGTGAGTGGATGTTGACGTGGTGAAATGGTGTATTATGATTGGTTGGTGGGATTTGGTGGGTGAGGTGGCAAGTGCTGAGTGGTTAAGGTATCTTCTATGTCTTGGCAACTTTTCCCCCTTTTCTTTCTTCCTTTCTTCATTTGTTGTTTAAACATGAAAAACTGAAAACCCTTTGTTATGCAAGTTTCAGTTTATATACTTTTGCCCCAAAAAGTTTTGTTAAGTAATTTCAGGGGTATTTCTTGCCATTTGATGATATTTGAAGGGTTGTTTTTGGCATTTCTTCATTCTTTAATGTCTAGACTTGTATGATTGACTTCTTGGAGGACTAAAAATGACAAGTCTTCAAATATGAGGGACCATTCTTGCCAATTCTTCAAAGTTAAGGGTCCTTTTTGTAAATTTGAAAAACTTTAAGGAACAAACTTGTAATTATGAATATACAAGGGTTTAAAGTGTCAATTCTTCAATATTGGAGGACCCTTCTTGTACAATCTTCCATTCTTCAAGGGTTATTCTTGGAAAATCAACTCTAGGGCTTGGTTCATTGTGCGGCTTCGTTTCCCGTGTTCGTTTTTACTTGTTTCTTGTGATCTTTTGCCATTTTCTCAATATCCGTACCTAAAATACACATGGAACAAACACAAGCATATATTTGGCATATTTTATGCATTTTAAGCCCATTTTGGACGATGAGACTATGTATAAAAGCAGTCTCATCACTCCCCCATACTAAACCATTGCCGTGCCTTCACGCAATGCTAGAATAAAGTATCGTAGCACCTCCAAATTTCGCTTTTATGCACGGTTATTGAATGATAAACTTGCTATACTAGTACTACTTGCACTAATTGCGTTTTAGACATAATGTATGATTTTCATCGCAAAATGGGACGTTTAAGTTCATAGAACAAGAACACGTGAATGCTTCGTTAGAAATCATTTCGTCGTCCTCGATTTTCACCCCAATTCCATGCCAAGCGTGCAACGAGATCATTGTCATTATAAGTTAGTAATGCTAACACTACCCATATGCCCTAATCACGTACTTAGACTCTTTTTTTTTGGTAATGGGTTACCCCGGTAAATATATTAACCAAAAAAACGTTTAAATACAAAGGAATATGGATGAGATACCACATTAACCTCAAGCTACATGCAGCTTCTTAACAAAGACTATGAAACATCAAAAGCCCTAACCGAATCTAGAAGACAACAGTAAACTAGATAAAAACCAAGATGTGAACATGAAACCGCGCTCACTCTTCAGCATCCAACACCACCATGATAGGAGCAGGATGAATCCAAATGAGTCTGCCTCCTTAAAAACCTTACCAAAGAAAACCCAGTGGGAAGAACCTTGGACAAGGAAAAAAGAGTACAACACTCACCCGGCACACCTATCATGGAACAAATCTTGAGCTCGGCACCCTCCATTTGTCAAGCAGCAAACTTGACCTGGTAGATAATTTCTTGAAACGAAAAGAAATCAACTTCAAGCGAATAGTATCACATAGAATCTGAAATAACTGATCAACAGACATCCGCTTCTTCTTGAATAGTCTTGAATTACGTTCCATCCAAATAAAATAAGCAGTAGCAGCCAACACAAGACGAACAAGAATACTAACACATGATTTCCCATTCGAAATTGAAATAACATGAGCTAATATATCATCAATACAAGGTGGGACAGTATCCATACCACACAAGGTCCGAACCTTAGACCAAACCTGCACAGAATAAGAACATTCAAAGAAAAGATGGTCATGGGAGTCCTGCACCAAACTACATAAAGGACACCGAAGAAGGCTTAAATCCACCAACAGGCCAACATCCCATTGCTTAAGCCTATCATGTGTCTTCAATTTCCTTCTAACCACCAACCACAAATTAATAGAGTGACGAGGAATACAATGAGAAAACCAGACATCTTTATACCAATTTACTTCCATAGCCCGATCACGTATGGAATCCCAAGCTAACACCACGGAAAACGGCCGAGAAACACCACTAATATCCCTCCATAGCAACTCATCTTCTTTGTCATCATTAATAATAGGTACAGGTATAGAAACAATATTAGGAAATCTAGTATTCCAATCTTGCGGCCACTACCAAGCACCATCAACGATAAGATCCCTCACCTTATTAGATAAAGAGAACCCCGATCTATTGATATTACGGACCGTGAGGATGTCCCGTAGAGGACATAAATCGGCCCAATTATCAAACCACATAGAAGCAACTCTACCATTATTAATATTATACCATACAAACTTACGAACACGTGGTCTGATTTGGAGAAGTTTTCTCCAGCCCCAACTCATGTCTCCAATACAAGGAACATCCCAAAAGCTTCTATCCTTTAACTTGTAAGAATAGATCCATTTGACCCATAAAGAATCTTTACGAGTCAAAATACACCAAATATGAGAAACCATTAAAGCAGCATTAAAACCAGAAAGCTTACGAATACCAAGGCCACCTTCAACAAATGGATTACAGACAGAGTCCCAAGCAACTTTAGCCTTACCCTTCTTCATTTCACCTTGCGCCATATGAAGCCTCTCAAAAGCTGCTCCAACTCATGAATAATCCGCACAGGTAAAATAAAGACTGACGCCCAGTAAATATGCATAGAAGATAGGATTGAACGAACTAACTTGAGTCTTCCTGCTAAAGAAAGAAATTTATTGCGCCAATCATTAACTCTACTCTCAAGCTTTTCTACAAGGACCTTACAGTCCCTATACAGAAGCCTGGAAGAGATTAGAAGAACACCAAGGTATCGGACAGGTAACTCGCCTTCAGTAAAAGGCATTATATGTAAAATAGTGCTTTTAACAGCAGTGGAAACATTACAGAAGAAAACAGTGCTCTTAGGGATACTTGGAACCAAACCAGAAGCAATTTTAAATTCCTCCAAAGCATCCATAATAACTTGCACAGAACCCAAATGACCCCTGGCAAACAAGAAAAGAGCATCTGCAAAGCAAAGGTTAATAATTCGTTGTTGCTCACACCGGTGGTGGAAATAAAAGTCATCAGCATCAAGAACCCTTAGTTGCATCATGAGAGAAAGAACTTCCATAACCAAAGTGAAAAGATACGCAGATAATGGATCACCTTGTCTGTGACCTCTCTTTCCTTGAAACCAACCATATAAAACCATTGATACAAATCGAATACGACGTAGTAGAAACACATGTCATAATCCAATCAACCATTATATGATGAAAACCAAACCCAATCAGAGTGTTACGGAGAAACCGCCAATCCACCGTATCATAAGCTTTTTGAATATCAACTTTAAAAGCACATCTTGGAGGACCAGAATTTCTATGATAGTTTCTCATCAATTCCTGCGTCAATAATATATTATCCGAAATCATGCGGCCCGGAACAAAAGCTGATTGATTAAATCACGTACTTAGACTCCCATTTTCCTAAGTGGTATCTATTATATTTTATTTTTGTCTTGAATGTTCACGAGAATACATTTTTCACTTATGCGATGATAAAGATTTAGGTCTAAAAATAGAGTCATAACGGTGTAACCAAGACCATTGAACTATTAACCCCCCCCCCCCCCCTAATAGACAACGATGTCAAAAAATTAAGTCAACAAGAAGGATCGATAAACACGGTTTTATAACGGTTTTGAACATGAGACTTATTACCAAGACTTTTATCCCCCCCCCTAACGGATGAGCCTTATTATCATAGGTTTACCTCCATCTTTTATTCAACTTCGCCATGAAGCTTTTATTATGACTTCGGTCTTGCCTTGCCTTTTATTTAACCTCGCCATGAGGTGTTTATTATGGCCAAAGACATATATCCTCACGCTAAAAGCGATTTTTGGATCTTTAAAGCTTCAAAGATTAAGGCATAATTCACTTTTAATTTCGCATAGATTTTTCGGCCTTGTGAGCTTCAAATTGTTTGCTTGATTTAGGTGAGCACTTGAAATCTTATTATTAGGTGAAGCTTTCGATTATTCGGGTTGCCAATACTTCAAAAGGGTGACGCTGACGATACCTTAATGTCTTCCCAATTTAATTACATGGAAGCTACTAGAAAAGACTAGAAACCAACAATCAAGACTAAACCGCTAAGCCAATACTTATTAAGCAAAATTTATATACAAGCGAATGGAGAATAAGCAAACAACGAGAACAAATGAGTTTTTGAAAGAATACGGATACTCTACGTTTAGCATAGTAACTTATAATTAACTCTATCATTTCTCATCCTCATTTAAGAGACTTAGCCTAATATAAAGTTAAGGAATCGAAGCTAAGTGCTCAACACGCACGGTCGAGTAAAAAATTACTCTTATTCTCGCCATCGGAAAATCTACATTCGTGTCTTAAACACTTATGAAAAATACGAAAAATTTAAAATTTGGCCATTTTTAGCCTTATTTGCAACAAAACGATAAACAAAAAGATAAACTTTGGAAAACGTGAGGGTTTGGCAAGGCAAGTATCTATACACCCCCCCCCCCCCCATACTAAAGTTAAACATTGTCCTCAATGTTTCGAGTCTAAGGTAGGATACCCCCATAATAGAGACGAAGTCGAATGCTTTATCTAGCATGGAAAGGGTGTAACCATTAAATTTAAAGCCGTTTATGAAGTGTGCTAAAAACCTAAGGTTCGAACATGTAAGGATATATCATGTGGATATCCAGAAATTCTTCAAAGAAAACGATCGATTGCTCCCATAAAACGAACACGAGAGGCTCCAATCGTGAAGATCATGATCATCTAAAACCACATATCACAAACAACCACGAAACAAAGGTTGGAAGGACACAAATCCCCTCACGTTACTACATTAGAAAGCGATAATATGTCCATGGATAAGCATGGGACTCCCCCACGAAGCACCTCGTTTTTGATTACCGAGTCATGAGCTCGACTCGATCCCCTGAATACTAATTATCATTGGGGAAGGTGACTTGGTCGAGGTAGTTCAAAGAGGGAACTTCCCCGCCAAAGTAGTGCTTCAACCTATGTCCATTCACCTTGAAATTAGGGCCATCATTTTGAGCTAGCTCGATGGTCCCATATGGAAAAAATTGGGTAAAGGTGAATGGACCCGACCAACGGGATTTCAACTTGCCGGAAAAGATTTTCAAACGTAAGTTAAAAAGCAACACTTGATCTCCAATGTTAAAAACCCGGTTTTTAATTTTAGAATCATGAAACTTTTTAGTTTTTTCTTTGTAAATCAATGAATTTTCATAAGCAATGTAAAACCCGCATGCTTTTACCATGAATAGTACCCTTATGATCGTACGTACATGATTAAAACTTTCCTTTTATAACATGTTTACGTGTCACGAACATGATTTACAAGTATTACGTACGTGATATATCACGATAAGTATTTAATACGTATTAAGACACGATAATTATTTCAATAATAATTATAATCACGACCATACGAACATGAAATCATGAACGTTAATAATCACGAGCTTAGTATTACGTATTTATGTATAATTATTACAATCATGAATAAATATAATAAGACACGAACAATAACTATTTAAATCACGAGAACACTAACACGAGAACACACTTAAAATTAGACACGAGAAAACTATGGGTTACCCTTGTAGGCCCCGTCCTACTCGCGGCTAGACACAAGAAAAAGGGCCAAGCCCATGCAATTTTTACTAAACAAAGAAAAAGGGAAAAACTTATTTTCATGATTACAAGAATTAGAAAATAATCAAATACCCTAATCTCTCTTTTTCCTCTCCTTGGCCGCCGGGTACAAACACACACATAGGGTGTGTTGGTTGATTTTTGGTGATTGATTTATTGCAAGGGTGTTAGTGTGTTCGTTCTCCTTTGATTCACGTAATCGGTAAATCCTTAAACCCTTTTCTTTATGCTTTTATTTAAGTCAAGAACACATGAAATTATGGTGTATTTAAAAACAAGTTAATAATCATGTAATTAAACATGGGTTGTAAAATAATTAAGGTTTAAGGGGTGATTGTTTTGGCCGACGCATGGAACCGAGACCAAGGGGGTCTCGGCTTGTTTTGTTTCACACCAACCGAGACCTCAAGGTCTTAGTGTGGGTTGTGTGTCTCGGCCGCAGGAACAAAAGGAACCCCCGACCATGTCGGGGGTGTGTTTGGTTTCGGTTGGGTCTCGGCAGGAACAAGAACCACCACCGGCTTAAGCCGGTGGCTAAATAAGGAAAGCAGGAGGAACCCCAAGCCGCGGCAGCAGGGGTAACCACCGGCTAGTCGATGGGAACTTTTGGTAGCCGGCGGCTAGCCATGACCAAGGGTGCGTTGTTGACCGGTTCACGGGTCCGGTCCACGGGGTTCACAATTACGGTTCACGACATGTTTAGATTAAAACACGGGTTCGGTTCATGGGTTATTTTTGCAAGTTTTTTTTTGGGTAAAAAGGAATCAATCCTGGTAAAATGCATTACTCCAAAAAACCATTTAAGTTCAAAGGATAAAGGTGATATCCTTTATCTCAGCCCGTTACATAGGCAAACCAAAGCAACAATAAAATTGCTACATACCTTTCCCATTACACAAGATCGACAAATCGATCTCATAACAAACAGAAAATTAACTACTTCCTACCACGATCTTTAAGACTAAAATCAAATTGATCATAAAAATCTTGAAACTGGTCCTGATAATCTTCAATTTGATCTTCATAACCATCATAAGCATTAAGAATCTCCTCTTCCAAACGCTTACCACCTCCAAAAGAAGAACTAGGTCTAGAAGCTCCAACATCGGGTACGAACACTTCATCCTCATCAGTATCGGAATCTGCATTAAGAACTTCCATATTTGATTTGAGGCTATTAGATGAGTAAACACCCTCATTCTCCTTGTTCAGCATAGATGAGCTAGGTTTGCTACATGAAACCTTAGCACCCCCATTAGATAACGGATCACACCCTAATTGGACAGGATCTGTTATAACATCAAGCACCTTATCCCTCTCCATCTGATTATCTACGAAAGTTCGTAGTTCGCCAACATTGATATTATCACTAACGTATGTATTGGCATTAGAATCTGATGGAGGGACATCATTAGGTGTAACCTTAGTAGACTTATCATTTAGATCAGTAGCCTGACCTTTCACATTAGGTTTATCAACAGTACGGTAAATAAAGTTTTCTTTCGGTTTATTTAACCGAATACCCTTGATATGTCGATACCTACCACTTTTATTTCCGAAGTCCTTCATCTTCTTCGTGGTCTGAGTAGGTTCAGCAATGATTTTCGGCTCAAGTTTAGCACGCCTTTTAGGACACTTCGCCTCAACATGATCAAAAATTTTACAATCATCACACCTTGGAGGTTTCCACTCATATTCGATATCAATCTTAACCATAACAAGGTTAATTATTTTTACAAGATTAAATTAAATTAATTAAAACATGTACATGATTAATTTAATTTATACATGACTTAGGTTATTAATGTTATTATTAAGACATGAATTTTAACCTAAGTAATTATCATTTTATTTAGACTATATAATTAATTAATTATTAAAATCATGGCTTATAATTAATTAGTTTACATGACTTAGGTTATAGTATTAATAGATAATAATACATGTTTTAACCTAAGTATTTTTACCTTTATTTAACTAAATCATGTTATATTTAATTAAATACTTTAACCTATAGTTTATATAATTTACATGAAATAATTAATAAACTATACTAATTAATTACATGACTTAGAATATTAATCAGTAAACACTTAAGCTTATATAATTAGCTTAATAATCCAGCTATTTCTATTTATAGAAAATTTCTATTTTTAGAAACTTATTTAATTAAGGCAGCTAATCTATTATGGAAACTTTCTGTTTTTAGAAACTTATCTATTTTAAGCAGTAAATCTATTTTTGGAAACTTTCTATTTTTGGAAACTTCCTATTTTTGGAAACTTTCTATTTTTGGAAACTTTCTATTTTAGGAAACCTGCTATTTTTAGAAAGTTACTTATTATTACACAACAAGTATAATAATACAAGAAATACAAGAAATACTTAATCAGAATAGACAGAATACATGATAAACACAGTATTAAGCTTTAATCAATAAAACATGACATGAACATATAAAACAAGCTAAGACATGATCTAAAACCAATTACGTACTCAGTAATCAGATACTTATACACGTATGTATTTATGTAGCATTAGTGATACCGAAGTAGGAATCTCTTCCGTTCGTCTTCTTCGTTCACTGGACACAAGGTACGGATTCTCCGTCCTTTCAGTATGGACATTCTTTCCTTATTAGGATTTCCCGTATGCAGCCAACTGTTTTCCCCAGTATATGTTTTATATGTTTTTGAATTGCTTATGTTTGTTTAATTAGATACCTAAAGCCATATACATGCATGACCAGTTTAACCTAGTTATGGAGGTACCATAACCATAACACTGGAGGCACCAGTGTTATGACTCCACCACGACGGAGTGATAGTAGCGTCCCTTCAGTTTTTGGCCATATTATTATTATTAGGTGAGGCGTATGGATGCATCCTAGTTTATATGTTTTCAGCAGATTATTCGGGTGAATGTGGTGTGTGCCTTGCATCCTTCACAAGGAGCTGATCCCTCCTACCCAAACCAGTATATTAAATTAGAGGCAGGCCCTCTAATTTGCATGACGAGGTCACCCCTCCAAGTATTCATGCACGTTGATAATTCATGACCTATATTGGCTAATGGTAAACATGTTAAACAGTTTTTATAATAAACATAAGGCTTTTCAAACTATAAAACCAGTTTTAATAAGACATGCCAGGTTATTCAGGACTTAGTCTTTTCCGCTGCTCTATGGTTATATGCTTATATTATTCATGCTCTACTTATATATCCGTGCACTGAGCTTTATGCTCAGCCGTTTTCCTTTCATGTTCCCAAAACGGCAGGTACTCAGGGACGCTCGTAGACTTTAAGCGTACGTGCATATAGATTGGAAGCTTTCTAGCCTTCTTTACTTTATGCATTTCTTTATACTTTGATACTTATTTCCATGGACATTGTTTAATCCTTTTCATTTACAGTACTTATGTTTGTGTGTGATGAGTTCTACTTTTGGGATACCGATGTTTGTTTCCAGTATTTCCTTTATGGTCATGTGATGTTTAATACATTATCCTTGTATGCTTTGATGACACGCCATAATCACGCGTGACATTCCATTTATCAAAATGGGGTGTTACAATTATGGTATCAGAGCCAAGGCTTCGACCTGTAGGCTCTCAAAACACGACCTGTGATTAGTGGGTAGTCACTATGGTCTTCCTAGAACTGACAGTCGGTTTTCATGCATTCATCATTTTCATGCATACATATATATGTCATTGTCACAGGTTTATGACTAAGTAATTGTTGGTACAGGACTGGCCCTATTTAGTCGCATGTGCTTTTATCGAAACTTTTAAATTTGGGACCGACCCATTGGCGTCCCTTCGCCATGTCTTTTGTTTTGAGTGAACTAACCATAGGCGTTCACTCTCACACATACAAAAGTTTTCATAAAACTGCATCACATGTACTAGTTTTTCCTGCATAAAATTTTTCTCATGATTTATTGGTATACATTTTTTCATGTATATAGTTTATGTTTTGATCAGTTTAATCATGTATGTTGTGTTATACTGTCAGATGGTTCTCACACGCGAGCAGGAACAACCCAATGCAGCAATCCAAGCTGCAATGCAAGCTATGCTTCCTCAGCTGAGGAACGAAATCAGGCTGAGGTTCAGGCTGCCAATAACCAGCAGCAACACCCAGTACCTCCTCCTCCTCCTCCTCCAGCAACATTGGTTGGGCTGGAGAGATTCAATAAGCTCGACCCTCGAGCTTTCGAGAGAACAAATAGCCCTAGTGAAGCTGAAAGCTAGTTGGCTCACATTGAGAAGATCTTCGATGCTATGGGCTGTGACCCCGTCTTCAAGTCGAGGTTGGCTTGCTACAGATTTGAAGGTGATGTACTATCATGGTGGATGGCACTAAAGCAGTCTAAGGGAGGTGATAATTGGGTGGCTGGTTTGACTTGGGCTTAGTTCAGGGATTTGGTGATGGGACAGTTCTTTCCCAAGGCTGAGCACGACAAGCTGAAGAGGGAGTACCATGGAATCTGACAAAGAGCTGGTGAGAATAGCAACGAGTTCATGCAGCACTTTCTTCGCTTGACTGGGTTCCTTGGTGCAGCAGCAGGTACTCCTGAAGGGCAAGCACACCACTTTAGGTGGGCTCTTCGTACATCGGTCGCAAACAACTTAGTGTGCGCTACGTTCAACACGGTAGCACAAGTGGCCGATGCAGCACGTAAACTGGAGATGCTGCAGGAAAGAGATGAGTTCGGGGAAGTAGAGAGACCCGATAAGAGGTAATAATTCGTATTCAACGGTGACCAATCCGTATTCTTTCAGTACATGTCAATATTTCATATCTTTAAAACGGTATCTTCCAGGCAGAAGACTGGGGACCGGTCTCAGCCGGCTACTCAGCAACAGCCTACTCAGCCCAAGGGAAACGGTTAGACTCACGACCGTTCTGCTACGGATAGGCGTGGCGGTAATGATAATTATCGTAGCAACGCTGGACACTCCAACAGCAGTAGGTCCTTATACTTACTCATTTTCTTATGATTACATGGTATAATTCTTAATTCTGACACATTAGCAAATCTTCTACCAGGAACCATGGTAACAGGAGGGACCAGAACCAAAGAGGTTCACTGCCTAACCGTCCAACTATCACTGGTATTCCATCTTACGATTTATCCACATTGTCCTTTGTACCTTTTTTTACCATGTCTCATGTATATTGTTCTTATCAGGCTCTCAGCCAGTTAGGACACCTGCTGGAGGATATACTCATCCTCTTTGCTCTACTTCCCAGGGCCATGTCGTCGCGACAGCGACGCATGCTACAAGTGTGGTCTTCCTGGCCATCGCATGAAGGATTGCTGCAAGGGCGAGATGGAGGGTACATCGGGACATGGTGATACCAAGCCGCCTCCTACTAGTGGACGCGTTTATACGACATCTCGCGATCAGGCTAACAAGTCTACATGTACCATCACTGGAATCTTGTATATGTATGGTCAAGCTGCATGTGTTTTGTTTGATACGGGTGCTACTCACTCGGTCATTTCTACTGCTTATGCCAAGAATGTTAGGATACTCCCCATGCCACTAGAGAATATACTCAATATTTCCACGCCTTTAAGAGACTCTGTACGCATAACCCATGTGTACAAGAGCCTTCCCCTAGAGTTTGATGACAAGATTCGTCCTGTTGACGCACTTCCGCTGGACATGAATGATTTTGACATGATTTTGGGCATGGATTGGCTATCCAAGCATCATGCTACTATAGACTGCCATTCATATCGAGTCATCTTCGGTGATGTTAATGCACCAGAGTACATTCACAACGAGTTCGTACCCGGAAGGTCTGTACAAATCATATCAACCCTACAAGCACGTGCATTACTTTCACATGGTTGCGAGGGTTATCTAGCTACTGTTCATGACATGGATGTTGAATCCCCATCAATTCAGAATCAGCCGATAGAGTCAGAATTTCCAGATATATTTCCAGAAGAGCTTCTGGGCGTACCACCTACTCGTGAAGTAGAATTTAATATCGAGCTTATCCCAGGAGCTGAGCCGATTTCCAAGGCTCCTTATCGCATGGCTCCCATAGAGTTGAAGGAGCTGAAGGATCAATTTCAAGAACTTCTGGAACGAGGCTTTATTCGACCGAGCGCATCTCCATGGGGCGCACCGGTCTTATTCTTAAAGAAGAAGGACGACAGTATGCGTCTTTGCATAGACTATCGCGAGCTCAACAAGATTACCATCAGGAATAGGTATCCACTACCACGGATTGACGATCTGTTTGACCAACTCCAAGGGGCCAAACATTTCTCCAAGATTGATCTTAGGTCAGGATATCATCAGCTACGGGTTTAGGAGCAGGAAATCGTCAAGACTGCTTTCCATACATGCTATGGCCACTACGAATTTGTAGTCATGCCATTTGGCCTTACCAATGATCCAGCAGTGTTCATGGATTTGATGAACAGAATCTTCCATGAAATTCTGGACAAGTTCATCATTGTCTTCATTGACGACATCCTGATTTTCTCTAAGTCCAAGGAGGAACACGAAGACCATCTTCGTACAGTACTACAGATCCTTCACCAGAAGCAGCTGTATGTTATATTCTCCAAGTTTGAGTTCTGGTTAGACAAGGTGGCATTCTTAGGTCACATTGTATCAGCATAAGGAATCACGATGGATCCAGCAAAGGTTGAGGCTAATAACAAGTGGCCAAGACCGACATCAGCGACTGAAGACTAAAGTTTCCTAGGCTTAGCTGGTTATTACCGTAGATTCATGGAGAACCTTTACCGTTTAGCACTACCATTGACCAAACTGATGCGGAAAGAGGAGAAATTCGTTTGGACTGAAGAACGAGAGAAGAGCTTTGAAGACCTAAAGCAGATGTTAGTATCTACACCGATTCTTACTCTCCCATCTGGTACAGGTGGATTTCAGATCTACAGTGATGCATCGGGGAAGGGACTTGGCTGTGTTCTCATGCAACATGGGAAAGTGATCACGTACGCTTCACGTACGCTTAAGCCTTATGAGAAAAATTACCCCACGCATGACTTGGAGCTTGCAGCAGTCGTGTTTGCATTGAAGATATGGAGGCACTACTTGTATGGAGAATCATGTGACATTTTTACGGACCACAAGAGCTTGAAGTATATCTTCACTCAGCGTGAATTGAACATGAGACAGAGGAGATGGTTAGAGCTGTTGAAGGATTACGACATTAATCTGCAGTATCATCCAGGCAAGGCGAATGTAGTGGCAGATGCACTTAGCAAAAAGTCTGGAATGATAAACGGCATTAAAATTGAGGAGGAAATTATAAGAGACTTGGAGCGACTAGACATAGAGATCATGGTACGTGGACAACACGGTTACTGGGCTAATCTTAGAGTAGAACCCGAGTTACTCTCTAAGATTAAGGAAGCTCAGAAGGACGATGGAGAAATCTGGGCGATAATTAAGAATTTGGAGAAGCAGACAGAATTCCGAGTAGACGCAGATGGTATCTTATGGCAGGGCACGAGACTTTGTGTTCCTGATGATCAGGACTCCAGGAAGCATTGTTAGCTGAGGCTCATAGCTCCTCATTCTCTATTCATTCTGGTTCGATCAAGAGGTACCATGACATCAAGCAGTACTTTTGGTGGAGTGGTATGAAACAGGATGTTTTTTTGGTAAAGGGTTGCCCCGGTAAATATATTAACCAAAAAAACGTTGAAGTTCAAAGGAATGTGGCTATGATACCACATTAACCGCAAGCTACAGGCAGCTTGTTAACAAAAGGAAATGAAAACCTAATACATACTTCTACTGATTGACATAAATGCAACATTAGCAAAAGCCAACAAGAAAAATTCTTGAAACCATGCGACCAACTCACCATACCAACAACAACATAAAGAGAGCAAAAGATCCAAATAAGGCCGCCTCCTTAAAAAACCTTTACGAGAAAAACCCAATGGGAAAAACCCCGCAAAGGGAAAAAGAGTACGGCCCTTACCCAGCACTCCCATCAGGATCAATACACACCTTAGGGATATTCTAATCTTCAAGAATCACTAGAGACATTGAAGAAATTTTCTTGAATTTAAAAGTGAGAAGCTTGAGCCGAACCGTATCACAAACTGAAGTCACAAGCTTAGCAACCGTCAAAGACTTATTGTTAAAAAGCCTATCATTTCGCTCTCTCCAAATGAAGTAGACCGAAGCTGCTAACACAACCCGAGCAATGATACTAACAACTGAACACCCCTTAGCTTAGGGTCTAATAAACTCCACAATATCAATAAAACGCGGAGAAATATTGTGCATTCCACACCTCCCACGCAATTGTAACCAAACCTGTGTAGAATAAGAACATTCAAAGAAAAGATGATTATGCGAGTCAGGGACCTGATTACACAAGGGGCACTTAAGCAACGAAAGATCAACATGAGGCCCAACATCCCATTGCTTAAGGCGGTCTTGCATTTTCAATTTCTGTATGAAACAGGATGTTGCTACTTACGTCTCCAAATGTCTTACCTGCCAGCAGGTTAAGATCGAGCATCAGTGATCTGGCGGTCTTCTTCAACCGTTAGATATTCTAGAGTGGAAGTGGGACAAAATCACCATGGATTTTGTTACTGGTCTTCCGCCGACAAAGAAGAAGCACGATGCAATTTGGGTTATCGTTGATCGACATACCAAATCAGCTCATTTCTTACCGATCCGCTAAGAAGATTCGGTCACTAAACTCGCCGATACTTATAGGAGGGAGATCATGAGACTTCACGGTGCTCCATCCAGCATCGTCTCAGACAGAGATCCTCAGTTCACTTCGCGATTTTGGCAAAGTCTGCAGAAAGCTTGGGGGACAAAACTTAAGCTTAGCACGGCTTTTCATCCTTAAATAGACGGGCAGTCGGAGCGAACGATTCAGACATTGGAAGACATGTTGAGGTCATGTGCGTTGGAATGGACGGGTGATTGGGATGATTATACCTGTTTGGTGGAGTTTGCATACAACAACAGTTGGCACGCAAGTATCAAGTGTGCTCCTTTCGAGATGTTGTATGGCAGGAAGTGTCGCGCTCCAGTCTGCTGGGATCAGGTTGGTGAGCGAACACTTGAAGGACCAGAAATGATAGAGCTGACTAATGAGAAGGTCGTAGTAGCTAAGCAGAAACTGCAAGAAGCACGGTCACGTCAGAAGAGTTATGAAGACAAGCATCGTATGGACTTACATTTTAACGTAGGAGATTATGTTTTCCTTAAGGTTTCTCCGGCGCGTGGTGTTAGACGTTTTGGAATCAAAGGGAAGCTCAGTCCTTGATTCATCGGACCGTTTGATGTCATTGAACGAGTCGGTGAAGTATCTTACCGTTTAGCGTTACCTCCGCAGCTTTCTCATGTTCACGATGTTTTCCATGTGTCCTTACTCAGAGGGTACAAGTATCATCCCCTTCACATGGTTCAGTATCCACTGGAACAGATTCGTGAAGATCTCACTTTCATAGAAGAACCCGAACGAGTTCTTGACAGACAAGAACGAGTCATGAGAAGGAAGACGATTCCATTCGTCAAAATCCTTGGGAGGGATCATACCGAGCGGGAAGCCACTTGGGAAACAGAGGAGTCTATCCGGGCTTCTTACCCTCATTTCATATTTTGAATTCGGGTATGTTCTTCTTTTCCAGTTTACTTTATCTATAATTCGGGGACGAATTATTCTTTTTAGGGGGAAGAGTTGTAAAACCAATCACCAAACTTAACCCACTGTAGGCGACCCTAATTTTTCTCTCTCTATTATGGTGATTTCCGGCCACCTTTTTCTTTAAATTCCGGCCACCTTGATCACTTTCTGTTTCGGATTCAATTTTGTTTTAATCTCTGTGATTATTCCTATCTGATTATGATACTCTTTGTGTTCTAATCGGATCTAGGGTTTTCATTTAAGATCTAAATCAAAACTGTTTTTGAACTAGGGTTTTCATAGGCGGCGGCTATTTAGGATTCGGGTTGGTTTCTCCTTTTATAAATCGATCTCTTCCTTTGTTTCTGGATTCATATTACGTTTTTATTTAGGTTTGATTTAGGGTTCGTGTTTATTGAGTTATTGGTGGCGGTTTTAATTCCTGATCTAGGGTTTCATCCCTTTGATGGTTTTAATCCTGTTCCATTATTTAATTCATTAAGACTGATCCTGTTGATTAGCCTTTATAGAACGTTTTATTGTTACTGCTACAAAGTTATTGATTTTGATTTTGTAAGGTTTTGATTCGGATTTCACGTAATAGGAATTAGGGTTTTTTCTGTTTCTATTATTTTATGATTACTGGACACATGGATTGAAGTGATTGGTTGCTGGTTTGAAGCTCTAATTTGGTTTTAGGGTTTCTTGGTGTCGGTTGGTTTTATTGTTTTGTTTTTGATGCGCACATGAGAGATGGAAAATACCGGTGATAAGGGTAATATGGCGGAGGCTACTTCTGCACAGCCGATTGACTGGGAGTCACTGCGTGCACGCATGGCTCGGCTTAAACAGTCGAGTGAAACGGGGGTGTTTATCGCTGACCCTAATAACAGATCGGGCATGTTTGGTGATGTTTCTCAGACAAATCATGCGCAACGAGATACTGACTCGTCTGTTTTGCATGGGAGCAGAAGTGAGGTTAACGTAATATCTAGGCAAGATGATGTAAGTACTCGTGTCGCTGATTCTGCTGGTTTGGTTCAGTTACAGGATGGTAGCGTTCAGAATTCGTTGGGTGTGAATGATACAGGTTTGAAGGATGCGGCTGTTGCTGCATGGGGCCCTATTGGTTCTAAAATTAATAGTGTATCACAGCATGGCTCGCTTGATGATTCTGTTGGTGGTGTATCTATTAAACAGAACGGTATACCTTCTTTTGCATCATTCTTACAACCTGTACAAAAAGTTAAATCTATTCAAGTTAAGGAATTACATTGTGACGAGCAAGTAGTTGGGGCTGCTATGGCTCTTCCTTTTGATGTTGTTGAAGAAGTTAGATCTAAATTAACGTATACGTTGTTTGGATATTTCATTGGAAAGCGGCTTGCGTTCCCCTTGGTTGAGAATTATGTCAAGAATGCTTGGGCTAAATATGGTTTAAAGCGTGTAAAGTTGCATGATGAGTTTTTTCTTTTTCAATTTCAAACTCAAAGTGGTATGGAAGGTATATTGGAAAATGGACCGTGGCTTATTCGATAGGTTCCCTTGATTCTTAATGTTTGGTCTTCTAACACTGATTTGCAAAAAATGGAGATCAAGAAGGCACCGGTATGGGTTAAACTACATAGGGTACCTATTGTTGCTTACTCGGAAATTGGTCTTAGTTTGATTACTTCTCAGATTGGGAGGCCGATCATGCTAGATTCTTATACTAGAAATATGTGCATTGATCCATGGGGTAGGAGCACTTTTGCTCGTGCCCTTATTGAGGTTTAAGCGGAAGAATGTCTCAAAAAATCTTTGGTTGTTGCTATACCGGTAGAAAAAGATAAAGGGCATACTTTGGTGACTATTGATATTGAGTATGAGTGGACGCCTCCAAGATGTTCTAATTGCCTTATTTTTGATCATGTGGATACTAAATGCCCTAAGATTCCTAAACAGGTGGTGGTTGAGAAGGTGGGCAACATGGAGGAAGCTACAACTGTTGATGGTTTTGAGGTTGTTAGGAGTAAGAAGAGTAAAAAGAACAAGAAGCAACATGTAGTTGCTGGTATTAAGCTTACGAAGCCTTAATTAAACATTCAGTATCGTCAAGTTGAGAAAGGGGAAAGTTCTAAGGCTTATCAGTCGAAGAAGTCTTCCCAAGGTAACCTCGTGTCACAGAGTGATCCCAAGAAGGTTGGCCCACTTCTTAAGAGAGGTTTTTTGAATAATAAAGTGCTCGGATCAGATCCTAGTAAACCGGGTACAAGTAACCAGAATTCGTTTGGTGCTTTAAGTGGTTTAGGAGATGGTGATACTGATTGGGAGGATGGTGGTGGTCGTACAAATGAAGTGATTAATGCTGATAGCGAGACTGATGAAGATATTGAGATTGATGATCGACATGGCTCTCGTCAGCCGGATGTTCGCACTTCTCATTTACCATGATTATTGCTTATTTTTATTGTTTATGCACCTTTAGGTGGTTTTTTCCTATTGGTGTAATATGCTTTGTAATTGGTTGTTAGTGATCATATGGCATGTCATATGATTTAGTGGTTGTTCAAGCTGTATGCTTGAGGTTAATGTAGCATTGCCGCTACATTCCATTGTACTTCAACGCTTTTGGGAATATATTTTACCGGGGATGAGACCCTTTTACCCAAAAAAAAGAGTTGTAAAACCCGCATGCTTTTACCATGAATAGTACCCTTATGATCCTAAGTACATGATTAGAACTTTCCTTTTATAGCATGTTTACGTTTCACGAACAAGATTTACAAGTATTACGTATGTGATATATCACGACAAGTATTTAATACGTATTAAGACACGATAATTATTTCAATAATAATTATAATCACGAACATACGAACATGAAATCATGAACGTTAATAATCACGAGCTTAGTATTACGTATTTATGTATTACGATCATGAATAAATATAATAAGACACGAACGATAACTATTTAAATCACGAGAACACACTTAAAATTAGACACGAGAAAATTATGGGTTACCCTTATGGGCCCCATCCTACCCGTGGCTAGACACAAGAAAAAGGGCCAAGCCCATGCAATTTTTACTAAACAAAGAAAAAGGGAAAAACTTATTTTCATAATTACAAGAATTAGAAAATAATCAAAAACCCTGATCTCTCTTTTTCCTCTCCTTGGCCGCCAGGTACAAACACACACATAGGGTATGTTGGTTGATTTTTGGTGATTGATTTATTGCAAGGGTGTTAGTGTGTTCGTTCTCCTTTGATTCACGTAATCGGTAAATCCTTAAAAACTTTTCTTTATGCTTTTATTTAAATCAAGAACACATGAAATCATGGTGTATTTAAAAACAAGTTAATAATCATGTAATTAAACATGGGGGGTAAAATAATTAAGGTTTAAGGGGTGTTTGTTTTGGCCGACGCATGGAACCGAGACCAAGGGGGTCTCGGCTTGTTTTGTTTCACACCAACCGAGACCTCAAGGTCTCGGTGTGGGTTGTGTGTCTCGGCCGCAGGAACAAAAGGAACCCCCGACCATGTCAGGGGGTGTGTTTGGTTTTGGTTGGGTCTCGGCAGGAACAAGAACCACCACCGGCTTAAGCCGGTGGCTAAATAAGGAAAGCAGGAGGAACCCCAAGCCACGGCAGCAGGGGTAACCACCGGCTAGCCGGTGGGAACTTTTGCTAGCCGGCGGCTAGCAATGACCAAGGGTGCGTTGTTGACCGGTTCACGGGGTTCACAATTACGGTTGTAGGATATTGTAAATCTAGCTTATGTTTAGAGAGAGAAAGAGATAGAAAGATAGATGATTTCACATACACTTTAGAGAGAGAAAATGATTAACTATGTGTAAAATGAAATGAAACCAAACCCTCTCCATCTAAGGAGAGGGTTTATATACCCAAGCCTATGTGATGGGCTTGGGCTTACATTGGGCCGCCGGCCTACACATGTTGTAAGCTTGGCTTGGCCTTGTTTGTTGAATATTAATTTAACTAAACTACGAGCTACCACTTAGACTATTGTTGGAGTGACTGATCCTTTCTAATACGTAAAACGTATTTGCAACAATCTCCCCCTAAGGGAGGTCACTCCAAACAAGGGCGTTACCCAAGTTACAATAATAAAATAAACCTAGCATACTATGCTTGTCTTGAGCTCGTAGTCTTCGTCTTTCTTTTCTTTTTCTTTTCTGGTGAACATGCTGATGTGATCTTTGATATCAATCTTGAGCATTAATCTCTTGCCTTGAACTTATGCATCCATCACTTGTGATCTTTGCCTCTTTGTAACACTATGTCCCACATACTTATACCTTTGTAATTCTTGAAAGTTCAGAGTTCGATACAGCGGAAGACTTAACTTTTAGGCTTTCTTGAACTAGATGAGGTATAAAGTGAATAAAGTATAAGCATGCGAGGACGACTTCTTCTCGGATACCGCAACGCCACCGTCTTCAAATGCCGCAATATAAGTAGACACGAACGAAATGGCTTTGAACATTTCATTCTAATTCGGCAGCATTTTACCTCCAGTCGGTGAAGACCGTTGGACGATATAAAATTTCATACTTGTGGCAGGTAGATTTAATTAAAAATCTCCTTGACAAGATTTCGCGGGTAAACCCGTTCTCTTTACTCGACCGTCCAAAGCTGACTGCGAGCGTAAAGAGTGAATCATTTGGATAAGAATATCCGCATGATTTGAAGCCGTCAATTCATGTTCCTGGAACAAGTGAAATTCAATTAAGAACCGCACCATCGTTGCTTTCCAGTTGTCACGAGCTTGATTCGTATAGAATCTTGCAAGTTACCTACCAAGTGCTGTTTGAGGTTAACATTAGAAGGATTTCCACTCATCACTGTGAACACTGAGGTATCACTCTGAGTGTTCTGGGAAGATCACTAAGATATTGCGTAGAGGCCTGGAACGTGTTTAAATTCAGTTAAGAATTAAACCACTGTTGCTTTCCAGTTATCACAAGCTTGATTCATAAAGAATCTTACAAGTCACCTACCATGACCTTTTTGATATTCGCTCAAGAAGAATTTCCATCTTCATTGTAAATACTTTCGTATTACTCGGATGTTCAGGCAAGATCATGAATATTTTGCGTAGGACTCTTTAGACCTTTCTTACTTTTCACAGTGTGTGAACAAGCAAGGAAATATGAAAGTGTGTGCTAATGAGATATTTGATGATCTCAAATGGCTCTAGACTCGATCGTGTATTTTGGATTTTAGTGATCGGAGGCTGGAGAGGAGTGCCACCATTTCAATACCAATTTATTCGGAGTGAATATATCAATAGATAATGCGTTGTCTCCGTGTGATTAAAACAAATACCTTTTGAGAGATATTTGAGTTAGCTTGGATGAGTTGTGCATTGCATCACTGGGTCCATGACGTCTATCTTCCATATCAAGCATCATTAAAATGATCTCAATAGCATATGTATTGACCCAGTTTCTGCCTAAGGTTGTAAAGAGGGCTTCTTTCTTTACACCCTTTATCTTTACAATTCTTTTTCATTCTTCAACCCCTTCAATGCTTACCAATACGTCATAACTAGCACATTGTTGTGATTGTTCCAGTGCTAACTTAAGTACTTGGTCGGCATTCAGCTACGTTCACAATCTTTCTCCATCTTTCCTAAGGACTACTATTTCTAGCTATGGAATGTCCTTGGGAAGATTCCTCTGCTTTTGGAAGAATCATTGAACTTAACCTATCCTGCCATCCTTATGTCACCACAATCTTCATCGTTGTGAAATAAATGGGTTTAGGGTAAGTATTTGTCACCATGAAATCCATTTGATATAGCAAATCCATTTTTCTCCCCCTTAACATATGCCACGATATTAGAAAACATTTCGCACATGTCGGGATGAGCCAGCACATTAAGTCAAACCATTTGTGATAACTTCCCATATTAAATCATATTTTCTCCCCCATATTAAAAGTATTAACCCAATCGATGTTTTTAATATCAATTGATTTAATGAAGTTTTAATCAAAGGTTTTGGGAAGAAAAATGCAAGTCCGTTTTATCTTCATGATACCAAATGTATGAGATATGATACCGATTTGTAACATGATCACATATTCACCATATTAGAAAAAATTGACAAGGTTGGACCTGATTGATGAGAACATCATATGATAAGATCAAATGGTTCTTGTCGGTATATGTTGGTCGCCTCGTCACGTCTGAAGTCATCTCTTGACACCACATGTACGATTGGTATTGTTGTATTTACACCAATTTGTGAACTTGGCACGTTCGGCATCGAAGATTCTGAATGCTTGACAATTTCTCCCCCTCAATTGTTGACCCGTGTTCTATCGAAAGAGCTGTAGTCGTCGTTTGAGTAGTCGCATCGTCGAGTATGTAGATACCAATTGTAGATAGCTATGGTTGTAGAGATGATAGCTTCATAAAAACAAGACTTCTCTTGTTTTAACAAATAAATGCACTGAAGCGTACATAGATTTGTGTTAGACCAAGTTATAAAGTAAACTTGATCCCTTACAAGGTTTTAAAGTAAACCTTGCCCGAGAAAATTAATTCCTATTGTGAGCCAAAGCTTTCATAAGAAATACTTGACTTTGATGTGAAAACCGGGTTGCAGTCAGAAATAACTACAAGCCATTTAGGCATGTCTTATGAAATATTTACAACTTTTGTACGAACTCTACTTATGGCGCCGTGTCAATATTAATCAACATTTCTAAGGCCGTAAATATTATCGTACCAAAAGACATGCCTTTAAAAAATAAAGTAAAAATATTTTTGGATTTTTCTGAATTTTTCAATTTTTTGGTTTGTATATATTGTTTATGACCCAGTGATGCAATGCACAACCCATCCCAGCTAACTCAGATATCTCTCAAAAGGTATTTGTTTTAATCACACGGAGACAACGCATTATCTATTAAAAAACCCTAAAAATGGCGTCTCCCTTTTCCTAGCCGCCGTTTCATATTCTACCTTTTTTAATTCGGTTTTTTAACTTGATTCAGCCTTCAATCTCTTATAATGTTTATGTTCTGAAGCCGAATCCTTGATTCGTGTTGTCTTAACATCAATTTTATTCGAATTGTTTGTTGTTTTAGGATAATTGTCATTTTTTAGGGTTATTTTTTTATACGGCTGTTTAGGGTTTCGCTTGAAGATCAGATTGTATATTAGATTCTTACTGTTAGATCTCTTATGGGAGTTGATTAGGCTGCTCGTGGGGCTGGTCTTGCTGGTGTTGGCAATTTAGGGTCTGATTATTTTTTAGGGTTTGATGGAGAAGGGTTTTTTGAACAGTCCTGGAATTAACAAGGACGAGGGTAAGAAGGTGAAGGGGGCTACTGGATCACGTGGTCCTGAATTGGCTACTAAGGTGAAGAAGATTGATGGTAACTTGCTGGGTAAGGATGGTAATCCTTTACGACCATTTAGGGGCACAACTATTCCTATTGAAATTGAGGCTGATTTGCAGGAGGAAGGGTTGGCTAATGGTGCAGCTGGTGTAAGGAGTGAACCACATAATCCCAAAGGACAACCTATAAGGTCGATCTTAAAGCAACCGGCTGTTGTAAGTACTAAGGAAGGGGATGATCTAATTGATGTTGTTGTTGGTACGACTCAACCTCTTGTGTCGGAACAGCAAGATGCTCAGGAAAAGTAAGACTCTCTTGCTGATTTGTTTAAGCTTAAACAGAATACTACTAAGACGAATGTAAAACTTTCTTTCATTACTCGGTTCGAGGAGGTGAATGATGCGGATGTAGCTATTCCAAAGGCAGCTGTTGATGATGTTAGGGCGCACTTTTCTAATACTCTTTATGGGTATTTCCTTGGTAAGAAAATTGCTTTTCCCATTGTTGAAAAGTATGTTATGAATACATAGGCGAAGTTTGGTATTGATCATTTTATAATGCTTAATGGGTTCTACCTTTTCAAGTTTCTAACGAAGGAGGGTATGGAACAAGTTATGGAACATGGTCCATGGACGATTCGGTTATCTCCTCTTTTACTTAACATATGGAAGACTACTACTAAATTGATAAAAGAGGAAGTATTGTCGATTCCTGTATGGGTTAAATTACATAAAATCCCTATTGCAGCTTACTCGGAAGTGGGTCTTAGCCATATCACTTCAAAATTGGGCAGGCCTATTATGCTTGATAGTTACACAGGGGATATGTGCCTTAACCCTTGGGGTCGAAGTACGTATGCTCGAGTCCTCATCGAGATGCCTGCGGATAGGATGTTTGTGGACTCGTTGGTGGTGGCTATTCCTTTGGAGGATGAATCTGGCTACTCTAGGGAGTAGGTTGATGTAGAATATGAATGGAGACCGCCTCATTGTGCTGATTGCAAAGTTTTTGGACATAACACCAATATGTGTCCAAAACGTGTTACAGAGGCGTCTTCTAATTGCAGTGAGAATCATCATCTCAAATCTGGGAATGTGAGTGATGGTGATGGTTCTACTGAGGTTAAAAATCAGAAGAATAAGTATAGCAGGTCTACACGTATAGACGGGATTAAGTTCAATAAGCCTAAAGCTAGTTTTTATCAGGAAAAGAAAGGGTCTAAAAAACCCCAAGCGAAGTCTAATTCTCCGCAGCCTAAAGCATCTTCTTCTAGGAGTGATGCAGGTAAAGAATCTACATCAGTGTCTAATCCATTTGGGAAGGGTGTGGACAATGGCAACACTGTAGACGTGAATGGTGTGGGTCTGGGAAAAACGGATGTAGGTGTATCGGTTGGGACTTCAAAATCAACTAATTAGGAATGTATTAATGAATACTGATGATGATTTCCTCCAGTCGAATTCGGGTGGTGGAGGACAGCAGCTTGAAGATGATGAGTTTAATTTTTCTGATGGTTACGAGGCTCAAGTGTTTGATTTTCCTGGCCAAATGAATGCATTTCGATATTTCAAGTTGAGCATGCAAAATAGGAAATAGTTATTATTTCCTAGGTTTGGTTTTTAGGGGGCATGTCCTCTAATGTAGGGTTTTTTGTTTGTTTTTTGGCGTATGCCTGGTTGTTGCCCATGTAACGGGCTGTGATATAGGGCTTCTCCTATATCCGTTGTTCTTCAATGTTTTTTGGCGTAATATATCTTTTACCGGGGTGTGAATTCCCCTTTACAAAAAAAACGCATTATCTATTGATTTATTCACTCTAAATAAATTGGTATTGAAATGGTGGCACTCCTCTCCAGCCTCCGATCACAAAAATGAAATGAAACCACACCCTCTCCATCTAAGGAGAGGGTTTATATACCCAAGCCTATGTGATGGGCTTGGGCTTACATTGGGCCGCCGGCCTACACATGTTGTAGGCTTGGCTTGGCCTTGTTTGTTGATTATTAATTTAACTAAACTACGAGCTACCACTTAGACTATTGTTGGAGTGACCGATCCTTTCTAATACGTAAAACGTATTTCCAACAACGGTTCACGACATGTTTAGATTAAAACACGGGTTCGGTTCATGGGTTATTTTTGCAAGTTAATTATTTTACAAGGTTAATTATTTTTACAAGATTAAATTAAATTAATTAAAACATAAGAAAAAAAACCCTAGAAACAACTATGGCGGCAGAAAACCTTTTTTATCTACGATTCATCTTTTCTAGCTTGTTTCATCATGAAATCATCTAACAACTCGTGTTTTTTATTGGTCTAAACACGTTTTTTTATTTGATCAATTGGTGGACAGCTGTTAGGTATTTCGTCTTTTTAACTTTCTTGTCGGCAATTGTTTCTACTCTTTTATTTTATTCCTAGTCAGTTCTGATTCTATATTAATATCGTTTTGGGTGTGACGTGGTTCTCATTGTGCTATTTGTTTAATTGTTCGCTGGTGTTGCTGGTGATTCGTTGATTTGTGGGCTTCTCGTTTTTTTATTAGGGTTTTTTTAGGATTTCGTGGTTGAGATCGATTTAGGGTTTCTTTGTTACTGGTCTGCATGGAGTCGGTGAATACTAAAGAAGACGAGGTTACTAATGCTGCCACTATCAATGGTAGTACCTTGTCTGAGGTTTTGTTGTTGCTAGGGGTTACGTTGAACACGGTTCAAGAGGTAGGTGCGTTTTCTTATGAGATTAAGATGAAACATGGTTGCTGGTCTTTGGTGTCGGCTGTGCTTTCGAAGAAGATCGTTGACTTGCTGTGTAAGTATGAGGCGGAGATTCTAGCTAAAGATAAAATATTGCAGTCGATTTCTTCATCTCCTCTTGGTCAGTTCGTTACTAAAAGACAACCTAGTGGAGTCCCATTGCCGAGTACGGTTGACATTGGTGATAATTGTATAAGCATGTCAACCCCGATGGTTTCTAAACTATTGGATGCTGAGGTCGACAGGGTTGATCCCCCTGTGAATGCGGGTAAGGTTGATGATGTATTCTGGTCTCACCCATTGAATACTTCTAGTACGTATGCAGGTGTTATGGCCCCGAAACCTAATGGAAGTTCTGAGTTTGGACATCGTGTGGCTGATAAGGTTTACGATGGTGTCAATATTTCTATACCGAGAAAGGTTGTGGCTAAAATGAATTCTAGGTATGAGAATATGTTGTATGGATATTTTATTGGGAAAAGGATTGCTTTTCCGGTGGTGGATTACTTTGTTAAAAGTAATTGGGCTAAACACGGGATAAGTAAGATTATGATGAATGAGAAGGGGTTTTTCTTTTTTAAATTTAATACACTTGTTGGATTGAAAGCGGTTCTAGAGGGCGGTCCATGGATAATCAAAAATTCCCCTATCATTCTTAAGAAATAGTCGGTGAATACAAGTCCTAAGAAGGAGGAATTAACTAAGGTGCCGGTTTGGGTTAAACTTCATGATATTCCACTACAAGTGTTTGATAAGGAGGGCTTGAGTTTCATTGCTAGCTATATTGGAAGACCGGTTATGCTAGATTCTTATACGAGTACTATGTGCAAGGATTCTTGGGGTCAATGTAGCTTCGCTAGATGTCTTACTGAGGTTGATGCAAATACTGATTTTTTGGAGTCCGTTACTATTGGAATGCCAGCTCTTGAGGGGGATGATTATACGAAATAAGTTATACAGGTTGAGTATGATTGGAAGCCTCCACGTTGTGAAACTTGTAAGTGCTTTGGTCATACGTTGAGTACTTGCCCTAAAAGAGTTGTTTTCGTATCTAAAGCTACGGGTGCAACAAATGATGGAGCGAGTAGCTCTAATGTGGATAAAGATGGATTTCAGCAGGTGGTAAACAGAAAACGAAACAACAAAAAGAATAACAACACTATTCCAAGAGGTGTTTCCGTGGCTAAGGGGTTTAATATGACTAAAGAATTTAATTATAAACCGAAAGCCTCGACTTCTGGTTCGAACAATGGAGGACGTCTGACTAAACAGACGAATTTGGATATTGGTTCCGATAATAATACGAGCTCACAACGAGTTATTGATAAAGGTAAAAATACTATTGATGTTTCTACTTCAAATGCTTTCTCGCCGCTGTCTGGTGGTGAGCAGGAAGCGGATGAAGATGATTTCATAGAGAATATCTATGATGAGTCGCTTAATATTATGAAACCAGCAACAGGGGCAAGCACTTCTGATCATAATGTTTTAAATGTTTAGTATCGCCTCGTGGAACATAAGGGGCTTGAACCAGTCCCCTAAACAAAAGGAGGTTCATCAGGTTGTTAATGAGAATAATCTTAGTGTGTGTGCTGTGTTAGAGTCTCATGTGGATGCTACTTGTGTTTTTGATGTTTGTAAGAAAATATGTCGTCGTTGGAAGTGGACGTCTAATGGGGGAGTATGTTCTAAAGGTACGCGTATTATTCTTGGTTGGAATGATGATAATGTGGATGTTATGGTTTTGTCACTTACGAATCAGGTTATGCACTGTCTAATCAATACTCGTTTGGATAATAAAACATTGTTTTGTTCTTTTGTTTATGCGGATAATGCTTATCAAGATAGACATGTTTTGTGGAGGTATCTTATTGCTCATGCTTCTTTTATGCGGGATAAACCTTGGGTTGTTCTTGGTGATTTTAATGATGCGCTTAATCTTGAAGATCATTCATGTGGTGGGTATCGTCCTAATATTGCTATGCATGAATTTAAAGATTGTGTACGGAGTATGGAAGTCACTGATGCTAATGCTACAGGCTTCCATTTCACATGGAATGAGAAGCCACAGGGTGATGATGGTATACTTAAAAATATTGATAGAATTATGTCTAATACGATGTTTATGGATGAGTTTCCTGGTTTTTTTGCTATCTTTCAGCCTTATAGGATCTCGGATCACTCCCCTTGTGTGCTTCATTTACCTACGGTGTCTAAACCTAAACCTAAGCCTTTTAAATTTTATAATTTTCTTATTCATAAGGATAGGTTTAAGGAGATCGTTGCAAATGGCTGGAATTTAGAGGCTCATGGTTGTGCAATGTTTCAAATGGTTAAAAGGCTTAAGGGTCTTAAAACTCCGTTTCGGAAGTTGTTGCATGAACAAGGTAATTTGCATACGCCTGTCAATCTGCTTCGTGATGAATTAGATGAGATTCAAAAAGCCATTGATTTAAATCCTTCTAACTCGTCAATTCGGGAGGATCATGCTCATTTATTACTTGCGTTCAAGGAAGCTGTTTTGGATGAGGAACGTTTTTTGAGGCAGAAGTCTAAGATCCAGTGGTTGGAAGCGGGGGATTCTAATTCAGCGTATTTTCATAACATTGTCAAAAGTAAAAATGCCTGAAATAGGATTGATATGGTTAAGGATATGTCTAATGTTGTTCATGAAGCTGGAGCGGTTTCGACTGCATTTGTCTCTCATTATGAGAATTTCCTTGGTGTTGAAGGTATTACTATTCCACTTGATACTCATAATCTGTTTACTAATACTCTTGATGGTTCCAAGGCGTTATCCATGATTCGGTTGGTGTCTGATGCGGAGATAAAAAGTGCATTGTTTTCAATGTGTGACGATAAAGCTCCGGGTCCTGATGGTTACACTGCTGCCTTCTTCAAAAAGGCTTGGGATACGGTGGGTGATACTTTTACGTGTGCTATTCAGGATTTTTTTCGTAATGGTAAATTGCTTCGGGAAGTTGATCATACTATTATTGCTTTAATCCCTAAGGTTTCTACGCCGAGTACTATTAATGATTATCGTCCTATATCATGTTGTGATGTTAGTTTTAAATGTATTAGCAAAATTATTGCTAATCGCATTAAAGGTGACCTTGGTGATTTAGTGAGTGTTAATCAATCTGCGTTTATCCCGGGAAGAAGGATTTCGGATAATATTCTCCTTACGCAAGAGTTAATGAGAAACTACCATCGTCACTTTGGTCCACCTAGATGTTCGTTTAAGATTGACATTCTGAAAGCTTATGATACGGTGGATTGGGGTTTTCTTCGAGCTTGTTGGTTTTGGTTTTCATCCAACTATGATCAATTGGATAATGAGTTGTGTTCTACCACATCTTATTCGGTCTGTATTAATGGTAATTTTTATGGTTGGTTTAATGGTAAACGGGGGCTGCGACAAGGGGATCCTTTATCTCCTTATTTATTCGCTCTTGTTATGGAAGTTTTAACTCTCATGTTACAAAGAAAGGTGGCTGTAGCTGCGGATTTTCGTTATCATCATCATTGTGAGAAGCAGAGGTTAGTAAATCTTTGTTTTGCTGGTGATTTGTTCTTATTCGCTAGGGGTCATCCGGATTCTGTCTCTGTTATTTTGGATACTTTGGTGGAGTTCAAGAATGTTTCTGGGTTGGTGCCTAGTATTCCCAAGAGTACTGCTTATTTTTGTAATGTGCCTAGCGGGATTAAATCTAGTATTCTTAATCTTACCCCATTTGCGGAAGGAAATTTACCTGTTAGATACCTTGGTGTTCCCCTTATTTCCTCTGGGCTTCAGTATCGTGATTGTAAAATTTTGGTTGAGAAGCTTGAAAATAGGGTTAATGATTGGCGGAATAAGTTTATTTCTCTTGCAGGGAGAGTGCAACTTATTCGTTCTGTTCTTTCGTTAATGCATATTTACTGGGCGTCTGTATTTATTCTTCCTGTTAGAGTTATCTATGAGCTTGAGCAAATTATGCGTGGTTTCTTGTGGTGTCAAGGAGAGATGAAGCGAGGTAAAGCTAAAGTAGCCTAGAACATTGTTTGTAAGCCTCTAATTGAAGGTGGTCTGGGTATACGTAGGTTGGATGAATTTAATGCAGCTCTAATGACGTCGCATGTATGGAGTATTCTTTCTAAAAGAGAGTCTCTATGGGTGCGTTGGATTTATGATTATAAATTGAAAGATAGAAGTTTCTGGGATGTTCTATGTCTTGGTAATGTTAGTTGGTGTTGGCGTAAGCTTCTTCAGCTTAGGAGTATGATTCGTCCGTTTTTTGGCACCAAATTCATGATGATAGAGATACTTCTATGTGGTTTGATAAATGGGCTGATGAATGCCCTATTCGGGATACAATTTCTGTCAGACATATTAATCGTTCAGGTTTTGCTTTATCGGACAAGGTAAGGGATCTAATTATGAATGGAGCTTGGAGATGGCCGTTGGACTGGTATGATCGATTCCCGAATATTGTTTCTATTCCGGTTCCAATGCTTAGTGATAATCGTAGTGATAATATGGTTTGGCGAGACCATAATAGGATTAATCGGCCGTTTTCTGTGGCTGTTGCATGGGAGTCTTTACGGATGAGGTCGAATAATGTTGATTGGTTTCATGTCATTTGGTTTCCGCAGTGTGTTCCGAGACATGCGATTCATATGTGGTTAGTTCTGAAGCAGAAATTGAAAACGCAAGATCGCCTTAAGCAATGGGATGTTGGGCCTCATGTTGATCTTTCTTTGCTTAAGTGCCCTTTGTGTAATCAGGTCCCTGACTCGCATAATCATCTTTTCTTTAAATGTTCTTATTCTACACAGGTATGGTTACAATTGCGTAGGAGGTGTGGTATGCACAATATTTCTCCGCGTATGATTGATATTGTGTAGTTTATTAGACCCTTAGCTAAGGGGTGTACGGTTGTTAGTATCATTGCTCGGGTTGTGTTAGTGGCTTCGGTCTACTTCATTTGGAGAGAGCGAAATAATAGGCTTTTTAACAAGAAGTCTTTGACGGTTGCTAAGCTTGTGACTTCAGTTTGTGATACTGTTCGGCTCAAGCTTCTCACTTTTAAATTCAAAAAGATTTCTTCAGTGTCTTTAGTGATTCTTGAAGATTGGAAGATCCCTAAGGTGTGTATTGATCAAGATGGGAGTGTTGGGTAAGGGCTGTACTCTTTTTCCCTTTGCGGGGGTTTTCACATTGGGTTTTTCTCGTAAAGGTTTTTTCAGGAGGCGGCCTTACTTGGATCTTTTGCTCTCTTTTTGTGTTGCTGCTGGTATGGTGAGTTGGTCGCATGGTTCCAAGACTTTTTCTTGTTGGCGTTTGCTAATGTTGCATTTGTGTCTATTAGTAGAAGTATGTATTAGGGTTTTGGTGTTTCATATCCTTTGTTAACAAGCTGCCTGTAGCTTGCGGTTAATGTGGTACACATTCCTTTGTACTTCAACGCTTTTTTGGTTAATATATTTACCGGGGTAACCCTTTACCAAAAAAAAAATTAATTAAAACATGTACATGATTAATTTAATTTATGCATGACTTAGGTTATTAATGTTATTATTAACACATGAATTTTAACCTAAGTAATTATCATTTTATTTAGACTATATAATTAATTAATTATTAAAATCATGGCTTATAATTAATTAATTTACATGACTTAGGTTATATTATTAATAGATAATAATACATGTTTTAACCTAAGTATTTTTACCTTTATTTAATTAAATCATGTTATATTTAATTAAATACTTTAACCTATAGTTTATTTAATTTACATAAAATAATTAATAAACTATACTAATTAATTACATGACTTAGAATATTAATCAGTAAACACTTAAGCTTATATAATTAGCTTAATAAACTAGCTTATTTCTATTTATGGAAACTTTCTTTTAGAAACTTATTTAATTAAGGCATCTAATCTATTTATGGAAACTAACTATTTTTAGAAACTTATCTATTTTAAGCAGTAAATCTATTTTTGGAAACTTTCTATTTTTGGAAACTTTCTATTTTTGGAAACTTTTATTTTTGGAAACTTTCTATTTTAGGAAACCTGCTATTTTTAGAAAGTTACTTATTATTACACAACAAGTATAATAATACAAGAAATACAAGAAATACTTAATCAGAATAGACAGAATACATGATAAACACAATATTAAGCTTTAATCAGTAAAACATGACATGAACATATAAAACAAGCTAAGACATGATCTAAAACCAGTTACGTACTCATTAATAAGATACTTATACACGTATGTATTTATGTAGCATTAGTGATACCGAAGTAGGACTCTCTTCCATTCGGCTTCTTCGTTCACTAGACACAAGGTACGGTTTCTCCGTCCTTTCAGTATGGACGTTCCTTCCTTTTTAGGATTTCCCGTATGCAGCCAACTGTTTTCCCCAGTATATGTTTTATATGTTTTTGAATTGCTTATGTTTAATTAGATACCTAAATCCATATACATGCATGACCAGTTTCACCTAGTTATGGAGGTACCATAACCATGACATTGGAGGCACCAGTGTTATGACTCCACCACGACGGAGTGATAGCTCGTGGCGTCCCTTCAGCTTTTGGCCATATTATTATTATCAGGTGGGGCGTATGGGTGAATCCTAGTTTACATGTTTTCATCAGATTATTCAGGTGAATGTGGTGTGTGCCTTGCATCCTTCACAAGGAGCTGATCCCTCCTACCCAAACCAGTATATTAAATTAGAGGCAGCCCCTCTAATTTGCATGACGAGGTCACCCCTCCAAGTATTCATGCACGTTGATAATTCATGACCTATATTGGCTAATGGTAAACATGTTAAACAGTTTTTATAATAAACATAAGGCTTTTCAAACTATAAAACCAGTTTTAATAAGACATGCAGGTTATTCAGGACTTAGTCTTTTCCGCTGCTCTGTGCTTATATGCTTATATTATTCATGCTCTACTTGTATATCCGTGCACTGAGCGTTATGCTCAGCCGTTTTCCTTTCATGTTCCCAAAACGGCAGGTACTCAGGGACGCTCGTAGACTTTAAGCGTATGTGCATATGGATTGGAAGCTTTCTAGCTTTCTAGCCTTCTTTACTTTATGCATTTCTTTATACTTTGATACTCATTTCCATGGACATTGTTTAGTCCTTTTCATTTACAGTACTTATGTTTGTGTGTGATGAGTTCTACTTTTGGGATACCGATGTTTGTTTCCGGTATTTCCTTTATGGTCATGTGATGTTTAATACATTATCCTTGTATGCTTTGATGACACGCCATAATCACGCGTGACATTCCATTTATCAAAATGGGGTGTTACAAGCAATGTCTCTCAATTCATCCAATTCATTTAATTGCATTTTCCGGTGTTTTCTCGCGGTCTCAATGTCATCATTACAATGCTTAAGGGCCCAATAAGCTTTGTGTTCGAGTTCAATTGGAAAATGACAATTCTTCCCATACACGAGCGTGTAAGGAGTGCACCCGATGGGCGTCTTATGAGCGGTACGAAAGGCCCATAAAGCATCGTCTAACTTATCCGACCATGATTGTCGGTTCTCTCCAATCGATCTCTCCAAGATCCTCTTCAACGCTCGGTTTGAAACCTCGACTTGCCCACTCGTTTGTGGGTGATAAGCCTTAGAAATCCGATGTGTAACCCCATATTTCCTTAGGACCCTTTCGAATTGGTCATTACAAAAATGGGTTCCACGATCGCTTACGATCGCACGAGGGGTTCCAAACCGAGAAAAAAAACTCTTCAAAAACTTGACTACCACACGAGCATCGTTCGTGGGCGAAGCCTTAGCTTCCACCCACTTGGATAGGTAGTAAACGGCGACAAGGATGTACTTATTACCACGAGATGATGAGAACGGCCCCATAAAATCAATTCCCCAAACGTCAAAGATCTCACACACTTGGATGATGTTTTGTGGCATTTCATAGTTTTGTGAGGCTTCAGAAAGCTTACGATACGGTGGACTGGTAGTTTTTGCGTAACATTCTGATTGGTTTTGGATTCCACCATTTAATGGTTGATTGGATTATGACGTGTGTTTCTACTACTTCGTATTCCATTTGCATAAATGGTAATTTATATGGTTGGTGTCAAGGAAAAAGAGGTCTCAGGCAAGGTGATCCGTTATCTCCATATCTTTTCACGTTGGTCATGGAGATCCTTTCACTTATGTTGCAGCGAAGGGTTCTTAATGCAGAGGATTTTTATTTTCATCACCGTTGTGAACAACGTATTATCAACCTCTGTTTTGCAGATGATCTTTTTTTGTTTGCTAGGGGTCACTTGGACTCTATGAAGGTTATTATGGATGCGTTGGAGGAATTTAAGATAGCTTCAGGTTTGGTTCCAAGTATCCCAAAGAGCATAGTTTTCTTCTGTAATGTAGCTACTGCTGTTAAAAGTAGTATTTTACATATCATGCCATTTGCTGAAGGCGAGTTACCTGTCAGATATCTTGGTGTTCCTCTCATTTCATCCAGGCTTCTATATAGGGATTGTAAAGTCCTTGTTGAAAAACTTGAGAGTAGAGTTAATGATTGGCGCAATAAATTTCTTTCTTTAGCAGGAAGACTCCAGTTAGTTCGTTCAGTTCTTTCATCTATGCATATCTACTGGGCGTCTGTCTTTCTTTTACCTGTTCAGATTATTCATGATTTAGAACAGCTTATGAGAGGATTCTTATGGTGTCAAGGTGAAATGAAGAAAGGTAAGGCTAAAGTTGCTTGGGACACTGTTTGTACTCCATTTTATGAAGGTGGACTTAGTATTCGTAAGCTTTCTGATTTTAATACTGCTTTAATGGTTTCTCATATCTGGTATATCCTCACTCGTAAAGAGTCTTTATGGGTTAAATGGATTTATTCTTACAAGTTAAAGGATCGAAGTTTCTGGGACGTTCCATGTATAGGTGATATGAGTTGGGGTTGGAGAAAACTTCTACAGATTAGATCACGCATTCGTCAATTTATTTGGTACAAGATTAATAATGGTAGATTGGCTTCTATGTGGTTTGACAAATGGGCAGATTTATGTCCGTTACGGGACGTTCTTACGTTTTGAAGTATTACAAGATCGGGGCTCTCTCTATCTAATAAGGTGAGGGATCTTATTACTGATGGTACTTGGCAGTGGCCGCAGGATTGGTATGCTAGATTTCCGAACATTGTCTCTATCCCTGTCCCTGTTATTAATGATGCTCAGGATGATGTTTTGATGTGGCGGGATATAAATGGGGTTCTACATCCTTTTTCAGTTTCTTTAGCTTGGGACTCCATTCGGGAAAGGGCTTTAATGGTTGATTGGTATCATGCTGTTTGGTTTGCTCATTGTATTCCTCGTCACTCTATCCACTTGTGGTTAGTGGTTAGAAGAAAATTGAAGACACAAGATCGGCTTAGGCAATGGGATGTTGGCCCTTTGGTGGATCTAAGCCTTCTACGATTTCCGTTGTGTAAATTGGTGTCGGATTCTCATGATCATCTTTTCTTTGAATGTTCTTATTCTATGCAGGTTTGGTCTAAGGTTCGGGGCCTATGTGATATGGATAGAATTCCTCCTCGGATTGATGATATTTTAGCCTATGTTATTCCAATTTCTAATGGGAAGTCTTGTCCTAGCATCCTTGCCCGTCTTGTGTTGGCTGCTACTGCGTACTTTATATGGATGGAACGTAATTCAAGACTTTTCAAGAAAAAGTTGTTGGCCGTTGATCAGATTGTTCATCTTATTTGTGATACTATTCGGTTGAAGTTGATTTCATTTCGTTTTAAGAAGTTGTCTGCCAGGTCGAGTTTGCTGCTTGACAAATGGAGGGTGCCGAGCTCTAGAGTTCTTCATGATGGGAGTGCCGGGTGAGGGCTGTACTCTTTTTTCCTTGTCCAAGGTTTTTTCCATTGGGTTTTCTTTGGCAAGGTTTTTTAAGGAGGCAGGCTCACTTGGATATCATTTGCTCCTTTCGTGCTGTTGGTGGAAGCTGAGGACATTGTGTGACTTTATGTTTGCATATTGGTTTCTTTCTAGTTTACTTGCATTGTAGTTCTAGATTAGTTTGTGTTTATGCCATGACATAATCACGTGTTAACATGCTGCCTGTAGCATGCGGTTAATATGGTATCTTAGCCACATTCCTTTGTACTTCAACGCTTTTTTGGTTAATATATTTACCGGGGAAACCCTTTACCAAAAAATAGTTTTGTGAGGCTTTTCCTTGTCGTTGGCAAGAGTCACACGACTTGACAAGTGCGTGTGCATCTCAGTAAATAGTAGACCAAAAGAAATTGGCATCAAAGACATTCTTCGCCGTGATATTAGCACCATGGTGACCACCCGTGGGTCCCTCGTGACAAGCTCTAAGGATATTAGAAGCTTCGGTGCCAAAAAGACAACGTCAAATGATTTGATCCGCACAAGTCCGAAATAGGTAAGGGTCGTTCCAAAAGTAGAACTTGACGTCACGAAAGAATTTTTGTTTTTGTTGAGTCGTCATACCCTTAATGATGAAGTTCCCCGCATGGTAATTTGCGATGTCCGCAAACCATGGGGTGGATGAGTCAAGCTTAGAATTCACTACACCAAGTGTCTCGAGAGGAAATGTTTTGGTTATTTCCTTGTTCTCGTACACACTTTGGTGAGGATCTTCCAAACGAGAAAGATGATCGGCCACTAGATTCTCGGCTCCTTTTTTGTCAAGGATTTCGACATCAAATTCTTGTAGGAGGAGAATCCAACGAAGCAATCTCGGGTTTGCATCTTGTTTAGCCATGAGATACTTGATTGCCGAGTGATCCGTATACACTATGCATTGGGTCAAGACGAGGTAAGGTCGAAATTTCCCAAATGCATACACCACGGCAAGGAATTCCTTCTCCGTTGTAGTGTACTTAAGTTGAGCCTCGGTCATCGTCTTTCTAGCATAGCGGATAGGCAAGAATTGCTTTTCATGACGTTGCCCCAAAACGGCCCCAATAGCGTAATCACTTGCATCACACATGAGCTCAAAGGGGAGGTTCCAATTGGGAGCAACAAGAATGGGAGCTTCGGTAAGTTTCCTCTTAAGGAATTCGAAGGCTCGTACACAATCTTCGTTAAAGACAAAAGGAGCATCTTTTTCAACGAGATGTGTAATAGGTTGAGAAATCTTTGAAAAATCCTAGATGAATCGACGATAAAAGCCCGCGTGGCCTAGGAAACTCCTAACTCCCTTAACGGTTTTGGGATGAGGTAATTTGGCAATGACGTATACGTTAGCTTTGTGTACCTCAATCCCCGCTTTCGAAACCTTGTGCCCTAAGAAGATTCCTTCCTTAACCATAAAAGGACATTTTTCCCAATTGAGCACAAGGTTGGTTTCCTCACAACGTTTCAACATTCTCTCAAGATTCGACAAACACGAAGTGAACGAACAACCAAACACGGAAAAATCATCCATAAAGACTTCCATTGTCTTCTCGATCATGTCATGAAAAATAGCCATCATGCACCTTTGAAAGGTTCCCGGTGCATTGCAAAGTCCGAATGGCATTCTACGATAGGCAAACGTTCGATAAGGACACGTAACCGTAGTTTTTTCTTGATCACGAGGATCGATGAGGATTTGGAAGTAACCGGAAAAACCATCTAAAAAGCAATAGAAATATTTTCCCGCAAGACGCTCCAACATTTTTGGTCCATGAAGGGCAAGTGAAAATGGTCTTTACGAGTGGCGTCATTCAACTTACGATAGTCGATACACACCCTCCAGCCGGTCACGAGTCGAGTTTGAATTAACTCGTTGGCATCGTTTGGCACAACGGTCATTCCTCCCTTCTTAGGGACACAATGAATAGGACTCACCCAAGGGCTATCGGAAATAGGGTAAATCATTCCCGCGTCAAGGAGTTTAAGGACTTCCTTTTTGATGACATCGTGAATTTTGGGGTTCACCCTCCTTTAGCATTGAATTGCGGGTTTGTAGTCCTCCTCTATTAAGATTTTGTGGGTACAAAATTTGGGATCGATCCCCTTAATGTCAGATAATTTCCACGCAATTGCCCCTTTGTGGTCCTTTAGAACATCGATAAGTGCGGTTTTTTCATCATTCGAAAGATCCTTCGCAATAATAACCGGCAACTTATCGTCTCCTTCCAAGAATACGTATTCAAGATGAGGAGGTAAATCTTTCAACTCGAGGATTGGTGGTTCCTCAATTGAAGATTTGGGCTCGATACTCATAACTTCCTCGGGTGGAGGAAATGGGAAATCGTTAAGAAAGTCCTTGATAATCGAGAAGTCCTCATCGTTGTCGAGGTATTCGTTACAAGTACGAGGAACATCAAATTCTTCCAACGTAAAACCACCACCTTCAAATGGAGTGAAGGATGGTGTCGAATTATCAAGAATAGGATCGAGCATAGTGGGATTGCCACTATTTTCTGATGAAACCATAAATTCACGGATCGATTAAGCTTACTAGGATAATCAACATTCATATGATAAACATAGCGGAATTAGAACATTGATTATAACAAGGTTTTGTGGACAAGATGAATTTTCCCAAACGTTACTTGTATTATTAAACACAAATAACATCTAGACGTGTATACATTGAATCCCACGTCTAGACACACGAATTACTTGTAGGTTACATTGTGAATGATTGTTATAAATAAAAACCTACGTATGTTTTCTTTATATATTAGAAAACATAACTTACAAAGAAAGCTAATTATAAGACAACTAAATCTTCTATTATTCTGTGATAATATCTTCTACAAGTTTATCCACCAGCTTGTAGAATTCTTCATTGTCAGATTTAGTCCTTGTCTTTTGTGGTTTGACTTATCAACTCAATAATTAGACCCAACAATCTTCCCCTAGTGGATGATGTCAAAACACTTCCCTTAAGCGCGAATCCTTTGTATGTAGTACATGATCTCCAAGAAGCTTCCCCTTAAGTATAACACATCTTCCCCTTTTTGACATGATCAAATAGGGAACCATGAAAAAGTATGCAATCTTGAAGATTCTCCAAAAGTAGCTCTATGTAATGATATTGAAAAAAAAAATCTTGATGTAGAAGTAGAATAACCCAAACCTATGTTCCATGTCTTGCACTATCCGTGTGACGTCGAAATTATATGACACAGAAAATATAAGTAGACCTCGATCTCTTTGTCAAAATCCTCATCCTTTGTGAGACACTGAGCACGATAATGTAACTCCTTCAAGTGATAGCAAGGTATCTAGTTGCTAGATTTGACAAGTCTTCGTCACCAAACATTTAAAACACGAACAAGTTATCATCAAAGTCAGTGGCTATTGACTTTAAAGATATGATAAAACACAAACTCGCGAAAACCTACTTCAAGTATCAATTTTACCATAAGAATTCTTTCCCTTAATCATATACGTCTTTGAAGAATAATATCTGAGCCATAAATATCAAAACAATATTCTGAATTAAAACAGAGATTCCACGTACCTTCGTGTGTAAATACCTCGTTTTGTGTGCCAAAACGTAACAAAAATCCAAACAGCAGCAATTCCTTTGTCATCCAAGATCCTTCACTGTCCAAGAACCTTACAGTGTGTGTTGTCCAATATCTGAAAACACATGAAACTCATACCTCGGACAAAACTAAGTTTTTCTGTCAACGCCTACATACTACTTTGTCAACGCCATCTTTATATGCGTTAGTGCCTGGCCATCAACGTCTCAACCATGCTTTGTCAGCGTCAATGAAATCCACTGACACCTACTTCTATCAGCGTCTAGAAAACATACGTCATCGGCTAATCGATCTAGGGTTTTACAAACCCTAAATCATGATTTTATGTGAATACCATTAACTGCAGTGAACTTCGACATGGAATAACTTTTTCGTGAGAGCTCAGATCGAAGATCCCTTCGGTGAGATCATATACACAAGTGTCAAGAACCTACAGTTCAAATTTCATGATGATCCAATGGTTAACGAAGAAGCAATCACGTTTTTACTATTACTGTTCACAGAAAACAACATATAAACACTGTTGACTTCGACGCTTAATAACTCTTTCTTGGGGATAGATCTTGACAATCCCTCCGGTGGATGTCTAGATATATATGTGTAAAACACACACAAAACATTTCGTGGCGATCCAACGGTTCAATAAAAAGTTATGTCCATCGTACTACTGCTGCGCACACAAAAACTGCATAAAAACCCTAATACGGGTTTTTCTTCTCTTTTATTACGAACGAACACCTTGTTGATTCTAGCATTGAGAGCCACCTGCTCTGATACCAATTGATGAAACCATAAGTTTACGGGTCGATTAAGCTTACTAGGATAATCAACATTCATATGATAAACATAGCGGAATTAGAACATTGATTATAACAAGGTGTTGTGGACAAGATGAATTTTCCCAAACGTTACTTGTATTATTAAACACAAATAACATCTAGACGTGTATACATTGAATCCCACGTCTAGACACACGAATTTCTTGTAGGTTACATTGTGAATGATTGTTATGAATAAAAACCTACGTATGTTTTCTTTATATATTAGAAAACATAGCTTACAAAGAAAGCTAATAATAAGACAACTAAATCTTCTATTATTCTGTGTTAAAATATTATACAAGTTTGTCTACCAGCTTGTAGAATTATTTATTGTTAGATTTAGTCCTTGTGTTTTGTGTTTTGACTTATCAACTCAATAATTCGATCCAACATTTTGATCGTCACCAAAACCTAAAACTTCTTGTAAAAATTCCTCGTAAACGACGTCGATCATATCAACAAGGTTTATGGTCGCGACGGAATAAACATGAGAAATTGGAGAGTTTTCTGTTGCGTTTATAACAAGTTTCTCGTCGTTGAAACGTAAGGTGATTTTTCTAGCATACACATCAATCAACGCCATAGACGTATCAAAAAACGAACGACCTAAAGTAAAGGAACTTGAGGATCCGTGGGAATATCGACAACGATAAAGTCTACCGGATAATAGAACTTTCCCACTTTCACAAAAACGTCTTCGGCCAATCCACATGCGGGAATAGTGGAATGATCGGCCAATTTGATAGACATTAGTGAAGGAGTAAGATTAGGAAGATTGAGCGACTTGAAGATTGAAAGAGGCATCAAGTTAATACTAGCACCAAGATCGGCCAAGGCATAGCATTCTTCCATATCTTGAATTGCACATGGAATCAAGAATTTACTGGGATCACCGACTTTTTGAGGTATGCGGTTAAGATAAGCCGATGAACAACTAGACAATTGTTGCAATTTCTCCTTGTTGTTTAACATACTCTTAAAGTTAGCGGCAAATTGAGGCATCATGACCAAAGCGTCGACAAAACTTATATTCAAATGCAAATCACGAAACATTTTCATAAAAAGCTCAAATTGGTAAGACTCTCGTTCTTGTCGTTTCTCCTTACAAAGTCTAGATGGGTAAGGCAAAGGTGGTGTGGGTTGAGGCATAGGCATAGCCTTTGCAATCTGGGGTTCCAATGTTGGTAATGGGTCAACCATAGGTGTGGCTTGAGCTGTACTTCGTGGGATTGGGATATGCTCCTCTTCGACCACCACCTCGGATTCTTCCTCAATTTCCTCCACCGTTGGAGTAATTGGTTGAGGAGTCGGTTCCTTAAGTGCCTTACCACTTCATGTGGTAATCACTTTCATCTCTCCTTTAGGGTTCGATATGGTGTTTCTAGGAAGACTACTCGAAGACGGTTTACACATTATAGCCTCAAACATGGATGAAGTTTTATCCTCGAACATAGATTGCCTCTTATCGACCTTAAGCATCTCTTGTTTTATTTCATGTTGCCCTTGTTCCATCTTTTGTTGGTTTTGTTGTAACCTAGTCACATTACCCTCCATTTTGTTGGTATGAATCTTAAGCTCATTTGTTAACTCGTTTTTCAACTCCTTTTTCAAGTCATTCTTAAACTCGAATCTTAGGCTAATGATCTCCCTTTGTATATTATCAAACCTAGCATCATTTCCATTTGCGTATTCAACAAATTCATTTAGAAGATCTTTCAAGTTTTGCAAACTCTTGTTGTTGTTTTGAAAATCATTGTTTTGATTTTTGTTTGAAACTTGATTATTAGCCCCTTGATTCCCATAGTTGTTACCCTTGTAATTGTTTTTGTAAACAACTTGATTGTTTCGATAGTTGTTAGCATTTTGATTGGGAGCAAAACCCGGTGGAGTCATTTGATTAGAGCGGGTAACTTGACCGTTTTGGTTATAAGTTCCCGTGGCCGCGTAGGTACTCGAAGTGTTACCACCGTTGGTAATGCACTCGGAGAAATCATGACCTCCACCACAATACATGCAAGAAACCTCAACCGCTTTAGCCATAGCGGGAGTAGATTGTTCACCAACTTTAAACCCAATCAAAAGACCCTTAAGCTTATCAAAGATTTTGTTCTCAAAATTTTCCTCAATTTGGCAAGCATCGATGGTATGAGACAATGAAGGTGAAGCCGAAGACGAAGCCTTACGAACATTCGACGTGCTACGAGGGCTATAGACCTTTATTCTCAATAATCAACAACGCTTCCTCGACCGTTTTACACAAAAAATTACCACCCGCGGCGGCATTAAGATAATCTCTCTTATGATCGTTCAATCTATTGTAAAACGTGTCAATTTGATGCAAGTCAAAAAAACCATGATGAGGACACTCATGCAACATTTCCTTAAACCGATTCCAAGCCGTAGAAAAACTCTCATTATATTCTTGTGAAAATTTTGAAATCTCGTTTTTCAAATGCGTAGTCTTAGAGGGCGGGAAAAATTGGTTCACGAACTTCGAAACGAGATCCTTCCACGTCAATATAGAATTGTGTGGCTCTTTCTCTAACCAAATTTTAGCGGGCCCCGCTAAGGAATACAGAAAAAGCATCATCTTAATCGAGTCATTAGCAACGTCCTTAAACTTGCAAGTGGCAGTGAGACGATTGAATTGGCGGATATGGTTGTGCGGGTTATCCTTTTCATCACCACGGAATTTGTTGTTTTGGATCATCGACAACAAACCCGTCTTAACTTCAAAATTCTCCGCAAGGATGGCGGGAATCAAAATAGCCTCTCCATAACCCTCGGTGGGTGCTTGAAGTAACTCCATCATAGTACGATTAGCCACGGTAGCTTCTTGTTCTACGATAGGTTCGTCAATAGGAGACTCCTCACTTGAAAGGTTAGGCGTGGTTTCCTTTCGGTTTCTACGTTTACGTGCACGTCTAGCTTGGTTGCGAGTTTGCATAAACGTCACGTACAACGTGGGGGATGAGCCAAAGAAGATTCTTTTTGGTGTTTTTAACTTTTTCAAAAATTTTTGTGTTTTTGATTGTTTTTACTTTTTGGATTTTGGTGATGTATTACGTAGACAAAAATCTACAAATCTCTCCTCAAATCAAATCTCTCGATTAAAGGAGCCTCAAGGAATGAAAACGATCACGTGAAGTGAACGCCTTCTATGACTTTAGAACGTTGGTGGAACACCAAAACGTAAAAGAGGGTTTAATCTTTTGAAACCAAGAAAATATAGATACGTAGATAATACTTTGGTTGGCAAACCCTCGATTAGCCCTTTTTATCTAAACACGCACAAGCAAGCGGAGAAACGAGGCGGTGCGAAGCACTTAAGAGCCTTTTTCTTTAGGGTATATTTTATAACACCCGCCTTATACCCACCTTATAGTTTCTGTTTTTCAAAATCAAGCTTCACAAAAGTAATTATCTATTTTGCCTTTTTTCTTTGTTTGAGATTCGAATACAATGATCGAGTGGTGAAATCCCGAATCAAGGTTGTGTTTTCTCACTTTTGGAGTATTTGTGAATTTATTGTTTTACGTATACAATACAGTAATAATATTCACACAAAAAACGAAAAACCGATAATACGTATGATTAGAGTGCTAATCACACAAATAGTTATTATGGCTAATATAAAAACAAAATTTGTTCAAATCAAAACACAACACGCCTCCCCGGCAGCGGCACAAAATGATGTTGAGTATTTATACGTCTTTTAGGAAAAAGAGCGTAATTAGAGTAAGTACGAAGATTTAGGAAAATGTGCACAAATGACCCAATGAGTGAGTTCGTTCTCAAGGAGGCTAGTGTGTTGTGTAAAGAGATGATTAAGTTTGTGATTATGATTATGAGAAAAAGAAAAGAGAAAGGATGACGGTTACGATAAAATTACACTAAAACGAAAAGTCGTACACGTAAAACCGTAAAAAAGTGAAGAAATTTAAAAATTAACCGAAAGATCCCTAGAAAATTGCAATAAATCCTAAAAAATGTAATTTGAGTTTACAAGAAATCAAAAATCACTCAAACCTTTTATTTAATTAAATAATAGTAATTGTTTTTACTCGCCCTCTAAAACATTCAACCAACTACCCCTCAGGGTTGAACGGTATATTTTACTCTAAAAAAGTAAAAAGCGTCTGTATTACATTCTGTTTTTTATTTAATACCTGAATTTCCCCTGGGAGCTAAATCAGCCTACTTCCAGTTTAGCGAATTTGACCAGTTTGAATGTTTGGGAAAATTGTTAAAAGTTCATTTGACTGGTATTCCACCACGTCTGTTCTGCGTGACCAAACAATACAAGTAAAAGAAAAACCCAACTTTTTGGCACCCCAATCTTCTCTAGCTTGTTTATCGAAGCAAAAGCAAATATTTTGATTCATCTTGTATTACAAACTGAAAAAAAAAACAATATAAGCACCAACTTTTATTATTTTATGTAGTTGCAAAACATGTTTGGATTCACTAATCATCCTTTAGCTACTTAGCATACCAGACACTTGTCCATTTCCAGAAAAAAGCATAATAGACAAATTATCATTTCTGCTGTTCAGTACGCTCCAAGAAACCAAAACAACCTTGCTCCCTCTTCACATTTACCTGTTTCATTACCATGCTTCGACTCTTGGGAATCCAGGCAATTCATGAAAAGAAACAAAGTGAAGAGTGAAACGCCTAAACTGTAGGCAGTAGGCTCCAAGATATGTGAAAAGTTTTGTGCAATAGTCTGGTTGCCAAACGCAACATTTCCCAATACCATGAAAGAAAGTTGAGATAAACCCAAAGAGCCTTCTAGTGATCAGTCGCATGATCGCTTGTCATAAAAGTAATATCGACCCTAGGAACTCAATGTTTTAGGTTTCTGTAACCAGTACTCTTGAAACCTTTGCCTTGCATACTCCATGTAGTCGAAATCAATTTCATTAACATGTTCCTACAATAAAAGATGAAAATTAGCAAAACTATGTTCCCTCCTAGTGAAAATGAGGAGTATTACAGGCAACCAATTTTATAAGACTATCGAACATTTATGGAATTTCCTTCCCATGAGAATGTTGTTCCAAGAACTAAAGATTTGCAGAAGAAGATTCTCAAAAAAGAGAAGAAAAAATAACACTTCATACCGATATTAATCCCCATAAGCCCCAAAATAGATGACTTGCGAGAGTATACTTTTCAACTTCTTCAAGCATCTTGTCAACTTCTAAGTCGCTGGGTTGATTACCTGAGCCACATACTGAAGAGTTAGATTCAATAAAAATATAAACTTTATCTATGTTTGTTATTAGCTTCAAATATAATCCATTACTTTATTCGGACATTTGTTACTCAGTCGCTGCTTGATTTTGAGCCGGTTTGTCCAAAGTTATAGTTCACTCTCTGGTTTGATATTTTCTTTGTTCTTAGCTTCTTAACTATCTTATTAGTAACTGAGATTACACAAAACTGTTAAAGAAGATTGTTCGATTAAATTGTCGTTTGAGTTTCATACACTAAAGTTCTATAATTTTATAACTTCGACTGGCAGCAAGAACCTCATGTAGGAGTATTTTCAACACTTAGCAAATATATTGCATATCACCTAGAATCATTACCCCAATACCAAAGGTCAAAATCAAAACTATAAGTCCTGATCCAATAATAGACACTTAGTTAACAGTTAACACTACATAATAACTTTATGCTCATTACATACCATAGTCCACTGTTGCATAATATATAACTTAGTAGATAGCAGACTGAAAAGTCCTACAAATCTAGAAATACAGGCATTGCTGATTCCAGGCAAACCTACCTCCGGTTATTAAGAAATTTTCTTAAAGCGATACTATCCAAAATGGTACATGAATTCTATGCTTATAGCACATGGAAGATGTAAACGCAGAGGTTCATGGAAGCGAAGACACACAATACAGGCACAAACTTTGCAGAGGTTTGACATGAAGTAGAGATGAAACAGCTAGAAGGGGGCCTTAGAGGTCATTTACTCAGCAAACACATAATTGCTCGAACTGCCACAAAACTGATAATATGAGGATTAAATGTTGCAACATGAAATAGGGTCGATTAGATAAGCACAACAAAGACAGAATTGTTTTTATACCTGTACTGCAGATACTAATACTCTTACCACCTAATCTAGTGTGTCTACTATATCTTGGATTATTTTCCTGATCATATATGAAAAGCATGCCTTCTTCATCTTGATCCCATTAAAATGAGCCAATTGGTTCAGTATTAAGCAGGTTCAGTACAACAAACCAACCTCAATCTTTCTAAAACACCTACAACTATTCACCTTTCAAATAGTCTGGTACCCTTAATAATTCTAGGGGTTTTTATGCTTACGAGCGTAGCTTCTTCGGTGTATGATGTTCCATCATCTACGACATTTGAGGGAATCCGCTGTTTCCGGCATTTTGTTTGGACCATCATTTTTGATGTGGCATGTGTCAATTGTGTAAGCATATTGAAGTGTCAAACCAACCTAGGAACTATTCATTTTACATAATATAGAAAATAAAATATATTTATAAATGCTTAACGGTTTCTGATATGAATCGTTGGGAAGTCTACAGCAAGAGTTGAGGGGGCTAATTGCCATTAACTATTAGTTAATGGTTATTATGTTATTTTGGTTTATTTTTGGTATTGTTTTGAGGAATAAGTAATCTGCTCCTATATTAGGAGGGGATCACCATAGGGTTTAGGGGAGGAAAATCGTATTTTACTTTTATCATTGTCTGTTAGTTTATTTTCTTTATCAATTTGTCTTTAAGCATCCGACTACGGTTGCTCCTTGTTATCAATAAAGTGTTATCAGTTTGGTTCATATCAAATTGGTATCAGAGCATCTCATTCTGCTACCTGTGGGAATTTCTGATCCACGATGACAAAAATTACCGATTTGGAAGCCAGTTTCGAACAATACAAAGCGGAACAGGCAACGATTCAAGCAGACGCCATGGAGCACAGGATTCTGTTACAAGAAAAGATGGACAAAAATAAGGTTGAATCTGATCAACAATTCGCGGAGATCATGCGGGTGCTGAAAACTCTACAGTCGACGACCACCACACCGCCGACCACCACACCGCCGACCACCACACTGCCGACCACCACAACGCCGCCCATCCACACCCAACCGCTGCAGCCCTACCACAGTATGTCGCTGCAACACCCTCACACCACCACTACATCCACGCAGCCAGCCTTTGCCTTCACCCAGCCGTTGTTCGCACAACAACAACATCCAACTCTACCGTTTTCAGCCGCGTATACAAGTTTTTCTGGCCTTCCCTTTGACTCGCAGGGAGTTCCGATTCCCTATGGGTCGAATGGTGATCTTATTGGGTCGTTTCAGACAGGGCAGCGTAGTAGCCATAACCACAGGCTACCCGTGAGTACCGAAGGGATGTTCCAAAGTTTCACAGATGCTTCATTGGGAAACACTGGTGGGTTTTTTCCGGGGCCAAACCGAACAATACCACCGCCACCGGTTCACGGGAACGAACGGGGGTGGGTGCCGGGTGCTGATTATCGATTGCGAAAACTTAAGATGCCTCTTTTTAACGGGGATGATGTATATGAATGGGTTTACCAGGCTGAGAGATTTTTTGACATCCAAGGGCTCGTGACGTCAGGAGAGCGACTCAAGGCTGCCATGATGTGTCTAGAGGGTCCAGCCCTGTCTTGGTTTCGATGGAGTGACGACAGGGAACCATTCCGGAGCTGGGAAGAGTTGAAGCAACGGATGCTAGTTCGTTTTCAATCCTCACAAGGGGGTAGCTTATACGAACAGTTTTTCGCCATTAGCCAGAGCGGGACCGGTCGGGACTATATAACTATGTTTGAGAAGATGGCTGCACAATTACCAAGGTTACCAGAGGAGGTACTTGAGGGGGTCTTCATGAAGGGGTTAAAACACGAGCTACGTACGGCAGTGCGAACTCAGAAACCCACGGGTTTGAGCCAAGCCATGGATTTAACCTTAATCATTGATGAAACGGGTAAGGAGATAACCCCCAAACCTGCAAACCGAACCATTGGTGATAACTCTCGGCCTCTAGCTGTGGCTGCAGGGGTAGGTACGGGGGAGGCCCCGTTTAAACGTATGACCGACTCGGAGTTCGCGGATAAGAGAGCTAAAGGACTTTGCTATCGTTGTGATGAGAAGTACTTCCCAGGACATCGGTGCCCGGAGAAAACACTTCAGGTTCTTCTCGTGGATGATGATGAGGTGAATGAGAAAGAAGGTGGGGTGACGAGGAACAAGCTCCACCTTGAGGACAAGGTGGTTTTTCAGGGCGGGGGTAATGATATGAATCGTTGGGAAGTCTACAGCAAGAGTTGAGGGGGCTAATTGCCATTAACTATTAGTTAATGGTTATTATGTTATTTTGGTTTATTTTTGGTATTGTTTTGAGGAATAAGTAATCTGCTCCTATATTAGGAGGGGATCACCATAGGGTTTAGGGGAGGAAAATCGTATTTTACTTTTATCATTGTCTGTTAGTTTATTTTCTTTATCAATTTGTCTTTAAGCATCCGACTACGGTTGCTCCTTGTTATCAATAAAGTGTTATCAGTTTGGTTCATATCAGTTTCTTTATACAAATCAGAAATTATATATGATAATAAAAACATAGATTATTAATAAGATGATATTTATATTCGTCGACGTCAACAAAACAAAACATAACATATTTGTTTATCATTATCTATCAAAAAGTATACCTGTGCAATGCACAAGTACACTGTAAACATGTTATTGCTGTTTAGTACCTGGAGAGCTCAGATATACAAGCAGAAATCTCCTACGCTCTTCGAGACCTGTTTAAGTTGCAATCCATATTTAGCTGAAGCATTATGGTATTTAAGAAGAATTTAACCAGAAGACAAATAACTAAGCATGATGACATACCAGGGTATTTACTATAATCCAACAAATGAGGCGTTTCTGTATGATAATCAGCAGCCATCTCACAAAAGTGATTTGCAATATCAAACAACAAAGGGTTGTAACAAGCATACTCGTAGTCCTGTAAAAATGTTACTATTAGAAATAGAGACAGCCAAAGCTCAATGCTCGTGAAATTGTGAGGTGAAGAGCACATGGACAAGCTAACTAACAGAAGCCTGTTTAACTAAATAAATGATATTGAAGGTCTAATAATGATAACATTTAGAAACTACAGATTGTTGCAAAGTTATTTCTGTATTACATATTTTATAATTGATGAGACACAATCTTTGATAGTAGTGGCATTTCCGTATGTTGGTGAGTTGGTCATGGATCTTGCTTGGTATGATGATATTTTAATCATTTCAACACTTGAAACTTCCACGATTCATTAGCTCGTTTGACTTGGAATGCAGACGACAAATGAGTAAATCATATATAGACTATGTGGCTTTTAGAGTAATATTAAAGTGGTTAAACAAAATTAGCTTCCTAATATTATGTTGATTTAGGTGGTTATTGCCTAATTTATTAAAACACTGGGTTACCATGCAATCAAACCATTACACCTATAAGTCACATGCAGATACAAGCCACAAAAAAACTAAATTTAATAGCTGATACACAAGTCAATTAAGAAATTAAAGAAGCAAATTCATATTAACCAAAAACTAAAAAAACCAAACAATATGGGTTATCCTTGGATGCCTTTGTACATACCTAAACATTAAAAGTTTTTTTGGTAATGGGTTACCCCGGTAAATATATTAACCAAAAAATCGTTTAAGTACAAAGGAATGTGGCTGAGATACCACATTAACCTCAAGCTACATGCAGCTTGTTAACAAAGACTATGAAACATCAAAAGCCCTAACCGAATCTAGAAAACAAAGGTAAACTAGATAAAAACCAAGATGTGAACATGAAACCACGCTCACTCTTCAGCATCCAACACCACCATGATAGGAGCAGGATGAATCCAAATGAGTCTGCCTCCTTAAAAAACCTTACCAAAGAAAACCCAGTGGGAAAAACCTTGGACAAGGAAAAAAGAGTACAACACTCACCCGGCACACCTATCATGGAACAATTCTTGAGCTCGGTACCCTCCATTTGTCAAGCAGCAAACTTGACCTGGTAGATAATTTCTTGAAACGGAAAGAAATCAACTTCAAACGAATAGTATCACATAGAACCTAAACATTAAAAGTTGATAACACCAAAACAGGCATGTGGTTCAAACTCCAAAAACTATACCCCCAACCTTATCCTATATTGTAGGAAGATTAACAGAGAAAATTCAATCGTGAATATAAAAATCTAAAATTTGTTCAAATCATACTCAGCAACAATCGAAAGATTAAGAGCAATCAAAGCCATATGTGGTTCTAAATCCATAAACTGCACTGCAAGCTATAATCTAAATTTAGCATGAATACTAGTTAAGAACTTCAAATTTTGCTAACATAACTATAGAACACTGAAAGGAATATTCATGAAGCTAACAAGGCAAGTAGATGCTCACAATTATGGTTATGGATCTCGTATCTTCATCAATCATTATGTTCCCATATTGTAAATCATTGTGACAAAATGCTACAAGCTGATCTGCTGCAAGACAATTGTGTAAAGTTTCTATCTCTTCCTCCATGGCATCCAAACGGAGGGACTGCATTTCTTCTGCAGAGCACATGCTTTTAGCTGCACTAAGCCAATTACTGAAGCAAAAAAAAAATTTGAATTGCAGACATATTAATCTATAAATTACAATATATAGCTTAATGTAAATATGTAGTACACAATAACTTAACTAGCCATGCAACCTCAATCATTTGTAGGTGAACATGGTGAGACTTCAACTCGTAAGGATTAAGAGAGAGCTATACCGCAATCTATCCCAGACCAAGGGCTTCTTTGGACCAGGCATATTAAGGTCATGAAAGTCCTTTAGCTTTGATGCTATAAGTGCAGATATATCAGGATCCCGCAAATCACAAGCTGAGAGTGTCTGAGTCCCACAAAGAAAAGGGTAAAATATAATTAGTAATGTAACTTTTTCTCCTAAGGCTTCCCAGTCTACCAGCGATAAGCTGATAACTTGCACAAAGTTCAAGTATGCCAAGAACTTATAGATTACTTAATTGTTATTGACTATGAATTGTAAAATGAGTGGGTAACGGGTAAAAACAGGTAGGTCAAAGGGAGTTTGTGCTAACTAAAAATAATATTCATATTCAGTAATAATCATAATAACACAGTTACTTAAATAAAGGGATTTAGGAGTTCATGTTAGAAACAGAGTTTGAACATCTTCCACCCAATTGACACATTTCTGTTTTGGTTAGTTTTTTATTCGAGTGCTGCAAACTGGCTGATCATGCCACCTCTACTTTTGACTATTAAGGACGTTGGGTATTAAGCAAAAATCCGATAGAGGTTACGTGACGATAAAAATAAAGCACGTAGTTTTCCTTGTTGATAACTAATTTGGGTCTTGCTCCACCAAACTCCTTGCATCCTTGGTGCTGCTAACCTTTACGCATAGTGTAGTGTTCCAACACAAGATTAGATACCAAATTTCTTACTTGCCTTGAAATTTTCTCCTAGGATATGTTGGGCCTACATTGTTTTCATTATTATCGTCCATAATATTTTAGCAAATAACATTGACTATCTTATTAAATACCCCATGAGCTACTCTTGACTTTGTTATAGACTTATGGGTCGCATCCTCGTCTATGTTTCCTGACGTGTTATTTGATATGTGTTAGAACACTTTGTCATCCATGTTTTCACCTTTAATTCCAATCATATTGTCAACAAAGATCTAGGCTATGTTATTGGTTGTGGTGTAGGTTATGTTATGGGCTATTATCTCTGCTATGATCTGGATTAGTTTATGGGTTCTGATACTAAATATCAATTACAAGGTAGAAAGCTGCATAGTGTTACAAATTTACTTTACTATTACAAACAGTTACATGGTAGTATGGTATGTTAATAACTGTTTGGTTGTCTTCCACTCGACCTCCAGATAGCTCTTAGAGTAAGGCGAACGTACCCGAACTATATGCATGTGAATGGCAAAATTAGAAAGACTACAACAAAAGGAACATAAGCAATATCATGTCTCCATATTTCGCTTGTTGAGAGTCTCCTTAGCTTTGTTGTCATACATCTTGCTATATAGAGGTCAAGAACATTATATGTCACCTCATCAGTCATCACCTATACCGACAAGATAGATAACATATTATCCACATTTTTCCAGGGCCATGATACTAAAAGCGAAAGTAGAGTTCTAAGGTCAAATACTTCAGGAAAAAAAAAAACTTGAACTCCTTTGCAGCCCTATATTAAACTCTTATTTACTACGTAGTATTTAAATTATATATAGTCGTAAGTCACGTGTCAGAAATAGGGATGTGGTGACTAATTCTACTGACATATGCTAATCTACAAAATGCAGACTTCTTTATGTGCTTATGTCCTATAATACATTTTAACACGGCCTTTAAATTATAGATAGAGGCAAATTCACGCGCCACCAAAAGGAAAAACATTCAATAAACGTGAAAAGCAAAACATACCCGTGCACGGATGAATTCTTCAATTCGCCCATTTGAGAAACGCCCTAGTAGACGAGGTCCTTGGCCTTGTTTGGACATGAACTCAAATGTCTTAATCTCCAATTCACGGTCAAAGAACACACCGACACCCTCACCATATATCCTCACTAAAACTTTTCGTGAGCGTTCCCTGTTGGTTGGCCACTTGATTTGGTAGACTTCATTGGTCATAGCACCCTTGAGTCGTATTACTTGTAAAGCATCTACATCAAGTATATCATCCCAGCTAGAAGCCAATGACTGTAGTATCTTTGTTGCCTCTGCCGGTAAGCGACTTCCTATCGCATCTAGTTTTGCTGCAGAGTCCATAACTAAAGAGGCACCTAATCCCTCGGTAGATGCACTGGCTCTTTTACCATAAACACCAAGTGAAGAACTTAACCTGTGGAACGATAGCTGAGAAAAAAAAAACGCTCTCATTAACAAAATTTAGCGGCATGTGATAAACAGCAACTAGAAAAAATGATAATATATTAACAGCAAATAATATGTTCCACTCATCTGTCATGAGAGAGATTCCATCTACACTATTGATATAATCTAAAAATAAATTAGCCCCTTAACCTAAGTATTAATTAGCCCACTCCATGCTTAAAAAGAGTGAGGAAATGCTATAATACAGAATGAACTTATTTTCTACATGGTGATCTCCGTGAGGGACCAGATGACTACAATTAACTATCAATCTAGTGTAGCAAATTAGTATGTTGACAGCGCGCTAATAAGTAGTGAACAAACTAATCAATGATCAGATCTTCTACAGTTGTAGGTACATGATGAACTTTTTATAGCGATAAGTAAACGAAAAACGGCATGTGAAATGAGAAGAATTAGGCATCATCATTTCCAATTGATTTAACGACTATACGATCTTCTACAGTTCTACGTCATGACTCATGAACAATTAGGCATCCTCATTTCCAATTGATTTTATAGTATCTAATAATAAAACTAAAATTCCTCCTATAAGATAATAATTTACTACCTTGTAATTAACAAATAATAGTATGAAGATGGGTTGATTGTATAAGACGAGTGGATGCAAATGATGAAAATGAAAGTTACCAATACCTGGTGAAGAAATCGAGTAAGATTGGGTTTTAGGGCATTACAAAATGATGACATAGATGTTTGTTTACAGACCTGGGTAAAACGGCCTGCTATATTACGAGCCGACTGTAAAAATTCATACGTTTACTTGTTGGATTCATTTCTTATTTTCCGGTTCCGTCTATTTTGTAAAAAGGTAAAACCTATAAAATATCTTACTTATTGATTTGTGACGACTTTAAACACTTATTATTTTATTTCGTGATTTTATCATTTTACTTGTTTGTTTTGTAACAATATTACCATTATAACCGTTTACATTTACACGTCATTAAATTAAATATTTTAAAAATAAAAAAATCAGTTAATATATGTTACGTGGAGGTAAGAGGCTGCTTTTGACCTATCCACATGTCCTTATCCCTAATTTCTTTGCACCCAAATTTCATTCTTTTTACCAAATATGTCTAACTTTGTTTCTAAGTCTTCACCAAATTATATTATTTGTCACATAAAATAGAATAAAAAAATATCTTTTAAACTAACTATAATTATAACTCTAAGATTCATCAAGACAGACCCTTCATAAAACACACATACATGATACTATTAATAGAGACTCTCCAAGATCTATCATCTTGTCGCCGCCATTGACCACCACGAAGGGTTTTTAGGCGGAAACCGCCACCGGTACATAATCCATACAAGTCGCGACTACCACTCAATACATGATCGGTTAGTGTCTCTAATGTTCATGGTGATAGATCCACCAACAGATTTGGGACAGATCGGTGGTGATAGATCCACCAAACTCAACGGTGGTATTAGTGATTTTGTGTTTTCACATCAATACCCTTTGTAAAATTAGGTAGCAAGTCTGAGAAGAACAAAAGATATGTTTTTAGGGCATAGTAATAAAATTAGCTTAGTTATTATGGAGGATTAGATATTGTATTTGATGTTGAAGATGAAAATGGTGATTTGGGTTAATGTTGAGTTTAAATAAAAGATATGTTGTACAACTATGTTCAAGGGTTATTATTTTTTATCTTTATTTTCGGTATATTTTTGATAATATTATAACTATATTTTTGAAACACAAAAACATATATATCATAAATTAACCAAATCAATCGTAAACCAACAAAAAAGATTAATTACCATAAAATAAAAAGTTAAAAAAATAAAATCTAATATAAAAAAACATGAAAAAACGAGAAAGTAAAAGTAAAAAAAAGTCAAATGTAACATCAACAAACATGTAAAAGATATTCAATAGACTATGATTCAACACAAAAATATTTACGTTTTTATCTGTTTTTTATGTTTTCGTCAATATTTTTATGTTTTCATCAAATTTCTTACGTTTCTTTCAAATTTATACATTTTCATTCTTTTTTATGTCTTCGTTAAAACTTCTACGGGTTCGACAAATTTTTTACGTTTTGTTCTATTTTTTACGTTTTCGCCAGTATTTTTACGTTTTTGTCTGTTTACATTTTCGGCGGTACTTCTACGTTTTCGTCCAATTATTTACGTTTTTTCAGTATTTTTTACGGCATCATAAGTATTTTTACGTTTTTGTCTGTATTTTTATATTTTCGTCTGGTTTTTTTAAGGTTTCTTCAGTAATTTTATGTTCTTGTTATTTCTTTTTACTTTTTCATCGGTTTTGTATGCTTTCATCAATAGAATCTCACGAAAACGTAAAAAATTTGACGAAAAAATAATACTACTTACAAAACCGTAAAAAGACAGACAAAAACATAAAAAATGATAAACCGTAAAAATACTGAGGAAAACGTAAAAATAGGACAAAAACATAAAATAATGCCGAAAACGTAACGATGCTGACAAAAACGTAAAAAATCGGACGGAAAATGTAAAAACGATGGCGCTAACATCAAAATACTAACGAAAACGTAAAAAAATGCAAAAATACATATGAAAACGTGAAGAAATTGAAAAAACGTAAAAAGTCGGACTAAAATGTAAATATACTGACGAAAATGTAAAAAAACTGACAAAAACGTAAAAATATTGAAGAAAACGAAAAAATATTTACGTAAACGTAAAAATAGTGACGAAACGTAAAAATATTGAAGAAAACCTACAAAAAGGGATGAAAACGTAAAAAATCGAACGGAAACGTAAAAATACTCACGAAAACGTAAAAATATTTACGAAAATGTTAAAAATCGGAAGAAACATAAAAATACTAACGAATCCGTAAAATGTTGAGGAAAACGTAAAACATAACAAAAACCTATCTTTTTGACAAAAACGTAAAACTACTAACAAAAATGTAGAAATACTTACGAAAACGTAAAAAAACTTACGAAAAACGTAAAATTACTAAAGAAAAACGTAAAATGCTGACGAAAACGTAGCAATAAACATTAAAATTATAAATCAAAACAATAAAAACAATCAAATCGTATCGAGTTTTAAAAATTACCTTTGGCGATGACGGTGATGGTCGGTGACTGAGATACACCAACGTTGATGGTCAGAGACGGCTGGAGTGTTATTAAGAAAATAAGGGAGAAAATAGGTTTGGTGTGTTAAAAGAAAAACACGGAAAACAAATGAAAGTTGTTTTCTTGTTTTGTGTATAAAAGGGCAAATTTGGAATTTTCAATTTTGTAAAGATTTTTTTTTTTTGGAAAACGTTGATTTGAACGCAGTCTATATTTTCTTTGTTTTCTACAAAAAAAAATTGTGGAAAAACAGGTGTTTTCCCTCCAAGTAAACGCAACTATAGAGTTACACTTATAGGGGAGGGTATAACGGCGAGGATAGCTTGTCGAATCCGACCTAGCCCCTCGTCGTTCTTCGTCATGGCTCGCCACTACACCCTCTCCTCGTCGCCTGCACTCCTTGACCTTTTTGTCGTTTAAACGAAGAGGAAGAAAGCAAAAAAAAAATGGCCCCACTAGCCGTTGTATAACGGGTATTTAAAAAGAACAATAATTAATAATTAAATTTATTTATATACATCCTACGATTTTTCATTTTAAACACACACAAATACATACAAATCTTTATATCTCACAATAAAAAAATGTCTCAGTTCTCAAATGACGGGTTTTCTTATCTCAACTTCACTTTGACGAACCAGAATCAATCGTCGTCCTCTAACCCTTAGACGCATTGCCTGAACCAAAGGCAACAATAATCCGAAGAATACAAGAACAAATAATGGTAATCATACGTTTTTAGAATATTTTAATTTACGTAATTTTTTTACGTTTTTTAGTTTCGTATTATATATTTATTTTGTAGTGTATTTTTATTTATGTATTGTAATTCTAATTTAATGGAATAAATTTTAATGAAAAAATGAAAAATAAAAGGGGGAATTGCATATATATCCTTTCAAAGATTGATAATTACATATTTTTATATATATATCCAGCTTAAACTTATAATTACATATATATCCTTCTTAAACGTAAAAAAATGTCATCTATATCCTAATAATTATTTTATATATACTTATAAACAGAAAAACATATAATAATCATAACTTAAATATAAATGTCCATAATACCCTTCTTTTTTGCTTTCACCTAATCGGATGTTTTTGTTCTTGTGTGACTGTTGGAGTAACAGACAAGCAAATGATTATAAACTGCTACCTGATCTTCATTAGTAAATAATATTTGAATGAATTAAATTGATTCCAGATTAAACATTGTTAAACCCTTTGACACTTAGCAAGCATCAATGCTTGAATGAATTAATTATTAATGTTTGCGGATGAATAAATTACTATTTAGTGTTGTAAAATTATTAAAACATATATATTCGTATGAAATTATCAGAAACAAAGATTGATCTTTACTATGGAGTAAATCTTTATTGAATATAGGATCTCTGCGTTATTTTTTTAATGGTGTTCAAAGATGTTAAGGGATAGTAACCAGGGTGAAATGATAAAAACAAGGATATAATGGTCATTCTAAAAAAAAAGTTATTTATGATATTTTATTTAAGTTTAATATCATATAAAATAATTATTTGTATATATGATAATTATTGTGTTTAACAAAGATATATACGTAATATGAAATCTAGATCAGATATATATGCAATTATTAATTTTTGAAGGAATATACATGCAATTGCCCCAAAATAAAATAAAATCGTGAGTGAGTGAGTGGGGCCTAAATGAAAATGAGAGAGAATGTCATGAGTGAGTGAGTACTTTGTGTGTTGTGTTCAAATGAGGTGGTGCTGATGTGTGATGCGTGTCCGGTGTGAGATAGATTGAACAAGTTTTGAATTTTTAAACACAAATGACCAGAATGAACTAAAAACGCACGGGCAAGTATGACTCTTTCGTTTATGTATAACTTTTTATGTGGTAATACCGAGATCGTTCACGGGGATTTGGAAAACCTATGGTCATTCAAAAATCTACTATAACCTTTTTGATTGTAGCAATATTAAGACAAATAATAACAAGTAATTTTGATGAGAATTAATAAGATTAAAACAACACTTGGTAAAGATTAGTTTAGGCATCCGTTGTAGTATGATTGTGATGACATAATAACATATATGATTATGATAATTAGATGGTTAATCCAATCTATTGTTTTAAAAATCTTTAGTCTTCGTCAAGACTTAGGTTAAAGAAAACAAGCATTAGACTCAATCACTCAATACAAGACTTATTCAAATTTCAACTCATTCAATTCATGGTTGTTTCACAAATTTATTAACACTTAAATTATGTTTCTTAGTGATCAAAACTTCTTAAAAAATGGTCAATACAAAAGATAGCCAATCTATAGACAAACAGGCTATGACTTGTTGTTAGAAAATAACCCTTCTGACATGAAATCTTTAACAACAAATTAAGTTTTGATAACCAATTGTCACATGAAATATAAGTACCAATGGTTCAAAGTAAAAGCTTGAAATTGAATTAAAATACAAATCACAATCACAACCACATCTTCATACCACAAACATCATCCTACAAGTGTAGAATGGAATTTAGCCACTCATATTAAACATTAAAATAAACTCAGAAATAATAGCCTTAGAAGTCATAATCAAGAGTCTTACAAAGTAGAAATATAGTTCTAATGGTTAGGGTAATGATCCCTAAGAGTTTGGTGATGTTACTTTGCTTTTAGGACTCCAAAAGTGACTTTTCTAGCACCTCCTTGCTCAAATCTGAGAATAGTACTTTGGACAAGGGAGAGATAGTTTTTTTATGGTGAAATGAGTTATGAGAAGTGTTATGAGAGCATATGAAAGATGTGACGCCATGGGTCTTATCTATTAGCAAAATTGATGGCTAAACTTGAATGCATGACTTGTTGGCAAAGGCATTTGCTTTGAGCCAAAGGTGTTCTAGACTACTCCATAGAAGGTTCTTGTGTCTTCTTTAGATGCTTCAAGAAGGTGTTTATAGCTTTTAGTAAATATCTGCCCACATGAAAGAAGAGGGTGGAAAATGAACTTTGTTGGCCACTTTCTCAAAATGCTGGTGGCAAATGAGTGAAAAGGAGCTGGTGGAATGTGAGGATTGCTGGCAACATATTCACAGTGCTGGCATCTACCTTCATGCTGAGTGATTTGCACACTTGACACTACAAATAGCTACGTAATTTCTCTTGCATTTCCCAAGTCGAGATTACTTGTAAGGCTTGTACACTTCTTTAAAACACTTGTTCTTGCACCCGGGATAGATCTTCAAAGGCTTGTAACTCGTACACGGGTCTTGAACTTGACTAGGATTCTTCGTACTCGTAAATCTTCACTTTTGCATCACTTTCTTCTTTATCCCTGCAATTGACTACACATAGAATTGCAAACACATTTTGGCACAAATATGCACAAAAGCATTATAGATATAACCAATATACATGTACAAAAGCACGGATAACGCTCCAAAAAACATGTTGGATTTGGGTGCTATCATATCCCCTCACACTTAAGTTTTGTTTGCCCTCAAATAAGAAGAAAAGAAAATTAATCCAAAGGTACATGTGACTTATAAAAATTCGATGCAAGTCTACCAAGTACAAGTACAAGATAAAACTCATCGGCTTAAGTTTTTAGGTTGAAAAATTGAGATATAAAGTCAATAGCCATAAAAGTCTAGAAAGTTTTTTATTTCTAACTATACTACGCTAGCAACATATGAATTGAAGCAACATGTATCACGACTTAGCACATTGGCTAATCGATACCTTTTATTTCTTCTTCCTTCAACTTTATAATATTATAGCTCATTGGCTATTCATTTGTCTTTTTGACTTTTTTTTACTTGGCTAAAACTCCTAGCCATGGATCGACATACTTGCAAAGTTAATGTTGTATTGAAAAACATTGAACTTGCAACTTTCTCCTATTTTTGGATTTTTCTCACTACTATTATATGAGACTTTGACGTGGGTAAGTTTGACAAAAAAATATATCTCAAATTTTCAAAAATTACAGGTTGGATAATTTCTTAATTATTTATATACATTTGCTTGAACTTTTTATTTATGAGGGAAAACAAGTTTACAAAAGTTTTAAAATAGCCCAAAAATAACGCAATTAAGCAACATTTCTCGTTTTTCCTATAACCTCCTCACACTAAGTTTAGCATTGTCCTCAATGTGATAAAACTGAACAAAAGTTAGGGAAATAAGAGAAAAACCAGAATCACGGGCGTATCTTGCATCATAAAGAGTACACACGAGTCTTGTTTTCGCCTTCAATTTGCGGTACCTACAAAAAAGATAAAACACACAAAATACGAAAAACACTCTATTTTTTGTTTTTATAAAACGACACATGCTACACCCCCTCACACTTAAGCGGAACATTGGTTACAAAATTGTGGGGTGTAAGCATGAATTTATTTTAAAAAGAAAATCACACTTAAAACACACGGTTTGCCTCCCGAGGAGCGCTTATTTTATTATTGAGTCATCAGTCGGACTCGTACTTCTTTTAGTTTTCTTTATTTTTATCGAGTGGATAGTCCTCACTCAATTCATCATGATATAGTTTAACATGGTGTCCATTAACAATGAAGCTTCCTCCATTTTTATCATACAATTCAACATAACCGGACAGGTATCCATGTTTAACTATAAAAGGACCGTACCACTTTTGTCTAAGCTTTGGAGCTTTGAATTTATACCTCATGTTAAACAAGAGAACTTTATCTCCTTTCTTGAATTCTTTTCTAATTCGAAGTTTCTTGTCATGATAAACTATGGTACGTGCTTTGTAAAGTTTGGAATTCTCATAGACTTGGAGTCTTAATTCATCGAGTTCATGCAATTGCAAGAATTGGTTTTCTCCGGCGACCTTGATATCAGGATTACAACTTCTCGATGCCCAATAAGCACGGTGCTCTATTTCGAAGGGCAAATGGCACGTTTTACCGTACAACAACGATAAGGTGTTGTGCCAATTGGTGTTTTGTAAGCTGTTCAGAATGCCCACAGAACATCGTCAAGTTTCTTTGACCAAACTGAAGGATTGTCCTTCACCTTTTTCTCGAGTATTCGTTTTAAGGCTCTGTTGGTATTTTCAACTTGTCCACTCGTTTGTGGATGATAAGCAGTGGCAAAGCGATGGGTTACTCCATAACGCTTTAAGATCTTCTCCACTTGCTTATTACAGAAATGGGATCCTCGATCGCTAATTAAAGCTTTCGGAATTCCATAACGAGACAAAATCTTTTTCAGAAAGTTGATTACTGCTCGTGCATCATTCATGGGTAAAACCTCAGCTTCTGCCCATTTGGATACATAATCAACAGCGACTAAGATGTATTCGAACTTATGGGATTTGGGAAAGGGTCTCGTGAAATAAATTCCGCATATGTCAAATATTTCGCTAACTTGGATGTTGTTTTGAGGCATCTTATCTCTTCGTGAGAGGCTACCGGTACGTTGGCAAGCATCACAATTTTGGACTAGAGTATGAGCCTCCTTAAAAATTGTTGGCCAATAAAAATCAACATCAAAGACTTTTTTCGCGATGGTGGAAGGACCATAATGTCCCCCAGTAGGGCCATGATGACATTCATCAAGGATTTTTCTTGTTTCCGCACCATAAACACATCTCCTAATTATGCCCTCGAGGCATACTTTGAAAAGATAGGGATCTTCCCAGAAATAGTGTTTAAGATAGGAAAAGAATTTACATCGTTGGAAGTCTTCCAACGAGCTAATTTGCAAAGTCTGCAAACCACGGAGATTCGGGTTCATCTGTAGTGATTTTCATAAGAGTTTCATCGGGAAAGTAATCATCGATATCTTCGTCCATTAACTCTTCCATGTTTGGATTTTCAAGTCGCGATAAATGATCGACTGCGACATTTTCTGCTCCTTTCTTATTTTGAATTTCTATGTCGAATTCTTAGAGTAGCAAAATCCATATAATAAGACGCGGCCTAGCATCTTGCTTAGAGAATAGATATTTCAACGCGGAATGGTCGGTGAATACGATCATTTTCGACAACACGAGATATGATCGGAATTCTTCGAAAGAAAAAACTACGGCAAGTAGTTCTTTCTCGGTGATTGTGTAGTTGAGTTGCGCGCTATTTAGAGTTTTGCTTGCAAAGTGTATAGGACGGAAATGCTTTCCTTCGCGTTGTCCTAATACGAATCCTACAACGAAATCGCTTGCATCACAGATAAGTTCAAACGATCGCGACCAATCCGGTGAAACCATTGATTTGTGCATTCGTTAACTTGTCTTTAAGCTTGTCGAATGCCTTCATGCATTCTTCGTTGAATTCAAAGACTATGTCTTTTTCTAGAAGTTTGGTCATCGGTCTAGCGATTTTGGAAAAATCTTTTATGAATCGGTGGTAGAATCCCGCATGACCTAGAAAACTTATAGCGGCTTTAACGCTAGTGGGTGGTGGTAATTTGGATATCACTTCGATCTTAGCCTTGTCTACTTCCAATCCGTCTCCAGAGACTATGTGATCAAGCACAATTCCTTCAGTCACCATGAAGTGACATTTCTCCCAATTGAGCACAAGATGAGCTTGTTTGCATCGGATGAGCATATGTTCTAGATTAAAAAGGCAAGACTCGAATGAGTTTCCGAAGACTGAGAAATCATACATGAAAACTTCCATGGATACTTCAAGCATGTCTTGAAAGATCGCGATCATACACCTTTGAAAAGTCACAAGTGCATTGCAATGACCAAACGACATACGCTTATAAGCAAACGTTCCAAAAGGACATGTAAAAGTGGTCTTATCTTGATCAGATGGTTGGTTAGGTATTTGGAAATATCCGGAAAAACCATCGAGAAAACAAAAGAATTTGTTCTCCGCAAGTCTTTCCAACATTTGGTCCATGAAGGGTAGAGGAAAATGATCTTTTCGTGTGGCATCATTCAATTTGCGGTAGCCAATACACACACGCCAACCGGTAACGGTTCTTGTCAAAACAAGTTCGTTATGTTCGTTGGTCACAACAGTCATTCCTCCTTTCTTAGGGATGCAATGAATTGGACTAACCCAAGGACTATCTTCTATAGCATAGATGATTCTGGCTTCAAGAAGTTAGAGTATTTCTTTCTTGACAACCTCCTTCATGTTTGGGTTAAGTCGGTGTTGCCTCTCAATAACGGGTTTGGTGCATGGGTACATGGGATAAGAAAGCTTCTCGGATCTCCGAGCTTTGGTGGAAGTTTGTTTTACAAAACAGCGGAACATTCTTTGCTTAGAATGGCAGTAGAAATTTTCTCCATCTTGCTATTGTTGCTCACAAGATCTTTAAGGAATTTCCATAGTTATGCATGCCAGTTAAGATATCAACAAGAGGTACGTTGTGTTGGGAATAAAATGAGCTAAGTCACTCAGACGCTGACAAGAGGAAATTGGACGCTGACACATCCGAAATGAAGCGCTGACAGATCAAGCACTGACAAGAAGTATCCAAGCGCTGACAAGAAGAAGTCCAACCACTGATAGGAATACTTAGTCAACACGTTTAATATTTGAAGTAAAGATATGCTCAATATTGTATTTTCTATATTTATCTTTACCTAGAATAGTTGATAGGTTATCCTTTGTACACGACTCCTTATGATATAAAAGGAGGTCGTAGGGTTTGTAGTTTATATACATTATTCAGTTTTCACAACTTCCATTGTAAGCAAGTTCGATTATAAAGTGAAAGTTTGGTTTAATTGTTTGCTTGTTCTTTATTCTAAGTGTTAATTCCGCATAACACTTGGATTGTTCATAACAACAAAGTTTCTCTACGTATTACTCTTGATTTATCTCGATAATACAAAGCTAATCGATCTAAGTTTAGGATCAACAAGTGGTATTAGAGCTTGTTGGGGAACTTTGATCTAAAAGAACAGTAAACCCTAGAAATACCAGAAACCCTTAAACCAGACAAGATGTCTGCTACAGAATCCTCTTCCTCATCAAATCACAACCTAAAAATCCCTATGCTCGACCCTGACAACTTTGAACAATGGAAGTTCAATGTTGAACACTATCTTCAAATTCATGATCATACTCTCTGGGAAATTATTGAATTTGGAAATCAATTTAATAAATTTGCTAGGATTGCTGCTACTATTGCAGCAAGAACCAATGCCGGTTCCTCTGATGAAGAGCGAAGAGAAAGACCTAAAGATGGAAGAGCTATCTCAACTGTAGATATAGCCACAAGAAAGAATGACATGAAAACTTTGAGCATTCTTAAACTCTCTTTGGGTCCAAAGAATCAATATAAGTATAGAAGTTTTGGGTCTGCCAAAGAACTTTGGGCAGCTCTTCAAGTCACTTATGGTGGTAATGAAGATACTGCCAAAGAAAGGAAGAATCAACTTTTGCATGAATATGTTGTATTTAAAGCTCTTACAATGAGAAGCTAAGTGAGGTGAGAAGCAGGCTTCTAGACATCACAAGCAAGTTGTCCTTCATGGAAACAGAACATGATGATGTTGATATCATTACTACTTTTCTTAGAAGTCTTGGTGATGCGTGGAAAATTGAGGCTAGGTCAATCATTGCTACCAATGCCCATAAGAGTTCTACCTTTGACGACGTCTACAATAAGTTAAAGATTATGGAAAGTGAAATCTTACTTGATCATGGAAGCAAGTCAACATCTAGAAACATGGCTTTCATCTCACATAGTGAAACTCAAACCAGTGAAAGAGAGTCATAATACATCCTGTTACTGGATCACCTTGTGTCAGCGGTGGATCAACCTTTGTCAGCGCCTCACATTTTGACGCTGACACATACAATGTTGACTCACCAAAGCTTAAACCTGCTGGTATTGATTTGGATACAGTATGTGTACATTGCTGCATTGCTCAATGGTTCCTTGATTACTTATGAGGATCTTGAGCAAATCAGTGATGAGAATTTGGAAGAGATAGAAATCGAGTGGAATATGGCACTTGCAAGCATAAGGGCCAATAGATGGAATAGGAGATTTGGAAGGAAAATGACCTTCAATGCTAAAGACACTGCTGGATTTGATAAATCCAAGGTTGAGTGTTACAACTGTCATAGGATGGGTCACTTTATGAGGTAGTGAAGATCTCCAAGAAGACCTGATGCTGGAAAGACTTCAAGCCAAATCATCAAGGTTGAAGATGCTAAGCCAAAGGCTATGGTTGCCATGCAAGACATTGATGGTGTTGGATGGGATTAGAGCTTTATGGCAAAGGATGTGGAAGAGAATCAGGCTTTGATTGATGAGAAGGAAGAAGAAGAGCATGCTCACTTTGCTCTCATGGCCCACTCCTCGTCTTCATCAAATAATGAGGTATATGATGATGCTTTCTGTAGTAAAGGGTGTCGATTAAACATTGAAAATCTTAACAAATAAAATTTAAAGCTAAAATCAGATGTGTTTGATGTAAAATGTAGGCTATCAAATTATAAAATGGCACTTACACAAACTAAAAAGACTGTAGAGGAATGTAAGAAAATGTAATTTGACCTAAAACATCAAACTAATGTTTTGTCTTATGATCTTAAAGTTAGTTTTGAACTTAGGGACACTCTGATGAGATCCAGAAGAGAGGTGCAACTTAAGTTAGATGAATCCATTAAGTATAAAGAAAACGTAGGGCTTAAAATAAATTTTTTTGATAAAGCCAGCCAAACCCTAGAACAATGTGTAAGTGAACAAAGAGACCCTAGGGACAAGTCTGGGATTGGGATGAATGAATATCTTGTTGTTCCTCCACCTGCTGGGAACTTTTATGGTGTTCAGAGAAAAGATCACTCTTGGACTGGTATTCCAGAACTCCAAGAAGAGGAATTTATTCCTCCACCTAGAGTGCTCACCCCAGTTGAGGAATATCAACAAAAGGTGACTGACCTTGAGCAATGGAAAGCAGACAACCCTTTTCTTTTTGCTAAGGGTGGAATGCTTAGTGAGAGTCCATTTGTGCCTACACCCATTACCGTGACCAACCCCACTACTGGAAAACCTATTGATCTTGGCTCACTAGTTAAGAGAAAACCTAGTGTTAACTATGCTGAAATGTATAGAAAACCTAGGTCACCACAAAGCCAAGCTAGTGTTAATAGGACAGGGTTCTTTCAATCTAGACCTAAGGTTATGTCTAGAAAAGCTTGTTACACATGTGGGATTTTTTCTCACTTGGCCTATAAGTGTGTCAGTGCTTCTAAATTCAACGCTGACAATAGGTCAACCATGGTCAAACCCGGACCTAATGTTCAACCAAGTCCACAAGTCACTAGACCAGCTCCCTTTCTTTACTAAAGGGACAAATACTCATGGGCAAAGGCCCTTTCAAAAGACCAACACATGGTCTAATAGACAATGGGTTCCTGTAGCAAACCCTAATTTGGGCGCTGACAAGAACATTTTCAGCGCTGACAGCAACACATTCAATGCTGACAAGAACAATTCCAACGCTGACAGCTCTAGGTTTGGTATGAAAATGCCACAACAAGCTGGTGTTAGACCTTGTGTTTGACCAAGTAACAATAGGTACTTACAGCCTAAGGGAAATGGGTCTAAAGATTCATCTAGTTTGACTTGGAGACCTAAACAAGACCAAAACCCTAATTCTGATGGGATTTCTATGACTTGTAACAGATTTCACTATCTTTCAAAGGTCATTACTAAACCAATTGAGTTAAACTGGGTGTTCAGGCCACAAAGGGACGAACAAGGGGTTGTTATAAGGACTAAGTCTATTCTTGTTGAACAACCACATGAATCCAAGTCTGCTCAGGCTTGGGTTCCCAAAGAAAACTAATTTGTTTTCTTTATGTGCAGGGCATTCAAAAGCAGGTCAATGATCATGGATATTTGGACAGTGGATGCTCTAGGCACATAACGGGGAAGGAAGATTATTTGTCAAATTTCACCCCATTAAAGATGGTGACAAAGTGTACTTTGGAGGAGGATATGGAACAATATCTGGCAAAGGCACTCTTATCACCAACAATTTATGTTTTGAAAATGTTTTTCTGGTATAAGAACTTGACTATAACTTGTTTAGTGTGTTACAAGTTTGTGATAACAAAAATAAAGTTCTTTTTACTGATATTGAATGCTTGGTGTTGAGTAAAGATTTTAAGATGCCTGATGAGAAGTTTATTGAATATAGAACACCTAGGCATAAGGACATATATAATGTTAATCTCAATGGGATTAAAATGAACAAAAATATGTCATGTCTTTATGCTAAAGCTTCAGTAGATGAGAGTAATTTATGGCACAGAAGGTTAGAGCACATAAATTTTAAGATTATTAATAGACTTGTGAGACATGATTTAGTTGATGGCCTGCCTTCAAAAGCTTTCCACAATGATCACTCTTGTGTTGCATGCCTTAAAGGCAAACAACATAAAGTCTCATTTAAGTCTAAGATTGTGCATTCTAATTCTAAACCACTTCACTTGCTACATATGGACTTATTTGGCCCGACTAATATAGAAAGTTTAAATGGTAAATCTTACTGTTTTGCTATAACTGATGATTTTTCTAGATTTACTTGGACTTTCTTTTTGGCCTTAAAAAGTGATACTGTCACAGTTTTGATTAACTTTATTACCCAAATTGAAAAGAAAACGGGTAATGAGGTTAAAATTCTTAGAAGTGATAATGGTGGTGAGTTTAGAAACAAATTGTTAGATACCTTCTGTGTTGATAAAGGGATTACTAGGGAGTTTAGCATAGCTAGAACTCCACAGCAGAATGGTGTGGCTGAAAGAAAGAATAGAACACTCGTAGAAGCAACTAGGACAATGTTTGTTGATGCTAAGTTTCCCATTGCCTTTTGGGCTGAGGCTGTGAACACGGCTTTCTATGTTTAAAATAGAGCCTTGGTCAACAAAATCCACAATAAGACACCTTATGAGCTATTTTGGAATAGGAAACCCAACATAGTTTTTCTTAAACCCTTTGGATGTCATGTAGTGATACTGGATACTAGTGATGCCTTAGGTAAGTTTAATGCAAAATGTTAGCCTCAAAATATTGAGTCAAACAAGAATGTTCGGTCATATGATTATTATGTATCGTATTTAAGAACGTTGTAATAGGTAGTAGGTTAGTCGTGTTTTACGGGCTTAACTTTAAGCTAAAGTTCATTCATAAGTAACTAAAGCCCAAAAGGAAAGCCCGGCCCATTATCATTTAGACCATTATGCCACATGTAGGCAAGGATATAAATACCTCTCCTTGCATGTAAGGAGATGTTGGTTGGTTCATTTGTATCTTTTTCTCATAATCTAATATTCACCAAGTTTCACACACTTCTCTCTCTTTTCTCTCTCTACTTTTCTCTCTAGAATTCATCTATCTTCTATCTACCTTTCTTGTTTAATCATCATATTTTATGGGACGACAATTGGTATCAATCGCCATGGGGTAGAGTTGTGATTGATTGTTGCGTTTTTGTTTGATTCGTATGATTTCATCTCTATAACATCTCTCGAATCCAAATTTTTTGTGTTTCCCGTGCTCTAAATCTTGATATACATCTCCTACATAGTTGTGGTAGGGATTTGGTTGTTTTGGTTTGGTTAAAATCACGGATTTCTTGTCAAAAATCTCAAATTTTTACCTAAAATTTTGGCACTGTTACAATATTCCGACAGAATTCCATCGGAAAAGGGTTTATATATTCCGACAGAATTCCATCGGAAAAGGGTTTAAGTATTCCGATACATATTCCGATACGTATTCCGATAGGTATTGCCATCTGTTATTCCGATAGTTATTCCGACAGACATTCCGATAGGTATTCCGACAGACATTCCGACAGAGTATTCCAACAGGTATTCCGACAGACATTCCGACAGAGTATTCCGATAGAACATTCCGATAGTATATTCCGATAGAAGTTCTTGGAGGAATTTTTTTGAAAAAATTCCAAAAATACACTTAAAAAATTTGGTCTTGGAGAATTTTTTGGTATTTCAGCAACAATTTTTTAAGGTATTTCAACACTTTTTCTCCTCAACAACAATCACAAAAACACATCTACTTAAGATCCGCATTCACTTCATCATTTCAGAAAACATTGAGATAGATTCTACTACAGAATATCGTGTCACGAACAACAACATAATGGTGGCGGGTAACAAAGAGAGACCACCAATGCTTGTGTCGGGTCGATATGATCAACGGCAATCCCGTTTTCTACGTTATCTTGACACAAAACCTAACGGCGATGCTTTAAGGCAATGCATTTTTGATGGACCCTATAAACTCTTAAGGATTCAAGTTCCTGCAATACCAGCCACAAACACAACTGACGCACAACTCGCATATGAATGTGATGAAAAGAGAAACGACCTCACACCAGAGAACCGTGCTTGGTTTGATGCAGAGAAGGAAGCAATTTACTTAATTCTTAGTGGCATTGGAAATGATATTTATTCCACGGCTGATGCATGCCCTACTGTTAAAGAAATATGGACGGCTATTGAAAGATTGCAACAAGACAAATCACTTAACAAACAAGACATGAAAAATAAGATGTTTTGGAACTTTGGCAAGTTTACATCAAAGGATGGGGAATCAATTGATTCTTATTACTCCCGATTCTACAAAATGATGAATGACATGACCCGAAACAACTTGCAAGTTTTCACCATGCAAGTCAATGTCCAATTTCTGCAGCAACTTCAACCAGAGTGGACACGGTTTGTCACCTTGGTGAAACAACAACAAAAGTTAGACGAAGTTTCATATCACACGCTCTTTGAAATTTTGAAACAATTTCAAAATGAGGCAAATAAACTTCGAGCTGAACGTGCTGCAAAGGTTTCAAATCCACTTGTTCTGGTGTCTACCACTCAACATTCCCCAGATTATCATTCTCGTGCTCCAAAGACCTACTCTACTCAATCATCATCACCACGATCATCCACTGTTTCTAAGTCACATGCTCCAACAAGATCCCGAGGCAAATAAGTTGCAAGAGCACCATCACCCACACCTGAGCAATCATCCGAAGAAGACAATGATGAAGAACTAGCTCAAAAGGATAGGGAATTCAAGCAACAAATGGCTTTCATTATGAAGCAATACAGAAAAATCTACAAACCCACCTACAACAACCTCAGAACATCATCTAACACGAGGCACAACTATGCTTAGAGTCCTCCAAGGAATGACACACGAAGGCGTGCTGAGATTTCTCCAAAGTATGATCGACAACCCGCGAAGTATGATAATCAGAGGGTGGCTACTGTTGGAAATAAGGAAACTGTTGGTACTCAAGTTGTGCAACAAAGCAAGATTCAGTGTTTTAATTTTCGAGGTTATGGGCATTTGGCTAGGGAATGTAGGCAGCCGAAGAGGGTCAAAAATTATGGTTATCATAAGGAAAAGATGTTGATGTGCAAGAAAATGGAAGATGGGATCAAGCTATCAGCTAAGGAAGGAGAAATGCTTGACGACACAGATGATGAACTCTCTGACCAAGAACTCGAGACACATTATTCATACATGGCAAAGATTCATGAGGTCTTTAACGTCACTGAAGATGACAATGGTCCTATCTTTGATACCGAGCCAACTGATAAGGTACAACATGATATGAATATAATGTGTTTGGTGATACACATGAGCATAGTGATCTTCCAACAACAATTATTGACACGTGTATGATGGAAACAGTTGATAGCAATACCACACCCGATTCATCAGACATGTGCAATAATGAGTCTGAGGATGATCAACATGCAAATGAGTATGATGACGAGGAGCGTGTCGCGCTTGCTAATTTAATTGCTAGTTTACAAAAAGATGTCAATGAAAATAGAAAGAGTCAAAAGCAATTAAAGAAGGCAAACGCAGCGCTCACTCAAAACTTTGAAGAAATCAAAGTCGCTCTTATAAAATCTAGTGAGACAATTGATAGTTATAGGGTTGAGCTTATTCAAAGGACCAAAGAGCTTGAGGGGTACAAAAGTCGTGTTATCGACGTTAAAAAGGACGATTTTGAAAATAAATACAACGAAGCTCTTGCTTTGTTAACTAAAGAAAAACGTCAATTTAATGTCTTATTAAGTGATGAACGTCAAAAAACGTACCTTGCCACAACAAAAGTTAATGAACTTTAACAGAGGCTTTCTATGAATACCACCGATTCTGCTAAAATTCTTGACGAAAAGAAATAAGAGGTTGAAAAATTAAAACAAGATTTCAAAAATAGACAAGGCAAAGATACTGAAAAAGTAAAGGATCTCGAAGAACAAGTCGATTTTTTGAAAAAAAGTTGTTTATAAAATGCATGACTCTATTCAAACCGTTATAATGATAGCACCTCGGTCGTTTTTCAAGGGTCACCAAGTTTTTCAAGTCCCAAGTACCTCGAACAAGCTCAAGCTACTAATCCTCACTTATATCTTGATGAGTCCAAATGGACCGATCATGATCGCCCAGTAGTTAACCTCGATAGTGAAGAGGCGTCCCTTTAGGATGAGAAGAGTAGATCACCGGTCAATAAAGATTTTGTGACACCATATAATTATGCTTATGAAAACAGTCTTTATGGTCCTTTCACTCCACAAAAATAGAAGTCTCGTGAGGAATTGTTTCTTGAATGCAAACAACAAAGAATTCAATAGAAGAAAATTTTTGCCACTAAGAAATCAAATGTTTTTAAATATATTAATTATTTGCCTCTTGATGCTTCTAAAAGCAAAATTCGAAAAACACTTGGTATTCTTAAACAGTACATAGATAATGTTCAATCAATTATTGAAAGCGATTGGGAAAAACGTCAAAAGGATAAGTGGAAAACAGAGATTCCTCACGACATAACTGTGCTTGTGAAAGAACTTTTAATACCAAATACAAAGATAATCAAAGAAAATGTTCTTGAGTTTGAAAAATTAATTCGGTCTGAAATGTTAGATGATTTGAAATATGTTGAGTCTCTTAAAAAAGAAATTGATGAGCTTCAAGATGACAAATCAGATTTTTCAAACGAATATGATCTACTCTTAGAAGAATGTCTCTCCAAAGATATCTTGTGTGTTACTCTTCAATCTTGTGCTGATATCGATGAATATTTTTATGTTGCATGCAAATATCTTGATAAGATCAAAGAATGTGAGCGTCTTCAGCTTGAGCTTTCGAAATGTAAAGAAAATGTTGATAAAAAGGCTCTTGAGTTATTTCAACACAAAACTGATTTACTTCAAAAACATTGTCATTCTCTTGAACTTGCTTTGCAAAAAGACATCGGAAGTTTTCGACATGATAATAAATTGCAAGAAAAACTTTCCCAAATGTGTCAAGAAATGATGAAAAGAGTTTGGAAATTAAAGAGTTGAAAGCTCAGTTACAAGACAGGGAAATAGCGATAGCAGAGTTGAAGAAACTCGTTGCTAAGATGGGTGGGAAAATTATGGAACCTAGTGTTAAGAAACCTGTTGTAAGACAACCCAATGCGCACAAAGTGACTAGACCCTCTATCTTGGGAAAACCATCTGTTTTCTCTAATTTTGAATTTGCAAAACCTGCGTTTGCCCCCAAGACGGATGGGAAGGATAGGTTACCACAGAATACTCCCAAAACATATATTCGATCACAAAGCATTAAGAACACAAATGTGTTAAAGCAGGGATGTATAAATTGGCCAGTAAACCCACACACAACAAAACAAGTCAATCACCTCAGACTTCTAGAAACACTAATAGACGTGTGTCTTTTACTACATGAGTAGTCCCCACTTCTAGTGTTAGCCGGCCTCAGCTTAAGAGCACTCGCATGAATGAAAAGGTTTGGAAAAATAAAAGTCAAGGGAAGATGAAGAAAGTAGAAGACCACCCTAGGATTTTCCATGTTTCTAAGAATAAAACGTCTATAATCGCGTATAATGACGATTTGAATGATTCGACTTTGAATGCTTTGAATGTTGTTTGTGTGAAATGCGGAAAGTGTGCTAATGCTAATCATGCTATGTTTGTTTCGAATGATCTCAAAAGGGTAGATACTAGAACTAAGAAGCAAACTGCGATGCCTATTAGTGCTAGAAAACCCAAACGCAAAGTGAACCATTATGGTGCAACCCCCCCTGAGAAACATATTGCATCAGACTCCACCACTAAGAACCCTAGAAGCAGAATTAGAGAATTATATGAGTCTGCTAGCAAGTCTTGGAAATGGTGGTTTGCTAATCAATGTCCTCTAGGATATAAATGGATGCCTAAGGTTAGGACAGAAAATGTGACAACGAGCGTTAGTGTGCCTTTAAGTGAAACTAATGATTCGGATATCACAACTAACATGGAATCCAATTTAGAAAATGCTCCATCATGTTCTAATTCTTCTGCAGGTGATCGAAATAATTCTCTTCATACTGGACTCCGGATGCACGAATCACATGACGGGGAATCTCAAGCTTCTAATTAACTTCGTGGATACGTTCCTGGGTACGGTCCGATTCGGAAATGATCAATTTGCGCCGATCCTAGGATATGGAGACTTGGTTCAGGGGAATATCACAATCAAAAGGGTTTACTACGTTGAAGGGCGCAATCACAATCTTTTCTCGGTTGGTCAATTCCGTGATGCGGATTTGGAGGTTGCTTTTAGAAAGAAGACATGTTTTGTTCGTGATTATGATGGGAATGACTTACTTACCGGTTCACGGGGTACTGATCTCTACACTATTTCACTACAAGACTCCACATCTTCAACTCCAATCTGTTTCATAGCTAAAGCTTCAACGACTCAAGCTTGGTTATGGCATCAACGATTATCTCATCTTAACTTTGATACCATCAACTTGCTTTCCAAGAAAGATATTTTGCGAGGCCTTCCAAATTTGAAATTCATCAAAGATCATCTTTGTTCTTCTTGTGAGCTTTGTAAAGCTAAACGGAGTAGTTTCAAGACAAATACTACACCAAGCTCTAAAGGACGGTTAGATCTTCTTCATATAGATTTGTGTGGCCCCATGCGTGTTTAAAGCATCAATGGGCAGAAATATGTTATGGTAATTGTCGATGACTACTCAAAGTACACATGGACTCACTTCTTGAGGTCCAAGGATGAAACACCCGAGGTTCTCATTAACTTCCTTAAGCTAATACAACGTCGTCTTCAAGCTCAAGTAAAAGTGGTACGTACTGACAGAGGAACAGAATTCTTGAGTTCAACTCTGAAGAACTTTTTTGAAGCCGAAGGGACTGAACACGAAACATCTATTGCTAGACACCTGAACAAAACGACGTTGTTGAAAGACGAAACCGTACTTTATTTGAGGCTGCTCGAACATTATTATCCGCTTCAAAACTACCACTATTCTTTTGGGCCAAAGCCGTATCAACCACATGTTACACACAAAACGTTCCTTAATTATCCCAAGACACGAAAAGACACCATATCACATAATTAATGATCGCAAACCTTCACTCAAACACCTTCATGTTTTTGGATGTACGTGTTACATTATTCGAGATGGTGAAAATCTGGACAAGATGAAAGAGAAAGGTGATGCATGCATTCTAGTGGGATATGCAACTCAGTCTAAGGGATACAGAGTGTACAACAAGAGAACAAAATTGATAGTCGAGACTATTCATATCATATTTGATGAATTACAAGAAATGGCACTTGAACAAAGCAGTTTAAGTCCCGATCCACAACCACAAAAGACTTATGTGCACAACCACACGGAACTCGAAACTCAAGACCACAACAATGAACCGTCAAGTTCAAAGCTGGTTCCACAAAGTGTTCCAAGAGCAGATATGACATTGGACACGACACTTGAAGAGTTGGACATGTTATATGGACCCATGTTTGATGAATATTTCACGGGGGAAAAACATGTTGTATCGAAGTCTTCCGCTGTCACTCATGATAAGAATGATGATACTGATCATCGTCAACAAGAGGATACAACTTCATCTACTTCAACACGGGTTGCTGCAGATTTACCTCCTCAGAATATCACTTCAACAATCGATCATACAACATCCAAAACTACTGTCATTGCTCCAGAGAACACAAATCAAGCAGACGATGCATTATTTGATGTTGACGATTTTCAGAACCCATTCGGTACACCGATACACGAAACTGGAGAGTCTTCTACTCGCCATGTTGATCCGTCTAATATGCATACGTTTTATGAACGACATCCGTCAACACATCATTGGACCCAAATCATACTTTGGTTCAAGTAATTGGAAACCCTTCACAGCCTGTTCGTATAAGACGATAACTAGAAACCGATGGCGATGTTTGTATGTTCGCACTTGCCATGAGTACTGCTGAACCGAAAAACATCAAAGAAGCCATGGATGATCATCCTTGGATTGAATCGATGATGGATGAACTTCAACAATTTGAAAGACTTAAAGTCTGGGAACTTGTTGACAGACCATACGACGTGATTCCGTTAAATGTTCGATGGATCTGGAAAAACAAGATGGATGAAGAAAACACGACCATCAAGAACAAAGCTAGGCTAGTGGCTAAGGGGTATGGACAGAAAGAGGGAATTGATTTTGACGAATCATTTGCATCAGTTGCTCGTATGGAAGCGGTCAGGATTTTCCTTGCTTATGCAGCACATAATGGATTCACTGTTTATCAAATGGACGTGAAGGCAACATTTCTTAACGGTCCTTTGAAGGAAGAAGTCTATGTCACGCAGCCAGAAGGATTCATTAATCCTCATTATCCTAACAAGGTGTATCGTCTCCACAAGGCACTATATGGACTAAAGCAAGCTCCAAGGGCGTGGTACGATGAGCTCTCGAAATTTCTGGTATCCAAAGGTTTCTCAAAAGGTTCCATTGATCTAACTCTGTTCACTTATAAATATGGGGATGACATTTTGCTTGTGCAGATTTATGTTAATGACATTATTTTCGGGTCTATAAACCTAAAACTTTCAAAATGGTTTGAAAAAGTCATGCACATCAAATTTGAAATGTCAATGATGGGCAAACTAAAATTCTTTCTAGGAATTCAAGTTCACCAATCCCCAAATGGTATCTTTATTAACCTAGCTAAGTATTTTCAAGAGATAATCAAAAAGCATGGTATGACTTCATGTGACCCCGTTGGGACACCATTATCAACCACATCGCTAGATGCTGACTTGGAGGGAAATGCCATAGATCAAACGAGATATCGTTCCATGATCGGCTCTCTCATGTACTTGTCAGCAAGCATACCCGATATTTCACATGCTACGTATTATTGTGCACGCTATCAAGCATGACCCACAAAAAAGCACCTCAAGGAGGTTAAACGGATCTTTCGGTACCTTAAGAATACCATTCATTTGGGACTCTGGTATCCGAGGGAAACCGGTTTCTTTCTAACGGCCTATTCAGATTCTGATCATGCAGGGTGTCTTGATACACGAAAAAATACTTCTAGTGGTGTACAATTTCTAGGTCAAGATAAGCTTATGGGATGGTCTTCCAAAAGGCAGGATTGCACATCACTTTCATCAGCCGAAGCGGAGTATGTTTCTCTATCTGCGTGTTGTGCTCAAGTTCTTTGGATGCGACCACAACTCACGGATTATGGTTTCCACTTTGATAAAGTACCTATGTACTGTGATTCAAAGTCAGCCATAGCCATCTCCTGCAATCCGGTACAACATTCCCGCATGAAGCACTTCGATGTCAGATACCACTTCATAAAGGAACAAGTTGAAAGAGGTATCGTTGAACTATACTTTGTTGGAACGGATTACCAATTAGCCGACTTGTTTACGAAAGCTCTGTCAAAAGATAGGTTTGAGTACCTCGTTAGGAAAATTGGTATGAGATGTTTGACTCCAGTAGACCTGGAGATTCTGGCAAAGGTGCCTGCTTGATTTATCTATCCAACATCTTGTAAATATCTTTAAAAAAGAAAAATACAACAATATAAAACATATAAAACCAAAACACAAAAATAAAAATCTTTCAAAATACAAAAATATTCTTCTCGACATGTCTTTCAGTATCGATAATATGGACGTGCCTAGAAATGTCGCTCAATAACGACACGGGTGTGTACATAAAGCTCGAATGGAATTTGTAAATATTTTTCAAAACATGTCATTTCTTCTTTTAATAAAGGAAATTGTCCATTTTGGACAATATTTCCAAACAACGGGTAGAGCAATCTATCTTGGGTTGAGCTTTTCACAAAACATTCAACGTTTTGAGCTCAACACAATGGCTTGTAATCACTTTCAGATTGCAACCCGGATCTATATTTACGGGGGAGTGTACGATTTAGTGCCCTTACCCTCAGCAAAAGAAGAGAAATCTTCTTACACTTGAGTGGATTCGTCAAGACATTCAAAGTCTATGAACTCAAGTTTATGCTTTAGAAAAACCTCTTCGCCAAAAAGAAATAGGATTTTTCAAAGGCGTTGAACACAATTTTTTCAAGAGTTTTTCAATGATTATTCAAAATCTTTCAAAAATTATGTGTTCAACAACCCCCATCCTCAAAAAGCGAAATGTGGATCACATCCTCACAATGACAATTCAATTGGATCAATTTTTAATGGGGAGCATTTCAACTTCATGTAAAGATTGACACATCTTTCTCCCGGAGATTTTCAAGACTATTTTTTTCAAAATATATATTAATCAAATTTGGTATCTCTAATATCAAAAGATTTTATATATTAGAGATAGGGGAGAAAATGTGATTAAAATGTGATCTAAAAGACTCAAGCACTTTTAACTCTTATCCACATGTGCAAAACACTTTCGATTATCGATGCCATGTGAAGGGGGAGCATTTCTAAAACGATAAAACTATAAAGGTAAACACCTTGTTAGACATTTGAAGTGGTTTTCATGGTTACGATCAAATACCCACAACATCTTTAATCCACAACGTTATTGGTGTCAAAAGGGTGGCTAGGTATAAGTCCTATGATCCAACCGAGGGTCTTCCCAGGGACAATCCAATAGATTATTAGAAGTCCTTAGGAAAGATGGAGTAGAATGTGAACGTAGCTGAATGCTGACTAAGTACTGATGCTAGCACTGGAACAATCACAACAAGGTGCTAGTAATGATGTCTTGGTAAGCATTGAAGGGGTTGAAGAATGAAAAAGAAATGTAAGGATAAAGGATGTAAAGAAATTAGCCCTCCATACAACTTAGGCAGAAACCGAGTCAACACATCATGAAGACAACTCATCATGGACCCAGTGATGTATGCAAAATCCTCCATAGCTACTCAGGCTTCTCTCAAAGAAGTTTGTTTTATTGTCACGGAGATCAACATGACTTCTATTGACTTTCTCACTCCGAGATAGTTGATATTGAATAGGTGGCATTTGCTCCAGCCTCCGACCACTAAAAGTGCATAAATCGAGTCTAGAGCCTAAAGATCAATCAAATCTTGTTAGGACACACGGATGACGAACAAGAGAGTCCTACGCCATATCCTTGCGATATTGCTAGAACACTCAGAGTGATACTAGTTAGTATTCACAATGATGAGTGGAAATCCTTCCAGTGTTAACATCAAACAACACTGCGGTAGGTCACATGTAAGATTCTTTATGAATTGAACATGTGTAAAACTGAAAAGCAACAGTGGTTTGATTCTGAATTGATTCAAACTTGTTTCACGTCTCTACGCAATATCTTTATGGTTTTGCCAGAACATTCAGAGTGATATTCATTAATATTCACAGTGACGAATAGAAATCCTTCTAGCGTCAACCTCAAACAGCGCTACGGTAGGTGACTTATGAGTTTCTTATGAATCAAGCTTGTGTCAACTGGAAAGTAACAATGGTAAGATTCTTTATGAATCACACTTGTTCCAGGAATTTGAATTGACGACTTTAATCCAGCGGATATTTATCCAGTTGATTCACTCTTTATGTTCGCAGTCTTGCTTTAAGACGGTCGAGTAAAGAGAACGACTAGTACTGCCGCGGAACCCTGTCAAGGAGATTCTTAATTGAATCTACCTAATCACAGGTACGGTATTTAATATCGTATAACGGTCTTCACCGACCGGAGGTAAAACGCTACCGATTTAGGACGAATGTCAAAGCCATTCAGTCCGTGTCCATGTTTTGTCTCAAGAAGGTGGCGTCACGGTGTACTCAGCAAAGTTAAAGATTCAAAACCACATACTCATGCCTAAAGACATATTCAACAATTAATAGCGTGAGCATGTGGATGAAGACACAAGATCGCAAGATGGCAAAGACAAGTCAAGGATGATTTGAAGATCTCAAGATTAAAGACAAAGTCAAAAGACAACGACAAAGGCACAAAGATCACAGCATGAAGGAACAAGACTACTATTACACGTTCAAGACTCATTTATGGCGAGATTAGTAATCTCTACAAATCTCTAAATGACAAAGGGTAATGACTTCTCATAAAGGGTAATGACCTCTCATAGGGGGAGATTGTTAGCCTTAAAATATTGAGTCAAACAAGAATGTCCGGTCATATGATTATTATGTATCGTATTCAAGAACGTTGTATTAGGTAGTAGGTTAGTCGTGTTTTACGGGCTTAACTTTAAGCTAAAGTTCATTCATAAGTGACTAAAGCCCAAAAGGAAAGCCCGACCTATTATCATTTAGCCCATTATGCCACATGTAGGCAAGGCTATAAATACCTCTCCTTGCATGTAAGGAGAGGTTGGTTGGTTCATTTGTATCTTTATTCTCACAATCTAATATTCACCAAGTTTCACACACTTCTCTCTCTTTTCTCTCTCTACTTTCTCTCTCTAGAATTCATCTATCTTCTATCTACCTTTCTTGTTTAATCATCATATTTTATGGGATGACACAAAAGGTGATGAAGGCTACTTTGTAGGTTATTCTATGCAGAGCAGAGGGTATAAGGTTTACAACAAGAAAGAAAAACACATTCTTAAAAAAGTGCATGTTAAGTTTTTAGAGAGTAAACCTAGTGATCCTGAGAGTGGACCAGACTGGTTCTTTGATTTGGAACCATTATCTAGCACCTTAAATTATATGCCTGTCACTAATCCAGACATTGTGAAGAGGGATTCAAATGTTGTGGAAGAACCTATTGTTGAAATTTCAGGTAAACAGGTTGCTAAGGAAGAAGGATCACATGCAGTCAAGTCAGACCCCATACTTGAGTATGTTACCATTCCTATATGGACTGATGGTTTGTGCAAGCATCTGCTGCTGCTAAAAAGGAGGAAGAAGGGCCACAAGAAAAGGCAGTTGATAAAAACATGCATGCATCTTCAAGCGCTGACAAAGCCAATTCAGACGCTGACAGGTTAAATTCAGACGCTGACAGCTTGGACGCTGACAACCTGTTTAGACATTTATTCTCCTCACATACTTTTGAACATGGTGAACCTTCCATACTCGATCAAAAGGTTCATTCAAGTTAGGATGAGAGTGGCAATGAAGATGATATTGGCAACATGGAATTTGATATAGAAGATAATACACTATTTGGGGGAGGAATGCTTACAAAGGTGGCCAAAGATCATCCTCCTTCCCAAATAATTGGTGATGTTTAGACTCTTGTTCAAACAAGGAGATCTCATCAGACTCAAGATGGTTTCATTACCAATATCCACAAGAAGGAAGATACCCCTCTTGTGCAAGCATGTTTGTTTGCTTGTTTTCTATCACATCAGGAACCCAAGAAGATTTTTGATGCTCTTAAAGAACCAAGCTGGGTGGAAGCAATGCAGGATGAGCTTCACCAGTTTGCCATTCAAGATGTGTGGGAGCTAGTGGATTGTCCAAGGTATGTTAGACCTATTGGGACACGTTGAAAAAAACATGCATGCATCTTCAAGCGCTGACAAAGCCAATTCAGACGCTGACAGGTTAAATTCAGACGCTGACAGCTTGGACGCTGACAACCTATTTAGACATTTATTCTCCTCACATACTTTTGAACATGGTGAACCTTCCATACTCGATCAAGAGGTTCATTCAAGTTAGGATGAGAGTGGAAATGAAGATGATATTGGCAACATGGAATTTGATATAGAAGATAATACACTATTTGGGGGAGGAATACTTACAAAGGTGGCCAAAGATCATCCTCCTTCCCAAATAATTGGTGATGTTTAGACTCCTGTTCAAACAAGGAGATCTCATCAGACTCAAGATGGTTTCATTACCAATATCCACAAGAAGGAAGATACCCCTCTTGTGCAAGCATGTTTGTTTGCTTGTTTACAATCACAACAGGAACCCAAGAAGATTTTTGATGCTCTTAAAGAACCAAGCTGGGTGGAAGCAATGCAGGATGAGCTTCACTAGTTTGCCATTCAAGATGTGTGGGAGCTAGTGGATTGTCCAAGGTATGTTAGACCTATTGGGACACGTTGGGTTCTTAGAAACAGAAACAAGGCACGTTTAGTTGCTCAAGGCTATACACAAGAAGAAGGAATAGACTATGAAGAGGTTTTTTCACATGTTTCAAGGATTGAAGCAATAAGGATTTTCCTAGCCTATGCTTCTTGCATGGGTTTCACAGTTTATCAGATGGATGTGAAGAGTGCCTTCTTACGTGGCACCATTAAGGAGGAGGTATATGTCATGCAACCTCCTGGTTTTGAAGATTTAGAGCATCCAGACAAGGTGTATAGAGTCAAGAAAGCAATGTATGGACTTCATCAAGCCCTAAGAGCATGGTATGGTACACTTTCCACATACCTGGTGGAAAATGGATTTAAGAGGGGCACCATAGACCAGACCTTATTTACCAAGAAGATTGGTCAGGATTTTCGTCTTGTTCAGGTCTATGTGGATGACATTATCTTTGGTTCATCAAATCCAAAGATGAGTGAAGACTTTTCCAAGCTCATGAAAGACAAATTTAAGATGAGTGCAATGGGAGAGATGAACTTCTTTCTAGTTTACAAGTTCAAGAGAAAGAAGATGGTATCTTTATCTCTCAAGAAAAGTATGTAGCGGAGATCTTGAAGAAGTTTGATTTTTCCCCATATGAAAAATGGGCTAGCACATCCATGGATAGGGAACACCTTTGGGGAAAGACTTGAGATGGAAAATAAGTGGATGCCAGGCATTATAGATCAATGATTGGGTCATTGATGTATCTTACAGCTTCTAGACCTGACATCATGTTTGCTGTGTGTGCATGTGCACGCCATCAAGTGACTCCCAAAGAGTGTCATCTTCATGCTGTCAAAAGGATCTTTAGATACCTTAGGTGCTATCCCACCTAGGATTATGGTATCCTAAAGATTCTCCATTGGAGCTTATTGGCTATTCAGATAGTGACTTTGGAGGTGATAAGTTTGATAGAAATCCACAACTGGTGGATGCCAATTTCTCGGGAGCAGATTGATATCTTGGCAATGCAAGAAACAAACAGTGGTGGCCAACACTACAACTAAAGCATAATATGTTGCAGCAGCTGCTTGTTGTGGACAAGTTCTATGGATTTAAAACCAACTGTTGGATTATGGGTATAATTTTATGCATACCAAGATATTTATTGATAATAACAATACATTATGCATTATTAAGAATCCTGTACATCACTCTAAAACAAAACACATAGAAATTAGACAAAAGTTTATAAGAGATTGTTTTGAAAATGGATTGTTTTGAAAAAGGTTTAATACATCCAGATAGGGTAGACATAGAAGAAAATGTGGCTGATCTTTTAACTAAACCTTTTGATGTTGGGAGGTTCCAGTACTTGGTAACAAGTATTGGAATGATCAATCTCACCTAAATGTGTTTTTGAAATCAATGTATAGTTTGTACAGGATGTGTACTGTTATTAGTCTTTGTACAAGATTAGGTTTTTCCACTTTATTTTTCTAACGCTGACAAAGGTTATTTGAACGCTGACAAGTGTTAAAATGGTCGCTGACAGCAATATGTTAGTTTTGTGGTTTTTGATCTAATCATGCAGGCATTACGAGCATTGTAGAAATGGATACATAGTTGCTTATGGATCTTTGGAGCTTACAAGGATTGTGTTAAAGTTTATGCATGATGGTTAGGATGTTTACATTCCTATCTTGACATAAATTTTTGTCACATACTTTTTATTTTGCAACTTTGTATATCATGGTTTAAGGGGAGGGTTAGGAAACCTTTAGGATTTTGGGTATTCTTAGAATGCTCTTATCATAATGCTAGATTGTGTCCACTGGTGAGTACGATTTAGTTTTCTAATTCGTGAGGCACTGTAGCATGCAAAGTTGATATATTGTGCACGCTGCCAAGACTTTTTGGCCTAGAATTGGGTATGGTCGGTTGGGAGACTTGGGAACGTTTTTATTCGACTTACCTGGGAAGTTACAAAGGTTTTATATGAGGTAACTTCACTGTTAAGAACTTTGGTTAGCAAGGGACACTTGAGGACAATTATGTCTATCTTGCTTAAGCAAGTGTGCATGATTGGACAATGCTTGCAACCCTATAGTCATTTTCAGTCTAAGAGTTATCTTCACTAGGGTAAACTTATTTGTTAAGGTCCTTTTTATTTTTAATTATTTTTATTTTTAGACGCTGACATGTTTTCTTTCCAAACGCTGATAAGACCAATTTAAACGCTGACAAGGCAAAATTTCAACGCTGACAAGAATATAGCCGTTAGACGCTGATGTTTACTTTTTGACCGTTGAAAAACATTGGGTCCTACCCAGTTGTTATTTTTGATGAAAATATGGGCCGTAATTTTAGCGAGTTGGTAACTTTTAATTAATGAATGAGATAAGTTATATATTTTTCAAGATTGTCATGATTACTTTTTGAATATAACTGCCTCATTTTTCAACCAATAGTATGTTTTTACCTCTCCTATAAATACGGCTACTTTCTTTCAAACAGGGTAACTACTATTTCTTGTCTACTAAAATTTGTCAAACCTTCATATCTCTATTATTTTCATATCACAGTTTTCAATAATCAATCTTCATGGCACCAAAGTTTAAACCTGCTCAAGTGGAATTGGGATTCAGAAGCCAACACAACATGGTGGCTTAGTTGGAAGTTGATAATACTTTGCATCCCCAATACACTCAGATGATTGGGTATCTGAATGTGTCTCCTTTAAGGTATGCACTTTCACATACTCCACTTTTCCCTATCACACACATTAAGCAGTTTTGGAACACTGTTAGTTCCATAACAGTTAATGGAGTGATTACATTGACTGCTACTGTTCATGGGGCTCCATGGGTGATTACTGAAGCTTTGGTTTGCCAAGCTTTGCATCTTGATGATGCTGATGGTATAACGACCCTTCCTCTTACAGAGCTAGAGTTAGGACTCCAAGCTTTGGGTTATGCTTTTCCCCTAGTGGGCCATTTAAATAAATATACCAAACAACAATTTCCTCCAGCTTGGAAGTTCCTTATATATATCATCCTACAATGTTTGAGTGCCAAATGCTCCTCATTCAATGAAATCAACCGTTCAATCGGGAGTGCCATTGTTTGTATTGCAACTGGGCAAAGATACAGTTTTTCAATATTGATTTTTGATGGCATGTGTCACAATAAGGGTAACAAGATGACTCTTGCTTACCCTAGGTTTTTACAAATGGTTTTTGATATGCAAGGATACTGCAATAGGGACCATGACCAGTTTTATAAGGTCCCTATTCAAAAGAAAACTGTTTTTGGGAATATGAATTCACCACCATATAAAGAGCTACCACTCACCCCAGCCATGCTAGCTGTCATTGAGGTAGCAACACACCCTCAACCTCAACCTCAACCACAACCTCAACCAGACCCATTACCAGAACAGCCTCCATCACCCCAACACATGGATATTGACCCTCAACCATCAGGCGTTGACACTCACAATATGGGCACTGACACATCTAATCCAAATGTTGAGACCATTTTACCACACACCCAAATACCCCCTCTCACTCGAACAGACCCTCATTCCACTTCCTCTTCTGAACAACCCGATTTTAGGTTGGAAAAACGCCAAAGGACTGCTGGAGTGTTCTCCTCTAGTGGTCCTAGCCATGTAGCAGAGAGAACCACCACCACAAGTGTGGCTGGTGCAATGGGTGAGGCTGGGACTATCGACTCTGGCTTAGTAGCAGGTCAAGGCAGTCCCAACATCATTAAGACCCCATCCATGCCCGATGAATAGCTTTTGGGAGGTCAAATTCCCATCATAGAGGAGGGCAGATTGGAACCTTATACGCTTTTGGAATTGACGGCAGTTTGCATTAGCTTGCAAAAGCAAAATGCAGACCTTGTACAAGTTGTCATAGGTCAAAGCCTCGAACTCAAGACATTGAGGGATAGGATAGCTGTTTTGGAGGCTACCAATGCTAGGAGAAGGCAGGCTAGAGTCCTTTCATCAGGGGAGGATTCTTACAAAAGGGAGGAGGATGTACCTACTGAGCCGTTCAATTTGCGTGACAAGGGCTCACAAGAAGAATGTGGTTCTTTTGGAAGTAAACAGGTGGAAATAGCTGAAGCTTTGACTAGTTTGAAAGAGAAGCATGTTCTTGATGTTTCATTTATCACTCCAAAGAAGTTGTCATTTTTAGAGATGATGGAACAAGCTACAAAGTCAACTGCTGACATTCAGAGTTTGAGCGCTGACAAGAGCAAAGCAAGCGCTGATAGACCTACAAGTATGATTGGTGTATCCTAACCACCAGTTATCATTAGGGATGTTACTACACATGTGCCTACCATGACTTTACCAGCAATTGGAGCAAAAGACAAGGGTAAAGGGATTTTGGAAGAAGTTGAGTTACCAAAGAATGCAGCCCAGGTACATTTAGATTTAGTTTTGGCTGCACAATTGCAAGAGCAGGATAGGATAGAAACTACCACAGAAAAGGATGGTAGTGATGGTGATGAGAGCTCTAGATCCAGTGTAATGATTATAGAGGAGCCAAAGAGGTTAGAGTATGGTGAGGATAAATTAGCCAAGGAAATGCTAAGAGAGTTAAAGATGAAAGTAGACTTTGACATGCCTGAAGTAAGTGAGATGTATTTTGCATGGGATTCTAAGATTGAAGAGAATCCAGATATGTCTATCGTTGGACAAATTTGGGGTTTGGAGATATTGCTGAGAGTTCAGGAAGATTGCAAGGTAATTTTGAAGCACAAGGCTATTAAGGTGCTTTCTAAACTCAAGAGGGATAGAAGAGAGCTGTACTTTATTCTACTTAGGTGTCATCAAGGTGGATGGACCTATGAAAGGTTAAGGAAGCTATCCTTTGAAGAATTGAAGTTCCATGCTTATCCAATTTGGGTGAGAATTTGTGAGGATAATATTATGAGGCTTCTCTCAGCTGAAAGGAGAGAACAAATTGAGGAGAATATGCAAATCAAGAGGGATTCCATTGCACCAAGACCAGTGAAGAAGGTAATTCCCAGTTCTTGATAAGTTGAATCCTAGTGAAGCAGTGATCAGAAAGAGTATCAAGCTTTCACCATTGGAGGCTTCAGATGTTGCAGAGGTATTACCCTTGGATTTCAGAAACCCAATAGTTAATTATGAAGAAGATGCAAGTGGGTTCTAGATGATCACCAGATATGGCAAGAAGGTACATAATTTTACTTCCTTGATCTCATTATTTGCAAGCATGGATAGAGAAGACTTGGTAGATCTTTGGAATATGATGAAGACCAAGTAGGAGGCTGAAGCACCTACTCCAGTCAATGGAATAAAGATTTGGATATCATTCAAAAGGATGATTACACCAGATGAAGCAAATCCAATATGGTTGGATCTGGATAATATCAGTGGGTTACAATGGCGTCTACATTCAGCTGCTGGTGTTTACCATCTAAGTACTACAAAGTTTTCAGAGTATCTTCTAGTTGATGCTCAATATCCTATGTCCAAGGATGTTTTGAAGAAGATGGTGTCTACACAGCTAGAGGTGGATTATACTAGTGATGTTAGCAAGGATTTAATTAGATTTATTTATTTTCTAATTAACAAGTAATTTGTATTTGTAAGAATCCTCCTTGTACTTAGTTTTTATTCAGAAACTTGATTCTAGAGTAGATATCAAGTTTAGGGGAGGATTTTTGGGAATCTCAGACGTTGACAAGAGGGAAATTGGACGCTGACACATCCGAAATGAAGCGCTGACAGATCAAGCACTGACAAGAAGTATCCAAGCACTGACAAGAAGAAGTCCAACCACTGATAGGAATACTTAGTCAACACGTTTAATATTTGAAGTAAAGATATGCTCAATATTGTATTTTCTATATTTATCTTTACCTAGAATAGTTGATAGGTTATCCTTTTTACACGACTGCTTATGATATAAAAGGAGGTCGTAGGGCTTGTATTTATATACATTATTCAGTTTTCACAACTTTCATTGTAAGCAAGCTCGATTATTAATTTAAAGTGAAAGTTTGGTTTAATTGTTTGCTTGTTCTTTATTCTAAGTGTTAATTCTGCATAACACATGGATTGTTCATAACAACAAAGTTTCTCTACGTATTACTCTTGATTTATCTCGATAATACAAAGCTAATCGATCTAAGTTTAGGATCAACACGTTGATCTTACTTCTTTGATCATGTTTAAGAATTTGGCATTTTGAGCCTCCATCTTTTCTTTTCTTAGGCGTTGAGAATATGGAATTTCGGGTGCATACGCCTTTAGTGTTGGTGTTGATATGGGTGTGGTTTGTTTTGGTTTGGTTCTGGAAGGAGAAACGGCTTCTTCCTTCTCGGGTTCATCGGCTTCATCCTCACTTTCATCGGCGAAAGTGGGAGTCTTGGTGTTTGGGTTAGATGCTGGATCATAACTCTTCCCACTCCTTGTGAACATGACATTCACATGCTCATTACGGGTGGAGGGTGGGCGGTATGGTTTTGGGTTTGTTTGAGTGTTGCTCGATAGCGAACCACTCGGTCGGTCGGCGAATTTATCGGAAAGTCGACTAACTTGGTTTCGAGATCATTGATAGAGGCAGTGTGGTGTTTTTGTCCTCTTTCAACGTGTTGCTTTTTGAGCTGCGATGAACGCTAGGAAAGTGTTTTCTAAGCTCGATTCTTCGGGTTTCTTTTCGTTAGATGGAACGGAATCTTCGTTCTCACGAGGTTTTTTTGGGTAAAAGGGACTTCACCCCTGTAAAATATATTAATCCCCAAAAATCAGTTAAGTACAATGGAATGTGACAGAGTTGTCATATTAACCTCAAGCCAATGCTTGAACAACCACTAATTCATATGACATGCCATATGAATCTAACGAACTACGGTTACGTATCTATGTTTTTAAAAGTTAAAAAACCCTAAAAAACATCAATGGCTGCCAAAAAAATCCCTCCTTCTCATAACCTACTTTTCTTTTTCCTTTAATCCGAATACCTTATAATGATGCTGTTTTCTTGAATAATCACTGATTATTCTTGAGTTAACAAAGTTTTTATTTGGTTGATTGATTTTAGGGTAAAGTAAATTGGTTTTTATTTTAGTTTTTGTGCCGTCATTGTGTTTTGCGATTGTTTGTTTATTCGTCGGTGGTTCATTGTCACATTGGTCGGTGCTTAATAGCTTAACTAACATATCCATATGATGGGCTGCGCATTGAATTGGTTCGCAATTTATTGTCATCTTGGTTGGTGGTATTGTTATTTAATGTTTTGATCACGTGTTACTAGACAATTACTCTCGTTACAAACACGATTGGTTCTTTTTTGTTTTTTGTGACATCGCAATTCAGGGTTAGGTTTTTGTGAGTTATTGTGGTAGGGTCCGCTAGGATTGGTTGGCTGTTGTGTTAGTGATCACAATTAAATTCGCTTGGTCGGCTGACATATTAAGGTTGGTCGGTTGACTATAAAGTGTATCCCACTTTTAAGTGGTCGGCTGACATTTTAAGTAGTCAGCTGAATTTAGTTTAAAATCCATTGGTATAGCCATATTCAAGGCCAAGCTTGCGATCAAATATAGCACTTTGTCAAGGGTTCCGTATTGATTGTTTATTGGTAAGTATGAACATGGATTTGAGCAATGAAAGTGACAAGCCATTGTTTACAGGTTGGAATGATGTGATTAAGGTGTCTAATCTTAAGGTTTTAGTAACGTTAGAGGAGATATCTAATTTGTTTTCTGTTCCTTTGAATACTGTGCGTGAAATTGAAGTGTTTGCAAATGGTGTTAAGGCAAACAAATTTCCTAAATGGTCTACTTTACCTAAGGAGACCACTATGTTTTATTATGAAGTTTTGTGTGAACGCCATAAGAATCTAACTAGTAGAACTTCTTCACTAAGTTCAGGTGGTTTGAGTGTGCACTCTGCACAAATGGCTAAGGAAACAAATGATACTAATGTTTCCTCTTCTTGTGATGTAGTTTTGGACTCTGAAGCTAAGGCTGCAACCATTAATGGTATGCAACCGTGTAATCTACATGAGGTTTTGAAATTATTTGGTGTAACGATTCGCACGGTTGGTGATGCGGGTGAATTTATGCATGAATTAAGAATGAAGAAATATCCTTTGTGGGAATTAATCTCACTTGACCGTGCTAAAGAGATTCTGGAGTTACTTTGAAAATTTGAAGCTGATATGGTAACGTCTACTAATGGAGGTATTAATGCAATTTCTTCTTTGTTTAATTCTGAAAATGTATGTGATGGGGTTAATATCTCTATTCATAGGAAGGTCGTTGAAAAAGTAAGTACTCGCTACCACAACACTTTATATGGTTACTTTCTTGGTAAAAGGATTGCATTTCCTGTGGTTGAGTATTTTGCTAAGAACAACTGGGCTAAACATGGTCTTAAGCGTATCATGATGAATGAGAAAGGTTTTTTCTTTTTTCAATTTGGGTCTAGTGAAGGTCTTAATGCGAAACTGGAAGGTGGTCCGTGGATGGTTCGTAATTCACTAATTTTTCTTAAGAAATGGACTATGAAAACGAATCTTCTAAAGGAGGAACTAACCCGTATTCTGGTATGGGTCAAGTTTCATGATGTCCCGCTACAGGTATTTGAGGAGGAAGGTATTAGTTTAATTGCTTCGTTTCTTGGTAAGCTTATTATGATGGATAATTATACTGATAATATGTGCAAAGAGTCTTGGGGTCGTTGTAGTTTTGCTCGTTGTCTTATTGAGATGAATGCTGATTCGGAGTTTGTAGATAACGTTACTATTGGTGTCCCTGATCTTGAAGGCTCTGGTTGTACTAAGGAATTAATTCGTGTTGAATACGAATGGAAACCGCCTAGATGTCATACTTGTAATATTTTTGGTCATTCCTTTGATTCTTGTCCGAAAAATGTTAAACCTAAAACGGTTGAAAATGTGACAACTCATGTTGATAATGATGGATTCCAACAAGTGCAAAGCAAGAGGAAGAAGTACAAAGGTAATTTAGGGAATCTAATTCCGAGAAGTGGTCTATTGAGCAAGGGTCTCCAAACAGGTAAGACGGTTGTTTTTCGTCCAAAGACTCACTTGGATAATACAAGTATGAGTGGTGATAATAGTAGAAAGTTGAATACTAAATCTGACCAGTCGCAGCAGTCTAGCAATCCAAATGGTCCGAACAAGGGTAAATCTCAAAAGAGCAGTGTTTCTACATCTAATAAATTTTCATCTTTGTCCATGCCTGGTATTGACAAAGGGGTTCAAGTAAGCGAGGAGGATAATGAGGAGGAGGAGGGAGTCGAGGTCGTCTTTGATGAATCGGTGAATCTTCTCAACACTAATATTGCGGCAAGCACTCCAACTGGCTGATCCCATATTGATATTTTATTATTTTCCTCGTAACTTTATGTTATCGTCTTGGTTTTTGTCTAGTTTATTTCCAGTATTCTAGACTAGTTAATGTTTATGGCCTGTCATAAACATTTTGTTTAACAAGTTGCATGTAGCTTGCGGTTAATGTGGTATTTCAGCCACATTCCTTATACTTCAATGCTTTTTTTGGTTCTATTTACCGGGGTCATTGTTACCCTTTTACCAAAAAAAAGAATCTAACGAACTACATAACCAATGATGCCAATAGGAAAAAACCACCTAATGGTACATACACCAACAAACCTAAAAACAAACATCCAATAAGATAAGACTCAGGTGAACTCAAAAGGTGGGTGAATCGAGTCCCCTCTCTAGACTGTTTGAAACGGCAAGAAAGCATCTTCAAGCGAACTATAGAAATAATGCACTCACAAACTTGGTCCACCGTCCTCTTCACCAATTTAAACAACCGCCAATTCCTTTCCTGCCAAATGAAATACGCCACTGCAGACAGGATCAACTTCGAGACGACGCTCCTAGTAGTCCTCCGCCTTGCCCATGGAAGAATATGCGCCATAATTTGACTGAAATGCGGACTAGAGCACCCAAAATCAGCAACCATACGAACTCTATTCCAAACCTGCTGCGAGAACGAACACTAAAAAAACAAGTGATCATAGGAATCAGGCTGCATTTCACATAATGAACATGATGTAGCCCAAGCGCCCGACACATCCCACAAATAAACCTTATCTTGCGTCTTGAGCTTTTGCTTAATCACCAACCACAAATTAAAAGAATGCCTCAGTATACAACAAGAAAACCACACAAGATCATACCATAGCACCTTTAAATCCCGAGGACGTATCGAAGACCACACATTAGCAACAGAAAATGTTTTAAGAGCATTTCCGTCACTCCTCCATAGCAAACTGTCCGATACACCTTCACGAATATTTGGCATAACAATATTATCAAGAAAGGTATATTTACCTCTAAAGAAACCAGGCCATAACCACTGCCCATCTCGGATAACATCATTAACTTTTGTATCGAAATTAAAGCCCGCACGATGAATATCTCTAGATGAAATCGTATTAGTTACCGGACTCTCCGAACACCACATATCCGACCATACCGATACCTTAGACCCATCACCAATCTTATACCAAATAAATTCCCTAATGATAGGCCTCAGTTGAAGAATTTTACGCCATCCCCACGTTCTCAAGAGGTTGTGAGGCATGATTTTTGTTTTTGGGGTACTCACGCCAAATGCCAGAATTTATACCGTAGTAGTTACCTCGATAACCACCTCCTCGGTATCCTCCTTGGGCGTAGTTTGCTTCTTGTGGGGATTTCTTTATCGGTGTGTCATCACACTCTGAAGATGAGTGTGGTCCTCCACAAAGGGTGCATTCGCCTCACATTTCTTTCATTTCGTCTTTGATAGTTTTGAATTGCGAGTCAAATTTAGATGTGAGAGCGTCCATCTTTTCCATAAGTTTGGAATTTTTGCTACTTTCAACGAAAGCAACGGGTTTCTTGAAAGGTTTGGAACGGTTATCTTTGGACCAATCGAGTTTCAAGAGAACTCGGTCCTCAAGCAATTGATATGCTTCGTTGGGTGTCTTATAAAAGAATGAGTCCACCGACGTCAATGATTGCTTGTGTCGGTTCATTGAGACCATGATAAAAGTTTTGGATGACAATTCCTTTTAATAAACCATGTCCATGACAAATACGAAGTAGGTCTTTCATTCGATTCATGCGTCAATGAGCGATTTATTGGGATTTTGGGCGAAATCACGGATTTCTCCCATGAGTCTTTCGTACATGGCGGGTGGAAAGAAACGGAAAACAAAAGCGGTTCTCATTTGTTCCCATGTTTCAATGGTACCGGACAACAACTCATTATACCAAACTCTTGCATCTCCGGATAGAGATGATGGAAAGAGTTTGAGTGTAATAGCGTCTACATCAACGTCGGCTCCATATCGAAACATACCACATATCTCTACGAATTCGGCAATGTGCTTATGCAGATCGGCCCACGCACGGCCGTCAAATTGGTGGTCTTTGATTATTGAAAGGCGATGACCTTTCACCGTGAAGTTATCTCCAAGTTCAACTTGAACAATAGCATCCCCGAGAGTGGGTGCTACTACTCGGTTGGTGGCCCACATAGAATTATCGTCGGCCATTGGGAATGGTAGATCGCTAAATGGGTTGTAGACAACAACTGCGTCTAAGAGATTATTGAACGATGGGTTTTGAATCTAGGAATTTGGTTTTATAAGGAAACAAAGGGTTGCTTCTTTCGGTTTTTCTTTCGAGAGATTAATAAATAAAACATTCGGGATCGGTGTATGGACTAAGTGGTTTTTGACTAGAAGAACGGGTGTTCATTCAAGTCTTAAAACACTTTTGAAAAAGATTACGAGTAACAAAAATAAAAACAAGCAAACAATTACTAATAGGAAAATAAGAAGATAGGAAATTAAATAAACTAAACAAAATAAAAACATAAAAAAAATTTAACAAATGAGAAGTAGCCGGCGGCTCCTTTGGAGTGTCGGTCGGCTGCTTCGGGTCTATGGACTTACGTCCGGCGGCTGTTCGCGAATGCGGGTGGATGCTTTCCATCGAAAAGGAGCTGTCCGGCTTCTTGATGGTGACGGTCGGCTTCTTTAGTTCTGCAAAAAAGAGGCGGCCAGCTCCTTTCGGATGCCAGTCGGCTTCTTTGATGCTGTGAAGCAGTGGCGGGCGGCTACTCGCTTTTGCGAGCGACTGCTTTGCTGCTGTTAAAATATATATATATATATATATATATATATATATATATATATATAGGGTGAGGTTATTTTCAGAACCAAATAAATGTACAGAACCGCGAGAACTAATTTTTTACCCATTATGATACACAATGTACATCATTTGGATGCATAATGGCTTTTTTGTAAATAAATGATACACTTTTTGGCAGAAAATTTAAAAACAAGGGCAATAATGGAAACTCACATTCACAAACCGTTTGCACCATAATCTACACATGTGTATATCCCTTTATTTTGTTTATAACTGATGGTCTTTTAACTAAATTTTTCTTTTTTCTAAATGTGAAATAATCTTACATTTAGCGTTCATGTTCTAGTATCATTTTATTTCGCATTATAACCAAGATATTTAGATTTATTTAATCCGTTGTTTAAATGTTATTTAGACTACTAGAGCGTCCTTGTTCATTTTCATATATGTATTTTAATTAAAAAGTATTCATTGGTACTTTGGGTACATGCAAAAGGAACTAAAAAAAATCATGTAATAGATATGCTATTACGATTTTAATTAAACAAGGATATTTTTAGTTCGTGAGTTGCGTCAATAAATTATTTGCAAAGCTTTGAGAACCAATTATAATGTAGAATGTCGTTGTATTTTCTTTTAAGCTTGTTATGCATGTGCATTTATTAGTAGCTTTCGCTTGTAAAAAAAACTACGATTGGCACTTTTTGAATAGAGTCCAAAATAAATGTGTAAGACTAGTGGGAGTGGGGTGAAACCCACTCACCTTCACCTCAGCGCAACGTTAGTTTTTTACCAAACTCACCAAAACTCACCCAAACTCACCACAGGAGGTAATGTCACTCACCAAACTCACCCAAACTCACTCCACATCACCCCATTTTTTCATTTAATATTTTTTATTCATACATTTTATTAAAACACGGGTACATAGAAAATTAAAACACAGTACGAAATTAAAAGACGATACATAGAAAATTTAAAAACAACATTTAAAAAAAACATAAATATAAAAAAACTTAATAAATTAAGCATTGGCATACAAATGCTCGACCAAATCTGCTCGAAGATTGTGATTTTCTTGGGCGGAGCTGATATGCCGCATAACTTGTAGCATGTGTTCTTGGGTTTGAAACACATCGTCCGGTTGAAGTTGTTCTTCTGGGAACCATTGAGGAGAAATTGCTTTTTTTTTTAACTTTCGAACCATATTATGTAATATGATGCATGTGTACATCATATTCATGATTCTTTGTTTCCGTAAAGGTCGTGCAGGATTGGCTAATATGACTCATTTTTTCTTCAAAACACCAAAAGCTCTTTCAATATCTTTTCTTGCGGATTCTTGTTTCTGCTTATATAAAATCCTCTTATGGTCATTGGATGATGGTTCGGGAATTGTTTTAACAAGTGTTGCCAATTCCGGATATATTCCGTCCGTAAGATAGTATCCCCATGGATAGTATACACCGTTAGCCTCAAACTCCACCTCAAGTGCTCGTCCGGTTTTCAAATCATTAAATAAAGGGGACTGATATAAAACGTTGATGTCGTTGTTCGACCCAGAAACACCAAAAAATACATGCCATATCCACAAGTCCTGCGACGCAACAACTTCAAGTAAAATAAATGGATTCGGTCCATGATCTCGTCTAACATATTGCCCTTTAAAGGCAACTGGACAACCGAACCACTCCCAGTCTATACAATCAAGACTTCCTATCATCCCTGGAAACCCGTGCTTTGTTTCATGATGCGCATAAAGTTTCTGAACATCAGTATACGTGGGTTTTCTCAAATACTCAGCCCCAAATATTTCCATAACAGCACTACAGAAATGATCAAGTGATTCTCGAGAAGTTCTTACGCTCATTTGCAAATACTCATCTAGAAAACCAGGAACGACGCCGTGTGCCAATTGACGAATCGCCGATGTGCACTTTAACAACGACGAAATACCTTCTTTTCCGGTACAATCAACATTATTACGAAAGTATGCAGAATGGTGAGTCACTTCACTAACTATCTAGTTGAAAAGGGGGCGACCCATTCGAAATACATTTTTGAACTCTTTCGCATCGTATCTTGGGTTCGCCGAAAAAAAGACTCAACTAACCGATTATGAGCACCTATTCGGTCTCGAGTTATGACGTTTCTGGGTACTCGATTAGCAATACGTCGTCTTTTAATAAAATGCAACGCTTTTTTAATAAAAACCCACTTGCGTTTCGTTGCGACTACCGGATTTTCAGTGGCAAAAAATAACTCGTATTCGTCGATATTTTCCATTTTTTGTGATTTGTAGAAAATGTGTGAAATGTGTATGGAATTTGAATATGTGTTTGAAAAATAAGAGTTTTTGTTGGGTATTTATAAGTAAAAAGGGGTATTTGAAAAAGTTTTTTTTATTTATTTGAAAATAACGGTTATATTAAAGTGGGGCCCATTTTATGTATAACTCACCCCGGTGAGTTTGGCATGGTTTTTTTTTTGGAAAATGTAACTCGCGCGCGGGTTGTAAGGGGGGGATGGGGGGCCACGCGTGGCTTTGCCATGCTGCTCGTGGGATTCACCCCACTCCCACCAGCCTAAGCGTGATGAACGTTAATTGTTATACATATTCAACGATGTTAAGTTTATATAGAATAAAAAATTGACGTATATACATGTGCACATGATGAAAGATAAGCCATACAATGTCAACAGACAAGATTTGCACATATACAACGAGCATAATTTTGCTCCTTCAATCAATATAAAATTACTCTATGTGTATCCGGTGTCAAGTGGTACAACTTCGGCAAGAAAAAGCTACGCACATATTTACAGAGTATAAGCATTATTACACGTGTGCACCATGTGTAAATTTCTGTACAATCGGAGCGAAAAACAAGCCATGCACATATGCACCAGGCCACCAGGGTGTATATTTTTGTACAATCCGAGCCAAAAACAATTCATCCTTTTAAAACATTAGTATACACAATGGCGAATCTATAATATATATTTAAGAGGCGCCAAGTTATTTTATACATAACAAAATAAAAAATTAGACAATAACATTAAGACGAAAATATAATTTTTACATTATTCGTCACAAACTTTAAAAGGTCCGGGCTCCTCCCAGTCCCTCTAAAAATCAGCGGCTGAGTATACATAATATAGAGTCTACACATATGCACTGGTATAGATGGGTGTTCACATCCATCTAAATCATCAGTATATAGAATATCGACGTGCGCACAAACATACTTTTTTTGCGATGATTTTGCATGTGTTCATGTGTACATCTGTGCATGTATGCAATTGTGCAAGCATCATTGTATTCAATGTGAGATCCGATTAGTGAATGAACATTTGCATCTATAAATTATTTTTCGAGCTATGCACATGTATCTTTGTCCGTTTCGTCATGACAAACATAGTCTTTATGCACATGTATTCTTAGATGTTGCACAAGTGATTGCCATCGTCATCCTCTCACAACCAACATTCTGCAAATAAAAACAAAATACACATCAAATACATATCAAACAATATTTACCTTACTTGAAAACCATGCCATAATATACCTCATATGGATAGCAAACTAAGACAACAACGGCTTGCAATAATCAAAATGTTAGTTCAAGTGATTTTTACTAAAAGATTAAAATACTATACTTACTAAACCTACTAACTGAAAACACCTACAAACTTTGAAATCCTATAATGGTGAGACAAACACGGAAGATTTAAACAAGATTATTAATGTTTCCATCACCAAAACAATTCATATGCATAGTAATATTTTGAAAACAAAACGTAAACCATAATCACTATTATTTTAAAAAAATGGATAAAATTAAATTCATACTGAAAAGATGTATTTGACGAACATGATTCATGTGATTTTAAAAATCATAAAAAATCTATCAGAAAACAAATATAAAAGATGTAGTTTACGTCATGATAAAATGCAGTCGTCATTATTGCCCCTCATCTTTAATGATTGAATTACAAAACAAGCAACAACATCTTCATAAATTAAGTTTATAGAGAAAAATATAAAATATATGAATGGTGTGGGAGTTTTGGATTTGAGGGGTAGAATTGTTGCTCGCTGTCATTAGTTTTACCAGACGAATAATCATCATTTCTACACTGATTTAGTTTAGAGAAAATAGGAAACTAAGGAACAAAATGGGGCGGCGGTTTTTGTTTGTAGAAAATCTGAGAGAGATATTGGTTTTAGAGATAACTACATTATAATCCAATTACCAAAAAATCCCTTCGAATAATTTTAAATAAAAAATAAATAGTAATTATTTTTCTTTAATTTGATTGGTCCATACTAGTTCTCGCAGTTCTGTACATTTTATTTGGTTCTGAAAATAACCATATATATATATATATATACATATATATATATTTGGAATTTGGCAACAAGAAACGGTACGATAGGTTTGATTATAAGATGATTTTGGAACTAAGAACACAATCAAATCCCCGATAGTGGCGCCAAAAACTTGATGTGTGTCTGGTGTGGGATGGATTGAACAAGTTTTAAATTTATAAACACGAATTACCAGAATGAACTAAAATCGCACGGGCAAGTATGACCCTTTCTTTTGTGTATAGCTTTTATGTGGTAATACCGAGATCGTTCACGGGAATTTGGGAAACCTATGATCATTGAATAATCTACTATAACCTTTTGATTGTAGCAATATTAAGACAAATAATAACTAGTAATTTTGATGAGAATTAATAAGACTAAAACAACACTTGGTAAAGATTAGTTTGGGCATCCGTTGTAGTATGATTGTGATGACATGATAACATATACGATTATGATAATTAGATGGTTAATTGATGAGACTGCTTTTATACAAAGTCTCATCGTCCAAAACGGGCTTAAAACGATGCAAATATCATAAAAAGTGCCATATATATGCTTGCGTTTGCTCAATGTGTATTTTAGGTACGGATTTCAAGAAAATGACAAAAGATCACAAAAATCAATAAAAAACGAACACGGGAAAAGAAGCCGTACAATGAACCGAACCCAAGTGTTAAGTTTCCAAGAAAAGTCCTTGAAGAATTGAAGATTGTACAAGAAGGGTCCTTCATTATTGAAGAATTGACATTTTATACCCTTGTATATTCATAATTACAAGTTGTGTCCCTAAAGTTTGTCAAAGTTACAAAAAGGACCCTCAACTTTGAAGAATTGGCAAGATTGGTCCCTACAAAATGAAGACTTGTCACTTTTAGTCCTCCATAAAGTCAAAGACACAAGAGAAGACCCTAAAGAATAAAGACATGTCAAGAATGGCCCTTCAAAGATCAAGAAATTACAAATCAAGTCCTTTAAAATACCCTTGGAAAGTTTTTGTGGCCAAAATGCAAAAACTAAAACTTGTTTTACAAAGGACTTGCAAAAGAAATCTGCCAAAACTGCATTTACACACATCTTGGAAAATGAGGGACCAAAGCTGGGAGACAACAAAACTTACCTAGACCTATCACGTGTTGCCACCTCACCCCACTAACACAATCCACCAATCACATCCTCCCCTTCATCCACCTCACACCCCACTACCGTTTTATAACTAATTATTAATTAGTTTTAAATTTGGCGCCTTAACACTAATCCAAGCCCCTAATCAGATCAAACTTGTTTTTCATTTCTTTTATAATCTGTTATTGCTTAACCTTGTTCATTCTTAGCAGGGTTGTGTTGGATGCTTGTGATTGTTCAGCTATCACAAAAGCTCAAACATTCAGGGGTGTGGATAGTACATCCCTGAGGTTTGCATTGTTTCCCCTTTTTAAGACTTTTCAACAAATCCATGCTAAGTGAAAATTTGTCTACTGGTTTATGATGTTGTTTGATGCATGAAACCTGGTTGTAAGTTTATTATAGTGTTATTATGATACTTATTTAAGTTTGTCTTGGACTGAAAACGTTTTTGCTTTGTTAAAAATCTAAAATCAGTTTTAAAGAGTGTTTGGGATTGTATGAAATTTGAGTTTTGGTCAAGATTGAGTAGGTGTAAAGGTCACTAGTATGTTTGGTTCTGCTTTTGTGAAGATAAGTGTTGTAAATCTGCATAACTTGTGACTTGAAACCCAAATTTGAATCTTTGCTGAAAACAAGGGTGTTTTAGGTGTGTATGAACTAAAATTTAGTCACCAATTAGATACCATGCTAAACTAGGTTTGTATGCCTGTAACATGGATTTTTGTATGTTTGGTTGCTAGATCTCTAGATCCGAAGTTCATAATTTGGTCAAGTAGTTCAACAACTTGTTCTTGTCTGTTTACCATTTGCATTAGAGAATCACATAAGCTTAATACTAGTCCAAAATTGTGAATCAATGCATGTAACCTGTTCATTTATGCTTAAGTAGGTTAGATATTGCTGTTGTATGATTTTGGTGGAATTTTGTGGGATTATACTTGCTTAAAAAGCTGCTTATTTTATCAGACCTAGTCTTTTCCATGTCTGGGCCTTATTTGAATTAACTGTATTAATTGGCTTTATGGATTTGTGTTTTATTGCTTGTTCTTGACTCCCTACAACTCACTGGTTGTAGGGGTGCCATTATTATCCAAAGAAACCAAGTAAAACAGGCTTAATTCAACTTTTTCATTACAAGCAGTGGGAACTCCTTTCCCACTGCTGCTTGCCACTGACAGTTATAAAATTTGGTCAGATTATGAATAAGCCAATCTGGCTTATTTCTTTGAGCAACAACTTTCTTTCTGCGATAGATCTTACTTATTTCATCTCATTAGCTTATCTGGTAGTTTATAGCTTTTGGTTTTAAGGTTTTACTAGAAAACAAAGTCTTTTGTCTTTTTCATAAAGTGCTTATTCATCATTTCAGCTTATTGAGTATGCTTACTGAAAATATTTTTGATTATTTAGCTTAATTAAGTCATTTCAAACATTTTGCAACTTGAATCAGCTCTTGAATCAGCCTAGAACTCGAAAACGACTATTTTATCGTTTTGTGTAGAGAGCTTTTGCTTATTTCAGGCTTATTTATTGAGCTTATTCAAAATTTCTTTTTACAAACAACTTTATAAGCATAAGAGAAGGATGTCTGTTAATTTTCAGCTTATGGCATTAACTTATGGCTTAATGGGCCAAAAAACCAATTAAGAATAAGCTGAGTGTTTGATAAGCTGTGATAAGCTCACTTTCAGCTTTTGGGCTTTAGAGTTTTTTGTTTAAAATCCAATTTTAAGCTAGACTAGAACTTTTGGGCTTATTTGGTTGACTTTTTGCTTATTGGGCCAAAAAGCCCATTTAACTTGGATTGTTTTCATTTTTGGCCCATTTGGAGGTCCATTTGGGGTATTTAGGTCATTTCACTTTCATTTCTGGTTTTATTAAGTTAAAATAAATTAGTTTGCAAGTTTTTAGAATTTTTTATAAAATTTGAATTTTTTAATATTTATTTTTAGTTTTTAATCATTTTAAATAGTTTTAATTGGTTTTAAATTTTTTAAAAATACTTTTTAGTTAATTAAGTTATTTTGGAGGTTTACAAATTGAAAATTCTCTATTTGGGCTTTTTATTAATTTAATTGATTTTTAGGGCTTTTATTAGCATTAAAAAATTAATTATTAATTAAATAAAAGGTTTGAAAAAGTTTTGATTATTTGTAAACTCTAATTGGATTTTTAGGAATTTATTGTGATTTTCTAGGAATTTTTAGAGTAATTTTTAAATTTCGTCACGTTTTTACGTTTTACGTTTTTATCATTCGTCGTAGTTTAATTGTAATCGTAACCGTCATCATTTTCACTTCTCTTTCTTCTCATTAATATTAATCTCAAATACCATCAAGTTACATATTAAGCCTCCTCGAGAAGAACTCACAAAAGGGTCATAAGTGTTTACGTTTTCCTAACCGTACGCTTAATACTTACCGCTACGCTCTTTTTTCTAAAAGACGTATTTATACTACTATCATTTTGGCGCCACTGTCGAGGAGGCGTGTTGTGTTAAGTTTGAACAATTTTTTTTTTGATATTATCCATAATTAGTATTTGTATGATTGGCACTCTAATCATACGTATTATCGGTTTTCATTTTTTGTGAAGAAATAATACTATATTGTATTACGTATCACAATAAATCCACAGTACTCCAAAAGCGTGAAAACGCAACCTTAATTGGGATTTCATCACTCAATTATTGTATTCGAATTTAAAGCAAAAGAAAAAGGCAAAATAGATAATTACTTTCGAGAAGCTTGATTTTAATTAACACAAACTATAAGGTGGGTATAAGGCGGTTGTATTTCACGACCTAAGGGAAAAGGCTCTTAAGTGCTTTGCGCCGCCTCGTTTACCCCGCTTGCTTGTGCGTGTTAAGAGAAAAAGGGCTAATCGAGGGTTTGGCGCCAAAGTATTTTCTACGTATCATATATATTTGCTTGGTTTCAAAGATTAAACCCTCTTGAACGTTTTGGTGTTCCACCAACGTTCTAAAGTCATCGAAGGCGTTCACTCAACGTGATCGTTTTCATTCCTTGAGGCTCCTTTAATCGAGAAATCGATTCGAGGAGAGATTTGTAGATTTGTTTCTACGTAATTCACGAGAAAAATCCAAAAAAAGTAAAAACAATCAAAAGCACAAAAAAAATTGAAAAAGAAAAAACACCAAAAAGAATCTTCTTTGCTCATCCCCACGTTGTACATGACATTTATGCAAACTCGTAACCAAGCAAAACGTGCACGTAAACGTCAAAACCGAAAGGAAGGAACACCAAACCTTTCTAGTGAAGAATCTCCTATTGACGAACCCATCGTAGAACAAGAAGCTCCCATGGCTAATCGTACTATGATGGAGTTGCTTCAAGCACCCACCGAGGGTTATGGAGAAGCGATTGTGATTCCCGCTATCCTTGCAGAGAATTTTGAGGCTAAGATGGGTTTATTGTCCATGATCCAAAACAACAAGTTTCGTGGTGACAAAAAGGACAACCCTCATAACCACATTCGCCATTTCAATCGTCTTACATCGACTTGCAAGTTTAAGGACGTCTCGAATGACGTGATTAAGATGATGCTTTTTCCGTATTCCTTAGCGGGCCCGCTAAAATTGGGTTAGAGAAAGAGCCACCCAATTCTATATTGACATGGAAGGATCTCGTTTCAAAGTTCGTGAACCAATTTTTCACGCCCTCTAAGACTACGCATTTAAAAACGAGATTTCAAAGTTTTCACAAGAATATAATGAGAGTTTTTTAACGACTTGGAATAGGTTTAAGGAAATGTTGCATGAATATCCTCATCACGGTTTTTCCGACTTACACCAAATCGACACGTTTTACAATGGTTTGAACGATCATGAACGAGATTATCTCAATGCCGCCACGGGTGGTAATTTTTTGTGTAAAACGGTCGAGGGACCATTGTTGATCATTGAAAATAGGTCCAAGGTTTATAGCCCTCGTAGCACACCGAGTGTTAACAAGGCTTCGTCTTCGCCTTTATTGTCACATACCATTGATGCTTGCCAAATAGAGGATAATTTGAAAAAACAAGATTTTTGATAAGCTTAAGGGATTATTGATAGACTTTAAAGTTGCTGAACAACCCACTCCCGCTACGGCTAAAGCGGTTGAGGTTTCTTGTGTTTATTGTGGTGGAGGTCATGATTTCTCCGAGTGCATTACCGCCGGTGGTAACACTTCAAGTGCCTACGCGGCCACAAAAACTTATAACCAAAACGATCAAGTTATCCGCACTAATCAATTGACTCCACCGGGTTTTCCACCAAATAAAAAAGCTAACAATTATCGCAACAATCAAGGTGGTTACCAAGAAAATCAAAGGAATAATTACAAGGGTAACAATTACAACAATGGGAATCAAGGGACTAGTGGTCAATTGCAAAATCAAAACCAAAATCGTGATTTTTAAAATGTGAATCACGGGCTTTCAAATGCATTTTCAAAAGATATTCCAAATGAGCTATTTTAAGGCTAATGGCGATAGGTACACAAACATGGCAAATGATAGGAACCCTAAAAAACAACAATGGTGGCAGAAAAAAATCCCCTCTTGTCTGAATCGATTTTTTAATCTTCTATAATCTGAATACCTCCTAATGATGATGTTTTCTCATTTAATATTGAGTTCACACATTCCTTATTAGGTTGCACGATTTTAGGGTTAGATTATTGATCGTTTTTATTAATTTTTCTGATCCGCATTGCTGTTGGCGATTTTGTTTTGTTTTAGGTCGGTTCGTGTGTCTGTGCGTTACCGTATTATTCCATTGTGTGTTCACTGGGTACCTGCACGATCGTTCTCTGTTATTTTCTAGGGTTATCGTAAGTTAGGGTTGGAATAGGTCGGCTGACATTGGTTTAATTAATGGATGTGGTCGGCTGACATTACTATATAATAAATTGTGGCGGCTGACTATAAATCTTAAACATTAGTTTATTAATTTGGTCGGCTGACCATAAGTTATTATTAGGTTACTGTGTCGTAATTTATTTCTTAGGGTGTTTTCACATTCGTCTTGTTTGTTTTTTTAAGGGGTTTCGGTTACTGTTTGTTTAGGGTTTATTTTTCGTGGTTAGGGCTGTGTTTGATTGACATGGATTCGAGCAATGAAAGTGATAAGCCATTGTTTACAGGTTGGAATGATGTGGTTAAGGTGTCTAATCTTAAGGTTTTAGTAACGTTAGAGGAGATATCTAATTTGTTTTCTATTCCGTTGAATACTGTGCGTGACATTGAAGTGTTTGCAAACGGTGTTAAGGCAAACAAATTTCCTAAATGGTCTACTTTACCTAAGGAGACCACTATGCTTTATTATGAAGTTTTGTGTGAACGCCATAAGAATCTAACTAGCAGAACTTCTCAACTCAGTTCAGGTGGTTCGAGTGTGCACTCTGCACAAATGGCTAAGGAAACAGATGACCCTATTACTAATGTTTCCTCCTCTTGTGATGTATTTTTGGACCTTGTAGCTAAGGCTGCAACCACTAATGGTATGCAACCGTGTAATCTACATGAGGTTTTGAAATTATTTGGTGTAACGATTCGCACGGTTGGTGATGCGGGTGAATTTATGCATGAATTAAGAATGAAGAAACATCCTTTGTGGGAATTGATCTCACATGACAGTGCTAAAGAAATTCTGGAGTTACTTTGCAAATTTGAAGCTGATATGGTTACGTCTACTAATGGAGGTATTAATGCAGTCTCTTCTTCTTTTAATTCTGATAATGTCTGTGAAGGGGTTAATATTTCTATTCCTAGGAAGGTCGTTGAAAAAGTAAATACTCGCTACCACAACACTTTATATGGTTATTTTCTTGGTAAAAGGATTGCATTTCCTGTGGTTGAGTATTTTGCTAAGAATAACTGGGCAAAACATGGTCTTAAGCGTATCATGATGAATGAGAAAGGTTTTTTCTTTTTTCAATTTGGGTCTAGTGAGGGTCTTAATGCGGTTCTGGAAGGTGGTCCATGGATAGTTCGTAATTCACCAATTTTTCTTAAGAAATGGACTATGAAAACGAACCTTCTAAAGGAGGAACTAACTCGTATTCCGGTATGGGTCAAGTTTCACGATGTCCCGCTACAGGTTTTTGAAGAGGAAGGTATTAATTTAATTGCTTCGTTTCTTGGTAAGCTTATTCTGATGGATAATTATACTGATAATATGTGCAAAGAGTCTTGGGGTCGTTGTAGTTTTTCTCGTTGTCTTATTGTGATGAATGCTGATTCGGAGTTTATAGATAACGTTACTATTGTTGTCCCTGATCTTGAAGGCTCTGGTTGTACTAAGGAATTAATTCGTGTTGAATACGAATGGAAACCGCCTAGATGTCATACTTGTAATATTTTTGGTCATGCCTTTGATTCTTGTCCAAAAAATGTTAAACCTAAAAAGGTTGAAAATGTGACAACTCATGTTGATATTGATGGATTCCAACAAGTGCAAAGCAAGAGGAAGAAGTACAAAGGTAATTTAGGGAATCAAGTTCCGAAGGGTGTCCAAACAGGTAAGACGGTTGTTTTTCGTCCAAAAACTCACTTGAATACTACAAGTACGAGTGGTGATAATAGTAGTAAGTTGAATACTAAATCTGGTCAGGTGCAGCAGTCTAGCAATCCTAATGGTCCGAACACGGGTAAAGCTCAAATGAGCAGTGTTTCTACATCTAATAAATTTTCATCTTTGTCCATGCCTGGTATTGATGAAGGGGTTCAAGTAAGCGAGGAAGATAATGAGGAGGAGGAGGGAGTCGAGGTCATCTTTGATGAATCGGTGAATCTTCTCAACACTAATATTGGGGCAAGCACTCCAACTGGCTGATCCCATGTTGATATTTTATTATTTTCCTCATAACTTTATGTTATCGTCTTGGTTCTTGTCTAGTTTATATATTTCCAGTATTCTAGACTAGTTAATGTTTATGGCATGTCATAAACATTTTGTTTAACAAGCTGCCTGTAGCTTGCGGTTAATGTGGTATTTTAGCCACATTCCTTGTACTTTAATGCTTTTTTTGGTTCTATTTACCGGGGTCATTGTTACCCTTTTACCAAAAAAAACATGGAAAATGATGTGATTAACCTAAGGACTAAGTTTGAAACTCATAGTAACAAAATGGAAGGAAATGTGGTTAGGCTCCAACAAAACCAACAAAAAATGGAACAAGGTCAACATAAGATTGAACAAACTTTGCTTAGGTGGGAGAAAAATCAAAAGGCCGAAAAAGAGCAAGATAGGCAAGAACGTCAAAAATTGGAAAATAAACTTTTAGATGCTATCATGATGAGTAGAGCCTCTACTTCGGCTGGTCTTCCTAGTAACACTGTGTCAAACCCGAAGGAAGAGATGAAAGTGATTACCACGCATAGTGGTAAGACCTTTAAGGAGCCGACTCCTCAACCAATTACTCCTACGTTGGAGGAAATTGAGGAAGAACCCGAAGTGGTGGTAAGAAAGGAGCACATTACAATCCCACGAAGTACCGCTCAAACCACACCTACGGTCGACCCTTTACCAAGTTTGGAACCCGAGATTCCAAAGGCTATGCCTATATGCCCCACCCAACACCACCCTTACCTTACCCATCGAGACGTCACAAGGAAAATACAAGAACGTGACAAATATCAATTTGAGCTTTTTATTAAGATGTTTCATGATTTGCATTTTAACATAAATTTTGCCGACTCTTTAATCATGATGCCTCGATTTGCCGCTAACTTTAAGAGTATGTTGAACGATAAGGAGAAATTGAAAAAATTATCTAGTTGTTCATCGGTTTATCTTAACCGCATACCTCAAAAAGTCGGTGACCCCGGTAAATTTTTAATTCCGTGTGGTATTCAAGATATGGAAGAATGCTATGCCTTGGCCGATCTTGGTGCTAGTATTAATTTGATGCCTCTTGACATATTTAAGTCACTCAATCTTCCTAATCTTACTCCTACAAAGATGTCTATCAAGATGGCCGATCATTCTACGATTCCCGCATGTGGAACAGCTGAAGACGTTTTTGTGAAAGTGGGAAAGTTCTATTATCCGGTAGACTTTATCGTAGCCGATATTCCCACGGATCCTCAAGTTCCTCTTATTTTAGGTCGTTCGTTTTTAGATACATCGAAAGCGGTTATTGATGTGCATGCTAGGAAAATCACCTTATGCTTCGACAACGAGGATCTTATTATAAACGCAACTCAAAACTCCAAACTTTCTCATGTTTATTCTATCGCGACTATGAACCATGTTGATTTAATCGATGTCGTTTACGAAGAATTTTCACAAGAAATTTTAGGTTTTACCGATGAAGCAAATAATGGCAATCCCACTATGCTCGATCCAATTCCCAAGAATTCGACACCATCTTTCACTCCATTTGAAGGAGGTGGTTTTACTTTGGAAGAGTTTTATGTATCTAGAACTTCTAACGAAGACCTCGATGATGATGAGGATTTTTCGATTATCAAGTATTTTCTTAACGATTTTCCATTTCCTCTGCCGGTGGAGGTTAAGTGTATTGAGCCTAAATCTTGAATCGAGGAACCACCAATCCTCGAGTTGAAAGATCTTCCTCCTCACCTTGAATACGTATTCTTGGAAGGAAACGATAAGTTGCCGGTTATTATTACGAAAGATCTTTCGGATGATGAAAAACCGCACTTATCGATGTCTCTAAGGCTCACAAAGGGGCAATTGCGTGGAAATTATCCGACATTAAGGGTATCGACCCAAAATTTTGTACCCACAAAATTTTAATGGAGGAGGACTACAAACCCGCAATTCAATGTCAAAGAAGGGTAAACCCCAAATTCACGATGTCATCAAAAAGGAAGTCCTTAAACTCCTTGACGCGGGAATGATTTACCATATATCCGATAGCCCTTGGGTGAGCCCCATTCATTGTGTCCCTAAAAAGGGAGGAATGACCGTTGTGCCAAACGATGACAACGAGTTGATTCTAACTCGACTCGTGACCGGTTGGAGGGTGTGTATTGACTATCGTAAGCTAAATGACGCCACTCGTAAAGACCATTTCCCTTGCCCTTCATGGACAAAATGTTGGAGCGTCTTGCGGGAAACGATTTCTATTGCTTTTTAGATGGTTTTCCGGTTACATCAATCCTCGTGATCAAGAAAAAACTAAGTTTACGTGTCCATATGTAACGTTTGCCTATCGTAGAATGCCATTCGGACTTTGCAATGCACCGGGAACCTTTCAAAGGTGCATGATGGCTATTTTTCATGACATGATCGAGAAGACGATGGAAGTCTTCATGGATGACTTTTCCGTGTTTGGTAGTTCGTTCACTTCGTGTTTAGGAAATTTGGAGAAAATGTTGAAACGTTGTGAGGAAACCAACCTTGTGCTTAATTGGGAAAAATGTCATTTTATGTGTAAAGAAGGGATCGTCTTAGGGCACAAGTTCTCAAAAGCGGGGATTGAGGTAGACAAAGCTAAGATAAACGTCATCGCCAAATTACCTCATCCCAAAACCGTTAAGGGAGTTAGGAGTTTCCTAGGCCACGCGGGCTTTTATCGTCGCTTCATCAAAGATTTTTCAAAGATATCTCGACCCATTACACACCTCCTCGATAAAGATGCTCCTTTCGTCTTTAACGAAGACTGTGTTCGAGCCTTTGAAATTCTTAAAAGGAAACTAACCGAAGCTCCCATTCTTGTTGCTCCTAATTGGAACCTCCCCTTTGAACTACTGTGTGATGCAAGTGATTACGCTATTGGGTCCGTTTTGGGGCAACGTCATGATAAGCACTTCTTGCATATTCACTATGCTAGTAAGACAATGACCGAGGATCAACTTAAATACACCACAACAGGAAAAGAATTACTTGCCGTGGTGTATGCATTTGAGAAATTCTGACCTTATATCGTCTTGACCAAAAGCCTAGTGTATACGAACCATTCGACTATCAAGTACCTCTTTTCTAAGCTTGATGCAAAGCCAAGATTGCTTCGTTAGATTCTCCACCTACAAGAATTTGATGTCACCATAAAAGACAAAAAAGGAGCTGAGAATCTTGCGACCGATCACCTCTCTCGTTTGGAAGATCCTCACCAAAGTATGTAAGAGAACAAGAAAATCACCGAAACATTTCCTCTCGAGACACTTGGTGTAGTGAATTCCAAGGATGATTCTACTATCCTATGGTTTGCGGACATCGCAAATTACCATGCGGGCAACTTCATCATTAAGGGTATGACGACTCAACAAAAACGAAAATTCTTTCGTGACGTCAAGTTCTACTTTTGGGACGACCCTTATCTCTTTCGGACTTGTGCGGATCAAATTATTCGACGTTGTGTGTTTGGCACCGAAGCTACTAATATCCTTAGAGCTTGTCACGAGGGACCCACGGGTGGTCACCATGGTGCTAATCTCACGGAGAAGAAGGTCTTTGATGCCGGTTTCTTTTGGCCTACTATTTATCGAGATGCACATGCACTTGTCAAGTCGTGTGACTCATGCCAACTTCAAGGAAAAGCCTCACAAAACGATGAAATGCCACAAAATATCATCCAAGTGTGTGAGATCTTTGACGTATGGGGCATTGATTTTATGGGGCCGTAAAAACCCTAAAAACAACAATGGTGGCCGAAAAAAGAAAAAAAACAGCTCTTGTTAATCGATCTGTTTATTTTTAGGCTGCGTTGTTCTTGCGTTTTGTTTTTTAATTATAGGTTGGTATCGTGTTGTGTTTGTTCGTGTGTCTACTTGTGTCCTACACGATTGGTAATTTCGGTTTCGTGTCATCGCATTTAGGGTTTCTGATTGCAATTTAGTATTGGGGTTGGTCGGCTGACATTGGAATCTTTTTTAGGTTTGGTCGCCTGACATTTAAATACTTCCAAATAGTCATTTTGGTCGGCTGACATTGGATCATTAATTTGTTTTGGTCGACTGATTATTTATTGTGTTCTTGAACGTTAGTTAATATTAAGTGGGGTTTCGGTCGTTTCCAATTCATTGGTCGTTTGTCCCTTTGTGATCACGTGTCCTTGTTTATTGATTGTCCTTGTTTCACGACTAACAATTCTTTATATCACCTATATTGATTGTTGGTTGACATTGATTGATCATTGATTTTCGGCTGACAATACTTTATATCTCCTATATTGATTGTCGGTTGACATAGATTAATCATTTATTGTCTCCTTTATATTTAGGGTTGTGTGTCGCTATTAATTTCCTAGGTGTCGTTTTGTTTTGAATCTGGGTTTCGGTTATTGTTTGTTTTTACGGTAAAAAAAAAGTTACTGTTTGTTTAGGGTTTATTTTTCGTGGTTAGGGTTGTGTTTAATTGAACATGGATTCGAGCAATGAAAGTGATAAGCCATTGTTTACAGGTTGGAATGATAGGGATATGGTGTCTAATCTTAAGGTTTTAGTAACGTTAGAGGAGATATCCAATTTGTTTTCTATTCCTTTGAATACTGTGCGTGACATTGAAGTGTTTGCAAATGGTGTTAAGGCAAACAAATTTCCTAAATGGTCTACCTTACCTAAGGAGACTACTATGCTTTATTATGAAGTTTTGTGTGAACGCCATATGAATCTTACTAGCAAAACTTCTTCACTCAGTTCAGGTGGTTCGAGTGTGTACCCAGCACAAATGGCTAAGGAAACAGATGACTCTATTCCAAATGTTTCCTCTTCTTGTGATGTATCTTTGGACCTTGCAGCTAAGGCTGCAACCATTAATGGTATGCAACTGTGTAATCTACATGAGGTTTTGAAATTATTTGGTGTAACGATTTGCACGGTTGGTGATGCGGGTGAATTTATGCATGAATTAAGAATGAAGAAACATCTTTTGTGGGAATTGATCTCACATGACCGTGGTAAAGAAATTTTGGAGTTACTTTGCAAATTTGAAGCTGATATGGTTACGTCTACTAATGGAGGTATTAATGCAGTCTCTTCTTCGTTTAATTTTGATAATGTCTGTGAAGGGGTTAATATCTCTATTCCTAAGAAGGTTGTTGAAAAAGTAAATACTCGCTACCAAAACACTTTATATGGTTATTTTCTTGGTAAAAGGATTGCATTTCCTGTGGTTGAGTATTTTGCTAAGAATAACTGGGCAAAACATGGTCTTAAGCGTATCATGATGAATGAGAAAGGTTTTTTCTTTTTTCAATTTGGGTCTAGTGAGGGTCTTAATGCGGTTCTGGAAGGTGGTCCGTGGATGGTTCGTAATTCACCAATTTTTCTTAAGAAATGGACTATGAAAACGAATCTTCTAAAGGAGGAACTAACCCGTATTCCGGTATGGGTCAAGCTTCATGATGTCCCGCTACAGGTTTTTGAAGAGGAAGGTATTAGTTTAATTGCTTCGTTTCTTGGTAAGCTTATTATGATGGATAATTATACTGATAATATGTGCAAAGAGTCTTGGGGTCGTTGTAGTTTTGCTCGTTGTCTTATTGAGATGAATGCTGATTCGGAGTTTATAGATAACGTTACTATTGGTGTCCTTGATCTTGAAGGCTCTTGTTGTACTAAGGAATTAATTCGTGTTGAATACGAATGGAAACCCCCTAGATGTCATACTTGTAATATTTTTTGTCATGCCTTTGATTCTTGTCCAAAAAATGTCAACCCTAAAACGGTTGAAAATGTGACAACTCATGTTGATAATGATGGATTTCAACAAGTGCAAAGAAAGAGGAAGAAGTCTAAAGGTAATTTAGGGAATCAAGTTCCGAGAGGTGTTCCATTGAGCAAGGGTTTCCAAACAGGTAAGACGGTTGCATTTCGTCCAAAAAATCACTTGGATACTACAAGTACGAGTGGTAATAATAGTAGGAAGTTGAATACTAAATCTGGTCAGTTGCAGCAGTCTAGCAATCCTAATGGTCCGAACAAGGGTAAAGCTCAAATGAGTAGTGTTTCTACATCTAATAAATTTTCAACTTTGTCCATGCCTGGTATTGACGAAGGGGTTCAAGTAAGTGACGAAGATAATGAGTAGGAGGAGGGAGTCGAGGTCGTCTTTGATGAATCGGTGAATCTTCTCAACACTAATATTGGGGCAAGCACTCCAACTGGCTGATCCCATGTTGATATTTTATTATTTTCCTCGTAATTTCATGTTATCGTCTTGGTTTTTGTCTAGTTTATATATTTCCAGTATTCTAGACTAGTTAATGTTTATGGCCTGTCATAAACATTTTGTTTAACAAGCTGCCTGTAGCTTGCGGTTAATGTGGTATTTCAGCCACATTCCTTGTACTTCAACGCTTTTTTGGTTCTATTTACCGGGGTCATTGTTACCCTTTTACCAAAAAAGATTTTATGGGGCCGTTCCCATCATCTCGTGGTAATAAGTACATCCTTGTTGCCGTTGACTACCTATCCAAGTGGGTGGAAGCTAAGACTTTACCCACAAACGATGCTCGTGTGGTAGTCAAGTTTTTGAAGCAATTGTTCTCTCGGTTTGGAACCCCTCGTGCAATCATAAGCGATCGTGGAACCCATTTTTGTAATGACCAATTCGAAAAGGTTCTAAAGAAATATGAGGTTACACATCGGTTTTCTACGGCTTATCACCTACAAACGAGTGGGCAAGTCGTGGTTTCAAACCGAGATTTAAAGAGAATTTTAGAGAGGTCGACAGGAGAAAACCGACAATCTTGGTCGGATAAGTTAGAGGATGCTTTATGGGCCTTTCGTACCGCCTATAAGACGCCCATTGGGTGCACTCCTTATAAGCTTGTATATGGGAAGAATTGTCACTTGCCAATTGAACTCGAACACAAAGCTTATTGGGCCTTAAAGCATTGTAATGATGACATTGAGACCGCTGGAAAACACTGGAAAATGCAATTGAATGAATTAGATGAATTGAGGGACATTGCTTATAAAAATTCATTGATTTATAAAGAGAAAACCAAAAAGTTTCATGATTCTAAAATTAAAAACTGGGGTTTTTAACATTGGAGTTGAAGTGTTACTTTTTAACTCAAGATTGAAAATATTTTCCGGCAAGTTGAAATCCCGTTGGTCTGGACCATTCACCATTACCCAAGTGTTTCCTTATGGGACCATCGAGCTAGCTCAAAATGATGGTCCTAACTTTAAGGTGAATGGCCATAGGTTGAAGCACTACTTTGGTGGGGAAGTCCCTTCTTTGGACGACCACGACCAAGTCACCTTCCCCAATGATAATTAGTATTGAGGGGATCGAGTTGAGCTCAAGACTCGGTAATAAAAAATAAGGTTCCTCGTGGGGGAGATCCCATGCTTATCCATGTACATATTATGATTTCTAATGTAGCTTATGTGAGGGGATTTGTGCTCTTCCAACCTTTGTTTCGTGGTTGTTTGCGAATTGTGGTTTTTAGATGATCATCTTCACGATTGGAGCCTCTCGTGTTCGTTTTACGTAAGCACTCGATTGTTTGCTTTGAAGAATTTCTCGATATCTAATTGATATATCCTTTGATGTTCTAACCTTAGGTCTTTTAGCACACTTCATAAACGGCTATAGATTTCACGGTTCCATCCTTTCCATGCTAGATTAGGCATTCGACTTCATAGTATGGGGGTATCCTACCCTTAGACTCGAAACATTGAGGACAATGTTTAACTTTAGTATTGGGGGGGGGGGGGGGGGGTGAATAGATACTTGCCTTACCAAACCTTCACGCTTTTTCCGGCCAAAATAAATCTACAAATCGTATCTCTACCCCTTGCAATTAATTATGTGCTCGTTTATTTGTATTAGGGTTGTTTTTGTACAATCTTAGTTAGATCTTTGATGCCTTATTATTTGCTTGGTGGTATGCAACCGATTGGTGGTTTTGTTATGATTCAAGAAGGGGCGTGTCAACACCTTCATGTTCTGATCTGTGGTAAATCGTCTCAAATCAGTCAAAACCTAACCCTAAGTAATTAGGGTTTCGTTATTCTGTTTCATTCTTTAGGGTTTCAATGGCTGATTGTATTTATTAATCCACGCGTTCCTTATTTATCTTTCTGATAGATCAGGTTGTTGTGGATGGAGGTGGCTCGTATATTAAACCCGTTTAGGGTTTTATGGGGCTGCGTGATGGTTGTTTGTTCGTGCAGGTGACAGCGACACTGGGTAAACTCTTTTTAGGGTTTCTTGTGTATTGATTGAATCTTTAGGGCTCGTTGGTCATGGCTGGGAATCATGTGCATTTTGTTGTCATAGTTACCACTGGAGATATTGGTTATGAATTGGGTAACAGGGTCCTATCCGCTTAGGATGGTAACGAGCTTTACCTCGTTTTTGATCCATGGTAAATTATTTTGTAAGGGTTTGCTGCTTGATGACTTGAATCTTTGGCAAGATTCCTATGATTTCCTAGATCTGGTTCGTTTTGCATGGTTGCGTTGGGGTTTTGCATGGTCCGACCATGGGTATGTTGTTTTGGGGAGATCTGTAGTACATGTGCTGGTCACATGTTGGTATTGTGCCATGTCACGTGATGTGACTTTGATGGTAGTTAATTATTGCAATAATCACGGATGAGTTTTCCATACCAAAATTATCTTTCCTAAGATAAGATATTTATCTTAATGTGATTGATTGTGATCCCATATTCTGATTTTATGGGCATGGTAGTAGTGGTCTAGTACGTCTACATTGGAAGATGGGAAGATCAATTTTGATTTATAAGTTGAAAGCGACAGTATTGTAATTTATTTTATCATGTATGGTTTTCAACTTTTGTATTAGCATAAGAGTGGCATGTCACTCCTATCTAGGGTTGTTTTGGTTAGTGCACATTGTGTATATGTGCTGGTTGTAGCCTATGTAACGGGCCGTGATGTTAGGACTTCACCTACATCCGGTTGTACTTCAACGTTTTTTGGCGTAATATATTTTACCAGGGTTATTCCCCTTTACCCAAAAAAAAACCTTCACGCTTTCCAAAGTTTATCTTTTTGTTTATCGTTTTGTTGCAAATAAGGCTAAAAATGGCCAAATTTAAATTTTTTTCTCATGTTTTCATAAGTGTTAAAGACACGAATGTAGATTTTCCGATGGAGAGAATAAGAGTAATTTTTGACTCGACCATGCGTGTTGAGCACTTAGCTTCGATTCCTTAACTTTATATTAGGCTAAGTCTCTTAAATGAGGACGAGAAATGATAGAGTTAATTATAAGTTACTATGCTAAACGTAGAGTACTCGTATTCTTTCAAAAACTCATGTGTTCTAATTGTTTGCTTATTCTCCCTTCACTTGTATATATATTTTGCTAATAAGTATTGACTTAGCGGTTTAGTCTTGATTGTTGGTTTCTAGTCTTTTCTAGTAGCTTCCATGTAATTAAATTGGGAAAACATTAAGGTATCGTCAGCGTCACGGTTTTGAAGTATTGGCACCCCAAATAATCGAAAGCTTCACCCAATAATAGTTTTAAGTGCCCACTCACCTAAATCAAGCAAAAATTTCAAGCTCACAAGGCCGAAAAATCTATGCGAAAATTGAAAGTGAAAGCCTTAAACTTTGAAGCTTTAAACATCCAAAATTCGCTTTAGCGTGAGGATATATGTCTTTGGCCATAATAAACACCTCATAGAGAGGTTAAATAAAAGGCAAGGCAAGACCGAAGTCATAATAAAAGCTCCATGGCGGAGTTGAATAAAATATGGAGCTAAACCTATGATAATTAGGCCCATGGGGCGTGTAAAAGTCTTGGTAATAAGTTTCATGTTCAATACCGTTATAAAACCGTGTTTATCGATCCTTCTTGTTGAATTAATTTTTTGAAATCGTTGTCTATTAGGAGAGGTTATTAATTCGATGGTCTTGGTTACACCGTTATGACTCTATTTTTGGACCTTAATCTCTATCATCGCACAAGTAAAAAATGTATCATCATGATCATTCAAGACAAAAATAAAATATAGGAGATACCACCTAGGATTAAGGGAGTCTAAGTACGTGATTAGGGCATATGAGTAGTGTTAGCATTACTAACTTATAATGACAATGATCTCGTTACACGCGAATCGAGGACGACGAAATTATTTCTAACGAAGCATTCACGTGTTCATGTTCTATGATCCTAAACGTCCCATTTTGGGATGAAAATTATACATTATGTCTAAAACGCAAGTAGTAGTGTAGTAAGTTTACGTTTCAATAAAAGTCGATAAAAAATGAATTTTGGTGATGCTAAGATACTTTATTCTAGCATTGCGTGAGGGCACGACAATGGCTTAGTATGGGGGAGTGATGAGACTGCTTTTATACAAAGTCTCATCGTCCAAAACGGGCTTAAAATGATGAAAATATCATAAAAGTTCCAAATATATGCTTGTGTTTGCTCAATGTGTATTTTAGGTACGGATATCGAGAAAATGACAAAAGATCACAAAAATCAATCAAAAACGAACACGGGAAAAGAAGCCGCACAATGAACCGAACCCAAGTGTTGAATTTCCAAGAAAAGTCCTTAAAGAATTGAAGATTGTACAAGAAGGGTCCTTCATCATTGAAGAATTGACACTTTATACCCTTGTATATTCATAATTACAAGTTTGGTCCCTAAAGTTTGTGAAAGTTAGAAAAAGGACCCTCAACTTTGAAAAATTGGCAAGATTGGTCCCTACAAAATGAAGACTTGTCACTTTTAGTCCTCCATAAAGTCAAAGATACAAGAGAAGACCCTAAACTATGAAGACATGTCAATAATGGCCCTTCAAAGATCAAGAAATTACAAATCAAGTCCTTTAAAATACCTTTGGAAAGTTTTTGTGGCCAAAATGCAAAAACTAAAACTTGTTTTACAAAGGACATGCAAAAGAAATATACCAAAACTGCATTCACACACATCTTGGAAAATGAGGGACCAAAGCTGGGAGACAACAAAACTTACCTAGACCTATCGCGTGTTGCCACCTCACCCCGCTAACACAATCCACCAATCACATCTTCCCTTCCCCTACCTCACACCCCACTATCAGTTTATAACTAATTATTAATTAGTTTTAAATTTGGATCCTTAACACTAATCCAAACCCCTAATCAGATCAAACTCGCCACTATTCATCACATAAACCCTAATATAATTACCCTACCTAATCAAAGGGTTATTGGTTAATTGTCTCCAGATCGATGATTTAACATACAATAAACAAAACCCAACCTTCACTTTAGGTCCCCTAGCTACGTGGCCACACCAACCCTCCCCTGCACCTTTTTGAAGACGAAGACAAAATAGCGCCAGTGGATAAATCCATAAATAAATCACAAAAATAGAATAAGAAGTAAAAACAACCCTAGTTTCAACAATGGCGGCCAGAATTCTTCTCCTTTCCTTCTGATCGTTTAATTCATTCTTTTTTATTCGTGATCCCTTATAACATCCGTGTTTTATTGATTAATCCTAGGATTACTCTGATATAACATGTTTTTTATTAGGTTGGTCGTCTAATTTGTGGTGGTTGTTCGTTTTTTTTTTGTTTTTTTAGGGTTCTTGCTGTCGGTTTTGTCTCTTTTTTCTAATTGATCTTATGATAGTCGGTTAGACCTCTTCATGTGTTATTAATTCCCACTTTTGTGTGGTTTCGTTCAAGCTATACGTGGAGTTTGGTGTTGTCTGTTCTGAGTGTTCGTGGTGTTTAGGGTTTTTTTTTATTTTAGGGTTTTTTTAGGGTTTCAGTTTTATGTCTAATATTGGATCTGTTGATGTGGATGCTTAAAAAGCAAGAATGTCTTCGCTGTTGCATCAAAGCGGTCTGGGGGAGCGTAGGGCTGTTAGGGGTAATCCCTCGAATGTTTCAGCTAGTCTTGAAGTTCAATGATCACTTCCTATTAGGGCTCCTAATAACAGTTCAAGGGGTTCGCATGGGGCTGCCACGAGTGGGGCTTTAGAAAGTACTGATCATGGGGTTTGGGGCAGTCAAGGGGATAGGAATTCGTCTCAGAATGCTAGTGCCAGACCTGATAGTGATATGGTTGGGGATGGGGGTCAAGTTTCTGGTTTGCTGAATACGATGGAGATACTTGATGGGACAGAAGTAAGGGGAGCGAGCTCGCTTCCTGAATGTTTAGTCGGTACTGATGGTCAGATTAACACATCGTCGCCTTATTCTAGTCAAGATGACATGTTTGTTCAACCAGCAACAGTTCATAGTACTTATGCGGATGCTGCAGGTGGACAACGGAAGACTGATAAGGCGGGTGAGTCTAAATTTCGTGCCTTACAGGTTGATAATGTTTATGAACGGGTTGATGTATCGATACCTTTTTCTATTGTTGAAAATGTTAGTGCTCGTTTTGAGAATACCTTGTGTGGATACTTTATTGGTAAGCGCATTGCGTTTCCGGTGGTTGAATATTTTGTACGTAACAATTGGGCGAAGCATGGTCTCAAGCGGGTAATGTTGAATTCAAAGGGCTTCTTTTTCTTTAAATTTGACTAAAGTGCTGGTCTTTCGGCTGTTTTGGAAGGGGGTCCTTGGATGATTAAAAATAGTCCTATTATTTTGAAGCAATGGTCGGTAAATTCCAGTTTATCCAAAGATGAGCTGACTCGTGTTCTTATATGGGTGAAGCTTCATGATGTCCCGTTGCAGGTCTTTTCGGAAGATGGGATAAGTATTCTTGCTACAAAGATTGGTACTCCTATTATGCTCGATTCTTTCACTAGTGCCATGTGTGCGGATTCGTGGGGTAGAAGCAGTTTTGCGAGATGTTTGATTGAGATTGATTCGAATGTGGAGCTGAAGGAGTCTATTAAGGTGGGTATTCCTATTGATGGAGGGTTAAGACACATAGTGGAGAGCATTCGGCTTGAATATGAATGGCGACCACCAAGGTGTGATGTTTGCAAGATGTTTGGCCATAATAATGAGGAGTGTCCTAATAAAGTAGTTACTGAACTGCCTAAGAGTGTGGATCTTAATGAGGGTTTTCAACAAGTTACTAAGCGCAGGCGCAATAATAATCGCTCTAACAAGGGGAATGTGGCTATGGGTGTTTCCGTTCCGAAGAATTTTCAGTATGTGCCTAAGAAATCAGTTAGCCGTAATGAGGTGGGAACTAGCTCTGATCGTTTTAATGGTCAGGCTACAAGTAAGCCGTCTAATGATGGGACAGTGGGTGTTGGTTCTACTCAGCCTTTGTCTAAGGCGAATGGTAAGGCAGTGATGAATTCGGGAGATGACTCACATATTTCACGTGGGGGTAAGGACTCTTCTAATATCCATAATATCTCTGTTTCTAATTCTTTTAATCTTTTAGATCCCCATAACAGGGATGATGTTGATGGGAACTTGGATGACGATGATGAGGTGGAGAATATTTATGATGAATCTGTGAATCTTGTTTCAAGTTCTACTCTAGGGGCAAGCACTCCTGCTATTGATGTTCTCAATGTTTAGTATCGCTTCATGGAATATAAGGGGCTTGAACCGATCCCCTAAACAGAAGGAGGTTAAGCAGGTTGTGAATGAAAACAATTTAAGTGTTTGTGCTATTTTAGAATCTCATGTGGATGCTACTAGTGTGTATGATAAGTGTCGGAAAATTTGCCAACAATGGAAATGGACTTCTAATGGAGGTTTGTGTCCTAAGGGGTCTCGTATTATTATCGGTTGGAATGATGCTGTTGTTGATATTATGGTTATGGCGCAAACTACCCAAATTATGCACTGTCAGATTAATATTCGTGCTGATGGGAAGACTATTTTTTGCTCCTTTATATATGCTGCTAACTATTATGTTGATCGGCGCTCTCTTTGGGCTGATTTGGTTGCACATGCTTACCTTATGCGTGATAAACCATGGATTCTTCTTGGTGATTTCAATGTGGCGCTGAATTTAGAAGATCATTCGTGTGGGGGTATGAGCCTACAATTGCCATGCGTGAGTTTAAAGATTGTGTTCAAAATATGGAGGTTTCGGATGTTAATGCTACTGGTTTGCACTTCACTTGGAATCAAAAGCCGAAGGGGAGTGATGGTATTCTTAAGAAGATAGATCAGATTATGAGCAATCTCCCGTATATGGATGAATTCCTAGGTTCTTTTGCTATATTTCAACCTTACAGGATTTCTGATAATGCTCCTTGTGTTTTGCGTATTCCTAAGGTTAGTAAGCCGCGGCCTAAGCCATTTAAATTCACGAACTTTTTGGTTTATAAAGAGGGTTTTTCTACGGTTGTATCTAATGGTTGGATGGTTAATGTTGAGGGTTGTGCTATGTTTAGAGTGGTTAAACGTTTGAAGGGGTTAAAGTCCCCTTTGCGTAAACTTTTGTATGAGCATGGAAACCTTCATGAAAGAGTGAACAGGTTGCGTGCCGAGCTTGATGAGGCTCAAAAGGCGGTAGATCGTAATCCTTCAAGTGTGGAGTTGAGGGAGGATCATGCACATTATTTACTTGCTTTTAAGGAAGCCTCTCTTGATGAAGAAAGATTTTTAAGGCAGAAATCTAAAACTTAGTGGCTGGAAGCGGGTGATGCTAATACTGCGTACTTTCATCGTATTGTAAAAAGTAAGTGTGCGCGTAATCGGATTGAAATGGTTCGTGATCTATTTGATGTTTGTCATGAGGGGAATGTTGTTGCTGCTGCGTTCGTTTCACATTATGAGCAGTTCCTGGGTGTTGAAGGTGGGACCAGCCCACTTGATGGTCATGGTCTTTTCACTAGGGTTCTTGATGGCCAAAGAGCTTTGTCTATGATCTGTGATGTTTCTGATGATGAGATTAAGAGTGCATTATTTTCTATGGCCGATGATAAGGCCCCCGGACATGATGGTTTTACTTCTGCTTTCTTTAAGAAGTCGTGGGACATTGTTGGAGGTGATGTGACATGTGCTGTTCGAGAATTTTTTACTAATGGTAAGCTTCTTAAGGAAATCAATCATACTATCATTGCCCTTATCCCTAAGGTGTCTACGCCTGCGAAAATCACAGATTATCGTCCTATTTCCTGCTGTAATGTTCTATTTAAATGCATTAGTAAGATTATTGCTAATCGTATTAAGGAGGATTTGGGTGATCTTGTGAGTATTAATCAATCTGCGTTTATGCCGGGACGGAGAATCTCGGATAATATATTGCTTACTCAGGAACTTATGCGTGGATATCATCGGTCAGCTGGCCTCCCTCGGGTTTCTTTTAAGGTCGACATCCAAAAAGCTTATGATACTGTGGATTGGGGCTTCCTTCGGTCTATTCTTGTCGGGTTTGGTTTTCATCATATTATGGTTGAGTGGATCATGACGTGTGTCACCACCACTTCTTATTCTATATGCATTAACGGGGAGTTGTTTGGTTGGTTTAAGGGTACGAGAGGGTTGCGGCAAGGGGATCCTTTATCGCCTTACTTGTTTACTCTTGTGATGGAAGCTTTAACGCTTATTCTGCGGAAACGGGTGAGGTCTATGGAAGATTTTCAGTATCACCATCTTTGTGAGAAAAATCGCATTATTAATCTGTGTTTTGCTGATGATCTTTTCTTGTTTGCCCGTGGTTACCTTGAATCGGTTCGTCTAATTATGGATGCTTTGGATGAGTTCAAGAATGTCTCGGGTCTTGTGCCTAGTATCCCGAAGAGTACTGCTTTTTTCTGTAATGTCCCGATTCATGTGAAGAATAGCATTCTTACTTTGCTGCCTTTTTTTGAAGGTATGTTGCCTGTTCGGTATCTTGGTGTTCCGCTTATTTCTTCCAGGTTGCTTTATCGTGATTGTAAGGTGTTAGTGGAGAAACTTGAGGGGAGAGTTAATGATTGGTGGAATAAATACCTCTCCTTGGCTGGCCGGATTCAACTTATTAGATCAGTTTTATCGTCTATGCATATTTACTGGGCCTCTGTTTTCATTCTGCCTGCTCGGGTCATTCTTGAGTTGGAGCAGCTCCTACGTGGGTTTTTATGGTGTCATGGTGAGCTGAAAAGGGGTAAGGCTAAAGTTGCGTGGGTTGATGTGTGTTTGCCTCAACGTGAAGGGGGATTGGGAATTCGTAGGCTTGATGATTTTAAAACTGCCCTTATGACGACGCATATTTGGAGTCTCTTGACTAAGAAGGAATCGTTGTGGGTCCAGTGGGTTCATTCTTATAAGCTTAACGGTCGAAATTTTTGGGATGTTCCTTGTCTTGGTGATACGAGTTGGGGCTGGAGGAAGCTTCTGTTTATTCGTTCCCGTGTTAGGTCGTTTGTTTGGCATAAGATCTTCAATGGTAGGTCTACTTCTATGTGGTTTGATAGGTGGGATCCCATCTGTCCTATCCGTGATGTGTTGACTGTTCGTAATATTGTTCGTTCGGTTTTTTCACTTACGGATTCGGTTAGTGATCTTATACTTAATGGTGCTTGGAAATGGCCGGCTGATTGGGCTGATCGGTTTCCTCATGTTGTTGCTATACCAGTTCCGGATATTCATGAGAATCAACCTGATGTCATGATGTGGCGTGATAGACATGGTGTTTTTCAACATTTTTCGGTGGCTTGTGTTTGGAACACTATTCGTGCTAGTGCGGCTGATGTGGGTTGGTATAATATTGTTTGGTTTGCGCATTGTATTCCTCGGCATGCGGTGCACCTTTGGTTGGTTATTAATCAAAAGTTGAAGACACAAGATAGGCTGAAGCAATGGGATGTCGGCCCTAGTGTTGACTTAAACCTGCTAAAATGCCCCTTGTGTAATATGATTCAGGACTCTCATTCGCACTTGTTCTTTGAATGTACTTTTCCGCTGCAGGTTTGGTGTAAAGTTCGTGCTATGGCTAGAATGGAAACTCTTCCAACTTCGTTGGCTGATATCATTTCGGTCCTTATTCCCATTTCTAAGGGCCGTAATGCTTTTAGTATTATTGCTCGGATTATGGTAGCGGCTAGTTCCTATTTCATTTGGATGGAGCGGAATTCTAGATTATTCAAGAAGACCTCATTGACGGTTGATCAACTTGCTCTAATTATTTGTGATACTGTTCGGCTAAAGCTCGTTACGTTCAAATTCAAGAAGATGTCGAATCGATCCTCTTCTCTTCTGGATCGATGGAAGCTTCCTCGTGTTTGTTTTAATCATCATGGTAATGCAACGTGAGGGTCGTACTCTTTGTTCCTTTTTGAGGTTTTTCCCACAGGGTTTTTCTCGAAAAGGTTTTTTAAGGAGGCGACCTCATACGGATTCTTTGCTTCCTTTGTGCTGTTGTTGGAGTGGCGGGATGTTTGCCTTGTTCCAAGACTTCCTCTTGCTGTTTATTCCTCATTGGTGGTTCAAGAAATATAGAGGCTTTTGTTTTTGTTTTGGTTGATAGGTGTTGTGTGGTTATGGCATGTCATACACACTAGTTTATCAAGCTTTTTTGCATGAGGTTAATGTGGTATCTCAGCCAAATTCCATTTGTACTTAAATGTTTTTTTGGTTAATATATTTACCGGGTTTAAACCCTTTACCAAAAAAAAATAGCGCCAGTGGATCAACGACTTAGAACTTGTGCTTTGTTCCTAAGCTACATTGAACGTCCAAGATCATCTCTACAAAGCTGGCATCACATGTTTCCTCACAAACGTCTAAGATTGACCAAAGTGGAATTCAAACTTCAAGGGCAATTCTGGAAACTTAGCAACTAGGGTTTTTAGTATTTCAAGCATGTAAACTGATGAGATGGCATTTATACATGATCTCATCGTTCTTTTCGGGCTTTGAATGCATAAAATGTCATAAATATATCATATATATGCTTGTGTTTGTTACTTGTGTATTTTACGTATGGATATCGTGAAAAAGACCAAAGATCACAAGAAACAAGGAAAAACGAACACGAGAAACGAAGCCGCACAATGAACCGGGCCCTAGTTATGATTTTTCAAAGAAAAGACCTTGAAGTATTGAAGATGTTCAAGAATGACCCCTCATCAATGAAAAAATGGCACGTAATACCCGTGTATATTGATAATTACAACTTTGGTCCGTTAAGTTTGTCAAAATTACAAAAAGGTCCCTCAACTTTGATGAATTGGCAAGTTTAGTCCCTCAAGATTGAAGATTTGTCAACAATGGTCCTCCATAATGTCAAACACACAAAGAAGACCTTAAAAGATCAAGAATGTACATGATCAGTCCTTCAAATATCAAAAAATGGCAAAACAAGTCCTTATTAATCCTTGTTATAAAGTTTTGTGGCCAAAGTATAAAAAACCAAACTTTCATAACAAAGGAAAACGTTTTCATGGCTGAATAAACCTTGTTTACAACATTTTCCAAAAGACAAGGACCAAAAGTGGGCAACTGAAACATTCAAAAAAGAATTGAGCCAAACACTTTACCTTTCCTACAAAAACAGATCAAACCATTTTACTATTCACCATCACCCCCAGTTACTATCTCACTTAAAACAAAGGGTAAATAAAAATTACCCTAACCCATGTTTGATTAACCATCTCAAGCTTCCATCCCACACTTAAAATCACACGTCCCATCACTATGGACCCCACCCATTCAACCTTCAGCCAATGAGAGGACGACTTCCTCTCCAAGAAATACTAGGTAGCTCAATCAACAGCCCACACCTCATACTTGGTCCCGAAGGCATAAAATGAACGCCCAAGATCATTTTGGACAACTCATCACTCAAAGACATTCTAAGGAATTTCTGGAAATCATTAGCTAGGGTTTATGCATTCTAGAATAGTCTATTAGCACTATAAAAGGAGACCTCAGCCTGTGAGAGTCCCTTTGTTCCATTTTCTAGGCTTCTACTTGTAATTCCTTTCATATCAATCTAAGTTTGAGTATTTTGCTTTTATGCAATTGTAATTCCTTTATATTGAATAAAGTTGGTGTTAGTTGCTTGAATCCGTGTTCCACAATCATATTGAAGTTGTTTTGTTGGTTATTTTTGATACGTTTGATTTTGTTAAGGTTTCAAAGTTTTTCAAAAAGGTTTTTGAAAGCAGTTTTGATCCAAGGATTCAAGGCTTTACCAGTTGAAGCCCTTGGATCCTAGGTGTTTAGATCCACTCACTGGCTACCCAAGCCCTTAGTTCTTGAGTGGTTAGCTTGGATTTTTATTGGAAAAGATTTTACAAGTGTTTGAAAGGTGGTTAATACCCCTGCTGTTTTGATATACCCCTGCTTGCATTATAACTTGTACTAACCCCTAACCAAAAGCCTTAAGCTCTTTCAAGCTTGATAACACCACGCTTGTGAAGGGTTCTAAGCCTTTGGATAGGCTGTTTTCTCTATTGTGTTGAAGATCTATTGATACAAGGTCTTGGTTCAGCTGTTGAACCATCAGCAGACCTTCCCCTTTGTTCAAGGACCTTGGTCATTCTCTAGTTGTTAAGAGTGGTCCAAGGAGCATTGCTGAATCCTCCTAGGAAGTTGTGGAGGATAGGTGCACCCTCTATTCCCTTTTCTCTTTTATAAATTTTGGTTTAATATCTCCTATGTTATTTGCTAAGTGTTTTTGAGTTCTTGTGGTTGAATTGTTAGTTTTATTGTTTACATCTGTTTGTTGTCATCTCATAGACCTCTAGGATCCATAAAATAAGTAGGTCATTTGTAAAAACAAAAAGTTTGTTTGAAAAAGGACTAAAACATGTATGTTTGAGATTTTGGGATCAAAAGGCCTTGTGGCCTCGTGCCCTTGGTTCTTAGGGTTTTTCTACTATAAACAAGTCATTTGTAAACTGATTTGGTCATTGGTTAAGTTTCATAAAGTGGGGAAAAGGTTTTGCAAGTTTTTGGAAAAATCAGTCTAAGTGTTTTGAAATTGGTCAAACACATCAGAAGCCAAAAAATCTTTGTTTGTTGGATTCAGAGTCTGATTTTTGGTTTGGGAAGAGTTTTTTTGGTGTGTTATCTGTGCTATATCTGTTTGTTAACTTTTGGTGGTTTATTGAGTGAGATATAGCTTATAGAAGTTGACTGAATTGGTCATTTGCATCAGCAAAGTGACCACCTCTATTTTCCTTTGCATTTGGTTAACTAGTGCTTGCCCTGCTATCTATTTGCTTGTTATTATTATTTTGCTTCTTGTGAACCTGTTTTGATTGTTGGATTGCTTATTTGAAGGCTGATAAGCTAACTGGCTTATTGGCTATTATTTGCCAAAACTGAAATCAATTTGGCTAACTGGCCTCTTTGATTCAAAGGATTCAGCCTTGATTCCTTCACAAAGGTTGCTCAAAACAAGCTCATAAGCAAGTCCTGACAATTTGGTAACATTTGGTGCACTTTGACTTTTGGTCAAATAAACTCAATTTGGCTTATTTTTCAGTTCTGCTTATCGGTACATGCAACAACTTAGTTTTTGTGATAGGTGTCATTTTTCTAAGCTTATTATCATATCTGGAAGGTTTCAACTTAACTGGTTAAGGTTTTGCTAGAAAACTAGCTTATTTGGCTTTTTTAGTGTGCTTATTTGCTTCTACAGCTTATTTCACTTGGCTTTTTGGGATTTTTCTTGTTGATTATTCTTAGTTAGGTTATTTATGAGCTTTTGCAAAAATAATCAGCTTTGGGTAAAGGGGAAAAGACCCCGGTAAAATATATTTCCAAAAGTGTTGAAGTACAATGGAATGTAGCTGCAATGCTACATTAACCTCAAGCAAAGCTTGAACAACCACTAAATCATATGACATGCCATATGATCCTACTACACAATTACAAAACAAATAACACCAATAGGAAAAAACCACCTAAAGGTGCATGAACAATGAAAATAAAATGACATCAAGGCTAACACTTAGAGCGAACATCAGGCTGACGAGCACCATGTCGATCATCAATCGATATGACTAAAGAATCAGCTTTTGAAACCCTCTAGAACTCAAACCCAACTATTTTGTTGTTTTGTGAAAAAGTACTTTGCTTATTTTTGGCTTATTTGTTGAGCTTTTTCAAAATTTCTTTTTACAAACTGCTTTATAATCACAAAAGAAGAATGTGTGTTGAATTAGAGCTTATGGCATCAACTTATAGCTTATTGGGCTTATTGGCCCAATAAGAATAAGCTGTGTGACATTTAAGCTATGATAAGCACATTTTCAGCTTTTGGGCCTTTATAGTTTTTTTGCTTAAAATTGAATTTAAGCTAGTCTGGTGAATTTGGGCTTATTTGGTTAAGTTTGATTTTTATTGGGCTAAAAAGCCCATTAAGGGGTCTGTTTTTGTTTTTAGCCCATTTGGGGGCCCAATAGGGGTATTATGATAATTTCAACTTCATTTTCTGTTTAATTAGGTTAAAATAAACTAGTTTGCAAGTTTTTAGAATTTTTTTATAGTTTTACAAATTGAAAAATCCTTATTTGGGCTTTTTATTAATTATATGATTTTTAGGGCTTTGATTAGCATTAAAAAATAAATATTAACTAAATAATAGGTTTGGAAAAGGTTTGATCATTTGTAAACCTTAATTGGATTTTTAAGAATTTTTGATAATTTTTAGGAATTTTTAGTGCAAGTTTTTATTTTGTCTATTTTTACGATTTTACGTTTTGTCGTCGTAGTATAATTTTATCGTATCTGTCATTCTCTTTTCTCATCTTTTCTTTCTCAAAATATTAATCCAAAATATTACAAGTTTTTCACACACAATAAACCTCCTTGGGAAACGAACTTTTCACACAACATTAAGGGTCATTAGTGCTTGATTTTCATTAATCGACACTTAATACTTACCGCATTTACGCCTTTTTCCTAAAAGACGTATTTTACCTACAATCATTTTGGCGCCGCTGCTGGCGAGGTGAGTTGTGATTAATTTGGACCATTTTGTTTTTAATATATTAACCATAAATAGTATTGTGTTAATTAGAACTCTATTAACACGTATTATCGGTTTTTCGTTTTCTTTGTGAATTATTATTACTATATTGTATATGTATCACAATTAATCCAAAATATCTCCAAAAGTGTGAAAGCATAACCTCAATTGGGATTTGATCTCCTAATTATTGTATTCGAATCTCAAACAAAAAGAAAAAGGCAAAAATAGATAAATACTTTCTATTAGCTCGATTTTGAAAAATACGAACTTTAAGGTAAATAGATAGGCAACATGCTATAAAAGGCAGTTAAAGGGAAGCTAGGTACTTAAGTGTTTCGCGCCACCTCATTCCCCCCGTTCACTTGTGAGTATTTGATCTTGAAAGCTATCAAGGGTTTTGCCGCCCAAAGTATTATTACGTATCATATTTATTTGCTTGGTTTCTTGTGATTAAACCCTCTTGAATGTTTTGGTTTTCAACCAACGTTCTAAAGTCAATCGAAGGCCTTCACTCCACGTGATCGTTTTCATTATTTGAGGCTCCTTTAATCAAGAGTTTGATTCAAGGAGAGATTGGTAGATTATTGTCTACATAATACACACAAAATCCAAAAAAATTAAAAACAATCAAAAACACAAAAAAGTGAAAATTCACAAAAACCCCAAAAGAATCTTCTTTGCTTAACTCCACGTTCTACGTCACGTTTATGCAAAATCGTAATCAAGCAAAACGAGCTCGTAAACGTCGTCAAAAGGAAGGAAATCAAGATCCTTTGATTGAAGAAGAACCTCCAATTGTCGAACCCGTTGTAGAACCAATAGTCACTATGGCTAATCGTACTATGATGGAGTTGCTTCAAGCACCCACCGAGGGTTTTGGAGAAGCTATTGTGATTCCCGCCATCCTTGTGGAAAATTTGGAGATCAAGATGGGTTTAATGTCGATGCTACAAGCAAACAAGTTTCGGACATGAAAAAGACAACCCACATTATCACATAAGGAATTTCAATAGTCTCACCGCAACGAGCAAGTTTAAGGATGTTCCACATGACGTCATTAAGATGATGTTGTTTCCATACTCGTTAGATAGGCCCGCAAAAATTTGGCTCGAGAAAGAACCGCCAAATTCGATTTTGACATGGGGTGATGTCATCTCTAAGTTTGTGAACCAATTTTTCCCGCCATCTAAGACGACACATTTGAAAAATGAGATTTCAAGGTTTACGCAAAGATCTAATGAAATTTTTTCAATGGCATGGGAACGATTTAAGGAAATGTTATATGAATGTCCTCACCATGATTTTTCCGAATTGCATCAAATTGATACTTTTCATAATGGGCTTAACAATCACGAACAAGACTATTTGAATGCCGCCGCGGGTGGTAATTTTTTCTGCAAAACGACCAATGAAGCTTTAAAGATTATCGAGAATAGATTTAAGGTTTATTACCCTCGTAACACACCGAGTGTTGCCACTATGGGTTCGTCGTCATCGTCTCGTAACATAAATGCCTTACATGATGAAGCAAATGAGGAAAATCAGTTTTTCGATAGATTTTCGACGCTTATAACTCATTGGAAAGCACAAGATGCTTTGAATTCCGCATTGGTTAAAGCGGTTGAAAAGAGTTGTATATCTTGTGGTGGAGTTCATGATTTTTCCAAGTGCATTACCGCCGGTGGTAACACTTCGAGTGCTTACGTAGCAACGGAAACTTACAACCAAAACGGCCAGGGTTCCCACCCAAATCAAGCTCCCCAAAATCAAAATGTTAACAATTATCGAAACAACAATCAAAGTGGTGGTTATCAAGGCAAACAACGTAACTATAACAAGGGTAATTACCAAAGTGGGAACAATGGGCAAGTGCAAAATCAAAACCAAAACCGTGATTTTCAAAATACTACACAAGGTTTTCAAAATGCTCACACTAAAAATCTTCAAGGAGAATTTTTGGATTATGCTAAAGCAAATGATGCTAAGTGTGATAACATGCAACGAGAAATGATTAGCTTAAGATCCGATTTGAAAAACGAGCTTAAAAACGAACTTGCTAATGAATTGAAAACTCATGCAAATAAAATGGAAGGAAAGGTTCAACGTCTTCAACAAAATTAACAAAAGATGGAACAAGGTCAACATGAGATTAAGCAAGAGTTGTTAAAAGCGGATAAAAGGCAATCAAAATTTGAAGATCGAATGGATAGTATTTTTGAAGCTATCATGTGTAAACCCTCTTCCTCGGTCTTCCTAGTGATACCATTGCAAACCCGAAGGAAGAAATGAAGGTTATTACTCCTCGTAGTGGTAAAACTTTCAAAGAAACAATTTCTCGTCCTAGTACTTATAAGGAGAAGGAAATCGAGAAAGAACCCGAGGTGATGGTTGAAAAGGAGCATATTACAAGCCCACGAAGTACCGCTCAAACCACACCTACGGTTGAACCAATACCAATTGTGGAACCCGAGATTCCAAGGCCGATGCCTATGCCCAACCCACACCACCCTTACTTTACCTATCGATACGAAACAAGGAGAAGTTTCAAGAACGTAATAAACAACAAATTGAGATTTTTATCATAATGTTTCAACAAGTACATTTTAATGTGAGTTTAGCCGATGCGTTGTTATACATGCCTTGTTTCGCTTCCACTTTTCAGGGTATGATGAACAATAAGGAGAAGCTTTCAAAGCTATCTAATTGTTCTTCGGTTTATCTTAACCGAATACCAGAAAACGTTGGTGACCCCGGGAAGTTTCTCATTCCTTGTAATATTCAAGAAATGGAAGGATGCCTTGCCTTGACCGATCTTGGCGCGAGCATTAATTTGATGCCTTTTTCCATGTGGAAATCGCTATCACTTCCGGCTCTTACTCCATCGAAAATGTCAATCGAGATGGCCGATCATTCTACGATTCTCGCATGTGGAGTAGCCGAAGACGTTTTCGTGAAAGTGGGGAAGTTCTACTATCCCCTTGATTTTATCGTAGTAGACATCCCCATGGATCCTCAAGTTCCCCTAATTTTAGGTCTTCCATTTTTAGATACCTCAAAATCGATCATTGATGTGCATTCTATAAAAATCACTTTGCGATTCAACGAGGAGGAACTTGTTATAAACGCGACTCAAAACTCTACACCTTCTCATGTTTGTGCAATCGCTACCATCAACCAGATTGACTTAGCCGATGTAGTTTAGGATGAGTTTTCACAAGAAGTGTTAGGTTTTTCTGATAGTTCGTCAAGTGGCAATCCCACTATTATGGATCAGATTCTTGCTAATTCTACACCAAATCTCACTCCATTCCAAGGAGGCGATTTTATTTTGAATGAAATCGACAATGAAGATGAGGTGATTATTGGTAATGATACTCTTATTCCACCATTTCTTCAGCCGATGGAAGTTATGAGTGTTGAACAAAAATCATCAATCGAGGATCCGCCAATCCTTGAATTAAAAGATCTTCCACCTCACCTCGAATACGCATTATTGGAAGGTGATGACAAGTTATCGATTATTATTGCGAAAGATCTTTCCAATGATGAAAAAACCGCACTTTTGACAATTCTTAAAGCTCACAAAGGGGCAATTGCGTGGAAAATTTCCGACATTAAGGGTATTGACCCAAAATTTTGTAGTCACAAGATTTTAATGGAGGAGGACTACAAACCCGCAATTCAAAGTTAAAGAAGGGTAAACCCCTAAATTCACGATGTCATCAAAAAGGTGGTCTTAAAACTTCTTGACGCGGGAATGATTTATCCTATCTCAGATAGCCCATGGGTGAGCCCAATCCATTGTGTCCCTAAGAAGGGAGGAATGACCGTTGTGCCTAATGAAAACAAAGAGTTAATTCCCACTCGTGTTGTGACCGGTTGGAGGGTGTGTATTGACTACCGAAAGTTAAATAACACCACTCGTAAAGACCACTTTTCCTTGCCCTTCATGGATCAAATGTTGGAGCGACTTGCGGGAAATAACTTCTATTGCTTTTTAGATGGTTTTACCGGTTACTTTCAAATCCCTATCGACCCTCGTGATCAAGAGAAAACTACGTTTACGTGTCCATATGGAACGTTTGCTTATTGTAGAATGCCATTCGGACTTTGTAATGCACCGGGAACGTTTCAACGGTGTATGATGGCTATTTTTCATGATATGATCGAGAAGTCGATGGAAGTATTCATGGATGACTTTTTGGTGTTTGGTGATTCGTTCACGTCGTGTTTATCCAATCTCAAGAAAATGTTAAAACGTTGTGAAGAAACCAACCTTATGCTTAATTGGAAAACATGTCATTTTATGTGTAAACAAGGATTCGTCTTAGGGCACAAGGTCTCGAAAGCGGGGATTGAGGTAAATAAAGCTAAGACGTCATCGCCAAATTAACTCATCCCAAAACCATTAAGGGAGTTAGGAGTTTCCTAGGCCACGCGGGCTTTTATCGTCGTTTCATCAAAGACTTTTAAAAAATTACTCAACCTATGACACACTTTCTTGAGAAGGATGCTCCTTGAAAGTCCCTTAATATGACAATCTATAACTCTTATAACCACGAAAAATACAATGAAATACTTTTCAAACGCGTAATGCTTTATTAACTGTTATAAACAAAGCATTACAAAATGCTATGAATACACTCGTTGAATGACAACAAGAAATGAACCCTAGAACAAGTAAACTAGATTCGAGACTCAAGTTTACAAGGGAACCAATGAGACGCTGGTGGACAGCTGAGGGCTCAGCGGTTCCAAGGTGAGAAAGAACTTAGATAAATTATCCAAGCATAAGGGTTGATTTAATTCTCCTTTCTCACTCCTATTTATAGTTGTACGGGGTTGCTTCCTTAGTGGGAGTAGTTGATACGTGTCACCTTCTGAATGGAAGAGTACAACGTATTAAATGCATGTCCAAATCGAGACATACCTTTAAACAACTTTAGGTGAACAGTTTTGCCAACTGTTCACCTTTTGTCCCACTAGGTCGTACTAGGCTTTATCTTGGATCTCTTGTTTTGTCCCGCTCAAAACACTTGCTAGATTCTCCCGCCTAAACTATAAAGGATTGGAAAAGCTTTGCTTGTCCCAGACTTCTAGGGTTCTTAAGTTATCTCTGAGCATTATCAACTCAGAGATCCTTGAACACCAGCACATTCCTTCTACATCCCAGCTATCCATAATCGCTGGTGAGTATGACTTCAGATTGTCTTCGACTTCTCTGACGTTGTCTTTGACTTGAATGTTCCTGGTGTTCCAGCTGAGGCTTTGCCTTCCACTGGTCTGGTCTCTGTCGCTGGTCCTCTCAGCGATCATTAGCACTTAGTCTAATTAAACAAATCTAGACTGGGCCATAGTTAAAACTTTCATTGGCCCAACAATCTCCCCCTATTTGTTTATAAATTATACCAAGTCTAAAATTATTGTAAGTGAGTACACAGCTTCTTCTTACACATAATTTAACAAACATACCTCAGAGTTTTATTAAACATAAAGAACCTAGTCTATTACAAGAACACCCAGTGGTGTAAACATAAACAAAAATATAAGGTTCTTCAGCGATCGAGGCCTTGATCACAGATTCTCTAGGCTTCAACTTTTTCACTTCTAGAGTTGATGACTAGCTCAACTTCAAACTCAAAATCCTCAGCTAATTTGCAATTCTTTAGGATGCCCTGTTTGAGTCTGATGAGCTGGATGGTTGACGCCAGATGTAGTTCATTCATCCGCTGAAAGCAATACTCACAATTACCATTCATGAAGACCATACCTGTCTCTGGTTCTGAGTATACTTGGTCTCCTACTGGTTTAGTGATCTCTTTAGGCAGTACCAAGTTTCTGTGCATCCCATCTACAACAACATTCTCAGTGACCAACTTCTCCACTAGAGGCCCCATTAGGGTTTTTCTTTTCCTTTGTCCTTGAGAAGGTTGTTGTTGTGAAAGTAGAGGAGGCAGAGGTACCTTCAGCTTCTTTGCCGTGTCTCTTACCCAATTCAGATTTGCTTGAATGTTTTTCATCATTTGGGCAGCACCAGGCCCAGTCTTCTTTTGGGCAAGAGACAACATTTCTAACCATTCAGAGAGCCCAGATCTCTGAGCTTAAAGTCACTGAAGACTTTGTAGTTGGTTAGTTGGTTTTCTCGTGACCACTCTTTTGTCTTTGTCAGTGTAACATGCATACTTGGTGATTTGACCGGGTTCAACTCTTTGGTCCACAATTCTTTCATATTCCTTTTGAAGGTTGCTCATTTTAACTTCTAGTTCTTTGAGCTTAACCAACTGAGCTTCCTTTACAGCAGGAGAGAGTTTGTCCAGAGCTTCTTTGCTCATAAGTTCAACTGCTCTAATGTTTGCAAGCCTTTTGTGTTCCAAGATTTGAGCCTTTGCCTGCTCTGGGTAAGTGGTGGTTCATCAACCCTCTTAAATTTGTTCAGGTTAGAGTGTTTGGAGAGCTTGGCTGTAGATCCGCCTTCTTCTTGGAGGGAGTGCAGGGTTATTTCAGGTTCTTCAATGGCAATTCCTTTTCCCTTGTCCTTTGCTGCTTCAGTAATGGGGTTGAAGGATCTGAGAGGTTTTGGTGTTGGAATCCCTGCTGAAGGTGTTGGTTGTTTAAGTGATTGCTCCCCCTTAGGTGAAGCGGTGTCTTCTTCTTCTTCAGAGGTGGAGGTTGCTGAATTCCCCCCCCTCAGGCATAGCGCCGGCAGTAGCTGTGCCTGATCCAGGTTTGAGGAACTTAACAAATTCTTGATGGACAAATAAGTAGATTTCTTTAAGTTCCTCTTGTAAGAGCTCCCGAAGAAGTTTTCTTAAAGGCTCAGACGCCTTGGCAATAGCTACAACATTTGCTTTGACAGCGGTTGTGAGGACTGATGGTATGTATTGCTGAAGGCTATGGTCTAGAACAGTTGGGAGGTGAGTTTGCAAGGCATTTCCCAGTAGTTGCGGAAGCAGTGCAGTCATAGAGGACTCCACAGATGAAGTTAGTGAAGTCTCTAGGGTGGTGGTGAGTTCCTCAGCAGCATGGGTGAGTGTTTGCAATTCAGAGAGGATGACATCATTTGCGACTTTGGGCTTGGTTTTACTGATGTCACCCCTCTTGACCCAGAGATCCTCAACGGCGAGTTCCTGAACATCTTTCATTCGAGGAACATGGACAGGCTTGAGGTTTTGTAAGTGTTCTAAGTGTTGATTCGCTCCCAGTTCCATGACGTTTGGTAAATTTGGGAAGGGAACTGGGGTTGGTGGACAGACCTCTGGTCCAATAGTTGCTTTACAGCCAGTTCTTGCACATTTGTCATTGATGGGAAGGAGATGGGTTTTAACTCTGATGTAACTTGGTCATCATTAGCATCCATATCAGCATAGTCTGAAATGGTCAAGTCATCTTCAATAATGAAGACCTCATCCTCAGGCATGGAATCAATATCTGACATGGCATCGAGATCTATGTGGGGGGCTTCAGCATTTTCATCACCAGCAATGGAATAGGCATCATCATTCTGCTGTTCTTCATGAAGATTATGAGCCTGTTATGACATTTGTTAGTAACCAATGTGAAAAAAATATGAAGTTATAGATCGCCATTCGCTGCCTTTAGGAAATCTGGGTGTGATTATCCAGCCCCCCTAAGGATTTCTCCTTGGGACTCTTTTAATTGTGAAACATTTATGTTGAAGGGTCGCCATTCGCTGCCCCTAGGATAGCTGGGTGTGATTATCCTACTCCCCCATAAGGATTACTCCTTGTGACTCTTTTGATTTGTGAAAATTATGTGGTGAATGGTCGCCGTTCGCTGCCCCTAGGATAGCTGAGTGTGATTATCTAGCTCCCCCAGAAGGATTGCTCCTTGGGACTATTTTAATTGTGAATTCATGGAAGTTAAAGGTCGCCATTTATCGCTGCCCCTAGGAAGACTGAGGGTCATTATTCAGTCCCCCCAAAAGAATAAATTCTTTGGGACTCTTTTAGTTGTGACATATTTGAAGGTAATGGTCGCCTTTTATCGATGCCCCTAGGAAGACGGAGGGTGATTATTCAGTCCCCCCAAAAGAATAAATTCTTTGGGACTCTTTTCATATTAGGGGACAGAGACTACGTGAAGTGCAGAGACTCTGGGTCGGGACCTATAACATGCTCAAGTTTTTATGGACAAGAGCATAGTCCAGAGGGTGAAGGATCATCGGGGTACGCTATGAGCACAAATGAATCATATCCTTGTGTTAAGACATAGTGTACAGATAATCCTAAGAGTTCTAGGTGCTGACACAGACACTCTATGGGTTGAGGCAAACCCTAAGACTTCATCACTCTCTCCTACAGAATGTTGAGAGTGATTGTATGTGAACCTCCAAGAGAATAAAATGGCAAACTAATACCTAAGAGATATCAACGTTGAGAAGGTTCTTAGTCGTCTCTGTTGACTGGGAGACGCTAGACTCAGGTTGTTTGTCAGCAGTGGGCTCTTCAACTACATCCTCCAGAGAAGGGGATGGGTTATTCTTAGTCTTCTTAGTCTTGGAAGGATTAACAGAAGGGGTTTCAGAGGAAAGGGGGATGTCTTTCCTCTTCTTCTTCTTGTCCTTGGGCACCTTGGGCTGAGAAGAAGACTGCACAGAGGTCTTTAACAGAGACTTGTCAGTTAGTCTTTCAGCATTCACCTCATTGTGAGGGATCAAGGGCTCTCCATCAGCAACCAGTAGCCCAGCGACCTGCATCATGTGCCTGCTGAGAGGCACTTCATCTTCCAAGGGAGTCTTTAGTGACGCAACAATGATGTGATAAGGAGGGAAGGAGAGAAGTTCATCATTTGTGTAGCCTTCACCCAACATATCTTCTAAGAGAAGAGAGACATATCTTGTGTAGCAGATGGTGGTTAGTCTATTCTTCTTCCCTTTGTTTTCCAGCTTAGCAATGAGGTCAGAGTAAAGTATGTGAGCGATCCCTATGTCTTGACCCTAGATTAAGTTGTAAGCAATTGCTTGCTGGGATCCATTAAGTTGATCATGAGACCCCTGGGATCCAAAAAGTAGTTCACTTTGATCAGTGATTTGTTCTGGAAACCTTGGGTGGTGAAAGGTTTATCATTGTCGTCATGAGGACGAAGGGTAGCCAGAGCCTTCGCTGGCAGGCACAGCGGACATGCCTTCATTGACTGGAAGTCCAATGACTTTGGCAAAGGTGTGAAGATCAAAAGTGAGAGGTTGGGGATGTGTGGAAAGGTTGAAGGTGATGTGTGAAGAGGTTTGATCAACTTCGGCGCTATACCAGAACTCTTTCAAGTATTGGTGGTAGCATGTGGAAGGTACTCTGGTAATGGCTTCAAAAATGGCGGAGTTCTTGAGGAAGGAGAACAATGGTTGGTAGAGGGAATTGTTGTGTTCCAAGAGAGCTACATAGTTGTTCAGGGCAATCTTACCATCGTGTATCCCAAAATCTACGTTCGAGGCGGCCAGAATGATGAAAGCCGTGTTTGTGATGAAGGCGCCATTGTTGAAGTGTGGAAGAAATGGAGGTTTTTGAGAAGATGAATAGTATGTGTGTGTGAAAGTAATGAGTAATGCGAAGTTTGAAAAATGAGTCAAGGGTTTTGATAAAAGGTTTAGCCGTTTCAATTAAAGCATTTAATGCAAAAAATTACCTTTTAGGAAAAGTGGGACCCCTTGACTCTTCATGTGATTTTTCTGTCCATTGGAAAGCGGGAAAGTTGTTGACAATAAAGGATAATCATTTGAATTAAATATGAAAATATATTAACTCCCATTGGAATGTAACTACCTCGTTACATTCAATTCCCTTTAATGCCCAGATATAGAGATCATTTATTAGATTTGTTTACCAATATTGAGCATACCCAGCTCAACAACCAACCTAGTAAAACTTGGCTCAGCCAGAGGCTTGGTGAATATATCAGCGAGCTGGTATTCAATGGGTATAAAATGAAGCTCAATATCACCTTTTAAAATATGGTCTCTGATAAAGTGATACCTGATGTCAATATGATTAGTTCTGGAATGAATTACCGGATTATTGGAGATGGCTATAGCACTTGGGTTGTCACAGAATATGGGAACCTTTTCATAAATGATCCCATAATCAACCAGCTGACTTTTCATCCAGATAACTTAAGCACAACAACCAGCGGCCGCTACGTATTCAGCTTCAGCTGATGCCATGGCCACAAAGTTTTGTTTCTTGGCACTCCAGCATACTAACTTTCCTCCAAGGATTTGATAACTCCCAGAGGTGCTCTTTCTATCAAGACAACACCCAGCGTAGTCAGAGTCTGAGTAGGCTTTGAGGTCGAAGCCTGATCCATTAGGATACCAAAGACCCAATGTGGGAGATCGTTTTAAGTACCTGAAAATTCTTTTGACAGCTACAAGGTGGGATTCCTTGGGGTTAGCTTGGTACCTAGCACAGAGACATGTGGCAAATTGCATGTCAGGTCTGCTTGCTGTAAGATACATCAGTGACCCAATCATGCCTCTATATAAGGTCTCATTAACAGAGACCCCTGAGTCATCAGCTCCCAAGTTGTTGGGAGGAAGCATGGGGCATTTCACTGATGCACAATCAGACAGATCATACTTCTTGAGCAAATCCTTAACATATTTTTCTTGACAAATGGAATTCCTTTTGAATTTTTTTTAATTTGAAAACCCAAGAAAAAAGTTAATTCCCCCATCATGCTCATTTCATATTTTTTGGTCATTAGTTTGGCAAACTGTTTGCTCAATGTAATACTGGTTGAACCAAAAATTATATCATCCACATAAATCCGTACTAAAATAACATCACCCTTGGACCTATAAGTGAATAGGGTTTGATCAATGGTACCTCTGACAAATTTATTTTCAAGTAAGAATTTTGATAGGGTTTCATACCAGGCTCTAGGCGCTTGATTCAGCCCATAGAGTGCTTTGTGAATTCTGCAGACGTGATCTAGATACTCACTGCTTTCAAACCCTGGGGGTTGATAGACATATACTTCCTCAGCAAGATTGCCATTTAGGAAAGCACTCTTCACATCCATATGGTATACAGTAAACCCCATATAAGCTGCAAAGGCTAGGAAGATTCTGATAGCTTCCAATCTGGCTATTGGTGCAAACGTTTCATCATAGTCAATCCCCTCAGATTGATTATATCCCAGCACCACAAGCCTAGCCTTGTTTTTGACAATCATGCCAACTTCATCCCTCTTGTTTCTGTAGACCCATTTAGTTCCAACCACTTGCTTCCCAACTGGAGCTTTTACCAGAGTCCACACCTTGTTCCTCTTGATCTGATTCAACTCATCTTGCATGGTAACAACCCACCCTTCATCTAGAAGCGCAGCAGCCACATTCTTAGGTTCATCCTCAGAGAGAAAATCAGCGAAAAGGCATTCATTCGCTGAGGCGGTTTCCAGAGATCTCAATTTGCCTCTGGTGGTGACTCCCTCAGAGGGTTCACCAAGAATATTCACCAGAAGAATATCTTGGTTCCTACTCCATTTGGATTGAGGAACAGGGGTCTCTGTGGGTTCAGGATTCACAGCAGGTTCAATGAATGCTGGGGGATCTTCACATATTATTTCTTCATCCATAATCTCTTCATCAAGAGGAGAGATTGGTTCGATGAGATCAGCATTCACTGTAGTGGGTGGAGTGATTGGTTCAACATTTTCAACCTCTGGAGTGATGTCAGAGATTGAATGAGGATCAAATGCATGAACATAAGGGAAGTCCTTGTGACAGGCCTTAGATGATTCCTTGGGATTTGAGAAATCATCCTCTGGATATGATTTAACTTCATTGAAGTCAATGTCACATTCTTCTGTGTTGGTGTGATTAATGACATCATCTGCTTCATTGAAGGTGACATGGATAGATTCTTCTAGTTCTTGTCTGCGGATGTTGAATACTCTATAAGCTCTAGAGGTGGGAGAGTAGCCAACGAAGAATCCATCATCAGACTTTTCATCAAATTTTCCCAGGTGATCTCTGTAGTTGTGAATGAAAACAGGGAAACCAAAGACATGGAAGTAGCTTACATCAGGGGCTCTCTTCCTATACACTTCATAAGAGGTATTGCCGTGTCTCTTCACTATAATGGATCTGTTTTGTGTATAACAGGCTGTGTTCACAGCTTCACCCAAAAATTGTTTTGGAAGTCTTGATTCGCTGAGCATGGTTCTAGCAGCCTTTATGAGGGTTCTGTTTCTTCTTTCAGCGACACCATTTTGTTCAGGGGTGCATGGGTTAGAAAAGTTCAGTGATATTCCCTTTTCATCACAAAAGGCTTCCATGGCATGATTCTTGAATTCAGTGCCATTGTCACTTCTGATAGCCTTAACTCTGCAGTCATTGAGGTTCTCTATTTCTCTGATGAAGGACATTATTATTTTATCAGCATCACTCTTTCTTTTGAGAAAGAATACCCATGTGAATCTGGAGAATTCATCTACAATGACTAGTGTATACTTGTTGTGATTAAGGGATTGAGGTTTTACTGGTCCAAATAAGTCCATTTGAAGAAGATGGAGGCACTTATTTATGGAGAATGATTGTTTTGTCTTGAATGAGGCTCTGTGGTGCTTCCCTTTCTCTCAGGCTGAGCAGGGTCTGTCTTTGGTGAAGGTCAGAGAGGGAAGCCCAGCTACTAAATCATTCTTGGCCAGTTTGTTGATGTTTTTGAAGTTGAGATGCGAGAGTCTCTTATGCCATAGCCAATTTTCACTATCAGATGCTTTGGCATAGAGACCAGTGTTTGTCCCTTCTGGACAAGATGTCATGTCGATGACATACACATCCTTTCTTCTGGGTGCAATTTAAACAACATTATCATTTTGATTGAAGACTGTTCCTTGGGTCTTAGTGAACAGAACTTTGAAGCCAGCATCGCATAGTTGACTAATGTTGATTAAGTTGTGCTTCAGTCCATTGACATAAGCGACCCTTGTGAAGGTTATTCCATTACAATCCACTGAGCCATAACCCTTAGTAGCCCCTGAGGAGTCATCTCCAAAGACTACTTTTAGACCAGACTCCATTTTATATCTATGCAGATATTGTTTAACCCCTGTCATATGTCTGGAGCACCCACTATCCAGATACCAAACAAATTTGATCAGATATTCCCGCATAGATATAACAAAGCCAGATTAGTTTCTATGATGAACCCACTTTCCAGTGGGTCCATGCTATCGCTGACCAGCGACATTGGTCCTTCTCTGGTTTCCTCCCTCTCTTTGGTTGCAGTATCTGGGTTCATGACGCATGCTTCCACCGATGTCACATCCGGGATAATGCTCGCACTCATCAGAGTGATGGTCGAAGAAGTCGTAGTACTTGCATGGGGGATTTGTCTGTAACCCTGAGAATTGTCTCTAGGTTTAGGCTCAGCTCTTCTTGAGGGCCTGTGAGGAGTTTTTGATCTAATTTGAGTTCTGGTTCTTTGAACCGCAATGACCTCCTCATGCTCTCTAGAAGTGTGTTCAATAGACTCGCATGTGATACATTTTGGTTTCTTTGAGCAATCCTCAGAGGAATGATTCTTGAAACCGCAATGCTTGCAAGGTCTGAACAAAGCTCTCCCCTTAGAGCTACTGGATCCTTCACCAAGAGAGTTAACAGATGGACTATTAACTTTGGGGTTGCTTTGTTCTTTCAACCCCTTTACTTCTTCCATCAAGGTGAGGAGAAGTTGATTGGTGGGTGAAAGCTCTTCAGGGGGAGGAGTGGGTTTGTTGGAGTCCTTGGCCATAAAAACCTTTTTGTTCGCTTTATCAACGACGTTGAGAATTGAATTCCCAGGGGTTTTGGTTGGAGTTTTTGGGCCAAGCAAGGAATCAGATGGCATAGCACCAGCGAGTCTTAGTGGGGCTGGTACCTTTGATTTCTTGTCAGAGTTTTTCTCATCTACAGAGGTGGAAGATGGAGAAGAAACATCTGAAGGGACAAATTTAACACTGGGAACAGGTATATGGTTTTTGTATCTACCCTTTCCCCCAATAACCTGAACCACATCACCAGGTATGGATTCAACGACTATTTCTTCCACTGTGGATTGAGCCAAATTCCATTTTTCAATGGTTTTTCTGAGTTCTGAGTTTTCATCAGATAAAGACTCATTTTCAATGGATAATTTGCTTACTTCATTTTGAAGTTGATTAGCAAGATTCACAAATGGTTTAACATTTGTTAATTCAGATTGGCAAAAGGTTTAACTCTGTTTTAAGACAATGAAATTTGTTTAACAGGTTTTTTCTTTGCTTTTCCACAAAGTGGAGGTCAACCAAGGTATAGTCACTGACATGGTCTCTATCAGGACCTTCAGCCATAGATAGCATTCTTTGTACCTTTTTCATGGTGATGTCCACCCATTGACCAGATCTTGCTTCACTTTTACCCACAACGGGTTCTTCATCAGCGACAGCCATAAAGGCTCTGACTGTAGTGGTACCTTCATCCTCAGATGTGAGGGGTTCATCATCCCAGTCGAATGAGGCATCAATCAGGCCTTTTTCAGTCTTCTTAACATCTTTTTTCTTGGCTGCATCATCAGCTTTCTGGTTGAGTTTTAACAACTCAGCTTTCAAGGCCTTGTACTTAACTTTGTAGTCCTTCTTCCCCTCTGAGTCAAAGTGAGAAGTTTGCTTGAAAAGTGAGGTGGAGAACTTCTTTTTGCTGCTGTTGTTGCTGGATGAAGGAAAGCTTGGAGAGGAGGTTTTGTTTGACCAACAATCCTTCTGAAAGTGACCAGTCTTTCCACAAGTATAGCATGACACCTTGGATTTATCAACCTTTGCAGCTCCAACTCTACCAGATCTCTTGTAGTACCTCTTTTGGTCAGCTAGAAGGGCTCTGTCATGGAACTCAGCATGTAATTCATCAAGAAATTTTTGACTGCTTCTGGTGTCCTCTTCTATGTCAGAGTCGCTGTCCTGAAAGGAATGGTTAGCAACAAGAGCTTTTGAACCAGTGATATTGGTGGTAAACCTGTCAGTCTCTGATTTGTAAATGGAGTCAATTAGCCCTTCTTCATAGTTATATCTACCAAACAGTTGGGCTAAAGTATCATTTTTTATAGCATTGTTTGCTCTTAAGGTCTGATTTAGGCTAAGCCATTTTCTAGGTAAACTATTGACAAATGTAGCATTAACCTCAGCCTTAGGTAGAACAACTCCATTGTTTCCCAAATCATTCAACAAAATCTTAAGCCTAGTATAAGTTTGTGCAACAGTTTCTGTTTCCAAAGCTTTAAAATCATTAAACTTAAGTCTAAGGGCTTGGATCTTGGTTTCTTTTGTTTCCTTTGGACCTTCATACCCTAGAACTAACTCAGTCCACATCTTCTTAGCAGAGTTACATTTAATGATGGACTTCATAATGTTCTTGGGTAGGTAAGAGACTATGATACTTTTGAGTCTCTTGTCCTGGTTAGCCAGACGTCTATCCGCTGGAGACCATTGCTTAACAGGCTTCTTAATGGGTCTCTTAGGGGTAGAGGAAACGACCAGTGGTACATAGGGACCATTTTCTAAGATTTCTATCAAGAAGGGTTCTAAGCCATCTAAATATATAAGAAATTCACTTTTCCAACTTGAAAAATCTTCTTCATCGAATGCTGCAACATTGGACACATGTGACCCCCCTCGAACATCAAGTAGTTGGGGAAGGTCATCATCATTATTACCAGTGCTTACAACTGGTGTAGGCATGGTAGTAGATGTGGTGGCCGGTGCGGTGGTCGAAGTTGTACCTTGACTGGTTTGACCAAAGGGTGGAGGAGGTATAGTATCAGCCATATTAGGATCTTGATTTTAAAAACAAGAATGGTTTATGAAAAGTTTTATAAATCAAACCGCTCTGATACCAATTGAAAGTCCCTTAATATGACAATTGTTGATAACTATAACTCTTATAACCATGAAAAACACAATGAAATACTTTTCAAACGCGTAATGCTTTATTAACTGTTATAAACAAAGTATTACAAAGTGCTATGAATACACTCATTGAATGACAACAAGAAATGAACCCTAGAACAAGTAAACTAGATTCGAGACTCAAGTTTACAAGGGAACCAATGAGACGCTGGTAGACAGATGAGGGCTCAGCGGTTCCAAGGTGAGAAAGAACTTAGATAAATTATCCAAGCACAAGGGTTGATTTAATTCTCCTTTCTCACTCCTATTTATAGTGGTACGAGGTTGCTTCCTTAGTGGGAGTAGTTGATACGTGTCACCTTCTGAATGGAAGAGTACAACGTATTAAATGCATGTCCAAATCGAGACATACCTTTAAACAACTTTAGGTGAACAGTTCTGCCAACTGTTCACCTTTTGTCCCACTAGGTCGTACTAGGCTTTATCTTGAATCTCTTGTTTTGTCCCGCTCAAAACACTTGGTAGATTCTCCCGCCTAAACTATAAAGGATTGGACAAGCTTTGCTTGTCCCAGACTTCTAGTGTTCTTAAGTGATCTTTGAGCATTGCCAACTCAAAGATCCTTGAACACCAGCACATTCCTTCTACATCCCAGCTATCCATAATCGTTGGTGAGTATGACTTCAGATTGTCTTCGACTTCTCTGACGTTGTCTTTGACTTGAATGTTCCTGGTGTGCCAGCTGAGGCTTTGCCTTCCACTGGTCTGGTCTCTGTCGCTGGTCCTCTCAGCGATCAGTAACACTTAGTCTAATTAAACAAATCTAGACTGGGCCATAGTTAAAACATTCATTGGCCCAACACTCCTTTTAATTTCAATGAGGATTGTGTTCGAGCTTTCGAAACTCTTAAGAGGAAACTTACCGAAGCTCCCATTTTTGTTGCTCCTAATTGGGAATTACCCTTTGTAATCATGTACAATGCAAGTGATTATGCAATTGGGGCCGTTTTAGGGCTCATGAAAAGCACTTTCGACATATCCATTATGCTAGTAAGACGATGACCGAGGCTCAAATGAAATACAATACAACGGAAAAAGAACTACTTGCCGTGGTGTATGCTTTTGAGAAGTTCCGACCTTATCTCGTCTTGACGAAAAGCATCGTGTATACAGATCATTCGGCTATCAAGTACCTCTTCTCTAAGCTTGATGCTAAGCCTAGATTGCTCCGTTGGATTTCCACCTACAAGATGTTGATGTCACCATACTTGACAAAAAGGGAGCCGAGAATCTAGCGGCAGATCATCTCTCTCGTTAAGAAGATCCTCACAAGAATGAGTTCGAGAAAAAGGAAATCACCAAAACATTTCCTCTCGAGACTCTCAGTGTAGTGAATTCTAAGGACGATACCCTATGGTTTGCCGACATTGCAAATTACCATGCGGGCAACTTCATAATCAAGGGTATGACGACACAACAAAAGCAAAAATTCTTTCGTGACATGAAGTTCTATTTTTGGGACGACCCATATCTCTTTTGGGTTTGTGCGGATCAACTCGTTCGACGTTGTGTCTTTGGTACCGAAGCTTCTAACATCCTTAGAGCTTGTCACGAGGGACCCACGGGTGGTCACCACGGTGCTAACTTCACGGCTAAGAAAGTGTTCGATGCCGACTTCTTTTGGCCTACGATCTATCGTGATGCACACGCACTTGTGAAGTCGTGTGATTCTTGCCAACGTCAAGGAAAATCCTCTCAAAATGATGAAATGCCACAAAATATAATTCTAGTATGTGAGATGTTTGACGTTTGGGGCATTGACTTTATGGAGCCTTTCCCATCGTCTCATGGTAACAAGTATATCCTCGTCGTCATCAACTACCTATCTAAGTGGGTGGAAGCTAAGGCTTTGCCTACGAATGATGCTCGTGTGGTAGTAAAGTTTTTGAAGCAACCATTCTCTCGGTTTGGAACCCCTCGTGCTATTATAAGCGATCGTGAAACCCATTTTTGTAATGACCAATTCGAAAAGGTTCTAAGGAAATACGGGGTTACATATCGTCTTCCTACGGCTTATCACCCGCAAACGAGTGGGCAAGTCAAGGTTTCAAACCGAGCTTTGAAGAGGATTTTGGAAAGGTCGATTGGAGAAAACCGTGCTTCATGGTCCGACAAACTCGATGACGCTTTATGGGCCTTCCGCACCGCTTATAAGACACATATCGGTTGTACTCCTTATAAGTTGGTTTATGGAAAGAATTGCCACTTGCCTATTGAATTGGAACACAAGGCATATTGGGCCCTAAAGCATGTCAACTATGACTTAAAAACCGCGGGAGATCACCGGAAAATACAACTTAATGAATTGGATGAATTACGAGATAATGCTTATGAAAATTAATTAATTTTTAAGGAAAAGACTAAAAAGTTTCATGACTCAAAGATTAAAAACCGGGTTTTTAACGTTGGTGATCAAGTGTTACTTTTTAACTCTTGTTTGAAGATATTTTCTGGGAAATTGAAATCTCGTTGGTCGGGTCCGTTTACCATAACACAAGTGTTTCCTTATAGGACCATCGAGCTAGCTCAAAATGATGGTCCTAATTTCAAGGTGAATGGACATAGGCGTAAGCACTACTTCGGTGGGGAAGTCCCTTCTTTGGACGACCTCGACCATGTCACCTTCCACAATGATAATTAGCATTGACGGGATCGAGTCGAGCTCATGACTCGGTAATAAAAAACGAGGTGCCTCGTGGGGGAGATCCCATGCTTATCCATGTACATATTATCGCTTTCTAATGTAGTTAATGTGAGGGGATTTGTGCCCTTCCAACTCGTTGTCTCGTGGTTGTTTGTAAATGTGTTATCTAGATCATCATCATCGCCAAGATTGAAGACTCTCGTGTTCGTTTACGTGAGCCTCGATCGTTTGCTTGATGAGTTTTTCACGAATCCATGACATATACTTTATTGTTCTAACAATTATCTTTTAGCATAATTCATAAATGGCTTTAGATATATTGTTGATCGCCCTTTCCATGCTAGATCCTAAGCATTCGACTCTTCGTCTCTAGTATGGGGGTGCTCCACCATTAGACTCGAAACATTGAGGATAATGTTTAATTTTAGTATGGGGGGTGAATAGATACTTGCCTTGCTACGCCCTCACGTTTTCCAACTTTCATCGTTTTGTTTTGTTTTGTCGCAAATAAGGTTAAAAATGGCCAAATTTTTAAAATTTTTCTTAGTTTTCATAAGTGCTTTTAAGACACGAATGTATATTTTCCGATGGGTAGAATAAGAGTTAATTTTTTACTTGATGGGCATTTGGAGCCCTTTACATTCCTTAACCCGCTTGAATCAAGTTTTGCTAGACTTTTATATAGGGAACTTTAAAACTCGAAAGTCTTAGCTCATACGGGTTAAGAACAAGAACTTTTCGCAAGTTCCTATAATTGATCCTAGAAAGTCACTTATCAAGGGAACTTTAAAATGCATTATCTAAACTTGAAAAGGTCCAAGAAAGTGCAAGATCATATAGGTGACTTGAAAACCCAATACTACGAGTTAATATAGTCTTAATGAAGCTAATATATTTGGCTAAGTTTTGACTTGCATGGCTAAGTATTCACGAGTCTCTTTAATTAGAGGTCTTTAAATAGTGAACAACGAGAAGTGATAGAGTTAGACAAGTGATCACGCTAAACGTAGAACATGAAAATGTTCTTTCAAAAACTCATATGTTTTTAATTGTTGCTTTTTCTCCCATAAGATCAAGGCATTAGGAATAAATAAATTGCAATAAGTAAGGTCATACGATTTGAAAGGTTGCTTAGCTTCTAGCCCAAGATCGTTTAAAAGTTGCTCGTGGTTGAATAGAGTTCATAGCCAAGGCATAACTTATTGAAGCGGGATGCGAAGATTGGTGAAGTTCCAAAAAGGCCCTAACAAGACACGAGGACTCTATTTTGTTTCTAAAGATCCAAGATGATGTGAAGAATTATTATTCCAAAATCAATATGAAGGATCGAGACACACGACGAAAAGCAATTACTCCCCTAAAGATCATGGAGAAGTCTATCCAAAAGACCCTAACAAGGTATGAGGATAAATATATCCAAGTCCGAAAAGGAGGCGGATCGTTGTATATCAAAATCCAAAATAAAGATTGAAGAAAAATGATGAGGTCGTGGTCCAAGTATGAAGAATCTCTCAAAAACGTCAAGTGAAGAAATTCCAAATATAAAGGGAAGACCATTATTTCAAGAACGTCTTTCGAAGATTCGAAGTATGAAGTACATGCCAAATATTGGTCCGAGAAAGGTCTCAAATCGTGAAACGAGTTATGCCAAGATATGAACTTAAGGAGATTACGAGAAGCCGTTTTAAAAGATTTTGTCCTTTAGCTAACTCTCAATTAAATCGTGCTACTTTATTTGTGGACTAATAAATACTCAAATAAGTCAACATAGATCACTTGTGATCCATGACAAATAGTTAAAAAATTCTAGATACCTTTTCTTTTCATAATAAATAGGATTGCGGGGAGAAAAAGTATTACATAATTTGGACATATGAGTAGTGTTAGCATTGTGACTTGTACCAACAATGATCTCGTTTTTGCACTTAGCATGGAATGTATGACAATCAAGGATGACGAACTTTAATCTATGAGACATTCACTTGTTTTTATTCATTGACCCTTTTTGTCCTATATTATTTAGATGATTAAACAAGAAAGGTAGATAAAAGATGGAAGATTTTTAGAGAGAGAAAGTAGTGAGAGAAAGTAGAGAGAATGGTTGGAACTTTTGGAGGATCAGATTAGAGAGATGAAAATTGAAAATGACCAACACCCTTCCTAATATGCTAGGAAGGGTATATATAGTCCACCCACATGCGGGCTTGTTTATGGACTATAGTCTAATAGGTCGGGCTTTCCTTTTGGGCTTTGGTTACTTATGAATGAACCTTAGCTTAAAGTTAAGCCCGTAATACACGACTAACCTACTACCTATTACAACGTTCTAATATACGATACATAATAAACATATGACCGAGCATTCTTGTTTGACTCAAAATATTGAGGCTAACAATCTCCCCCAATGAGAGGTCATTACCCTTTATGAGAGGTCATTACCCTTTGTCATTTGGAGATTTGTAGAGATTATTAATCTCGCCATAAATGAGTCTTGAACGTGTAATAGTATTCTTGTTTCTTCATGATGTGATCTTTGAGCCTTTGTCGTTGTCTTTCGACTTTGTCTTTTAGTCTTGAGATCTTCAAATCATCCTTGACTAGACTTTGCCATCTTGCGATCTTGTGTCTTCATCCACATGCTCGCGCTATTAATTGTTGAATATGTCTTTAGGCATGAGTATGTGGTTTTGAATCTTTGACTTTGCTGAGTACACCATGATGCCACCTTCTTGAGACAAAACATAGACACGGACTGAATGGCTTTGACATTCGTCCTAAATCGGTAGCGTTTTACCTCCGGTCGGTGAAGACCGTTATACGATATTAAATATCGTACCTGTGATAGGTAGATTCAGTTAAGAATCTCCTTGACGGGGTTTCGCGGCTGTACTAACCGTTCTCTTTACTCGACCGTCTCAAAGCAAGACTGCGAACATAAAGAGTGAATCAATTGGATAAATATCATCTTGATTAAAGTCGTCAATTCAAATTCCTGGAACAAGTGTGATTCATAAAGAATCTTACCATTGTTGCTTTCCAGTTGACACAAGCTTGATTCATAAGAATCTCACAAGTCACCTACCGTAGCGCTGTTTGATGTTGACGCTAGAAGGATTTCCATTCGTCACTGTGAATATTAATGAATATCACTCTGAATGTTCTGGCAAGAGCATAAAGATATTGCGTAGAAACCTGAAACGAGTTTGAATCAATTCAGAATCAAACCACTGTTGCTTTTTAGTTCTACATATGTTCAATTCATAAAGAATCTTACATATGACCTACCGCAGTGCTGTTTGATGTTAACACTGGAAGGATTTCCACTCATCATTGTGAATACTAAGTAGTATCACTCTGAGTGTTCTAGCAATATCGTAAGGATATAGCGTAGGACTCTCTTTATTGTCATTCCGTGTGTCCTAATGAGAGTTGATTGATCTCTAGGCTCTAGACTCGATTTGTGCACTTTTAGTCGTCAGAGGCTGGAGCAGATGCCACCTATTCAATATCAACTATCTCGGAATGAGAAAGCTAATAGAAGTCATGTTGTTCTCCGTGACAATAGAACAAACTTCTTTTGAGAGAAGCCTGAGTAGCTAGGGAAGGGTTGTGCATACATCACTGGGTCCATGATGAGTTTGTCTTCATGATGTGTTAACCCGATTTCTGCCTAAGTTGTATGGAGGGCTTCTTTCTTTACACCCTTTATCCTTACATTTTTTTTCATTCTTCAACCCCTTCAATGCTTACCAAGACATCATTAATAGCACCTTGTTGTGATTGTTCCAGTGCTATCATCAGTACTTAGTCGGCATTCAGCTACGTTCACATTCTACTCCATCTTTCCTAAGGACTTCTAATAATCTATTGGATTCTCCTTGGGAAGATCCCTCCGGTTCTGGTTGGATCATAAGACTTAAACCTAACCACCCTTTTGACACCAATAACGTCGTGAATTAAAGATGTTGTGGGTATTTTATCGTAACCATAAAACCACTTCAAATGTCTAACAAAGTGTTTGAAAAACTTTTAACACCTTGCTAGTTTTGTTGTTTCAGAAATGCTCCCCCTTCACATGTGCATCGATAATCGAAAGTGTTTCGCACATGTGGGTAAGAGTTAAAGTGCTAGAGTCTTATATAAGATCACATTTTAATCACATTTTCTCCCCTATCTCTAATATATAAAATCTTTTGATATTAGAGATACCAAATTTGATTAAAATATATTTTGAAAAATAGTCTTGAAAATCTTCGGGAGAAAGATGTGTCAATCTTTTGCATGAAGTTGAAATGCTCCCCCTCAAAAATTGATCCAATTGAATTGTCATTGTGAGGATTTGATCCACATTTCGCTTTTTAAGGATGGGAGTTGTTGAACACACAATTTTTAAAGGGGCATTTACATCTATATCCTTACAAAATTTATAAATTACACCAATATCTTTTCAATTTTGATAATTACTTCAATATCCTTTGAAAACATAAAAATACACATATATATCCAAAAACATATTTTTATTCATTTAAACTGTTTTATAATAGAAGATTTTACATAAATTTTATTTAACATGTTAGATTACTTTTTTACCCTTCACCTTAAATTAAACAAAAACACATATCTGATGGTTCTTGCTTCGTTGGAGGGGATTAAATTGAAACCGACCACCCATTCTTTGAAACTGATAATTGACGCAAACCCATAAATAGTGCTAAGTGCCTAATGAATTAATTTATATAAGCAATATGTAAAGCATAAGAATATAATGGAAACCAAATTCTTATGATGTACTCCGATAATGATTTTTTCTTAGAAAATGCAAATCAGCAGCAAAAAGTGTGAGATACGAAATTGATTCAGAAAATGAAATTTGATGATTAATTACCTAAGTGGGGTTCTTATTTTTTTATACTATCTTTTAGTTTTTTTTAATAACTATTAATATGAAGGATAAAGAGGTAATAAAAATATTTATAATATTTATAATAATACATTTAAAACAAAATCTTTTTAAATTTATTGAACATGTGTTTTTGGACAATTATGTGTAATTTTAGTGTTTGAAAGGATATTTATGTAATTATAAAATTTGCAAGGATATTGATGTAATTTGCAAGTTTTGTAAGGATATAGACGTAAATCTCCCATTTTTAAAAGATTTTGAATAATCATTGAAAAATTCTTGAAAAAATTGGGTTCAACGCTTTTTGAAAAATCCTATTTCTTTTTGGTGAAGAGGTTTTTCTAAAGCATAAACTTGAGTTCATACACTTTGAATGTCTTGACAAATCCACTCAAGTGTAAGAAGTCTTCTCTTCTTTTGCTGAGGGTAAGCGCACTAAGACGTACACTCCCCCGTGAATATAGATCCGGGTTGCAATCTGAACGTGATTACAAGCCATTGTGTTGAGCTCAAAACGTTGAATGTTTTGTGACAAGCTCAACCCAAGATAGATTGCTCTACCCGTTATGTGGAAATATCAAAATAGACATTTTCCTTTATTAAAAGAAGAAATGACATGTTTTGAAAAATATTTACAACTTTCATTCGAGCTTTATGTACACACCCGTGTCGTTATTGAGCGACATTTCTAGGCACGTCCATATTATCGATACTGAAAGACATGTCGAGAAGAATATTTTTGGATTTTGAAAGATTTTTAATTTTGTGTTTTGTTTTTATATGTTTTATATTTTTGTATTTTGATTTTTCAAATATATTTACAGGTAGATGATTGATAGATAAATCAAGAAGGCACCTTTGCCAGAATCTCCAGGTCCGCTGGAGTCAAACATCTCATACCAATTTGCCTAACAAGGTACTCAAACCTATCTTTCGACAGAGCTTTCGTAAACAAGTCGGCTAATTGGTAATCCGTTCCAACAAAGTATAGTTCAACGATACCTCGTTCAACTTGTTCCTTTATGAAGTGATATCGGACATCAATGTGCTTCATGCGGGAATGCTGTACCGGATTGTAGGAGATGGCTATGGCCGAATTTGAGTCACAGTACATAGGTACTTTATCAAAGTGGAAGCCATAATCTGTGAGTTGTGTTCTCATCCATAGAACTTGAGCACAACATGCAGATAGAGACACATACTCCGCTTCGGGTGATGAAAGTGACGTGCAATCCTGCTTCTTGGAAGACCATCCCACAAGCTTATCTTGACCTAGAAATTGTGCACCACCAGAAGTACTTTTTTGTGTATCAAGACACCCTGCATGATCAAAATCTGAATAGGCCGTTAGAAAGAAACCGGTTTCCCTCGGATACCAGAGTCCCAAAATGAATGGTATTCTTGAGGTACCGAAAGATCCGTTTAACCTCCTTGAGGTGCTTTTCAGTGGGCCGTGCTTGTTATCATGCACAATAACATGTAGCATGTGAAATATCAGGTCTGATTTGCTGTCAAGTACATGAGGGAATTAATTATGGAACGATATCTCGTTTGATCTATGGCATTTCCCTCCAAGTCAGCATCTAGCGATGTGGTTGATAATAGTGTCCCAAATGGGTCACATGAAGTCATACCATGCTTTTTTATTATCTCTTGATAATACTTAGCTTGGTTTATAAAGATACCACTTGGGGATTGGTGAACTTGAATTCCTAGAAATAATTTTAGTTCGCCCATCATAGACATTTCAAATTTGCTGTGCATGACTTTTTTAAACCGTTTTGAAAGTTTTGGGTTTGTAGACCCGAAAATAATGTCATCAACATAAATCTGCACAAGCAAAATGTCATCCCCATATTTATAAGTGAACAGAGTTAGATCAATGGAACGTTTTGAGAAACCTTTGGATACCAAAAATTTCGAGAGCTCATCATACCACGCCTTTGGAGCTTGCTTGAGTCCATAAAGTGCTTTGTGGAGACGATACACCTTGTCAGGATAATGAGGATTAACGAATCCTTCTGGCTGTGTAACATAGACTTCTTCCTTCAAAGGACCGTTAAGAAATGTTGTCTTCACGTCCATTTGATAAACAATGAATCCCTTATGTGCAGCATAAGCAAGGAAAATCCTGACCGCTTCCATACGAGCAACTGGTGCAAATGATCGTGTTTTCTTCATCCATCTTGTTTTTCCATTTCCAACGAAGATTTAAAGGAATCACATCGTATGGTCTGTCAACAAGTTCCCAGACTTTAAGTCTTTCAAATTGTTGAAGTTCATCCATCATCTATTCAATCCAAGCATGATCAGCCATGGCTTCTTTGATGTTTTTCGGTTCAGCAATACTCACGGCGAGTGCGAACATACAAACATCGCCATCGGTGGCTAGTTATCGTCTTGTACGAACAGGCTGTGAAGGGTTTCCAATTACCTGAACCAAAGGATGTTCTCGGGTCTAATGATGTGTTGAAGGATGTCGTTGGTAGAACGCATGCATATTAGACGGATCAACATGGCGAGTAGAAGACTCTCCAGTTTCGTGTACCGGTGTACCGAATGGGTTATGAAAATCGTCATCGTTAGATAATGCATCGTCTGCTTGATTTGTGTTCTCTGGAGCAATGACAGTAGTTGTGGATGTTGTAGGATCGATTATTGAAGTGATATTCCGAGGAGGTAAAATCTGCAGCAACCCGTGTTGAAGTAGATAAAGTTGTATCCTTTTGTTGATGATGATCGATATCATCATGCGTATCATGAGTGACAACGGAAGACTTTGATACAACATGTTTCTCCCCCGTGAAATATTCATCAAACATTGGTCCATATAACATTTCCAACTCTTCAAGTGTCGTGTCCACTGTCATATCTGCTCTAGGATCATATTCAGGAACCAGCTTTGAACTTGACGGTCCATTGTTGTGGTCTTGAGTTCTGAGTTCCGTGCGGTTGTGCACAAAAGTCTTTTGTCGTTGTGGATCAGGACTTAAACTGTTTTGTTCAAGTGCCATTTCTTGTAATTCATCAAATCTGATATGAATAGTCTCGACTATCAATTTTGTTCTCTTGTTGTACACTCTGTATCCCTTGGACTGAGTTACATATCCCACTAGAATACATGCATCACATTTCTCTTTCATCTTGTCCAGATTTTCACCATCCCGAATAATGTAAGACGTACATCCAAAAACATGAAGGTGTTTGAGTGAAGGTTTGCGATCATTAAATATGTGGTATGATGTCTTTTCGTGTCTGGGGATAATTAAGGAACGGTTTTGCGTGTAACATGCGGTTGATACGGCTTCGGCCCAAAAGAATAGTGGTAGTTATGAAGTAGATATTAATGTTCGAGCAGCCTCAACTAAAGTGCGATTTCGTCTTTCAACAACTCCGTTTTGTTCGGGTGTTCGTGCAATAGATGTTTCATGTTCAATCCCTTCGGCTTCAAAATATTTCTTCAGAGTTGAATTCAAGAATTCTGTGCCTCTGTTAGTACGTACCACTTTTACATGAGCTTGAAGACCATGTTGTATCAGCTTAAGGAAGTTAATGAGGACCTCAGGTGTTTCATCCTTGGACCTTAAGAAGAGGGTCCACGTGTACCTTGAGTAGTCATCGACAATTAGCATAACGTATTTCTTCCTGTTGATGCTTTGAACACGCATGGGGCCACACAAATCTATATGAAGAAGATCTAACCGTCCTTTAGAGCTTGGTGTAGTCTTTTTCTTGAAACTACTCCGTTTAGCTTCACAAAGCTGACAAGAAGAACAAAGATGATCTTTGATGAATTTCAAATTTGGAAGGCCTCTCACAATATCTTTCTTGGAAAGTAATTTGATGGTGTAGAAAAGCTAATATTGATCCGGTGGTCTAATGTGGTGGAAAGTGGTGGTGGAAGCCATTGTTGGCTTAGAGAGAGAGAAAGAGAGGTTGAGAGTAAAAGTGTGTGTGTTCCTCAAATGAACAAAATACAATCAACACCCCTCCTTGGAAGCTAAGGAGGGGTATATATAGTCACGCACTTTACAACGAGCCTAGTCTAGTCTAAATGTGCGTGACTATGATAACTAACGGGAATTCTTAAATGTCGTCACATAAAGTGAGTTTCCAACAATCTTCCCCCATGGGACGACGTGTAGAATTCCTTACAATATTCTACCTATCAAGTACAAAATAATTAAGAACAAGAGCTTCCATGAAGCATCCAATGCTGATGATGTCTTCTGAGGCCTTTGACTTCAAAACGACTCATCTTTAACTTGTAGTAGAAATACTGTAACGGCACGAGCTAAGTAACCCATACACTTCTGGTTAAGGAGAAGCTTCTGAATTAGCTTCCCCCTAATTCATGCCACGTAAACTTGATGTAGAAGCATTTTAAATAGCTTCCCCCAAGTAGATCAACAACTTTTCTTCTCACGCTTGAATAATTCTTCTGAATTTTTCTTCCCCCTGAGAATTCAAGTTATGCATACCAGAAAGAATCAAGACACTTCTTCCCCCACATAGTTGAAGAAGGTAAATCAATCCCAATTATGAAGCTCAAATACTGAAGTGGACACTTTATCCCATTCATGAAGTTGACATCGTAACACCAGAGTCAATTAAGTCCCGGAAATGCACATATCTTCTTCCGGAGATGCACCAGAGTCAATTAAGTCCCGGGAATGCATATAGGATAATGATGATGTTTAATTGCAACAATCAAACAATTAAACCTCGAATCAGTAGTGTACCGTTTTGAGATTGATAACGACACGAGTTAAAACACTGATTTTCTCTGCGGCTATGACAAATGTCATCCCGGAATGTCTTCAAATCAAAAGAAGGTATGAAGTTCATCACGTGTACTCGTTGTGCGTTCAATGTGTCTGCTTCTTCCCCCTAGATGGTTTCGAAACTCGGAACCATCAATAAATTGTACGCACATGAACCTGAAATCTCGTGAGAATAATAAATAAACTGAATTATATATTTTGTGAGAATCAGCTGTTGATCGAAAATCTCTTCTCATAAACTCTCCATGGCCACCTTTACCATTCCACGTGAAAGCAATTTGAAGTGACCACTGAAGGAATGAACCAGATACGTCAAACGTGAAGCTGAATAAAAATCCTTCGATCTTGTGACTTAAGCTTGCACTATTGTTGAATGAAGAACGGTGGAGAAATCTCTAAGTACTCAATGCATCATTGAAGAAGTCTATAAGCACAACACCTCTTGAAATTATCCACGTCGACTAAGCGCGTGACACTGAGTACAACAATGTAACCCCTTTAAGTGATAGTTATCCGAGTCATCAACCATCCACCCCGAACCCGGAAACCAGATAACCAAGTCTTCATTCTAGGATTAAGCACGAGCAAGTTATCTAGTAAAAGATAAAATAAATACACGCCTTCGAAAAATTCGTCTTCAACGTCACGTAATTAATACCCGATCAAACAAAATCTGAAGCCACTAAAAAATCGCCCATTCTTTCTTGGTCTCGTCTCAAATAAATCCTTGTCACATTTGTCACTTCAATTTGTCGCGTCACATTTCTCGTCACCCAAACAGTGTCAAGAAAAAATTAAAGAACCACAAATGCGACAAAAAAACTACAAATTCAAAAAAGGAATTTGTTTGTTTGAGCATCCATACTCCTTAACAATGTCTCGACACTTTTTGTCCCGACCCGATGTCACAATGAATTAAAACGTAATACACAACAAATTTATTTAAAAATTTTTAAAAAAATTGTGTGTATGTGTTATTAAAACACACGGTTTAAAACATTCCAAGTTAAAAACAATGTGAGTCCATCAATAAGTCTTCATGGCCCTAATCGCATGGCCTGGCCCAATTGATACAATGTGAAACCCGGTCCATGACCTGTCCAAAACCGGTCCAAACTTTTGATTTAAATAACCCCAACCCTAAAAATTAGGGTAACCCTAATCATATTTCACATTGCCCCCAAAACATCCTCTCACCTAGTAATATCCGCTCCCTTCGTTTTCTCCGCCCCTCCACCAGAACAACCATCCTTCACCATCAAACTAACTAATTATCAATCTCATCATAAAAAACATCCAATATGTTAATCCCACTCAAATAAATGTACCAAATGTTTTTAATTCGAGCCTACATCCCCGTCAAGAAACGTCTTCAAGATCTGAAATAAAGGTCTCGGGTAGGTGATTGCATGTTGTTAGTGATGGTTTGTGTGTCATCAATCGAAACAAGGAAGAATCTGGACATTCTTGTTCAAGATTTTCCCTTTTTGATTTCATATAACAAAAAATGGTGCAAACCATTACATTGATCTATGATGATTTTTGTTTCTGGTTGGATAGATAAAAATCACAAATTATCTTAAAAAAATCAACCGAAACATAATCTGAGATTGATTAGGTTACTGTTTTGGTTTGAGTCTAGATCGGATTAGGAGACGAAGGGTATTAGGTTTAGTTTTGGAGATTAAGGTGTAAAAAGGTTGGTATACGAGTCAACTCAGTGAGTTTTAACTGAGTCAACTCGGTAATGACCGAGTTGACTCGGTTGGGATGGGTCCAGTTTTGGTTTGGTTACAATTTTGGTCCCGGTTCATGTGTAAATTAAGTCAAGTTTTCAAGTCTTTGTATCACAATATTTAAACAGTTTCATCGCAATGTCAAATGGTTGTTTTCCATCGCAATCAAAAACCGTGACCCATCGCAATAAAAAGAATCCATCGCAATGTTCGAAAAAAAAACGGGCAGCATGACGTCGTGACTATGCCATTGCGATAGACCCGACCACCCATCGCAATGTGACTCATCGGAATGAGTCCCATCGCAATGGGTAAGTCAAACCCATCGGAATGTTTCAAAAACACCCCATCGCAATCCATGCGATCGTACCAAGAAGAGAAATCCAAAAGTGGTCCTTTTTTCCTGAAAATCCGGGACTGATTTCTGGGTCAGATTTTCTGGCAAATCTGGGTTTTTCACCTTCATCTTCAAAAAATTATAACCCAGAATAGATATAATAACAGATGCAGCGAGACCTTTGACCACAACTTGACCATGGATGACTAGACCATTTTTTTTACCAGTGAAAAAGATATGGACCAGAGAAATAGATATGGACCAGTGAAAAAACATGTGACAGTTTGGATATTTTGGACAAAAAATATGAGACGGATAGTTATCCTCAACAAATATTGAGGACGTGACAAAATTTTTTGACAAAATGAGACACAAATAAATGTAACGAGACACAAGAATAGATTAGACCACCAAAATCGAAAATATAAACACGATCCAAGGATGGAACCGTGGCTCTGATGCCAAATGTAGAAAAGCTAATATTGATCCGGTGGTCTAATGTGGTGGAAAGTGGTGGTGGAAGCCATTGTTGGCTTAGAGAGAGAGAAAGAGAGGTTGAGAGTAAAAGTGTGTGTGTTCCTCAAATGAACAAAATACAATCAACACCCCTCCTTGGAAGCTAAGGAGGGGTATATATAGTCACGCACTTTACAACGAGCCTAGTCTAGTCTAAATGTGTGTGACTATGATAACTAACGGGAATTCTTAAATGTCGTCACATAAAGTGAGTTTCCAACAGATGGTATCAAAGTTAAGATGAGATAATCGTTGATGCCATAACCAAGCTTGAGTCGTTGAAGCTTTAGCCATAAAACAGATTAGAGTTGAAGATGTGGAGTCTTGTAGTGAAATAGTGTAGAGATCTGTACCCCTTGAACCGGTAAGTAAGTCATTCCCATCATAATCACGAACAAAACATGTCTTCTTTCTAAAATCAACCTCCAAATCCGCATCACAGAATTGACCAACCGAGAAAATATTTTGATTGAGCCCTTCGACGTAGTAAACCCTTTTGATTGTGATATCCCCTTGAACCAAGTCTCATATCCTAGGATCGGTGCAAATTGATCAATTCTGAATCGGACCGTACCCAGGAACTTCTCCACGAAGTTAATTAGAAGCTTGAGATTCCCCGTCATGTGCTTCGTGCATCCAGTATGAAGAGAATCATTTCGATCACCTGCAGACGAATTAGAACACGATGGAGCATTTGCTAAATTGGATTCCATGTTAGTTGTGATTTCCGATTCATTAGTTTCCCTAGTTTCATCACTTAAAGGCATACTAACGCTCGTTGTCACATTTTCTGTCCTAACCTTAGGCATCCGTTTATATCCTAGAGGACATTGATTAGCAAACCACCATTTCTAAGACTTGCTAGCAGATTCATATAATTCCCGAATTTTGCTTCTAGGGTTCTTAGTGGTGGAGATGCATTACTTTTCTTAGGGGGGGTAGCACCAGAATGGTTCACTTTACGTTTGGGTGTTCTAGCACTAATAGGCATCACAGTTTTCTTCTTAGTTCTAGTATCTACGCCTTTGACATTATTCGAAACACACATAGCATGATTAGCATTAGCACACTTTCCATATTTCACACAAACAAACTTAACATTCAAAGCATTCAAAGTCGAATCATTCAGATCGTCATTACATGCGATTATAGACATTTTATTCTTAGAAACATTTTTTCAGTAAAGGGTTGCCCCGGTAAATATATTAACCAAAAAAACGTTGAAGTACAAAGGAATGTGGCTAAGATACCACATTAACCGCAAGCTACAGGCAGCTTGTTAACAAAAGGAAATGAAACACCAAAACCTAATACATACTTCTACTGATTAACATAAATGCAACATTAGCAAAAGGCAACAAGAAAAATTCTTGAAACCATGCGACCAACGCACCATACCAGCAGCAACATAAAGAGAGCAAAAGATCCAAATAAGGCCGCCTCCTTAAAAAAACCTTTACGAGAAAAACCCTATGGGAAAAACCCCGCACAGGGAAAAAGAGTACGACCCTTACCCAGCACTCCCATCAGGATCAATACACACCTTAGGGATTTTCCAATCTTCAAGAATCACTAGAGGCACTGAAGAAATCTTCTTGAATTTAAAAGTGAGAAGCTTCAGCCGAACCGTATCACAAACTGAAGTCACAAGCTTAGCAACCGTCAAAGACTTCTTGTTAAAAAGCCTATTATTTCGCTCTCTCAAAATGAAGTAGACCGAAGCTGCTAACACAAACCGAGCAATCATACTAACAACCGAACACCCCTTAGCTAAGGGTCTAATAAACTCCACAATATCAATCAAACGCGGAGAAATATTGTGCATTCCACACCTCCCACGCAAATGTAACCAAACTTGTGTAGAATAAGAACATTCAAAGAAAAGATGATTATGCGAGTCAGGGACCTGATTATTCTTAGAAACATTGAAAATCCTAGGGTGGTCTTCTACTTCCTTAATCTTCCCTTGACTTTTGTTTTGCCAAACCTTTTCATTCATTCGAGTGCTCTTAAGCTGAGGCCGGCTAACACTAGCAGTGGGGACTACTAATAAGTGTGAAAACACTTATCCTTTTACCACTTAATTATAATAATAACCAAGCCAAAACGTGTATTTTATGTCGTAAATGTCGGAATTATGCGTGGTTTGTGTTTTTGTTTTGATTTAGGATCAAAATGTGAAAATGGAAGAAAACAGGGCTTTCACGGGCTTTTATCGAAGAAAAAGACAAAAGACGAAGTCAAAAGATTAAGAGTGCAAAAAGAACGAAAGTCCAAGGCCTATTCTAAAGATTTATCGAAGAAAAAGTCTAAAGACGGAAGTTTAATGAAGTCGAAGAACTCAAGTCTAATAAATGAAGAAATTATAAGACGAGTTCAAAAATCCCGAGACAAAGTCGAAAAAGTCGAAGAATTTATAAAGACGAAAAGACGAGAAGAGGAAGAAAGCATCAAGGCATCTAATCTCCCTATAAATACCCTCCTAATGTCACATTAGGAGGTGTTGGCTATTTGACTCATAGTTCTTCCATCTTTAATTACATGCACTTTCATATTGTCATTTACTTAATTGTCATTTAAATTCTTGCCTTTAATTTCAAGTAAGTTTTAATTTTATGTTGTTTAATCTTTTATCTTCAAGCTTTTTAATCATCTCCTTCCACCTTTCTTGTTTTAATCTTAATCTTTTTTATAATCTTAGTCTTGTTTGTTTTGTGTTCTTTATTAATCTTTTTCATCATCTTTTTACATAAAGTTTATAGCTTTTTACTTTTCTTGGTTCGTCTTTAAAGTTTTTATATGTTTTAGCATTAATCTAGGCTTTTTAGTTAGCTTATTGGTGTTTTACTTTGCTTATTTTCCTTAAAAAGTTGTGTTTTAAGTGCTTATTTTCGTCTTTTTACGAGATCCTAGTTTTTAGGAAAAGCTGATTCGATTTCGCAATACCTTGTGTATTGCGAATTTGAGTCCCATTGAGTATTGCGAAATCTGGCTCTTCTCTGGATTGCGGAATCATGTCATCAATTGCGGAATTACGCCCATTCAGATTATTGCGGATTTGTTCTTCTTATTGCGAATTTATAGATTTCGCAATTATTGCGAAATTGTTACACCTTAATTGCGGATTTAGTGCAAGTAAGCATTGCGGAATCTTGGCTTATTGCGAATTCCTTGCATAACAGCTTATTGCGGATTTAGTACATGATTTCGCAATTATTGCGAAATCTTTGTTATTATTTTATTGCGAAATTACTTGTTTATTGCGAAATTATTTCATATTTTTTATATATTACAAAATTAATTGTTTTTATTTAAATTTAATTTTCAAATTTATTTTTCCCGCTATTTTTACTTAGCTTTATTTTAATTGTTTTGTCTTATTTTTACTTAGCTTTATTTTTACTTGTTCATCTTAGTTTAATTTTTAAAGTATTTTATTTTAAAGTTTTTAAATTTACGTTTTGTTAAACTTTAATTTCTCGTCATTTACTTTAAAAAGTTTTTATATTTTCGTCAGTTACTTAATTTCTTTTAAAGTCTTTAATTTAAGTTTTTAATCGCTTTAATTACTTTTAGCTTTATTTGTCGTGTCATTTACTTTAAAGTTTTGCACTTTTAATTTTACTACAACGGCAAATCTATTTCTTTTCACCAAAGGACGACTGAGTCGCACAATTAACCAGTAATCAATTCGAAAAGACGTCGAGACAAACGAATTTCTCAGTTATTAAAATGGCGTCGCTGCCGGGGAATTGGTGAACGACTTCAGTTGCGGAATCTTCATTTGCATTGCGAAATCATACCCTTTCAAGGAATTGCGAAATCTTGTCTCCATAATTGCGAAATCATTGATTTCATGCATTGCGGATTTGAACTTTGGGGATTGCGAAATTATGGGTTTTGCTAATTGTGGAATTGGGTTAAGTTTCATGAATTGCGGATTTGTTCTTCTTTCTTTATTGCGAATTTATATATTTCACAATTATTGCGAAATTTTTACACCTTAATTGCGGATTTAGTGCAAGTAAGCATTGCGGAATCTTGGCTTATTGCGAATTCCTTGCATAACAGCTTATTGCGGATTTAGTACATGATTTCGCAATTATTGCGAAATCTTTGTTATTATTTTATTGCGAAATTACTTGTTTATTGCGAAATTATTTCATATTTTTTATATATTGCGAAATTAATTGTTTTTATTTAAATTTAATTTTCAAATTTATTTTTCCCGCTATTTTTACTTAGCTTTATTTTAATTGTTTTGTCTTATTTTTACTTAGCTTTATTTTTACTTGTTCGTCTTAGTTTAATTTTTAAAGTATTTTATTTTAAAGTTTTTAAATTTATGTTTTGTTAAACTTTAATTTCTCGTCATTTACTTTTAAAAGTTTTTATATTTTCGTAAGTTACTTAATTTCTTTTAAAGTCTTTAATTTAAGTTTTTAATCGTTTTAATTACTTTTAGCTTTATTTTCCGTGCCATTTACTTTAAAGTTTTGCACTTTTAATTTTACTACAACGACAAATCTATTTCTTTTCACCAAAGGATGACTGAGTCGCACAATTAACCAGTAATCAATTCGAAAAGACGTCGAGACGAACAAATTTCTCAGTTATTAAAATGGCACCGCTGCTGGCTCTTTTCGTGAAGATTAACGGTTTTCTTTAAGAGAAGCGTTGGATTTTGGGATCCGTTCATTCTTGAACGTTATTTTTCTTGTCTAATTTTCAAATTTTTTCAAAAATCCTAAAAAATATAAAATTTTCAAAAATCCAAAAAAAATTGAAAAACATAAAAAACCAAAAATATTTCTTGTCTATCTTTCTTTTCCTTTTGTAGGTGTGTATGCGTACCCGTGCTCGTAAGAAGAAAGCAACTCAAGCCGAAGTCGAAACTCAACCTATTGTCACCATGGACAATCGACCAATGATCGAGCTTTTGCAATCGCACGTAGAGGGCAACACCGCTGCTATTGTCATACCGAGCCAACAACTTTCAGCTTAAATCCGGCTTCATTCAAATGGTCTCTACTCAACCATTCTTGGGGCGTACACTTGATGTTCCTCATGACCATATCAAAAGGTTTCTTCAACTCACTAATATGCTCAAGTTTAATGGGGTTTCACAAGAGGTAATTCGCTTGCAACTTTTTCCTTTCTCCTTAGAGGGACAAGCCCGGCATTGGCTTGATAAGGAACCGCCACAAAGTATTCTTACGTGGTCGGATTTAGAGACCAAATTCATCAACTACTTTTTCCCACCCTCACGTACTACCGCTTTGCGGAATGAAATCATTAACTTTGAACAAAAGTACGGTGAGATATTTAGTGAATCTTGGGACCGTTTTAAGGAACTTTTAAGAAAGTGTCCACAACATGGTTTCACAAAAGTGAATCAAATTAATACTTTTTACAATGGTTTAAGCATGAATGACCAAGATTCACTAAATAGTGCCTTGGGGGGTAACATTTTGGTTAAGTCTTCTAATGCCGCGTGTGATATTATTGAGAATAAGTCTAGAGTGCAAACCAAGAGTGTTCAGGCTAATGTGGCTAGTGTTAGCACTAGTGACACCGACAAGAGACTTGATAAGCTTACTACAGTTGTTGAAGCACTTGCTTTACAAGCCGTTAACAATGCCAAAAACAACAATGCTCTTAATATAACTTGTGAAACTTGTGGTGGGCCACACTCTTATGCTAATTGTGATAAAGCTTATGATCAATCTCACGGGGAGGTGTATGCTTACAACAACACCGAGAGAGTTCATTTCAAGCCTAATGTCGATGTTAATCACTTGTCGTACAACTCGACGAATTATTTGGCTCCATCCGGTTTTCAACAAAGACCACCACAACCCAACCAAAACAACCAAGGACCGCCAAGAGCTAATTTTCAAGGTCATGCCAATGTGAGGGGCTCAAATGCAAATCAGGGAAATTACCAAATGCAAAATTAAGGTTTTCCAAACCAAGGTTTCAATCCTCAAGGTTTTCCACCTTAACCAATACCCAAACCAAGGTTTTCAACAACAAGGGTTCAATTTACCTCATCCGCCAATGGATTTGGTTTTGCAAAAACTGAATGAACATGAGAAAATAATGCAAGCAATGCAAGAATCTAATAGACAATTGCAAGAGTCCACGGATAGGAAATTAATTCAAATGTTACAAACCCTTCGTCCTCAAGGTGCTCTTCCTTCTACCACCGAAACAAACCCTAGAGCTAATGTGAGTGCTATTACTACACGAAGTGGAGCAACTCTAGTAGGACCTTCTATCCCTCCTCAATTTACTCCATCTACACCTCCTCCACCTCTATTTATTCCTCCTACTACCGCACCTAGTACTAGTTCTTCATTACCGTCTCCACCCCTTAATGAAGAAGTACCCAATCAAAACCCTCCACCAACCCTACCTACCACCTCTAAACCTTCTACTTCTCAACCTTCAACATCTCAACCTTTACCTGCTACACCCACACCACCTAAACCCAACATTCCTTACCCTTCTCGGTTAGACAAGTGCAAATTGCTCACAAAAGAGGATTCTCAAGTCACTTCCTATTTGAAGATGATCTCTCAAATGAGTTTCAACATAAGCTTTGTTGAAGAACTTGTTTTTTTTGGTAAAGGGTTGCCCCGGTAAATATATTAACCAAAAAAGTGTTGAGCGTACAAAGGAATGTGGCTGAAGTACCACATTAATTACAAGCTACCGGCAGCTTGTTAACAATTGGTTAAACAACACCAAAAAAAACTAATACTAAAGCACTTTAGCAAAGACATAAATGCAACACTAGCAAAGACCATCAAGAAAAAAATCTTGAAACCACGCGACCATCTCTTCATTCCAACAGCAGCAAAATGGGAGCAAAGGATCCAAGTAAGGCCGCCTCCTTAAAAAACCTTTATGAGAAAAACCCAATGGGAAAAACCCCGCAAAGGAAAAAAGAGTACGACCCTTACCCGGCACCCCCATCATGATCAATACACATCTTAGGGATCTTCCAATCTTCAAGAATCACTAGCGATGCCGAAGAAATCTTCTTAAATTTAAAAGTAATAAGCTTAAGCCGAACCGTGTCGCAGATAGAACTCACAAGCTTAGCTACCGTCAAAGACTTCTTGTTAAAAAGTCTATTATTTCGCTCCCGCCAAAGAAAGTAAGCCGAGGCCGCTAACACAACTCGAGTAATAATACTAATAACCGTACAGACCTTAGCCAAGGGTGTAATAAACGCCACAATGTCACTCATCCGAGGAGGAATATTTTGCATACCACACCTATCTCGCAATTGTAACCATACCTGAGTAGAATAAGAACATTCAAAGAAAATATGATTATGCGAGTCAGGAACTTGATTACACATGGGGCACATAAGGGAATATAGATCAACATTAGGACCAACATCCCATTGCTTAAGGCGATCTTGCATCTTCAATTTCTGCTTCATTACTAACCACAAATGGATCGCATGTCTAAGAATACAATGTGGAAACAAAACAACATTAAAGCAACCAACATTATTAGCCCTCACTCGTATAGACTCCCATGAAATAGCCATAGAAAACGGTCGGAGACTACCATTATGGTCCCGCCAAACCATACTATCTCTACGGTTATCACAAAGCATAGGAACTGGAATAGACACAATATTCGGGTATCTATCATACCAATCCAATGACCATCTCCAAGCTCAATTCAGGATTAAGTCCTTTACCTTGTCCGATAACGCAAACCCTGACTGATTAATATGTCGAACCGAAATAGTATCCCGAATCGGGCATTCAGCAGCCCATTTATTAAACCACATAGAAGTATCTCTACCATCATGGATTTGGTGCCAAAAAAACGGACGAATCATTGTCCTTAGCTGGAGTAGCTTTCGCCAACACCAACTCACATCACCGATACAAGGAACGTCCCAAAAACTTCTACCTTTCAACTTATAGTCATAAATCCAACACACCCATAAGGAATCTCTTTTATCAAGAATACTCCATACATGCGACGTCATTAATGCAGCATTAAATTCGTCAAGTCTACATATACCAAGTCCACCTTCATTCAGAGGCTTACAAATAGTGTTCCAGGCAACTTTGGCTTTACCCCGCTTCATCTCTCCTTGACACCATAAAAAACCACGCATAATCTGTTCAAGCTCATTAATAATTCTAACAGGAAGTATAAAAACAGACGCCCAAAAAATATGCTTGTTGAAGAACTTGTCCAAATGCCGAAATTTGTCAAAGCATTCAAGGAATAGCTTAGCAAGAAGGAAAAGATGGCTGAGTTTGTCAACACACGCTTAAATGAAAACTGTTCTGCAGTCATTCTTAAAGAAATTCTGGAAAAACTTGGAGATCCCGGTCGTTTCGTGTTGCCATGCATTTTTAACAAAGTTGAAGAATTTACTGCCTTAGCCGATCTCGGGGCAAGTATAAATTTGATGCCTTTAAGTGTTTGGAAAACACTATCATTACCCAACCTTACACCAACAAAGATGACTCTTGAGCTAGCAAATCGCAATCTCGCTTACCCCGTTGGTATTGCCGAAGATGTATTTATTAAAGTTGGCACCTTCACTTTTCCGGTCTATTTTGTTGTTGTTGATTATGAAATGGACCCTCGTATTCCTTTAATACTTGGACGGCCATTCTTGAGAATCGGAAAAGCCTTAGTCGATGTTTCCGAAGGTGAACTCATTCTAAGAGTCGGGAATGATGCACAAGTTTTTAAAATGGGGAAGATCACAACCAAACCCAATGGAAGAGAATCAACGAATATGATTAATGTGCTTGATGATTTTGTCGTCTACAACAATCCTCTTTTCGATTCTTGCTATGTTAATCCACTTTTTCCAAGATGATGTGGATGATTCTCTCTCCAATTTAGATCCCCCACCAATTTATGATTCTTCACCAATCTATGATGACTATGATGATGATTCTAGTTCTGATATGGATGATTCTAATGATTTTACTTCAGAATATAAACACATGCCAACATATGATGCTTTTGATGATGTCGATACTCTTTCGAGTGATTCTTCACATTATGACCTTACTCCTACTTTTGATGAAGATCCTCCAACAACAATGCTTGATCCTACTTTGGATGACTACTCATTTGAGGAAGACTTTGCTACTTTTCTCAACACTTACTTCCCAAATGAGAATGATTCTCCTCCTTTGGACTTTGATGATGCTCTTTATCCTCCTTCGAATATGAAGAAACCTGTTTCAAAGGAGAAGAAGCCAGAAGACACCGATATCCGTAGTACCTATGTCTTGACACCTCTTTATCCACCTTATGAGGATGAGATTGTGAGATTTATGAGCGGATCTTCTTCAAGGTCTACTGAGCCTAAGTGTTATTTTCCCCTAAAGGAAAAGGTGTTCATCCTGGTATCGCAATTTTTAAGCCATCTCAGTATCCATCTGATGAAATAAAAGGAAAGACTTTTGGAAATTATGGAGATATGCTTGCACCTCATCACACTTGCTACCACCGTGCTGAATAACTGCTTAAGGGAACCTTGCCTACTCTTCTTTGGCTTGCCTTGTTCGCCTTAAACTTGTGCTACTTGATGGATGAAAACCATGTATATGATCCCGATGGCTGTTCTTTAAGCTTCTTACCATTGTAATCAAGGTCGAGTCAGGCTCACGACTCGGTTAACAAAAACAAGCGCTTTTCGGGAGGCAACCCGAGTATCTATCCTTTTTCTTTTGTTTTTATAATAAGTGTAGGGGGAGACCCTAGTATGTGTTTGTTCTTTTCTTTCTAATCATATGCAGGGATTCGAGCTTTCAAAGATACATTCTTGATGACTTTTGACGACCCGTGATTCTGTGTACCCGTCTTCCCGGTTCTATCCTAAACTCTTTTGATTTATTATTTTATCATTTATGATTGAAATAGGAATCACTTTAGTTGTCCTTTCCTTAGCAAGATTTAAACAACATGCACAATGTCCTAAGTGTAGGGGAGGTTACTTCCACATGCTTAAACATTGAGGACAATGTTTATATTAAGTGTAGGGGGACTTCTATCGAAGTTAAGTGGGCTTTTCCTTGTATTTGTCCTCATTTTAACCGGAAAATTGATTTTTCGACATTTTTTAAAATTTTTGATCTATTTTGGCCTAGTTGTATTTCCTTTGTTATAGTTATTTTCTTTCATTAGAATAAATTTTTAATAAAGTGGTTTTAATTTTTAAACGTTGTGAATCTTTTCACTTAACCCGAGTTTACTTATCCAAGTTTACTCTAGCTAGTATCCTTAACGTGTTTAAGCCAAGTTTTGCTAGGCTTTAATATAGGGAACTTTAAAACGCAAAAGTCTTAACTCTTACGGGTTAAGAACAAGAACTTTTCGCAAGTTCCTATAATTGATCCTAGAAAGTCGTTTATCAAGGGAACTTTAAAATGCGAATTCTAAACTTGAAAAAGTCTAAGAAGTCGCAAGATCCTATAGATGACTTGAAAACCCAAAACTTTGATTTAATTGGCTAAGCATTCACGAGTCTCATTCCTTGAGATTTTAAATTGTGAAGACCGAGAGATGATAGAGTCAATTATAAGTTTGGTATTCTTTCATGAGTTTATGTGAGTTAATTATGAGCTTCTTCTCCCATCGCTTGTTAATAAATATATTTGCAATAAATAAGGTCGTACGATTTGATAAGTTACTTAGCTTCTAGCACAAGATCGTTTAAAAGTTTTTTTTGGGTAAAGGGGACTACACCCCGGTAAAATATATTAATTCCCAAAAAAACAATAAAGTACAATGGAATGTGACTGAAGTGTCACATTAACCTCAAGCCAACACTTGAACTTCCTCTAATTCATATGACACACCATATGAATACTTATGCTAATTACATAACCAATAACACCAATAGGAAAAAACCACCTAATGGCACAAACGCCAGTAAACCAATACATAGACATTTAAATAAGAAAAGACTCCGGCAAACTCAAAAGCTGAGCAAATCTAACCCCATCTCTGGACTTCTTGATACGACATGTAAGCAGCTTCAGTCTGACAGTAGATAGAATGCACTCCACAACTTGATCAACTGTTCTCTTAACTAATTTAAACAACCTCCAATTCCGCTCTTGCCAAATAAAGTACGCCAATGCTGACAAGAATAATTTGGAAACTAAACTTTTGAGAGTCCTGCGGCCCGCCCAAGGCAAAATATAAGCAATAATGGTATCCCACGCTAGACTCGGACACCCAAAATCAGCGACCATACGAACTTTATTCCATACTTGCTGTGAAAAACCACACTCGAAAAACAGATGCTCATGTGAATCCTGCTGCCTCTCACACAAAGAACATTCTGACGCCAATGAGCTAGAAGCATCCCACAAATAAACCTTGTCCTGTGTCTTAAGCTTTTGTTTCATAATCAACCATAGGTTAAATGCATGTCTAGGAATGCAGCTAGGAAACCACACAATATTGTGCCATGGAATTTTGACATCTCTAGGCCTTAACGAAGACCATGCCAACGAGACCGAGAAAACCTTAAGAGCATTACCCTCAGTTCGCCAAAATAATTTATCCGAGACACCCTCATGTATATTCGGAATAGTAATATTATCAAGAATTGCATACTTACCTCGAAGAAAACCAGGCCATAACCACTGCCCATTGCGAATAACATCACAAATCTTAGTATTAAAGTCAAATCCCGAATGATGAATGTCTCTAGACGAGATAACACTAGACAGCGGGCTGCTCGAACACCACACATCAGACCAAACAGAGACTCTAGAGCCATCCCCTATTTTATACCAAATGAACTCACGAACAATAGGCCGTAACTGAAGAATCTTGCGCCATCCCCACGTCATGTTCCCATGAATAGGAATTTCCCAAAAACTTCTGCCCTTAAGCTTGTATTCATGAATCCATTTCACCCAAAGAGATTCTTTACAAACCAATAGCTTCCAAATATGAGAGATCATAAGTGATTTATTGAAGATATCCAACCTGCGAATTCCCAAACCCCCTCATCGTTTAAAAGTTGCTCGGTATCAATTAGAGTTCATAGCCAAGGCATAACTTATTGAAGCGGGATGCGAAGATTGGCGAGTTCGACAAGGCCCTAACAAGGCATGAGGGCTACATTTTGTTTCTAAAGATCCAAAGTCATGTGAAGAATCATTTATCAAAAATCAATATGAAGGATCGAGACACACGACGAAAAGAAAATACTCCCGTAAAGATCATGGAGAAGTCTATCCAAAAAGGCCCTAACAAGGTATGAGGATAAATAGATCCAAGTCCTAAAAGGAGGCGGATCGTTGTATATCAAAATCCCAAATAAAGATTGGAGAAAAAATAAGAAGTCGTGGTCCAAATATGAAGAATCTCTCAAAAAGTTCAAGTGAAGAAATTCCTATTATGAAGAGAAGACCATTATTTCATGAACGTCTCTCAAGATTTGAAGTATGAAGTCAATGCCAAATATCGATCCGAGAAAGGTCTCAAATCGTGAAGCGAGTTATGCCAAGATATGAACTTTATGAGGTCCCGAGAAGTAGTTTTAAAAGATTTTGTCCTTTAGCTAACTATTGATTAAATCATCCTACTTTATTTTCAGCCTAAATAACTATTGAAAGAAGTCAACAATGCATCCTCGTGATCATTCAAGACAACAATAAAATATAAGAGATACACCTAGGAATAAGGGAGTCTAAGTAAATAATTGGCCCACATGAGTTTGTGATAGTTTGCTAACTTATAGTAACAATGATCTCGTTTTTAAGCTTGGTATGGGGAACGTGAAACTTGAGGGTGATAAACATTCATGACATTCCAAAACCCTAAGGTAAGTCATTGATTTCTTTACTTGTTTTCTTCCTTTAAATATTTTGTAATTTTCTATCTCTTTAATATAGGCCAAGATGGATTGATTATGATGAAAAATGTAAAACTTGCTTTGTAATTAATGCATTGCATGAGGACATTGCAATGGTCAAGTGTAGGGGATTTAATAAGTGTGAAAACACTTATCCTTTTACCACTTAATTATAATAATAACCAAGCCAAAACATGTATTTTATGTCGTAAATGTCGGAATTATGCGTGGTTTGAGTTTTTGTTGTGATTTAGGATCAAAATGTGAAAAGGGAAGAAAACACGGGCTTTCACGAGCTTTTATCGAAGAAAAAGACAAAAGACGAAGTCAAAATATCAAGAGTGCTAAAAGAACGGAAGTCCAAGGCCTATTCTAAAGATTTATCGAAGAAAAAGTCTAAAGACGGAAGTTTAATGAAGTCGAAGAACTCAAGTCTAATAAATGAAGAAATTATAAGACGAGTTCAAATAATCCCGAGACAAAGTCGAAAAAGTCGAAGAATTTATAAAGACGAAAAGACGAGAAGAGGAAGAAAGCATCAAGGCATCTAATCTCCCTATAAATACCCTCCTAATGTCACATTAGGAGGTGTTGGCTATTTGACACATAGTTCTTCCATCTTTAATTACATGCACTTTCATATTGTCATTTACTTAATTGTCATTTAAATTCTTGCCTTTAATTTCAAGTAAAAGTTTTAATTTTGTGTTGTTTACTCTTTTATCTTCAAGCTTTTTAATCATCTCCTTCTACCTTTCTTGTTTTAATCTTAATCTTTTTCATAATCTTAGTCTTGTTTGTTTTGTGTTCTTTATTAATCTTTTTCATCATCTTTTTACATAAAGTTTATAGCCTTTTACTTTTCGTGGTTCGTCTTTAAATTTTTTATATGTTTTAGCATTAATCTAGGCTTTTTAGTTAGCTTATTGGTGTTTTACTTTGCTTATTTTCCTTAAAAAGTTGTGTTTTAAGTGCTTATTTTCGTCCTTTTACGAGATCCTAGTTTTTAGGAAAAGCTGATTCGATTTCGCATTACCTTGTGTATTGCGAATTTGAGTCCCATTGAGTATTGTGAAATCTGGCTCTTCTCTGGATTGCGGAATCATGTCATCAATTGCGGAATTACGCCCATTCAGATTATTGCGGATTTGTTCTTCTTTCTTTATTGAGAATTTATAGATTTCGCAATTATTGCGAAATTGTTACACCTTAATTGCGGATTTAGTGCAAGTAAGCATTGCGGAATCTTGGATTATTGCGAATTCCTTGCATAACAGCTTATTGCGGATTTAGTACATGATTTCGCAATTATTGTGAAATCTTTGTTATTATTTTATTGCGAAATTACTTGTTTATTGCGAAATTATTTCATATTTTTTATATATTGCAAAATTAATTGTTTTTGTTTAAATTTAATTTTCAAATTTATTTTTCCCGCTATTTTCACTTAGCTTTATTCTATATGTTTTGTCTTATTTTTACTTAGCTTTATTTTTACTTGTTCGTCTTTGTTTAGTTTTTAAAGTATTTTATTTTAAAGTTTTTAAATTTACGTTTTGTTAAACTTTAATTTCTCGTCATTTACTTTTAAAAGTTTTTATATTTTTGTCAGTTACTTAATTTCTTTTAAAGTCTTTAATTTAAGTTTTTAATCGTTTTAATTACTTTTAGCTTTATTTGCCGTGTCATTTACTTTAAAGTTTTGCACTTTTAATTTTACTACAACGACAAATCTATTTCTTTTCACCAAAGGACGACTGAGTCGCACAATTTGTTGGTCCACTAATCTTGTACACATATCGAATCTATGAAGATCTACGAAGAACAATGTGCACAATTAACCAATTGACTAACTAATAACACAAGTTTGTACTTTTCATCTTATGTATATCTTATTAATATATGAATCAACAAATATACATGTGTTGCCTGGTTGTCTAGGAAATAACAACCGGGCGATGATGACAAACTAAACTCCCATTGTTACAAGAAAGGAAAGAACCAATGGGAGGAGGAATTCCTAGCACTAACACTATGTGTATTTTGGTGGTGGAAATCTCTACTAAACTCTATGTCATGAGACCACTATAGATAGTGGGAAAGTGAAGCTTCCTTTGGAAGCTTCAATAAAGTCAAGTAACCACCTTGCACTTTATATTCTTCCTTTTCACTAAAGGAAGTTCCCACTATGTCTTCAGTATAAATACTTCAGGTCTTCATATCAGAGATGGTCTTCGGGAGTTAGTAAGTCATTGTCATTACTCACTAACTCCATCATCCTGATCTTGGTTCACGTCTTCACTGGCTCAGATCCGATGCAGTAGTGAAGGAGTCTCTGTGGACTTCTGAGAACATCTTGAGGATGACTCGGTAAACTATCATGAGTTTACCGACCTATAAAATACTTAGGGTATATTTCATTCAAATAAGTACAGGGACAATTTAGGCTCTAAATTGGCCCAACAATCTCCCCCTATTTGAATAGAAATATAGGCTAAGTCTTTTAGTAGTAAGTGAGCATAACGGCTTCTTCTTACATACTAAGATAGAACACAGGGATACAATAAATAACAACCTTCTGATGTGAAGTTTTACAACATGTGTTCATACCAGCTCTTTGTATTCGTGACTAAATAAGTGTAGTCTCTGACGAACATCTTGAGCTTTCTTCCTAGGTTCAGTGGTAGCTTCAGAGATTTATTTCCAGCAGTGGTGATCAGGCACAACGAGAAAAATTCACTCCAAACTACTAAATACCCAAGTATATTAAAATCCCAGAACACTTGTTCACTTCATGTAACGAACATCAGTAACATACCACACTTCTACCCCAAACATATCATTATCTCTTTTCAACAAAACATCAACCTGTAAAGCACAATACCAACAACAGCTGCTCTTCTTGGAAATTTGGATTTTTTGGTATGTGATTGGTTTGTTTGGTTTGTTTTTGTAGTGGTAGGGTGGTGGTGTTGTTTGTGGTGTTATATGTGGTTTGTCAACATGTTATGGATACAAGTAGTATACATGATTAATATGTAGAAAGAATACAAGTCTGTATAATTATGCCTGGTGATGATCGATGAGTGTGTAAACACTTTGATAAGTGTGGTTCTCTCCCCCTCAAAAGTTGTTGTATAAGCAGCTTTTGCATCAATACACACTCTGTTCATCGATCCCTGATGACTTCAAACCATGATGATACAACTCTAATAATTGTATTCATCTCCCCCTCAAAAGTTGGTAAATCTTCAACTTTTGGATGTGTAAATTCAGCGGGTTTGATTTTCCAAGCTCGAGTAATCGTACATCGACAAGAGTCTCATGTAGGTCTTTGACCTGATGGTTGTGGTTCAATCTGCTGATGGTCCAGTACTTGTTGGATAGGAATCAGGCTTTGCTGATGGTTCAGAGTTCTGATGGTTCAAAACTCTGATGGTTCAAAACTCTGGTGGTTTAGAACTGCTGAGGGTCCAGTACTTGCTGGATAAGGTTTAGACTTCAGCTGTTGAAGTCCAGAACTGCTGATGGTTCAGTACTCTGATGGAAGGTTCAGAGACAGAGGTCAAACATGCTGGGGGTTCAACTACCTCTGGGGGTTCAGCTAGAGTCTTTGACCAGGGGTTCTGATCTGGTCTCTCACTTGGGTTCGCTGTCAGGGTTCGCTGAAGAAGGGTTCGCTGGTCTGGGGTTCACATCCAGCGACAGGGGTTCATTATCCTCTGCTGGCAGGTTCATCGACCCGAGGGTTCAACGACTACTGGTGGTTCATTACTTCAGCGACCTCTGAGGGTTTATACAACGACCTGGAGGGTTCATACCAGGGGTTCACTGGTATTATAAACCAGCCAATGATGCAGCTACTGATGAGAGTTCAGACCTGCTGATGAGTGTAGTACTTGACAGTTCATTCTTGCTAATGTTCTTTAAACACTTGTACTTCAGCAGTAATTGAGCTTCAATGAGTTCATCTTAATGGTACACTGACCTTGGGATTTAGGCCAGCGACAAGAGTTTACAAACAGTAATTACTGAAACGTTTCAGAGGACTGGGAGCATGTTCCGTGTTCAGCGTCCAGGTATCATCAGACCAGCGGCTGATATGCACGTCGCTGACCGGGGGGTTCTTACCAGCAACTCTGATTGTCATTGAGCTCAACAAAGTGACCAACGGGTTTAGTCGGTTTGGTAGGAGGGTCATCATTTTACCAGAACCATTTATTCATCAATATACCCAGCTCCATTTTCACTTGTCAGCTTCTTTTATCCAAAGCCTACTGAACGATCCACTGATTATTTTAATCAGTTTTTACCAGCCCCTTCTAATTCTATCTCATATTTAACGACCATGACATAACCATCATATCCCAATCTCAAAATCCGGCTATGCCAGAAACAAATCTATCCCCTTCGTTGATCTATGATCAATACATCCAATTCAACATGGTCTTCGTATAAACACATAACCGATCCCATTAATCATTTCAGGTTTCCTCGTACTTTCTCAGTACACCCATGTTTAGCTTTTCTTTAAAGCTAAACTCGAAATGAAGAACAAAACATCTAATTTTGTTGAGCTACCCAACAACATATCTTCAATCCATTACAGCCCATAAACTCATCTTTAACCGTATCTTCAATCTCATCACTCGAATATACCTTCATTCAACTACTAAAATCGAAACCATTACATACCCATTACCAACACTTCGTTTATACAGCATAAACAAAACAATTGCTATTCGTTTGATTTGAATACGTTCCTGTGGCCACTAAGAACAAATACCCTTTTTTCGAATTGATTTTTTATGATGTAAGGCAATCGTGTCGTGTGATGTTCCTGGGTTTTTGATTCAATGGGGTTTTTGTTGATTTTGTAGATCTAGTATATTGAAAACGTGATGAGAGATTTTTGAAGGTGAGGGTAGGATAGTTGGTGAGAAGGAGGAGTTTATATGGATCTGCTTTATGTTTCTATGAGGGTGGGATTTTTGTTTATAATGAATTTATTGTAGGAGGTGACGGTGGGGTTTTTTGTTCAGATATATTAATGTGTCGGTGGAGGGTGTTGGGTGTTGGATAAGATTTGGTAGGTTGTTAAAGGATAGGATATGTGAGTAATAAATTAACAGTAGCCAAATATCAACATCAGTGTTTATCTCCCCTTCAACAAACTGCTACTGCATATGCAGTTTTTGACCATACTGATGATTTTGACTATGCTGAAAAACATGTTATTAGCAGCCATTTGAACGGATCTGGATAGAGAAAATCCAACCCGCTCTGATACCACTTGTTGGTCCACTAATCTTGTACACATATCGAATCTATGAAGATCTACGAAGAACAATGTGCACAATTAACCAATTGACTAACTAATAACACAAGTTTGTACTTTTCATCTTATGTATATCTTATTAATATATGAATCAACAAATATACATGTGTTGCCCGATTGTCTACGGAATAACAACCGGGCGATGATGACAAATTAAACTCCCATTGTTACAAGAAAGGAAAGAACCAATGGGAGGAGGAAATCCTAGCACTAACACTATGTGTATTTTGGTGGTGGAAATCTCTACCAAACTCTAAGTCATGAGACCACTATATATAGTGGGAAAGTGAAGCTTCCTTTGGAAGCTTCAATAAAGTCAAGTAACCACCTTGCACTTTATATTCTTCCTTTTTCACTAAAGGAAGTTCCCACTATGTCTTCAATATAAATACTTCAGGTCTTCATATTAGAGATGATCTTCGGGAGTTAGTGAGTCATTTTCATTACTCACTAACTCCATCATCCTGATCTTGGTTCTCGTCTTCACTGGCTCAGAGTAGTGAAGGAGTCTCTGTGGACTTTTGAGAACATCTTGAGGATGACTCGGTAAACTATCATGAGTTTACCGACCTATAAAATACTTAGGGTATATTTCATTCAAATCAGTACAGGGACAATTTAGGCTCTAAATTGGCCCAACACAATTAACCAGTAATCAATTCGAAAAGACGTCGTGATGAACGAATTTCTCAGTTATTAAAATGGCGTCGCTGCCGGGGAATTGGTGAAAGTCTTCAATTGCGGAATCTTCATTTGCATTGCGAAATCATACCCTTTCAAGGAATTGTGAAATCTTATCTCCATAACTATGAAATCATTGATTTCATGCATTGCGGATTTGAACTTTGGGGATTGCGGAATTATGGGTTTTGCTAATTGCGGAATTAGGTTAAGTTTCATGAATTGCGGATTTGTGTTGTTTTAAAGTTGCGAATTTATTTCATTTTTTTAGTATTTCGAAATTAATTGTTTTTATTTTAAATTTAATTTTTAAATTTATTTTTCCCGCCATTTTACTTAACGTTATTTTGAACTTGTTTTGTCTTATTTTATTTTCACTTAGCTTTATTTTTATTTGCTTTCCTTAGTTTATTTTTAAAATTATTTTATTTTCAAATCTACCTTTTTATTACGTTTTAATTTCTCGTCACTTATTTTTAAGAGTCACTTGTCTTTAGTTTATTCGTCTTTATTTTAGTTTAATCTTTTCTCTCTTTTATTTTCATCGTCAATTAGTTATAAACAACGACAAACCCTTACCTTTTTATTCACCAAAGACGACTGAGTCGCACAATTAACCAATAATCAATTCGATAAGACATAATTCAAAAGAACAATTTTTAACTAGTAAAAATTCTAGTATTAACTACTCCTGTAGTAAAAGATACACGTCTATTAGTGTTTCCAGAAGTCTGAGGTGATTGACTTTCTTTGTTGTGTGTAGGTGTAGTGGCCAATCTATACATCCCTGGTTTAACCACATTTGTGTTCTTAATGCTTTGTGACCGAATATGTGTTTTGGGAGTGTTTTGTGGTAACCTATCCTTCCCATCCGTCTTGGGGGCAAACGCAGGTTTTGAAAATGCAGAATTAGAGAAAACAGATGGTTTTCCCAAGACAGAGGGTTTAGTTACTTTTTGAGCATTGGGTTGTCTTACAACAGGTTTCTTAACACTAGGTTCCACAATTTTCCCATCCATCTTAGCAACGAGTTTCTTCAACTCTGCTATCGCTATTTCCCTGTCTTGTAACTGAGCTTTAAACCCTTTAATTTCCAAACTCTTTTCACTCATTTCTCGAAACATTTTGGAAAGTTTTTCTTGCAAGTTATTATCATGTGGAAAATTACCAACGTCTTTTTGCAAAGCAAGTTCAAGAGAATGACAATGTTTTTTAAGGAAATCAGTTTTGTGTTGAAGTAACTCAAAAGCCTTTTATCAACATTTTCTTTATGTTTCGAAAGCTCAAGTTCAAGACGCTCACATTCTTTGATTTTATCAAGATATTTTGCATGCAACATCAGGATATTCATCGATATCAGCACAAGATTGAAGAGCAACACACAAAATATCTTTGGAGAGACATTCTTCTAAGAGTAGATCATATTCGTTTGAAAAATCTGATTTGTCATTTTGAAGTTCATCAATTTCTTTTTCAAGAGACTCAACATATTTCAAATCATCAAACATTTCAGACCGAATCAAGTTTTCAAACTCAAGAACAAGTTCTTTTATTATCTTCCTATTTGGTATTAAAAGTTCTTTCACAAGAACAGTTATGTTGTGAGGAATCTCTGTTTTCCACTTGTCCTTTTGACGTTTTTCCCAATCGCTTTCAACAATTGATTGAACATTATCAATGTGGTGTTTAAGAAAACCAATAGTTTTTCTACTTTTGCTTTTAGAAGCATCTAGAGGCAAATAGTTAATATATTTAAAAATATTAGTTTTCCTCTTAGCGGGAAAAGCTTTCTTCCATTGAATTCTTCTTTGTTTGCTTTCTAAAAACAATTCCTCACGAGACTTCTGTTTTTGTGGAGTGGAAAGACCATAAAGACTATTTTCATAAGCATAGTTATATGGTTTCACAAAATCTTTATTGATCGGTGATCTACTCTCATCATCCCAAAGGGACTTCTCTTCACTATCGAGGTTAGCTACAGGGCAATCATGATCGGTCCATTCGGACTCGTAAAAAATATAAATGAGGGTTCGGAGCTTGAGCTTTTTCGAGGTACTTAGGGTTGGCAAAGCTAGGTTGACCCTTAAAAAATGACGGAGGTGCTATCATTCTGACGGTTTGATAGAGTCATGTGTTTTATAAACAACTTTTTTCAAAAAATCGACTTGTTCTTCGAGATCCTTTACTTTTTCAGTATCTTTGCTTTGTCTATTTTTGAAATCTTGTTTTAATGTTTCAACCTCTTGTTTCTTTTCGTCAAGAATTTTAGCAGAATCGGTGGTATTCATAGAAAACCTCTGTTCAAGTTCATTAACTTTTGTTGTGGCAAGGTACGTTTTTTGACGTTCATCACTTAATAAGACATTAAATTGACGTTTTCTTTAGTTAATAAAGATAGAGCTTCGTTGTATTTATTTTCAAAATTGTCCTTTTTAACATTGATGACACGACTTTTGTACCCCTCAAGCTCTTTGGTATTTTGAAGCAGCTCAGTCCTATAACTATCAATTGTCCCACTAGATTTTATAAGAGCGGCTTTGCTTTCTTCAATGTTTTGAGTGAGCTCTGCGTTTGCCTTCTTTAATTGCTTTTGACTCTTTCTATTTTCATTGACATCTTTTTGTAAACTACCAATTAAATTAGCAAGCGCGACACGCTCCTCGTCATCATACTCATTTGCATGCTGATCATCCTCAAACTCATTATTGCACATGTCTGATGAATCGGGTGTGGTATTGCTATCAATCGTTTCCATCATACACGTGTCAGTAATTGTTGTTGGTAGATCACTATGCTCATGTGTATCACCAAACACATTATGTTCATCATCATGTTGTACCTTATCAATTGGCTCGGTATCAAAGATAGGACCATTGTCATCTTCAGTGGCGTTAAGGAACTCATGAATCTTTGCCATGTATGAATAATGTGCCTCGATTTCTTGGTCGGAGAGTTCATCATCTGTGTCGTCAAACATTACTCCTTCCTCAGCTGATAACTTGATCCCAGCTTCCATTTTCTTGCACAGCAGCATCTTTTCCTTATGATAACCATAATCTTTAACCCTCTTTGGCTGCCTGCATTCCCTAGCCAAATGCCCAAAACCTCTGCAGTTAAAACACTGAATCCCACTTTGTTGCACAACTTGAGTACCAACAGTTTCCCTATTTCCAACAACATTAGCCACCCTCTGATTATCATACTTAGGTTGTCGATCATACTTTGGAGGACTCTCAGCAAGCCTTCGTGTGTCATACCTTGGAGGACTCTGTGCATAAGTGTTCCTCGGGTTTGAAGATGTTCGAAGGTTGTTTTTGGTGGGTTTGTAGATTTTCCTGTATTGCTTCATAATGAAAGCCATTTGTTGCTTGAATTCCCTATCCTTTTGAGCTAGTTCTTCATCACTGTCTTCTTCGGATGATTGCTCAGGTGTGGGTGATGGTGCTCTTGCAGATTCTTTGCCTCGGGATCGTTTTGGAGCATGTGACTTGGAGACAGTAGATGATCTTGGTGATGATGATTGAGTAGAGTAGGTCTTTGAAGTACGAGAGTGATAATCTGGGTAATGTTGAGTGGTAGACACCAAAGCAAGGGGATTGGATACCTTCGCAACTCGTTCAGCTCGAAGTTCATTTGCCTCATTTTGAAGTTGTTTCAAAATGTCAAAGAGCTTGTGATATGAAACTTCGTCTAACTTTTGTTGTTGTTTCACCAAGGTGACAAACCGTGTCCACTCTGGTTGAAATTGCTGTAAAAATTGGACATTGACTTGCATGGTGGAAACTTGCAAGTTGTTTCGGGTCATATCATTCATCAATTTGTAGAATCGGGAGTAATAAGAATTAATTGATTCCCCATCCTTTGATGTAAACCTGCCAAAGTTCCAAAACATCTTAGTTTTCACATCTTGTTTGTTAAGTGATTCACCTTGTTGCAATCTTTCAATAGCCGTCCACATTTCTTGAGCAGTAGGGCATGCATCAACCGTGGAATAAATATCATCTCCAATTCCACTAAGAATTAAGTAGATTGCTTCCTTCTCAGCATCAAACCAAGCACGGTTCTCAGGTGTGAGGTCGTTCCTCTTTTCATCACGTTCATAAGCTGGTTGTTCTTCAGTAGTGTCTGTGGCTGGTACTCTGCGAACTTGAATCCTTGAGAGTTTATAGGGTCCTTCCAAAATACATTGCCTTAAAGCATCACCGTTAGGTTTTGTGTCAAGATAACGTAGAAAACAGGATTGCCATTGATCATATCGACCCGACAAAAGCATTGGTGGTCTCTCTTTGTTACCCGCCACCATTATGTTATTGTTCGTCACACGATATTCGACAGTAGAATCCATCTCAATATTCTCTAAAATGATGAAGTGAATATGGATCTTAAGTAGATGTGTTGTGATTGAGTTGTGGATGAAATTCCGAAAATTCTGATTTTTTCTCAGTCCGACAATAAATTCCACAGTCCAACAAAACGGTAGGCTGGAAAAATTTGGTATCGCCAAATTTTGAAATTGAGTTAGAAATAGCCAAAAACTAGTAGGGAAAAAATTTGATTTTTTTTAATCTTCGTGTAAACTACTATGTTCCTAGACTAGTCTAGATAGTGGCTAAATCTAAAAAAATACTCAAACAAAATTTAACCAAACAGATCTCAATGTTGGCCCATCGCAATGTTGTCCCATCGCAATGTTGTCCCATCACAATGTTGTCCCATTGCAATGTTGTCCCATCGCAATGTCTGTCGCCATGACCTGTCGCAATGTCCTGTCACAATGTCCTGTCACAATGTCTGTCGTAATGACCTGTCGCAATGCCTGTCGTAATATCCTGTCGCAATGTTAAACTTCAAACCTGTCGCAATATTGAAAACAACACCAATCACAATCTGAATTGCAATCTCGATCGCAATGATAAACCCTAGTCTATCGCAATGACCTGTCGCAATATGGGTACTTTTCCGAAACTTTAGGTCAAAAATGAAATTTTTGCCTAGAAAAACATGATTTTAACCAAACCAAAACACCCAAATCCCTACCACAACTATGTAGGAGATTGATATCAAGATTTAGAGCACGAAAAACACAAAAAGAATTTGAAACCGAGATGATTTATTGATTAAATAATGCGAATCAAGTAAAATAACAACAACCAATCACAAATCTACCCCATGACGATTGATACCAATTGTTGTCCCATATTATTTAGATGATTAAACAAGAAAGGTAGATAAAAGATGGAAGATTTTTAGAGAGAGAAAGTAGTGAGAGAAAGTAGAGAGAATGGTTGGAACTTCTAGAGGATTAGATTAGAGAGATGAAAAATGAAAATGACCAACACCCTTCCTAACATGATAGGAAGGGGTATATATAGTCCACCCACATGCGGGCTTGTTTATGGACTATATATACCCTTCCTAGCATTTTAGGAAGGGTGTTGGTCATTTGTAATTTCTCTCTCTAATCTAATCCTCTAAAATTTCCAACAATTCTCTCTACTTTCTCTATCTAAAAATCTTCCATCTTTTATCTACCTTTCTTGTTTAAAAGTCACATTCGTGATGAAAATCATACATTATGTCTTTAACACATCATAGTAGTAGTATAGCAAGTTTACTTTTCAATAAAGGGTAATAAAATTGAATTTTGAGATGCTTAGATACTTTATTCTAGCATTGCGTGAGGGCACGACAATGGCTTAGTATGAGGGAGTGATGAGATGGCATTTATACATGATCTCATCGTTCTTTTTGGGCTTTAAATGGATAAAATGTCATAAATATACCATATATATGCTTGTGTTTGTTACTTGTGTATTTTAGGTATGGATATCGTGAAAAAGACAAAAGATCACAAGAAACAAGGAAAAACGAACACGAGAAACGAAGCCGCACAATGAACCGGGCCCTAGTTATGATTTTTCAAAAGAAAGACCTTGAAGTATTGAAGATGTTCAAGAATGATCCCTCATCAATGAATAAATGGCACTTAATACCCTTGTATATTGATAATTACAAGTTTGGTCCCTTAAGTTTGTCAAAATTACAAAAAGGTCCCTCAACTTTGAAGAATTGGCAAGTTTAGTCCCTCAAGATTGAAGATTTGTCAACAATTTTCCTCCATAATTTCAAACATACAAAGAAGACCTTAAAAGATCAAGAATGTACAAGATCAGTCCTTAAGAATGGCAAAACAAGTCCTTATTAATCCTTGTTATAAAGTTTTGTGGCCAAAGTATAAAAAACCAAACTTTCATAACAAAGGAAAACGTTTTCATGGCTGAATAAAACTTGTTTACAACATTTGCCAAAAGACAAGGACCAAAAGTGGGCAACTGAAACATTCAAGAAAGAATTACGCTAAACACTTTACCTTTCCTACAAAAACGGATCAAACCATTTTACTATTCACCATCACCCCCCAATTACTATCTCACTTAAAACAAAGGGTAAATCAAAATTACCCTAACCCATGTTTGATTAACCCTCTCACGCTTCTATCCCACACTTAACATCACACGTCCCATCACTCATGGACCCCACCCATTCAACCTTTAACCAATGAGAGGGCGACTTCCTCTCCAAGAAATCCTAGGTGGCTCAATCAACAACCCACACCTCATACTTGGTCCCAAATGCATAAAATGAACGCCCAAGATCATTTTGGACAACTCATCACTCAAAGACGTTCAAGGGCATTTCTAGAAATCATTAGCTAGGGTTTATGCATTCTAGAATAGTCAATTAGCACTATTAAAGGATACCTCAGCCTGTGAGAGTCCCTTTGTTCCATTTTCTAGGCTTCTACTTGTAATTCCTTTCATATCAATATAAGTTTGAGTATTTTGCTTTTATACAATTGTAATTCCTTTATATTGAATAAAGTTGGTGTTAGTTTCTTGAATCTGTGTTCCACAATCATATAGAAGTTGTTTTGTTGGTTATTGTTTAATACGTTTGATTTTGTTAAGGTTTCAAAGTTTTTCAAAAAGGTTTTTGAAAGCAGTTTTGATCCAAGGATTCAAGGCTTTACCAGTTTAAGCCCTTAGATTCTAGGTGTTTAGATCCACTCACTGGCTACCCAAGACCTTAGTTCTTGAGTGGTTAACTTGGATTTTCATTGGAAAAGATTTTACAAGTGTTTGAAAGGTGGTTAATACCCCTGATGTTTTGATATACCCCTGCTTGCATTATAACTTGTACTAACCCTTAACCAAAAGCCTTAAGCTCTTTCAAGCTTGATAACACCAATCTTGTGAAGGGTTCTAAGCCTTTGGATAGGCTGTTTGCTCTATTGTGTTGAAGATCCATTGATACAAGGTCTTGGTTCAGCTGTCGAACCATCAGCAGACCTTCCCCTTTGTTCAAGGACCTTGGTCACTCTCTAGTTGTTGAGAGTGGTCCAAGGAGCATTGCTGAATCCTCCTAGGAAGTTGTGGAGGATAGGTGCACCCTCTATTCGATTTTCTCTTTTATAAATTTTGGTTTAATATCTGCTATGTTATTTGCTAAGTGTTTTTGAGTTCTTGTGGTTGAATTGTTAGTTGTATTGTTTACATCTGTTAGTTGTCATCTAGTAGACCTCTAGGATCCATAAAATCAATAGGTCATTTGTAAAAACAAAAAGTTTGTTTGAAAAAGGACTAAAACAAGTCTGTTTGGGATTTTGGGATCAAAAGGCCTTGTAGCCTTGTGCCCTTGGTTCTTACGGTTTTTCTACTCTAAACAAGTCATTTGTAAGCTGATTTGGTCATTGGTTAAGTTTCATAAAGTGGGGAAAAGGTTTTACAAGTTTTTTGAAAAATCAGTCTAAGTGTTTTGAAATTGGTCAAACACATCAGAAGCCATAAAATCTTTGTTTGTTGGATTCAAAGTCTGATTTTTGGTTTGGGAAGATTTTTTTTTGTGTGCTATCTGTGCTATATCTGTTTGTTAACTTTAGTGGCTTATTGAGTGAGATATAGCTTATAGAAGTTGGCTGAAGTGGTCATTTGCATCAACAAAGTGGCCACCTCTATTTTGCTTTGCATTTGGTTAACTAGTGCTTTCCCTGCTATCTATTTGCTTGTTACTTATTATTTTGCTGCTTGTGAACCTGTCTTGATTGTTGGATTGCTTATTTGAAGGCTGATAAGATAACTGTCTTATTGGCTAATATGTGCCAAAACTGAAATCAATTTGGCTAACTGGCCTCTTTGATTCAAAGGATTCAGCCTTGACTCCTTCACAAAAGTTGCTCAAAACAAGCTCATAGACAAGTCTTGACAATTTGGTAACATTTGGTGCACTTTGACTTTTGGTCAAATAAGCTCAATTTGGCTTATTTTTCAGTTCTGCTTATTGGTACATGCTACAACTTAGTTTTTATGATAGGTGTCATTTTTCTCAGCTTATTATCATATCTGGAAGGTTTCAGCTTAATTGGTTAAGGTTTTGCTCGAAAACTAGCTTATTTGGCTTTTTCAGTGTGCTTATTTGCTTCTACAGCTTATTACACTTGGCTTTTTGGGATTTTTATTGTTGATTATTCTTAGTTAAGTTATTTGTGAGCTTTTTCAAAAATAATCAGCTTTTGAAACCCTCTAGAACTCAAACCCGACTATTTTGTCGTTTTGTGAAAAAGTACTTTTCTTATTTCTGGCTTATTTGTTGAGCTTTTTCGAAATTTATTTTTACAAACTACTTTATAATTACAAAAGAAGAATGTGTATTGAATTAGAGCTTATGGCATCGGCTTATAGCTTATTGGGCTTATTGGCCCAATAAGAATAAGTAGTGTGACATTTCAACTATGATAAGCACATTTTCAGCTTTTAGGCCTTTAGAGTTTTTTTGTTTAAAATTGAATTTTAAGCTAGTCTGGTGAATTTGGGCTTATTGGTTAAGTTTGTTTTTTATTGGGCTAAAAAGCCCATTAAGGGGTCTGTTTTTGTTTTTAGCACATTTGGGGGCCCAATAGGGGTATTTTGGTAATTTTAATTTCATTTTATGTTTAATTAGGTTAAAATAAACTAGTTTGCAAGTTTTTAGAATTTTTTAGAATTTTTGAATTTTTAATATTATTTTAATATTTATTTTTAGTTTTTAATCATTTTAAATAGTTTTAATTGGTTTTAAATTTTATAAAAATACTTTTTAGTTTAATTAAGTCATTTTAGAGTTTTACAAATTAAAAAAAAATCCTTATTTGGGATTTTTATTAATTTATTTGATTTTTAGGGCTTTAATTAGCATAATAAAATTAAGGGATTAAGTCATAGAATAGCAATGTACTTTTTGAAATGTACCGATTTGGTACGTGTACTCTTAAAAAATGGTACAATAGCAACGAACTTTCATAAGTGTTCCCTTATGCACATTTTGATGACGTGTCATCCCGAAAAGGCTAAAACGTGTCACCATTAATAACGTGACACGTCACCCAAATGTGCAGATCGGAACACTTTATGAAAGTTCGTTACTATTGTACAACTTTTTAAGAGTACACGTACCAAATCGGTACATTTCAAAAAGTACATTGCTATTCTATGACTTAATCCCAAAAATTAAATATTAATTAAATAAAAGGTTTGGAAAAGTTTTGATCATTTGTAAACCCTAATTGGATTTTTAGAAATTTTTGGGAATTTTTAGTGCAAGTTTTTATTTTGTCTATTTTTACGGTTTTACGTTTTGTCGTCGCAGTATAATTTTTTCGTATCCGTCATTCTCTTTTCTCATCTTTTCTTTCTTAAAATATTAATCCAAAATATTACAAGTTTTTCACACACAATAAACCTCCTTGGGAAACGAACTTTTCACACAACATTAAGGGTCATTAGTGCTTGATTTTCATTAATCGACACTTAATACTTGCCGCGTTTACGCCTTTTTCCTAAAAGACGTATTTTACCTACAATCATAAACCCTCTATATAAAGGATCTTAGGGTTATACATTTTACTTGTTCATGTTTTTCCTTTGTTCACAGCCTTGTAAATCCCATTTCTATGAATGAAATCTGGTTAAGTGTTTGCTGAAGAAAAGCAAGTTCCAGTTTACTTTTATTTGCAAGTTATAATCTGTTTTAGTGTTTTGTTAAAAAGTGGTTTACGTTTTATGCAATTTATGTTTCAAAAAGTTCTTCAAAATCTCTGATTTTTCTAAGAAAATAGTTCAAGCACTTGAAGTTTTTGAGCCATAGGTTGATCATCTCACCCTGATAAGAAAATTATCAAGGTGAAGTGAAGTCTTGGTTTGGGAATATTCAAGGTGTGGGGACAAAGCCTTGGAAGAAATCTGCTTGTTTTTCATTTTTTTTATAATCTGTTATTGCTTAACCTTGTTCATTCTTAGTAGGGTTATGTTGGATGCTTGTGATTGTTCAGCTATCACAAAAGCTCAAACATTCGAGGGTGTGGATAGTACATCCCTGAGGTTTGCATTCTTTCCCCTTTTTAAGACTTTTCAACAAATCTGTGCTAAGTGAAAATTTTGTCTACTGGTTTATGATGTTGTTTGATGCATGAAACCTAGTTATAAGTTTATTATAGTGTTATTGTGATACTTATTTAAGTTTGTCTTGGACTAAAAAACGTTTTTGCTTTGATAAAAATTTGAAATCAGTTTTAAAGAGTGTTTGGGATTGTATGAAATTTGAGTTTTGGTTAAGATTGAGTAGGTGTAAAGGTGACTAGTGTGTTTGGTTCTGCTTTTGTGAAGATAAGTGTTGTAAATCTGCATAACTTGTGACTTGAAACCAAAATTTGAATCTTTGCTGAAAACAAGGATGTTTTAGGTGCATATGAACTAAAATTTAGTCACCAATTAGATACCATGCTAAACTAGGTTTGTATGCCTGTAACATGGATTTTTGTATGTTAGGTTGCTAGATCTCTAGATCCTAAGTTCATAATTTGGTCAAGTAGTTCAGCAACTTGTTCTTGTTTGTTTACCATTTGCATCAGAGAATTACATAAGCTTAATACCAGTCAAAAATTGTGAATCAATGCATGTAACCTGTTCATTTATGCTTAAGTAGGTTAGATATTGCTGTTGTATGCTTTTGGTGGAATTTTTTGGGATTGTACTTGCTTAAAAAGCTGCTTATTTCATCAGACCTAGTCTTTTCTATGTCTGGGCCTTATTTAAATTAACTGTATTAATTGGCTGTGTGAATTTGTGTTTTATTGCTTGTTCTTGACTCCCTACAACTCACTAGTTGTAGGGGTGCCATTATTGTCCAAAGAAACCAAGTAAAACAGGTTTAATTCAACTTTTTCATTACAAGCAGAGGGAACTCCTTTCCCACTGCTGCTTGCCACTAACAGTTATAAAATTTGGTCAGATTATCAATAAGCCAATCTGGCTTATTTCTTTGAAACAACTTTCTTTTTGTGATAGATCTTACTTATTTCATCTCATTAGCTTATCTAGTAGTTTATAGCTTTTGGTTTCAAGGTTTTACTAGATTACAAAGTCTTTTGTCTTTTTCATAAAGTGCTTATTCATCATTTCAGCTTATTGAGTGTGCTTATTGAAAATCTTTTTGATTGTTTAGCTTAATTAAGTCATGTCAAACATTTTGCAACTTGAATCAGCCTAGAACTCGAAAACGACTATTTTGTCGTTTTGTGTAGAGAGCTTTGCTTATTTTAGGCTTATTTATTGAGCTTATTCAAAATTTCTTTTTACAAATAGCTTTATAAGCATAAGAGAAGGATGTGTGTCAATTTTCAGCTTATGGCATTAGCTTATGGCTTAATGGGCAAAAAAGCCCAGTAAGAATAAGCTGAGTGTTTGATAAGATGTGATAAGCTCAGTTTCAGCTTTTGGGCCTTTAGAGTTTTTTGTTTAAAATCCAATTTTAAGCTAGACTGGAACTTTTGGGTTTATTTGGTTGAATTTTTGTTTATTGGGCCAAAAAGCCCATTTAACAAGGCTGTTTTCATTTTTGGCCCATTTGGAGGCCTATTAGTGGTATTTAGGTCATTTCACTTTCATTTCTGGTTTTATTAAGTTAAAATAAATTAGTTTACAAGTTTTTAGAATTTTTTATAAATTTTGAATTTTTTAATATTATTTTAATATTTATTTTTAGTTTTTAATCTTTTTAATTAGTTTTAATTGGTTTTAAATTTTGCAAAAATACTCTTTAGTTTAATTATATTATTTTGGAGGTTTACAAATTGAAAAATTTTTATTTGGGCTTTTTATTAATTTAATTGATTTTTAAGGCTTTTATTAGCATTTAAAAATTAATTATTAATTAGATAAAAGGTTTGAAAAAGTTTTGATTATTTTTAAACTCTAATCAGATTTTTAGGAATTTATTATGATTTTCTAGGAATTTTTAGAGTAATTTTTAAATTTTGTCACGTTTTTACGTTTTACGTTTTTATCATTCGTCGTAGTTTAATTGTAATCGTAACCGTCATCATTTTCACTTTTCTTTCTTCTCAATAATATTAATCTCAAATACCATCAAGTTTAACACACACATTAAGCCTCCTCGAGAACGAACTAACAAAAGGGTCATAAGTGTTTACGTTTTCCTAAATGTACGCTTAATACTTACCGCTTTATCCACTCTTTTTCCTAAAAGACGTATTTATACTACTATCATTAATCCAATCTATTGTTTTCAAAAGCTTTAATCTTTCTCAAGACTTGGGTTAAAGAAAACAAGCATTAGACTCAATCACTCAATACAAGACTTATTCCAGTTTCATCTCATTAGATTCACGGTCGTTTCACGAATTTGTTAACACTTATAATTATGTTTCTTAGTGATCCAAACTTCTTAAGAAATGGTCAATACAAAAGATAGCCAATCCATAGACAAACCGGCTTTGACTTGTTGTTAGAAAGTAACCCTTTCGACCTATGAAATCTTTAACAACAAATTAAATTTTGATAACCAATTGTCACATGAAACATAAGCACCAATGGTTCAAAGGAAAAGCTTGAAATTGAATTAAAATACAAATCACAATCACAACCACGACTTTATACCACAAACATCATCCTACCAAGTGTAGAATGAAATTTAGCCACTCATATTAAACGTTGAAATAAACTCAGAAATAATAGCCTTAGAAGTCAAATCAAGAGTCTTACAAAGCTGAAATATAGTGCTAATGGCTAGGGTAATGATCCTTAAGAGTTTGGTGATGTTAACTTTGCTTTTAAGACTCTAAAAGTGACTTTTCTAGCACATCCTTGCTCAAATCCGGGAATAGTACTTTGGACAAGGGAGAGAGAGATTTTTGATGGTGAAATGAGTTATGAGAAGTTTTATGAGAGCATATTAAAGATGTGACCCCATGGGTCTTATTTATTAGCAAAATTGATTGCTAAAATTAAATGCATGGCTTGGTGGCAAAGGCATTTGCTTGGGGCCAAAGGTGTTCTAGACTACTCCATAGAAGGTTCTTGTGTCTTCTTTAGATGCTTCAAGAAGGTGTTTGTAGCTTGTAGTAAAAATTTGCCCACATGAAAGGAGAGGGTGGCAAATGAAATTTGCTGGCCACTTTCTCAAAATGTTGGTGGCAAATGAGTGAAAAGGAGCTGGTGGAATGCGAGAATTGCTGGAAACATATTCACAATGTTGTCATCTACTTTCATGCTGAGTGATTTGCACACTTGACACTACAAATAGCTACGTAATTTCTCTTGCATTTCCCAAGTCGGGATTAGTTGTAAGGCTTGTACACTTCTTGAAAACACTTGTTCTTGCACCCGGAATAGATCTTCAAAGGCTTGTAACTCGTACACGGGTCTTGAACTTGACTAGGATTCTTCGTACTCGTACTAATCTTCACTTTTGCATCGCTTTCTTCTTTATCCCTGCAATTGGATACACATATACTTGCGAACACATTTTGGCACAAATATGCACAAAAGCATTATAGATATAACCAATATACATGTACAAAAGCACGGATAACGCTCCCAAAAACATGTTAGATTTGGGCGTTATCAATGTGGCACCAGCGAAGCCCAAACAACATGGTGGTGCCTAGCCACTTACTCTTCACTCTTACAATGGATAGGATAGTGCTTGAGCCAATACTAAAAAGCTAATCAATTATAACTATATTAAGAAAACTTGTTGTCTTTTTCACAATGCTAAGCACGACCTATGGTTAAACGTATATATTACTGAAATTACTGAAAGTGACACCAGTAATCTGACTCAAATGAAACTCTTCCCGCTTGACTACTGTTAGACCAAGACGAACATGGGCGTCAAACTCGATAGATCCATTCATAACATTCGTGCTTACTAAGTAATTAACGGTTCATGATAGAGGGTCAAAAGCATTTAGGGTTAAATTGGTACTTAGACCAATACATAAATGAGTAACATGAACTTATGTTCATACGTTAAATCAAGCAATGTCTCACCCCAAAAAGCAGTGAAAAACAGTTAAAAGTGGGGCTATGAAACTCATCTCAGATGATAGTCAAACAAAGCCAACAAGCAGAAGGCACAGAAATAATGCACGTATACAACGTCAACTCTATCCGTAACCTAAAATAAATAATAACTAGCTAAGGTAAACATGCAACACAATTACTTAAATGCCTCGTCATTACATTCTACTTGCATTTATATTTAAATGAATAAAATATTTACATTTTATTCATAGTCAAGTGCTCAACTTTATTCCAAATTTTCCGTCTCGTTATAAGTCAACAAGTTACGTAACAAGCGTTTTTACAATCTCGACACAGTGGACTTTAATTTATGTGAAAGATTCTTCCGTTGGTTTGGCCTCTAAGACGCTCAAAATATTTATTAAAGTTGGTCACTTAGTCTTTTCATATAAAAAATAAATTATTAACTTTGACGTAATAAGTATAGTCTTGTCCCATATAATATGATGATTAAACAAGAAAATAAGATGAAAAGATATGAATTCTAGAGAGAGAAAGTAGGGAGAGAAAGTAGATATAATTGGTTGGAAACTTTGTGAATGTTAGATTAAGAGAGAGAGAGAGTGAAAATACAAATGTGACCAACACCCTTCCTAATATGCTAGAAAGGGTATATATAGCCATGCCTTACATGTAGGCTTAATGGGCCATATTGATTGGGTCAGGCTTGTCTTTTGGCCTTTAAGTAGCTTAAATACAAGCCCGTGAACCACGACTTTTCTACTACCTATTACAACGTTCTAATAAATATTACAATAATAAACTATGATCAAGCATTCTTGTTTGACTCAATATTTTGAGGCTAACAATCTCCCCCAATGTGAGGTCATTCCTCTTCGACATTTGGAGATTTATGGAGATTACTAATCTCATCATAAGTGAGTCTTGAACGTGTAATAGTAGTCTTGTTTCTTCATGCTGTGATCTTTGAGCCTTTGTTGTTGTCTTTCGACTTTGTCTTTAATCTTGAGATCTTCAAATCATCCTTGACATGTCTTTTCCATCTTGCGATCTTGTGTCTTCATCCACATTCTCACACTATTAATTGTTGATATGTCTTTAGGCATGAGTATGTGGTCTTGAATCTTTGACTTTGCTTTGTACACCGTAACGTCACCTTCTTGAGACAAATTATAGACACGGACTAAATGACTTTAACATTCGTCCTAAATCGGTAGCGTTTTACCTCCGGTCGGTGAAGACCGTTACATGATATTAAATATCATACCTGTGATTAGGTAGATTCTCTAAGAATCTCCTTGACAGGGTTTCGCGGCTGTACTAGCCGGTGTCTTTACTCGACCGTCTCAAAGCAAGACTGCGAACATAAAGAGTGAATTAATTGGATAAATATCCGCTTGATTAAAGTCGTCAATTCAAATTCCTGGAACAAGTTTGATTCATTAAGAATCTTACCATTGTTTCTTTCCAGTTGACACAAGCTTGATTCATATAGAATCTCGCAAGTCACCTACCGTAGTGCTGTTTAAGGTTGACACTGGAAGGATTTCCATTCGTCACTGTGAACACTAATGAGTATCCCTCTGAATGTTCTGGCAAGACCATAAAGATATTGCGTAGAAACCTGAAACGAGTTTGAATCGATTAAGAATCAAACCACTGTTGCTTTTCAGTTTTGCACATGTTTAATTCATAAAGAATCTTACATATGACCTACCACAGTGCTGTTTGATGTTAACATTGGAAGGATTTCCACTCATCCTTATGAATACTAAGTAGTATCACTCTGAGTGTTCTAGCAACATCGCAAGGATATAGCGTAGGACTCTCTTGATCGTCATCCGTGTGTCCTAACAAGATTTGACTGACAAGCGACCCAAGATAGATTGCTCTACCCGTTGTAGGACAAATTTTCCAAGGTAGACATTTTCCTTTATTAAAAATAGAAATGACATGTTTTGAAAAATATGTAATGCACAGTCTCCTTTACTGCTCAATCGAATGTATAGTGCGACCCGGATAAAGATCTCCTTGCATTTCTTCTATCCATCCATATCAGCAGTCTCCTTTACTACTCAATCGGATGTATAGTGCGACCCGGATAAAGATCTCCTTGCATTTCTTTCTATCCATCCATAGCAGCAGTCTCCTTTACTGCTCAATCGGATGTATAGTGCGATCCGGATAAAGATCTCTTTGCATTTCTTTCTATCCATCCATAGCAGCAGTCTCCTTTACTGCTCAATCGGATGTATAGTGTGACCCGGATAAAGATCTCTTTGCATTTCTATCTATCCATCCATACCAGCAGTCTCCTTTACTGCTCAATCGGATGTATAGTACGACCCGGATAAAGATCTCTTTGCATTTCTTTCTATCCATCCATAGCAGCAGTCTCCTTTACTACTCAATCGTATGTATAATACGACCCGGATAAAGATCCCTTTGCGTTCTCTTCTGTCCACCCGTAGTAACAGAAGTCTTCATTACTACCCAATCAGATGAATAAGGGTAACCTAGGTGAAGACCACTTCATGTTTATGCCACCGTCCGTACCTGAGAGAGAGTCTGAAATGAACCATATACTTAGAACATCTTTCACTTAAAAGACAACTACGTTTTTAGTAGCTTTGAGGACAAAGTTAAAATAACGGGGTGGTGCTGTAAAATCCATGATTTTACCATGATTTTATGAAATGAAGTTTCACCCATTAATCCTAGAACACATACTCATGTGCTATACTTCTATAAGTTGTGTGTGAACTTGTCGATTATGTACTTATACCTTTACATCCATATTGGTTGTAAATAAGTTACATAGCTTAAACCTTGTACTTAAAACTAGGGATAACAAGTAATAAAATGTATACTTAATATTTGAAATATACAACACTTAACAAAATTTGGAAATATACTACAGTTAGGTATTGTAGCCGTGTGTATGAGTGTAAGTAGACTAGGAGTTTAGTTAACTCTTGGACTAGCCCAAGAATAGATGCCATTTGTGTGCAAGCCCAACATAAGCCCAAGCCAAAGGCCCATTACTCCTTTTTGGCTAACTAGACACGGCACATAGACTTGTGTGGAAAGGGAAGAGTTGCCTTGGAAAGGCAAGGGAGGACACTTGGCACAATATGTCTTACCAAGGTGATTCATACCTTTTGTCACTCCCTTCCTCTCTCTTCTTTAAGCCGAAACACACACATACATCACACACACATTCTCATTTCACATGCATCCAATCTCACTCTCCTTGTTTCTCTCTCAAATCATTCGGCATTAAGCCACAAAAATCCAAAGTTTGTTCATTAAATCTACTAGATCCTTGTCCCATAGTAATCACTAATCATTTAGTATCATCATCATCATCAATGGAATCACTAGAACAAGCCCTAGCCGAATCTATAAAGCCACGACTTGGTTTACATTTAAGGTTTCTTCATCAACTAGATTAGATCTCTAATCTCCTTGTTCATCTAGATCATCCTTGGTACTTTTAAGCAAGAAAGGTATACTCCTTATGATCTTTCATTTCTTCATGCATGCATCATCATACATCTATAAACACAAGTAAATAACTTGTTAAAATCAAGATTTGGTAAAGCCATGGCAATTATAGGTCACGGCATAATTATGAACATCATAGTCATGGTTAAATTTTTTTAATAAATAAACCTATGGCTTGTATTCTATGTTTTAAACTTGATTGAAAACCATATGAAACATTTTATGAATCTAAATGTAGCATGGGTTACAAAACTTGTTTTATGGGATTATGGTTAACTAATAATCATAGATCTCATAAGATAAACTTATGTAACTTGAAAATCATGAAGACCATGACCTTAAAGGTCATGGCTAAAAGGAACGATGAACATATGATGTGTCTACTAAGTTTTAATGATGGAATATGTAATGTTACATGCTAAATGGAATACTAAAAATCACTAAAATGATTTATGTAAACATATGTAGCCGTGGGTTACACATGACCTAGAATGGTTTTAAATGTAAATGCATGCTTATATAAACCGTAGATCTAATATAAAGAGTTAACTTAAACATGATTAACATAAAACAAGCTTATAAAATCATATGGGAACCTTGGGAGAAGACAATATAGCTGTGGGTTGTATGTAGTTTTCTTGGAATAATGGTAACCTTGGGAACATTCATGGAACCTAGATAATCATGTTGTATTTTTGTAAAGAATTACAAGACTTAAAACTAGCTAAAATGATCATCTTGGAAATACCAAGATATAAATAGCCGTGGGCTATATGTATGTATGTATGGACTTGTGACTTGATTTCTTGATTTGTACATAGCTAGATCTGTTTTGGGAACACTTATAAGTACATGCAACCTTAAAATAAGATTTGACTCATCTTAATAAGCTATAATTAATTATAGCCGTGAGTTATAAGCTCATATTAGGGCTTATGACTTGCATGCAACCTTGTGACACATCTAGATCTTATTTGGTACATCACATAAAATAAACTAGAAGTTTTATTCTTTAATTAAGATTTAAAAACTAAATATGAATAAGCTAATAATAAGCTTATAAGAAAATACTAAGTTAATACTTACATAAAATGTAAAGTAGTGTTAATGTAATATTTAAGCCCATTTAATAAATCTTAGTAACCTAATGGACTTAAGTTTAGACTTAAACCCATTTAAAATGATTAATGGACTTAAAATGTATTTAAGCCCAATAAATGTGTTAAAGGCCCATTTAATAAGTTAGTAAACATAAAAATGTATTTAGGCCCACTAGATGGCCCATTAGATGTTTAGCCCATTTAATGAGCCCATATACTATTTTGAATGTTAAATAAAAGTTTTTATAATAAAATGTAACTTATAAAAACTTTTGGAGTAAAATGACAATTTATGAAGCTTAAGGACTAAAACCGTGACTTATGAAACTTGTTTCGATAAATTAGTAAACACAAGGACTGAAAATGTAATTATCCAAAAGTCTAGGGTTTAATAAATACCATCCGTGGCATATTAAATCCTAGGGACCATTTTGGGAAGTTTCTAAAAGTTATTTTGTCATTTTAAAACCCTAGGGACCATTTTTGTATTAATCCGAAACTTAAAGAAGCCCTAGGGGCTGTTTTGGTCATTTTATGAAAGTTGTAAAACCTAGATTTAATTAGGGGGACTAAATCTGCCATAAGCCGAAACTTAAACAAGCCCTAGGTACCAAATGTGTAACAATCCGAAAGTTTACTTTGTTTAAAAATATGGAGGGGCTAGTTTTGACATGTTCTGAAACTTTAATAAACCCTAACCCTAATTCTATTTTTAAACTTAGTAAAACTAAAACAAACCCTAAACTATAAGAATTTATAATATAAATTCTTAAACTTGTACTTTATAAATTATTTTAAAAATGTTAAATAATTTATGGGAACTTTTAAATTAAATAAAGTATTATATTTTATTTTTCAAAGATAAAATATTTATATTTTTTATTTATGAAGTAAATTGTATAAATAATATGGATATGTATTATAATACATAAACTCATATACTTTCAGAAAATAAAATTATATTAACGTTGAATGAATTGAAAACTAATATTTAAGTAGAACACCTTACGTTTACTTAAAATATAAAACTTAATAGTAAGTCTAAATGGATGATAATAATACATGAACTAGAACGTAAACTAATATTTTAAGTAGGACATTTTATGTCTACTTAAATAAGAAACTTAATTGTAAATTGAATGCTTATTATTAATACATGTATTACGAATACTAACTGATATTAAAAGTTAAACATTTTATGTTTACTTAGAAATGAAACTTATATAGATAAGTTTAAATGAATATTGTTGATACTTGAACTACGGTTATTTAGATAAATACCGTAGCATAAATGAACTGACTAAAAATCTATATAAGCATACACATATGTTCTTTGTACTATCTATTAAGACTGTACTATTTGATTAGGCATAACGTTTGGCGTGAGCATTATTTAGATATTCGTGTTATACAGCTTTTGCCAACTCCTAGGTGAGTTTACAGCCCCATATAAACTATTGATAAACTGTTCCTCTACGGGGGAGAAAACATGCAACTATTTTAAAATGGACATAACTGAATTGTATAAACTTGACTATGATTGACTATTATAGAAACTGTTAAATTGTTGTAAATCACCCGAATGTTATATATAGATCTATTAGGGATTGACCATCCCCATCTGGGTGAGTCATGCTCACTTTGCCTTGGCCGGGACAACAGATGTATACCATGTTGGAACTAGTCTTTTTGTAAGACACTACGTCCTCATCTGTTGAGGACTATGGAAGGTCAAGCTTCAGTTTCGAGTAATAGCAAATGTAATCTACTTGTTAGTAAGAATGCTTTGTGCATTGTTACTTCTATGATTAATGTATGTCCAAACTAAATAATGTTAAAACCTGTAAATTCACCAACTTTATGTTGACCCTCTAAGCATGTTTATCTCAGGGAAATAAAGTTAGAACGAGATATGTGCATGGACTCAAGCATCTATGTAATCTACATCGTAGGAATCGTCAAGGGTTCCATTTGGGGAAAATGAACAATCTACTTATGACATGTTAAAAACAATTTTTATTTATTTGTTTAATAAACATGTAATCTGATTTGAATAACTCTTTATCTTATGCTCTATGGACTATATGCTATCGATCCACCCTTGTGACATATTCGTTGATATTTCCGCATATTATGACCCTACCCGGGGTGTCACACATTCTCCCCACATATGAATAATAATACTGGCCAAAACTGTAAAGGGACGCTGCGAGCAATCACTCTCACCGTAGAAGAGTCATAACACCGGTGCCTCCAGTGCTATGGTAATGGAACCCCCATAACTAGGTGAAACTGGCATGCAAGTATATAGCTCAGGCAATCTAAAATAATCATACATATACTGATGTGTTTAAGACACTTAAACTACTGAGAAAAACAGATGGCTGCAAACGGGGAATCCTAATATAGGAAGAAAGATGTCCTTACTGAAGGACGGAATATCCATACCTTATGTCTAGTAAATGAAGACGGAAACAGACGTAGATGATCACTCCGACTTCACAATAGCTACATAATGAAGGGACATGAATAACAGTCGATCTTACTTATACATACTTGTTAATTGGTTTACTTGACGTATTCATACTTATAATACTTGTTCTTGTCTTGTCTTATTGTTTCATGTTTTAATCATGTATTTGTTATATTTTCATGTTTTAAGTGATGTTATACTTGTTATAAAATAATGAGTAACTTTCTAAAAATAGCAGGTTTCTATATATAGTAACTTTCCAAAAGTAGCAGGTTTTCATATATAGTAACTTTCCAAAAATAGTAAGTTTTCCTTAAATAGTAAGTTTCTAAAAATAGAAAGTTTCCATATTTAGCATGTTTCTAGAAATAGTATGTTACTATATTTAATGTATTACCATAATTAGCATGTTACCATATTTAGTATATTTCCATAAATATCATATTACCATGTTGTCTTAAATAATATACTTCCATATATAGTCATGTTGTCATTTTTAATTATATGCTTATTTTATGTCATGTATTATTATAATATAAAGTTTAATAATTAATTAATACTTAATTAATAATATCATGTCATGTTTATTATAAGTTTATTATTAATTAATAATATCACATAGTACATGTTATTAAACTTTACCATTAAAGATATTAATTAATTTAACCTAAGTTTTAATTAATTAAATCCATGTTCATGAATAATTAAATAATTATTTATTATAGCCTTTTTTTGGTATTATTTAATTAAATGTACATACATATTTTATCATAGTTTTAATTAAATAAACATAACATAAGTTTTATTTTAATTAAACCACAATTAATTAATATCTAGATTAATTAAACATACATAACTTAATTTACATGTCGATTTAATTACGTGTTCATAAAAATGTAGGTACCCGAACCAAAATCCCGAGACTCGACACCCGAGCATCACGACCCCAGAGTCGTGACCCCCGAGGCCATGTCTCGTCCGAACCACAAACCCTACACCGAGAGTCGAAGCTCTCGGCTTCGCGGCTGTGACCGAAACAAACACCACCCCAGCCTCTACTGGGGTCCCCTTGATGCCCGAAAACCAACGTCGAGCACCCCTTGGGGTCTCGGTTGCTTGTCGAACCAAAGCCACAACCTCCTTGTGGGGGTGTGGTGTCTCGGCTGCCATGAACCACCAACGCCGACCACTTTGGTGGTGCGGCTGTTGGTCCCGAAAGCCACCGAGACCAAACCCCGGTCTCGGTTCGCGTGTACCCAAACCCCATATCATAATATACCCGATCCCTTAACCAATCTTTTTATAAACATGTTTTCATACTTGTTTTTAAAGATCTATACATATAGAAAAATAAATAAAAAATTAGAGAAACAAAGGTACCGTATGTGTGAAAATGGTTTAGGAACGAACACAATACCGTATAAACAATCAACCAAAAATCAACAATGAATTCCTCTTGGTGTTCTTAGGGTTCCACGACAAGGGATAGGCAAGGAAGGTGGCTAGGGTTTTGATTTTGGTAAAAGGAATGTTTAATGAAAACCTCTGTGTTTTTATTAAACTATAACTTGTAAATTAGATATGGGCCTAGGCCTGGTTTTCCCCTCCTTCTTCTTCTAGCCGACGGAAACAAACACCCCTTTACTTTTGATATTTGTTTTCTTGCTTAAACATTATCGTGTGTAACGTGTTCTTTTATCGTGTTATTTTCCTTGTGTAATTTCTTAATACCATACATACTTATCGTATATTAATTCGTGTTTACGTACATAATACTTATGATAATTAATTAATATACATATTTTTCGTATTAAATGTTCGTGATGCATGGCGTTTATTAATTAATTACAAGTTTAAAATTTAACGGTAACTTCGTGCATTAAATGATCGTAGGATTTTTAGAGCGGGTTTTACAACTCTTCCCCTCTAAAAGAACAATTCGTCCTCGAATTAGAGATACGATAAGCTGACAAGATGCTAAACGCAAAAATGACACAAAAGCTAGAAAGACGTGTAAGCTAAAATGACATACCCGAGTCAAAACTGGAAATGAGGGTAAGAAGTCCGGATAGACTCCTCCGTCTCCCAAGTGGCTTCCCGCTCGCTATGATTCCTCCAGAGGATTTTAACGAATGGAATCGTCTTTCTCCTCATGTGTGACAATCTGTCAATTTGAGGTCGTTATTTTATTCTCAAGTATTATTTAAAATCATTATTTTATTGTTAATTTATGAACTCACTCACCTTTGGGAAGAAATTGGGGGTTTACGTCCTAAAGTAGCATCGACTACGTCTAAACCGGAGAACTCTACGTTACGTGTTTACGTTTACATACTTCGTTTTTGTAACAGTCCGACATTTCAGATAATAATTTATTCTCAAATATTATTTTGGAATTTTAATTTGTGTTGGTTCATAAACTCACAAATTTACGAGAAGAAATTAGGACTTACGTGCATAATTTGACGTCATTTACGATTAAACCGGGAACCCTAGGTTTACGTATTTTACGATTTTGTGCTCCATTCTTGATGAGACAATTTTTATTAGAATCGTTTTGTGCCGTAGATTCATAATTTATAAAAACGTTTTTCATAAAACGACCCGAGGGAACGTAAATCGAGGAAACTAGAATCGAGGAGTACCCGTAAATTAGTGGGGATGAAACAAGTATACACTTGTCTCACCCCCACTATGGGCGGAAAAGACAAGCTACCAACACCACATTTGGTGTCAAGATTACATAAACTAAGAGGACACTTGTCCTCCTAACTTTACAAACCATCAAAACCACTAAACCAAAACCATTTCTCATTTTCACTTCCATGCAAACTAGAGAAAAGATTCAATCTCTCTCTCCTTGCTCTCCCCTTGCCGTCCCATACACACCAACAAACACCACCATTCACAAAAAATCTAGCCATAAAATCTTACATATAATCTACATATGTTGATCCCCATATGAAAAGATGAAGATTGGAGGTAATCTTAACAAGTAGAAAGGAGTTTCCATGGAGGTTTAGGGCTGATTAAGTAAGGAGTCTTCATATTCTTGGTGATCTCAAAGAAATCTTTTCAAACTCATAAGATTGGTTACCAAAAACCAAGTCTTGTTCTTAACCTTCATTATATTGGTTGGTACAAGATCATTTCTTTCTATCCTCTTGTTATTTTGAAAATGTACTCATGTATTTTCTTCATAAATGTATATGTATATGTATATGATGATAAATGATGATCAAAATATTGTGTGGGGTTTTTTGTGTTAATATATTAGGTTAAAAATGCTAAAACCAACAAGTAAACATGTTAAAATCATGGTTAGACACATAGGCTGTATAAAATAGTAAGTATCAATATGATCACTTGGTTGAATAGCTTGGATTATTAAATATATAGATAGATAAATGATTTTTACATATGTGTTGAGTTGGCCATGCAATGGAATCATTAAAATGAGCAAGATATGGCCAAAATACTATTGAGGTACAAATCTGTATAGTATGTTTTGGACGAATTATTAAAAATACTTAGAAGCTGATTGAGCAGTGTCTATAAATGAGTTATTTGTATCACACATCATGTAGTTTATGCTGTTCAAATTTGAGGTTCTATCTCCTTGTAGAACTTAAGATATGGCAAAAATGGTGGACATGACTTTAGAAATCAGATTTCTTAATAAACTATATAATATAAAAAGAGCACTCAAGTAAATATTATTATAAAATAAATATATAAAAGCCACTAACTAATAATAACTATTATAAAAAAATGAGTTTGTATACTAAAAATAAATAAACATGACATTTTATAAAAGTAAACTCAAATGTTTTTAAAAACTACAAACTATATATAAGTTTTACGTCTTTTTGGCTAAAACCGAAAGATTAACGTTTTCGCCAAATAAAACTTAGAAGGTCGGACCCGTCTAATGTAACATTTTTATTAATCATATACTCATATGTAAATGCATTTGACAAGTAAAAATCGACAAAACCGAGCTTTGTAACTAATGGACCATAATGGGCCAAATTAGCCTTGTTGGACCACTAGGCCCAATTTGTGACAAATCTAACATTTTCAGGTAGTTAAATATTTTCTCGTATAATATTTTGAAACTTATTTTTGTGTTGGTTGACGAACTCACAATTTACGGATTTAAATTTGGGCTTACGTGCATAATTTGGCGTCTTTTACGACTAAACCGGAAACCTTAGGATTTCGTATTTACGTTTTTGAACTCCGTTTTTGATGAGACAATTTTTATTGGATTCATTTTGTGACGGTGATTCATAATTTATAAAAACATTTTTCGTAAAACGACCCGAGGGCACGCAAATCGAGAAAACTAGAATCGAGAAATACCCGTAAACTAGTGAGATGGGACAAAACACTTTGCCCCATCCCACTAGCTTACATGGGACGGCAAGAACACCTCACCACACATAGGTGGCACAAAACTTAACTTGTTTATACAAGTGTAAGCTCATGCTTACACTTTAAGCTAAGCCTTCCACCAAACTTAACAAAACCAACAAATGGTTTTCACTTAACCATTTCACCCATGCAATTCACTCTCAAAACTCTCTCTACTCCATCATTTGTGCCGTCCCACATCAAGCCACAAACACCCTCTTTGATCTTTTCTAACTACAAACCACATGTTTACTAGTCCTATTAAGGTGTTTCCTTGAAACCTTGATCATTTGGTGGCCACATATCCAACTTTGGAGGTGATTTGCTTGTGTCCTAGGGCTGATTTTCCAACATATGATCTTGCTATTTGATGGTCTTGGAGATACTTGTTGTGTTCATCAAGTTCTTGCCTTCCTAAAACAAGAAATCCACTTGGATTGGTAAAGAAGATCATCCTCTACATTTTTCTCTTATTATTTTGTAAAGAACAAATGTATTTTCTTTCATTTTGTATATGTATATGATGTATATATGATGATAAAAATGTTGTGTGGGGATCAAGTGTTGATAAACATGCTTAAAAATGATGATAACCATAAGAAATGAAGCTAAAATCATGTCTAATTAGTTGGCTGTATAAGAACAGTAGATAACTAAATGAAGAACTGATAAAAATGCATGGTTTGATCTATTTACAGTAAAGTAGATGATGTTATACACATGTGAGAGTTGGCCATGCAATGGAATCAAAATAATGAGTGAGATATGATCAAAACAAGTTAGGTGGTACAATCTGAATAAGCAGTTTTGTAGGGACTGTTAAGGCAACTTAAACTCAAAATGGGCAGTAGCTATAACTAAGTTATATTTAGCACATATTATGAAGAAGTTGTCATCTAAAAATGAGCTTCTAAGTCATTGTAGAACTCTAGATATGATAAAAATGGTGAATGTGAAGTTAAAAATCAGATTTTGGAAATAATGTTTATTATTATTATATAAGCACTCACTTTATAATTTATAAAATGTAAAGTATAAACCCACTAACTTATAAAACTTATTTATATAAATGTATAAAAGGTTAATTAAATGGGTAAAATATATAAATGGTGGTAAAAGTAATATTTATAAGTAATAAAAACTATAAACTTGATTTTTACGACTTTTTCGGCTATCGCCGTGAAATTAACGTTTTTCATCAAATAAAACTTAGACGACCAAACCCGTCTAATGTAAAGTTTATAAAAGATATATACTGATGTATAAGTAACTAAGACAAGTAAAAACCGATAAAACCCGAACTATAAGAATTACGGACAATTACGAGCTAACTAAACCTATTAGACTAATAATTGGACTTAACAAGATAAATACTTGTAAAAAGAATTATTTGGGCTTAACCCAATAGGGCCCAACATGAAAAGTATATATACTGATCATATAAGTATATAATGGGTAAAAACAAGTAAAAGAACTTATAAAAGACTTAATGAACTTAAAATAGGTAAAATCGGTAAAACTAGTGAACTAGTAAGACGATACTAAAACGTAAACGCTAAAATGAGTAAATGAGGATTTATAAACCCACTTGATCATCATCATATGTACAATAATCATATATATTTATATTGTTATTTTGATAAAAGTCATTGGACCGAGTCTAAGACCGATTATTATTTATATAGGTTTCCGTGACCGAAGCACGCCCGTAGCCGATAATCCGCCTTTCATTAACAATGTGAGTTCATAGCCTCGCACTCTTTTTAAATGTTTTATAAAATGATTTGTAAACCCGCGAGGGAGATAACATGCTAGATTTTGATAAAAATAGAACACAAGTAGTCCCGATTGTATGCTAAATGATATGGACCCGAATGATGCTATGACCCTATATTCGAGACTAAAAGGATTATTAGTAGTTAGGTTATGTCACTTAAAGTCCCATTAGCATGAATTGTGAACTACCGGGATTTGGTAGACGCTTATGCATTTGATAGTACTATTTGGGGACGATCACCCCAGTTCGCGCCTTGACGGTTGATCCCCGTCGTACCACATTGATTGGTAAGCGAATTTATGTATGAGAAGATTCCATAGCGTGATTTTTGTGACGACACGCTAACTTAGATGGGCAAATTGTTTGTCGGGTTCGCGGCCCGCTGTTTTCACAGTAAGGTAACAATGTCATGCGGCTAATAATAATCCTATACAACTAATACAATATAAGACATAAATAATAAACGATAACGACGCTATTACGATGAATATATTACCTATCATGGTAATATAGAGACTACGGTCTCATGGACGGTTTCAGATGTATGCTTGATTTATATATTGCCTGACTAGCAATATGTGGACTTACTTCCGATATTATACTTGTGTTCTGATTTTAAATGATTGTAAATTATTGTTTTATATAACGGTTTTCATTAAACTCTATGAATTCACTCGGCATTCGCTGATATGATTTTTGCATGTTTTCTATCTCAGGTGCTTGAAGGTAATCCGGATGGAGATCGACTCTGATGGCCCACACTTAATATTAAAAATGTTCATTCGATCTGTGTTTTGTAAACTTAATGACCTGTATAATTTGGGACCTGTTGTACACTTTTAAACCTTTTTATCGAATGAATGTTTGTTAAACCTTGTACAACCATTTTTATGTGTTGTCTATGATTGGAGTTATTGTGCTATCCCGTAACACTCTGAAAGACCCTTCCGCTGTACCGATACGAAAAATGAGAGTGTTACAGTTTGGTACCAGAGCTCTCGTTGTAGAGAACAAAAGATTTTAAAAACAAGGTTTTGAACAAAACTTTTCAAAATCTTTTGACAATGAACATTTGAGAAAATAATTGAAAAATCTTTTGACTATAACGGTGCCAGAGATCTCCGACGTTACCAACAAGCCTTATTGAGAAGATATATATTTTGATATATATAATTTAATTTATATATATGTATATATCGTGATTTCATTATGTAATTGTTTAACTAGTATGTTATCCTAATACGAGATAAATATATATAAATGCAGATTGTCATGGCTGACCCTAATATTCCTGTAGAAAACCATGCTATTCCCGAACCTAATATAGAAGATGATCCTTATTTAGACTTAGTAGATTTTGATATTGATGACGAGGAGGAACCATTTGAGGATCCCGAGCCCGAGTTAGGACTAGGAGATCAGATTGCCCCTCAGGTTGACTTAGTAGAGAATGAGATTGAGAATGTGGGTAATGAGGACGTGGATATTGAGAATGTTGATATTGAGAATGAGAATGAGATTGGGTTAGATGATTTAGATGATGAGATTGACGACGAGGATGTCGAGGAGGATGTAGGTATAGATGTTGAGGTTGATGACGATGAGGAAGCTGAGCTTATATATCCGTATGATGTTCCAGAGGGCGAGCCTTTGCCCCCACCAGTTTGTTTGTCTGATTCTGAGGATGAGTTACCTAGGGATGAAATGTCTGAATCGTCTGAATCTGATTCTGAATCAGAGGAGGATGAGGATGACGATGCACCTGACGGTACCGATGGTATTGCTACTCGTAGACGTGAGATAGGAGAGTCGTCTAGTACTCGAGAGGCTACTCATATTGATGGTCATGTACCATGGGCCTTGAGACGTGATCTAGATGCTTCCCGTGTTAAGAGTTGTATGACAGAGGTTGGATTAGGTGTTGTTCAGACTCAGGTTGCTTATTTGGAGTCGAAGGCAAAGATTGGCGAGAAAGAGCGAGAATTGCTTAGTCTGGATTTGAGTGATGTAGAACGTGGTTTGAATGAGGCTTTTAGGAGATTATCGGTATTGGAAAGTCGTGAGTTTGCTGAGATGAAGAAAAAGGTGAATTCTATGGAAATTCAGTTGAGTGTGGCTCGTGCGATGCGTGAGAAAGCTGAAAAGGAATTGAATATATCTGTGGGTTGGAACAGTAGATTTTATGCCGACATGGTTGAAAGAGGAGTAATCCGTAAGCGCCCAGCTGAAGATGAGTCTAGTGATCGTCCGGCGAAGATCCAGAAGACGATGGATGATGGACCATCTGACGGTTCTCAGTAGACCAGTCTGTGTTTAGTAGTGACCTTTAGATCTTTTGTGCTTTAGTAGCTTTGACTGAACCGACTTGTTAGTAATAGACTTGGCACGAATTTTGAGTGTATATAGTGTTAGAACTTTGATATGGATGTACTAAGACAATACTTTTGTTTCAGATCGAATGAAATATGTATCTTGTCTTGAATTCCATATTATGCCTTATTTGTATCTTGATTATGAATTCGATCCATATTATATGAATCCTTGGTTGGATGAATGCTTAATGCTTTGAAATTGTGGAATTATAGAACTATGCCGCCCAAGAAGGCTGTGACTGAGGATAATGTACGTAGGATTATTACGGAGCAAGTTACCGCATCTATGACTGAATTTATGGCAAATGCTAGAAATGAAGCTGGCGGTAGTGGAGCTGGCGGTAGTGGAGCTGGCGGTAGTGGAGCTGGCGGTAGTGGAGCTGGCGGTAGTGGAATTGGCGGTACTAATGTGAATGTGAATGCTAATAATGTGAATGCTAATGCTGGAGGAAATGTAGGAGGACTTGGAACGAATGCACCTGAAATTGGTGGCTGTACTTATGTGACGTTCATGAAGTGTGAACCTCTACCTTTTAATGGAACTGAAGGTGTTGTAGGACTAAGCCAGTGGATCGAGAAGATTGAATCGGTGTTTAGGATTAGTAAGTGTAAGGAGGAAGATAAGGTGACTTTTGCTATGGCTACTCTTAAAGGTCGTGCGTTGACTTGGTGGAACGGGAGAATTGCTTTCATGGGTCTTGATGCTGCTAATGCTACTCCTTGGGCTGAAATCAAGAAGTGGATGACTTTGGAGTTTTGTCCTCGTAGTGTGATTATTAGGTTAGAACAGGAGTTGATTCATCTGAGAATGAAAGGTGTGGACATTGATAGTTACACGAATCGATTCCATGAGTTGGCCTTGCTATGTCCTCGATTGGTTGAACCCGAAGAGATCCGAATTGAGCAATATGTGAAAGGGTTGACCAGGAATATCCGGGGGGACGTGACATCATCGAAACCACTGACCATTGATGATGCTGTTCGAATGGCTTACCAACTCATTGGACAGATAATTCAGGATAAGGAAGATGAAGCCCGTGTAGGTGAGAAAAGAAAGGGAGACGGTGAGCGTGTAGATAGAGGTGATAATAGGAAGAATTTCAATCGCCGTCAGAACCAGAGAAAGGGGAATGCAAATGCTATTACCAACAATGCACCGCGCAACGATGATAGATGTCCTAAGTATGGCAACAAGAGGCATCCTGGCGACTGCTGGAAGTGCCGAAATTGCGGAAAGCTTGGACACAAGGTTGAAAGGTGTAAGAAGGGAGCGATTTGCTTCAACTGTAATGAAGAAGGTCATAGGAAATCGGAATGCCCCAAGTTGAAAGCGATTGTACCTAGAAGAAACCCCCAGGGTGGTATCTACCAACTTGGAACAATTGAGGTGAAGAAAGAGGACCCGAATGTCGTTACCGGTACGTTTTTACTCAACAATCATTATGCTGTTGCTTTATTCGATTCGGGTGCCGATAGGAGCTTTGTATCCACTAAATTTAGTGCCCTTATTGATATTGAACCTGTTGAGATAAGTACCAGTTACGAGGTGGAATTGGCAGATGGTAAATTAGTGAAAACTAATAAGCTATTAGAAGGATGCTCTCTAAATCTCTTGAACCATTCCTTTCCGATTGATTTGATGTTGATAGAATTAGGTAGTTTTGATATTATTATTGGTATGGATTGGTTGTCGTTGAATAATGCTACTATTTTATGTGGAGAGAAGAAGGTTAAGATTCCTCTTAGGAATAGGACGTTAGTAATCGATGGTAGTCGAGGTGAATCCCGTTTGAAAATCGTTTCATGTATTAAAGTCCAAAAGTACATCAGGAACGGTTGTGAGTTATTCTTAGCTCAAGTGACCGGGAATGAGTCTAGGGAGAAACGATTGGAAGATGTACCTATTATTTGTGAATTTCCTGAGGTATTTCCTAAAGATTTACCAGGACTTCCACCGATAAGGCAAGTAGAGTTTCGAATCGATTTAATTCCTGGTGCTGCACCGGTGGCACGTGCGCCTTACCGATTAGCCCCTTCTGAATTAAAGGAGTTATCTGAGCAACTTAAGGAGTTGTCTGATAAAGGTTTTATTCGACCGAGCTCGTCGCCTTGGGGAGCTCCAGTCTTGTTCGTTAAGAAGAAGGATGGATCTTTTCGTATGCGCATTGATTATAGGGAACTGAATAAGTTGACAATTAAGAATCGATATCCTTTACTTAGGATTGATGATTTGTTTGATCAACTGCAAGGATCTAGTGTGTATTCTAAGATAGATTTGCGGTCAGGATATCACCAACTTCGCGTCCGTGAAGAAGATATTCCTATAACTGCATTTAGAACTCGTTATGGACACTATGAATTTCAAGTAATGCCATTTGGGTTAACTAACGCACCTGCGGTTTTCATGGATTTAATGAATCGAGTGTGCAAGCCCTACTTGGATAAATTTGTGATTGTGTTTATTGACGATATTCTAATCTATTCTAAGAATGAAGACGAGCATAGAGAACATTTGAGGATTGTTTTGAAGTTGTTGAAGGATGAAAAGTTGTATGCTAAGTTTTCGAAGTGTGATTTCTGGTTGGATTCTGTGCAATTTCTTGGTCATGTGATTAACAGAGATGGAATTCATGTTGATCCTACAAAGGTTGAAGCTATTAAGAATTGGTCTGCACCGACAACGCCAACGGAAGTGCGACAGTTCTTAGGATTGGCTGGCTATTATAGACGATTCATTAAAGAATTTTCTTTGATAGCTAAACCCTTGACTAAGCTTACTCAAAAGAATAAACCTTTCGTTTGGGGAAGTGATGAAGATGGAGCATTTCAGACATTGAAGCAAAAATTATGTAGTGCGCCAATCTTATCATTACCCGAAGGGAGTGAAGATTTTGTAGTGTATTGTGATGCATCTCTTAGAGGTTATGGAGCTGTGTTGATGCAGAGAGAGAAAGTGATAGCTTATGCTTCTAGGCAATTAAGGAAGAATGAGGAGAATTATACTACTCATGATCTTGAGTTAGGAGCTGTGGTCTTTGCTCTTAGGTTGTGGAGACATTATCTGTATGGCACCAAGTGTACGGTATTCACCGATCACAAAAGCCTACAGTATATTCTCGACCAGAAAGAGTTGAACATGAGGCAACGAAGATGGATAGAGTTGTTGAGTGATTATGATTGTGATATAAAGTATCACCCAGGAAAAGCCAATGTTGTTGCTGATGCGTTGAGTAGGAAAGATAGAGAGCCTATCAGGGTGCGTTCTCTAGTCTTGACCGTGCACAATAATTTGCCTGAGCAAATTAGAAATGCACAAATAGAAGCTTGTAAGAAGGAGAATTTTGTTAATGAAGGGTTCCGAGGAGAAGGAGATCCTTTAGAGATTAGAGCTGATGAAGTGAAATGTTTAAGAGGTCGTATGTGGATACCTAAGTTTGGAGGCTTAAGAGATTTGGTTATGTTAGAATCCCATAAATCTAAGTATTCCATTCATCCGGGATCTGATAAGATGTACCATGATTTGAAGAAGTTGTACTGGTGGCCGAATATGAAAGCTGACATAGCTATGTATGTTCTTCAATGCTTGACTTATGCTAGAGTTAAAGCTGAACATCAAAAGCCATCAGGACTACTTCAACAACCAAAGATTCCTGAATGGAAGTGGGAGCGAATTACGATGGACTTTATCACCAAGCTTCCTAGAACATCATCTGGAAATAATTCGATTTGGGTTATTGTCGATAGACTGACCAAATCAGCACACTTCATTCCGGTTAAGGAGCAGTTCTCACTGGAGAAGCTGACTCGAATATACCTGGATAATGTCGTATGCAAGCATGGAGTGCATGTATCGATCATTTCAGATCGAGATCCTAGATTCGCATCGAATTTTTGGAAATCTCTCCAAAGATCTTTGGGAACGAATCTCGACATGAGCACTGCTTATCACCCCCAGACTGATGGGCAGAGTGAAAGGACGATACAAACACTGGAAGATATGTTGAGAGCTTGTGTGTTAGACTTTGGTAAGAATTGGGATAAACATTTGTCGTTAGCAGAGTTTTGATATAACAATAGTTACCATTCTAGTATTAAGGCTGCACCGTTTGAAGCTTTGTATGGTAGGAAGTGTAGATCTCCTGTATGTTGGAGTGAAGTTGGGGATACCCAGCTCACGGGACCGGAATTGATCCAGGAGACTACGGAGATGATAGTTCAGATTAAGAAGAGGTTGTTGACTGCCCGTAGTAGACAGAAAAGTTACGCGGATGTGCGGCGGAAGCCAATGGAGTTTGAAGTGGGTGACCGAGTAATGTTGAAAGTATCGCCATGGAAAGGCGTTATAAGATTTGGAAAACGAGGAAAATTAAATCCCCGTTATATTGGACCCTTTAAGATTCTATCTAGAGTAGGTCCGGTGGCTTACAAACTAGAGTTACCCCCAGAACTTCATGGTGTTCACAACACATTCCATGTATCTAATCTGAAGAAATGTCTAGCAGTGAGTGATGAGAAAATTCCGTTAGGTAAGGTTCGAATAGATGGGAAGTTGCATTTTATCGAAGAGCCCGTAGAAGTTATGGACCGTGAGGTAAAGCAACTGAAACAAAGTCGGATACCTATTGTCAAGATCCGATGGAATTCAAAGCATGGACCGGAGTATACTTGGGAACGAGAGGATGAAATGTGGAAGAAATATCCGCACCTCTTCGATTTCAATAAGAAACGGACATCCAAATGAAATGGATCACGAGGACGTTGATCCCTTTTAGGAGGAAAAGCTGTGACAAATCTAACATTTTCAGGTAGTTAAATATTTTCTCGTATAATATTTTGAAACTTATTTTTGTGTTGGTTGACGAACTCACAATTTACGGATTTAAATTTGGGCTTACGTGCATAATTTGGCGTCTTTTACGACTAAACCGGAAACCTTAGGATTTCGTATTTACGTTTTTGAACTCCGTTTTTGATGAGACACTTTTTATTGGATTCATTTTGTGACGGTGATTCATAATTTATAAAAACGTTTTTCATAAAACGACCCGAGGGCACGCAAATCGAGAAAACTAGAATCGAGAAATACCCGTAAACTAGTGAGATGGGACAAAACACTTTGCCCCATCCCACTAGCTTACATGGGACGGCAAGAACACCTCACCACACATAGGTGGCACAAAACTTAACTTGTTTATACAAGTGTAAGCTCATGCTTACACTTTAAGCTAAGCCTTCCACCAAACTTAACAAAACCAACAAATGGTTTTCACTTAACCATTTCACCCATGCAATTCACTCTCAAAACTCTCTCTACTCCACCATTTGTGCCGTCCCACATCAAGCCACAAACACCCTCTTTGATCTTTTCTAACTACAAACCACATGTTTACTAGTCCTATTAAGGTGTTTCCTTGAAACCTTGATCATTTGGTGGCCACATAACCAACTTTGGAGGTGATTTGCTTGTGTCCTAGGGCTGATTTTCCAACATATGATCTTGCTATTTGATGGTCTTGGAGATACTTGTTGTGTTCATCAAGTTCTTGCCTTCCTAAAACAAGAAATCCACTTGGATTGGTAAAGAAGATCATCCTCTACATTTTTCTCTTATTATTTTGTAAAGAACAAATGTATTTTCTTTCATTTTGTATATGTATATGATGTATATATGATGATAAAAATGTTGTGTGGGGATCAAGTGTTGATAAACATGCTTAAAAATGATGATAACCATAAGAAATGAAGCTAAAATCATGTCTAATTAGTTGGCTGTATAAAAACAGTAGATAACTAAATGAAGAACTGATAAAAATGCATGGTTTGATCTATTTACAGTAAAGTAGATGATGTTATACACATGTGAGAGTTGGCCATGCAATGGAATCAAAATAATGAGTAAGATATGATCAAAACAAGTTAGGTGGTACAATCTGAATAAGCAGTTTTGTAGGGACTGTTAAGGCAACTTAAACTCAAAATGGGCAGTAGCTATAACTAAGTTATATTTAGCACATATTATGAAGAAGTTATCATCTAAAAATGAGCTTCTAAGTCATTGTAGAACTCTAGATATGATAAACATGGTGAATGTGAAGTTAAAAATCAGATTTTGGAAATAATGTTTATTATTATTATATAAGCACTCACTTTATAATTTATAAAATGTAAAGTATAAACCCACTAACTTATAAAACTTATTTATATAAATGTATAAAAGGTTAATTAAATGGGTAAAATATATAAATGGTGGTAAAAGTAATATTTATAAGTAATAAAAACTATAAACTTGATTTTTACGACTTTTTCGGCTATCGCCGTGAAATTAACGTTTTTCATCAAATAAAACTTAGACGACCAAACCCGTCTAATGTAAAGTTTATAAAAGATATATACTGATGTATAAGTAACTAAGACAAGTAAAAACCGATAAAACCCGAACTATAAGAATTACGGACAATTACGAGCTAACTAAACCTATTAGACTAATAATTGGACTTAACAAGATAAATACTTGTAAAAAGAATTATTTGGGCTTAACCCAATAGGGCCCAACATGAAAAGTATATATACTGATCATATAAGTATATAATGGGTAAAAACAAGTAAAAGAACTTATAAAAGACTTAATGAACTTAAAATAGGTAAAATCGGTAAAACTAGTGAACTAGTAAGACGATACTAAAACGTAAACGCTAAAATGAGTAAATGAGGATTTATAAACCCACTTGATCATCATCATATGTACAATAATCATATATATGTATATTGTTATTTTGATAAAAGTCATTGGACCGAGTCTAAGACCGATTATTATTTATATAGGTTTCCGTGACCGAAGCACGCCCGTAGCCGATAATCCGCCTTTTATTAACAACGTGAGTTCATAGCCTCGCACTCTTTTTAAATGTTTTATAAAATGATTTGTAAACCCGCGAGGGAGATAACATGCTAGATTTTGATAAAAATAGAACACAAGTAGTCCCGATTGTATGCTAAATGATATGGACCCGAATGATGCTATGACCCTATATTCGAGACTAAAAGGATTATTAGTAGTTAGGTTATGTCACTTAAAGTCCCATTAGCATGAATTGTGAACTACCGGGATTTGGTAGACGCTTATGCATTTGATAGTACTATTTGGGGACGATCACCCCAGTTCGCGCCTTGACGGTTGATCCCCGTCGTACCACATTGATTGGTAAGCGAATTTATGTATGAGAAGATTCCATAGCGTGATTTTTGTGACGACACGCTAACTTAGATGGGCAAATTGTTTGTCGGGTTCGCGGCCCGCTGTTTTCACAGTAAGGTAACAATGTCATGCGGCTAATAATAATCCTATACAACTAATACAATATAAGACATAAATAATAAACGATAACGACGCTATTACGATGAATATATTACCTATCATGGTAATATAGAGACTACGGTCTCATGGACGGTTTCAGATGTATGCTTGATTTATATATTGCCTGACTAGCAATATGTGGACTTACTTCCGATATTATACTTGTGTTCTGATTTTAAATGATTGTAAATGATTGTTTTATATAACGGTTTTCATTAAACTCTATGAATTCACTCGGCATTCGCTGATATGATTTTTGCATGTTTTCTATCTCAGGTGCTTGAAGGTAATCCGGATGGAGATCGACTCTGATGGCCCACACTTAATATTAAAAATGTTCATTCGATCTGTGTTTTGTAAACTTAATGACCTGTATAATTTGGGACCTGTTGTACACTTTTAAACCTTTTTATCGAATGAATGTTTGTTAAACCTTGTACAACCATTTTTATGTGTTGTCTATGATTGGAGTTATTGTGCTATCCCGTAACACTCTGAAAGACCCTTCCGCTGTACCGATACGAAAAATGAGAGTGTTACACAATTAGTTTGGTTAAATATTATATGACTTACCCATGGTCTTAACCCACTTGGGCCCAACATATGAGTATGGGCCTGGTCTTAAAAAGATAAATGGACTAATAAAATGATATTGGACTCTTAATGGGCTTATTGGGCCTTAATATGTAAATGGACTAAAACTAGTGTAACTAGTATGATAAGCCTAAGTTAAGTAACACTAAACAACTAGTAATGTTGTAGAAGGAAGTGAAACCCCACATGATCATCATGTTATGACATCATTACATATACATAACAACTTTTATAAAGTTACTGGGCATAGCCTAAGACCGAGTATTATTTGTCTAGGTTTCCCGTGATCGAGGCACGTGCCATACATCCTAATTGCTGATAACCCGCCTTCCCACACCAATGTGAGTTCATAGCCTCGCACTCTTTTAAATGTTTTATGAAATGTTTTATAAACCCGCGAGGGAGATAACATGCTAGTTTTAATAAAAATAGGACATCAGTTGTCCCGATTGTATGCTTATTGATATGGACCCGAAGGATTATATGACCCAATGAATGAAATGAAATGGATTATTATTAGTTAGGTTATGTCAGTAAAAGTCCCATTAGCATGAATTGTGAACTACCGGGATTTGGTAGACGCTTATGCATATAATAGTACTATTTGGGGAAGATCACCCCAGTTCGCGCCTTGACGGTTGATCCCCGTCGTGCCACATTTATTGGTAAGTGAATTTAAGTATGAGAAGATTTATATAAGCGTGATTATTGTGACGACACGCTGTTTTAGATGGGAAAAGGAATTACGGGTTAGCTTATAAAAATAAATTAAAAAACATCAATGGCAGCCAAAAAAATCCCTTCTTCTCATAAACCTAATTTTCTTTTTCTTTTAATCCGAATACCTTATAATGATGCTGTTTTCTCGAATAATCACTGATTATTCTTGAATTAACAAAGTCTTTATTTGGTTGATTGATTTTAGGGTAAATTAAATTGGTTTTAATTTTCGTTTTTTGCCGTCATTGTTGTGTGCGATTGTATTGTCTCTCTCGTTGGTGGTTACTTGTCTCTTTTAGGGTGCTACCTGGACAAGTAGTTTCGTTTTGGTTGGTTAAATAGTATTCACATTAATTATTTTTTAGGGTTTTGCTGTGTTTGGGTATCGGTTTGAGCGGGTAGCATTAAATCATCCTTAGAATTGGTGCATCATTTAATCGTCCTTGTTTGTATCCTTTCGGCTGACCCTATTTACATATTTGGTCGGCTGACCCTTCAGAGTTGGTGCAGCACTAAATCGTCCTTGTTTTTTAGTGTCGGCTGACCCTTAGCTTGTGGCGGTTTGGTCGGCTGACCCTACTTTTGGTCGGCTGACATTAAATTAAGTGGTGCATTTGTGCTGTTTTTGAATTGTGGGTTTCTCGTGGTTGGCTGAAAATAAGTGGTCGGCTGTAATTGGGTTATTAATTAGTGGTTCGATTGATTGTCGTAGTTTGGTTGAAGCTATGGCGGATTCGAGCAATGAAAGTGATAAACCACTGTTTACAGGTTGGAATGATGTGACTACGGTGTCTAATCTTAAGGTTTTAGTCACGTTAGAGGAGATATCTAATTTGTTTTCTATTCCTTTGAATACTGTGCGTGACATTGAAGTGTTTGCACATGGTGTTAAGGCAAACAAATTTCCTAAATGGTCTACTTTACCTAAGGAGACCACTATGCTTTATTATGAAGTTTTGTGTGAACGCCATAAGAATTTAACTAGCAGCATTTCTTCACTCAGTTCAGGTGGTTCGAGTGTGCACTCTGCACAAATGGCTAAGGAAACAGGTGACCCTATTACTAATGTTTCCTCTTCTGGTGATGTTTTTTTGGATCTTGCAGCTAAGGCTGCAACCATTAATGGGTTGCAACCGTGTAATCTACATGAAGTTTTAAAATTATTTGGTGTAACGATTCGCACGGTTGGTGATGCGGGTGAATTTATGCATGAGTTAAGAATGAAGAAACATCCTTTGTGGGAATTGATCTCACATGACCGTGCTAAAGAAATTCTGGAGTTACTTTGCAAATTTGAAGCTGATATGGTTACGTCTACTAATGGAGGTATTAATGCAGTCTTTTCTTCGTTTAATTCTGAAAATGTCTGTGAAGGGGTTAATATCTCTATTCCTAGGAAGGTCGTTGAAAAAGTAAATACTCGCTACCACAACACTTTATATGGTTACTTTCTTGGTAAAAGGATTGCATTTCCCGTGGTTGAGTATTTTGCTAAGAATAACTGGGAAAAACATGGTCTTAAGCGTATCATGATGAATGAGAAAGGTTTTTTCTTTTTTCAATTTGGGTCTAGTGAGGGGCTTAATGCGGTTCTGGAAGGTGGTCCGTGGATGGTTCGTAATTCACCAATTTTTCTTAAGAAATGGACTATGAAAACGAATCTTCTAAAGGAGGAATTAACTCGTATTCCGGTATGGGTCAAGTTTCATGATGTCCCACTACAGGTATTTGAAGAGGAAGGTATTAGTTTAATTGCTTCGTTTCTTGGTAATCTTATTATGATGGATCATTATACTGATAATATGTGCAAAGAGTCTTGGGGTCGTTGTAGTTTTGCTCGTTGTCTTATTGAGATGAATGCTGATTCGGAGTTATAGATAACGTTACTATTGGTGTCCCTGATCTTGAAGGCTCTGGTTGTACTAAGGAATTAATTCGTGTTGAATACGAATGGAAACCACCTAGATGTCATACTTGTAATATTTTTGGTCATTACTTTGATTCTTGTCCGAAAAATGTTAAACCTACAACGGTTGAAAATGTGACAACTCATGTTGATAATGATGGATTCCAACAAGTGCAAAGTAAGAGGAAGAAGTACAAAGGTAATTTAGGGAATCAAGTTCCGAGAGGTGTTCCATTGAGTAAGGGTTCCCAAACAGGAAAGACGGTTGCTTTTCGTCCAAAAACTCGCTTAGTTACTACAAGTACGAGTGGTGATAATAGTAGTAAGTTGAATACTAAATCTGGTCAGTTGCAGCAGTCTAGCAATCCTAATGGTCCGAACAAGGGTAAAGCTCAAATGAGCAGTGTTTCTACATCTAATAAATTTTCATCTTTGTCCATGCCTGGTATTGACGAAGGTGTTCAAGTAAGCGAGGAAGATAATGAGGAGGAGGAAGGAGTTGAGGTCGTTTTTGTTGAATCGGTGAATCTTCTCAACACTAATATTGGGGCAAGCACTTCAACTGACTGATCCCATGTTGATATTTTATTATTTTCCTCGTAACTTTATGTTATCGTCTTGGTTTTTGTCTAGTTTATATATTTCCAGTATTCTAGACTAGTTAATGTTTATGGCCTGTCATAAACATTTTGTTTAACAAGCTGCCTGTAGCTTGCGGTTAATGTGGTATTTCAACCACATTCCTTGTACTTCAACGCTTTTTTTGGTTCTATTTACCGGGGTCATTGTTACCCTTTTACCAAAAAAAAATAATCCAATAATGAAAATACTGATATACGAATTGAATTATAATATATTTCCTGACCAGCAATACGGGGTCTTATTACTGATATTACTTTCGTGTTTTGGTTTTACATAACCATTTTCATATAACGGTTTTTATTAAACTCTATCCAACGTTATAAAACGTATTGTATGATGTTTTTACGACAATAGTTCGTATAATGGCTTTGAAGGCAAAAGCCTATATTATGATTTATGACAAAGATTCGTATAAAATGTCTTTGGCCTATTTTATGGCCTACGACAAAGAATTGTACAAAATGATTTTCGGTAATGATTATATACCAGTGATATATATACACTAATGGTTTTTATTAAACTCTATGGATTCACTCAGCGTTCCGCTGACTTTTAACATGTTTTATCTCAGGTACTTGAAGGTAATTCTCGGGTAGATGACAAGAATTTATGGCCCGCATTTAAATAAAAATTTCCATTCAAATGTTTTATAAATTTGTAAGACATATATTGACCTAAGGACCTATGTAATTTGATATTTATGAATGGAAAATGCTTGATTATTAAACGACGCGATTTTTAAGCCTTGTCTATGATTTGAGTAATGTGCTATCCCGTAACACCAACAACTCTTCCGCTGAATTGAATTATGAATATTTGGGGGTGTTACAGTTTGGTATCAGAGCTCTCTTTATAGAGAACGAAAGATTTATAAAACCAAGATTTTGAATAAAACATTTCAAAATCCTTTAACCATAAATATTTTTAAATAAATATGTAAAAAGTTTAAAAATCTTTTGACTATAACGATGCCGAAGAATTCCCGAGTTACCGACAAGGCCAGACTGAGACGTGTTATTTTAATATATATATATATATATATATATATATATATATATATATATATATATATATATATATATATATATATATATATATATATATATATATAACTTGGATTATATATATGTTGTAATTTGATTATATGATTGTTTAATGATTATTCTAATACTTATACGAGATATTTATACGACGTAGATTGTCACAAGGAACCCTAACTACCCTAGCAAATCAATCGAAGCTATTTCCCTAGGAATTCTAGCTATTCCAGATCTAAACCAAGTTGTGGATATTTATGATCCCAACAAAATGGTTGATATTCATAGAAATGTTGATATTAATTGATTATGATCTTGAAGAAGAATTGGCGAGATTAAATCTGATATCGATGTCATCACGATCTTTCCTTATAGAGTGGAGTTTGACAAAACCTTACCACCTAGAAAGGTGTCATCTGATTCGGTGTCACCCAATTCTTAAATTTGAAATCGAAAAGGTGAATGTTGCACTTGAGGCTGTTATTGGAACCTTTACCCAAAAGCCTCATGCCACTTGTACCTTTCCGAGAAGTCTAATAGAATGTGTGAGTCATTTCCTACTCATGACTCCTTTGATAACTATTGTTGTAAGAGCTATAGAAATGGAAATTAAGTGTTGTTCATATCGAGCTTTTATTGCCCTTTCGAGGTTTAAGAATAAGGTTGAAAGTATTGCAGAATGAGGTAGGATGTCGCATTGAGTATGAGTTGGTTGAAACTTGAATAAAGTTAAATTTAACTCGTACGGAATACGAGATTGTTAAGAGGAAGTTGTTAAGTACTGTGGTTGAATTATAAGGTTTTAATTGATTGTTGGTTCGTGTTAAAGGTTGTTCCTAGACCATTGTCCAATGACGAGGATGCTCAGTGTCCAAGAAATAAATTGAAGAAATCTTCTTCTGAATTGGGATCGATGGATCTTCCAGGACAGGTGGAACACCTATGACTCATGTAGATTAGTATTCATTGTAGTATCTTTTAAAATCCCTAACTTAACTGAGACATCAGTTGGTAGGATGATTCCTTGGAATTGTATGACATGGCGACACGTAATGTGTTACGGTACAATTTTTGACTTGTTTGTGATTAATGAAAAGACTATCTCTGATTGCTAAATCTTATATGTATCGATGTTATCTATCTTTTCTTGCTTCTTCCTAATGTTCGCATCAGTGATGCAACCATTGAGCAAGTACTCATCTCGATTTGAGTTGCGTTGTGGATTATTCTTTCGTATTCCTGAGTGTCATCGAGGTCATGAACCTCATGATTATTTGGCTAAGCTCATTTCCTATCATATTGTAATTAGTTCTTGGTGAACAACTCGTCATCACTCCTTTTTGCAGATCACTCATTGTTTTATAAGTAATACAATACCATTTGGGAAAAATATGAAATTCTTATGTTCATATGAGTTATTTAACTCGGTACTATTAGTAGTTACTGTCGAAATAAAGCTTTTATTAAACATCTTGTAAATGGAATTGCTTTCATAATGATGAACTCAGTAAGAATCATTTTTAATTTTATTTCATAATCAAACATGAATATATATTTTAAACATGATGACAAAATTTTGACGAACTGAGTATTGCATAATTAATCCTTAATTGTACATAGTTACGCGCCTACGTACAATTTGGAAGGGACCATGCAAGGCTGATTAGTAGTCACCATGAAATTGTTAATAAACACTACATTTTCCTTGAAATTGTGAAAGATTAAATTTTATGAGATCTACAAGAAGTGCAAAAATAGGGACATATTGTTAGGGACACCTACATATGTGCCCGTACCATTTATTTTTCCGAATCGGATTTACTCATCGGTGGAAATTGTCTTATTTGACAATTGACCTCCCCTTCTTGTCTAATTCTCTCATGACGAGATTATTTATAAAATTTTATAATTATCGAGTATTGATACCCGACTGGGTGTATCGACGTTCCTATCATTTCTTCTGATTAGATTTCATTTGAATGACCTGGGTAACGATCCGAGGTGCTTCTGGATGCATATACAAATCATGAAAATATGGGATATATTCATATTTGTTATTTTCGTCTTTATCTGATTTGAAATTCTCTCGCGTAAATTATGCGTTGCACTTACCCTTTTAATGTTAGCTATGTATCCAGATATCCTTGAATTTGTGAAGGGTTATGAGTTATTATTAGTCTTTGAGAAGTTCTCATCTTATCATCGGTAATGAAACTAGAAAGTTGGTAGTGCCATTAAAATGGATTGGTTGGTTATGACATGATGTCACTATCTAAATTAATGGGAACTCGAGTAGAATTCCCCTAAAAGATAAGATGTTGATTATCAAAGGTGATCTGAATAATTCCCGATGGGAGATCGTATCCTGCATTCAGGCTTGAAATTATACCATGAATGGTTGTGAATTAGTTATAGATCTTGTAATCTAGAAAGAACCTAAAGTGAATTTATTAAAAGATGTTCCTGCTATCTGAGACTTTCGGAGGTATTTGCTGATGAATTACCTAGACTTCCGCCAATAAGGCAAGTTGAATTTGGTATTGATTATATTCTCGGTGTTGCACCTGTGGCATGTGCACCATACGTCAGCACCATCTAAATCAAAAGAATTACCGTACAACTGAGAGAGTTGTTAGGGAAATCCTTTATTCTACCGAGCTCGTCATCATGAAGAGTTATGGTATTATCACACCATATATATATTCATTAATTACAGTGAACTGAATAAATTGACGATCAAAATTGATATCCATTACCCAAGATGAAAGATTTGTTCAATAATTTACAAGGTTATAGCGTATTCAGAAATTTGATCTACGACATGGTTATCATCAACTTCGCGTCCGCAAAGAAGATTATCTATTCCAATCACTACATCCAGAACTCGTAATGAACATTATGAGTTTTATGTGATGTCGTTTGAATCGACCAATGTACATGTAGCATTCATGAATTTGATGAATCGCGTGTGTAATCTGTATTTTAATAAGTTCATGCTTGTGATCATTAAGGACTATCTGTTTGTTTCTAAGAGTAAGAAGGCGTTAGTAATCATTTGTAGACTGCCTTGAGTTGGCCGAGCAGTGAAAACCTGTACCTTGAGTATTTAACATGTGATTTAAGGCTTGATCCTTTACATTCTTTGACCGTGTGATTAATGGTAGTGGAATCTATGTTGACTCTTCAAAGATCGGAGCCATTAAGGCTTTGGGTTATACCAAAAAGGAAGTGCGAAGAGGTCTTGACAGATATTTATCAAAGGATTTTTAGGGAATTATTCCCTTACACCCATATCATTTAACTAAACTCCCTTAGGAGTAGATGCTTGTGTATACCTCAAGACAACCTAGGAGGAATTAAGGAAACCATATAACCCATAACATGAAATTTGGAACGACTTTTTTTGCTCTTCAACAAAGAAAATTTTGGACCAAAGTATAAACAAAGATTTTTCGAACATTTACAGAGCTTATTAATTATTTTCGATAAATCAACAATAATCGTGTTAACTAAATTCAAATTTATTTTGAACATTTTTCTATAATTGGACAAACTAAAAAATTTTAAAAAAAAATTTCGTTTACGTTTTATAAAATTAAATATTTATTATTTAATTTCTTGTAATATTTATCGACGCTTTAAACGCTAGATTGGGAAAAACTAATAAAGATAATAGTTGAGACGAAACTAAAACTTAGAAAATATGTAGAAAGAATTTCTGAGTGATTATGGTCATGCTATTTATTTCATCAGGGAAGGTGAATGTAAATTGTGACGCATTATGTAGAAAGAATAGAGAACCAATTAGGATGTGTTTCTTAGTAATGATTGTGCAAGATAATTTGCCCGAACAATTTAGAATTAACTGATGCATGTAAAAAGGATAATATAAATAATAAAGAGTTTCGCGGCTAATGAGAACCATTAGAAATGGGAGCCGGTGGCGTTAAGTGTTTAAAAGGCTTTTTACGGCTGCCTAAATATGGAGGTTTTTTCTAGTTTGAGTCATGATGGAATCTCATAAGTTTAAGTATTCTATTCATGTCATTTCTGATAAAATGTATCTTTATCTGAAGAAGTTTTACTGATGGCCAAATACGAAAGCAGACATCGCAATATACATTGGCAAATGTCTAACTTTTGTGAAGGTCAAGGTTGAACACCAAAATCCATCAAGATTGCTTCTACAACTTATAATTCCTGTTTGGACGTGGGATAGAATCACCATGGATTTTAACACAAATTTTCCAAGGTCGTCATCTGGATTTGATTCGATTTGGGTCATCGTCGACAGATTGACCAAATCTGCTAATATCATTCCCGTTAATGATAGATTCTCGATGGACAAGTGGACTCTTTTGTATTTAAAGGAGTTGTGTAAGGATAGTGTGCCTGTATCAATCATCTCTGTCAAGATCCTCGCTTCGCATCAAAATTCTCGAGATTCCCTCAGAAGTCATTGGGAACGAATCTTGATGAGAGTACTGCTTTCCACCCACAATCGAGGGGACAAGGTAAAGTAACGATACAAACACTAGAGGTTTTGTTTTATGTTTGAATAATTAACCTTTTGTAATGAACAGGATAATCGCTTTTCTTTGGAGAGATTATCATTGATAATTATCGCATTAGGATCGAGATCGAATTTTGTGAGGATCTAAATAAAAGAACACCTGTAGGTGGGAGTTGGGATGAAGATACCCGACATACACCCATTATGAGTTGGACATGTCTTTTAGGCTTAAGATTGCCTATGATGACAAACAAAACCCTACAAAATACACCCATTGTGAGATGTAGATCTTGAAGTGCAGGATGGGTAGCGAAGTTATGCCAAAAAATTTCACCATGGAAAGATGAATTGATGATCTGAAAGATCATGGGAAAATAAGTCCCCGTTGTATGGGACCAGTAAGATAATGTAAAGATTTGGACCGAGAGGCATATAAGCTGGATCTACCCTAGAACTTCAAGGGTTGCATGAATCATGTTCCATATATTGAACCTAATAAAATGTCTATCAAGTGAAAACCTGATTACTTCTTAATGAAGTTTGGGTCCACAAAAGGTTGCATTTCCTCAAAAACCCGTGGACATCATGGAGAGAGAAAGTGAGTCAACTTAATCACGATCGTATTCCCATTTTTATGTTGATAAAACTCACATAATGTAATGAATTACACTTGAGAGAAAAGACCGAATGTGGAGGAAATGCCCACATGTCTTTGACTCTATAAGAAGTGAATAGTAAGATAAATTGATCTTTGAGGACAAAGATCCTCTTTAGGGGTAACTGATGTGACAATCCGTCAACTTGAGGTCGTTATTTTATTCTCAAGTATTATTTAAAATCATTATTTTATTGTTAATTTATGAACTCACTCACCTTTGGGAAGAAATTGGGGTTTACGTCCTAAAGTAGCATCGACTACATCTAAACCGGAGAACTCTACGTTACGTGTTTACGTTTACATACTCCGTTTTTGTAACAGTCCGACATTTCATATAATAAATTTATTCTCGAATATTATTTTGGAATTTTAATTTGTGTTGGTTCATAAACTCACAAATTTATGAGAAGAAATTAGGACTTACGTGCATAATTTGACGTCATTTACGATTAAACCGGGAACCCTAGGTTTACGTATTTTACGATTTTGTGCTCCATTCTTGATGAGACAATTTTTATTAGAATCGTTTTGTGTCGTAGATTCATAATTTATAAAAACGTTTTTCGTAAAACGACCCGAGGGCACGTAAATCGATGAAAATAAAATCGAGGAGTACCCGTAAATTAGTGGGGATGAAACAAGTATACACTTGTCTCACCCCCACTATGGGCGACAAAGACAAGCTACCAACACCACATTTGGTGTCAAGATTACATAAACTAAGAGACACTTGTCCTCCTAGCTTTACAAACCATCAAAACCACTAAACCAAAACCATTTCTCATTTTCACTTCCATGCAAACTAGAGAAAAGTCTCAATCTCTCTCTCCTTGCTCTCCCCTTGCCGTCGCATACACACCAACAAACACCACCATTCATAAAAAATCTATCCATAAAATCTTACATATAATCTACATATGTTGATCCCCGTATAAAAAGATGAAGATTGGAGGTAATCTTAACAAGTAGAAAGGAGTTTCCGTGGAGGTTTAGGGCTGATTTCTTAAGGAGTCTTCATATTCTTGGTGATCTCAAAGAAATCTTGTCAAACTCATAAGATTGGTTAGCAAAAACCAAGTCTTGTTCTTAACCTTTCACTATATTGGTTGGTACAAGATCATTTCTTTCTATCCTCTTGTTATTTTGTAAATGTAGTCATGTATTTTCTTCATAAATGTATATGTATATGATGATAAATGATGATCAACATATTGTGTCGGGTTTTTGTGTTAATAGATTAGGCTAAAAAGGCTAAAACCAACAAGTAAAAATGTTAAAATCATGGTTAGACACATAGACTGTATAAAACAGTAAGTATCAATATGATCACTTGGTTGAATGGCTTGGATTATTAAATATATAGATATATAAATGATTTTTACATATGTGGTGAGTTGGCCATGCAATGGAATCATTAAAATGAGCAAGATATGGCCAAAATACTTTTAAGGTACAAATCTGTATAGTCTGTTTTGGATGAATTATTAAAAATATTTAGAGGCTGATTGAGCAGGGGCTATACAAGATTTATTTGTAGCACACATCATGTAGTTTATGTTGTTCAAATTTGAGGTTCTATCTCCTTTTAGAACTCAAAATATGGAAAACATGGTGGACATGACTTTAGAAATCAGATTTCTTAATAAACTATATAATATAAAAAGAGCACTCAAGTAAATATTATTATAAAATAAATATATAAAAGCCACTAACTAATAATAACTATTATAAAAATTAGTTTGTATACTAAAATAAATAAACATGACATTTTATAAAATTAAAACTCAAATGTTCTCAAAAACTACAAACTATATATAAGTTTTACGTCTTTTCGGCTAAAACCAAAAGATTAACGTTTTCGGCAAATAAAACTTAGACGGTCGGACCCGTCTAATCTAACATTTTTATAACTCATATACTGATATGTAAACGCATATGACAAGTAAAAATCTACAAAACCGAGCTTTGCAACTAATGGACCATAATGGGCCTAATTAGCCTTGTTGGACCACTAGGCCTAACTAGTTTGGTTAAATATTATTGGACTTACTCATGGGCTTAACCCACTTGGGCCTAACATATGAGTATGGGCCTGGTCTTAAAAATATAAATGGACTAATAAAATGATATTGGACTCTTAATGGGCTTATTGGGCCTTAATATGCAAATGGACTAAAATTATTGTAACTAGTAATATAAGCCTTAGTTAAGTAACACTAAACAACTAGTAATGTTGTATAAGGAAGTGAAACCCCACATGATCATCATGTTATGACATCATTACATATACATAACAACTTTTATAAAGTTATTGGGCATAGCCTAAGGCCGAGTATTATTTGTCTAGGTTTCCGGTGATCGAGGCACGTGCCATACATCCTAATTGCCGATAACCCGCCTTCCAACACCAATGTGAGTTCATAGCCTCGCACTCTTTTAATGTTTTATGAAATGTTTTATAAACCCGCGAGGGAGATAACATGCTAGTTTTAATAAAAATAGGACACCAGTTGTCCCGATTGTATGCTTTTGATATGGACCCGAATGATTATATGACCCAATGAATGAAATAAAATGGATTATTATTAGTTAGTTTATGTCACTAAAAGTCCCATTAACATGAATTGTGAACTACCGGGATTTGGTAGACGCTTATGCATATAATAGTACTATTTGGGGAAGATCACCCCAGTTCGCACCTTGACGGTTGATCCCCGTCGTGCCACATTGATTGGTAAGCGAATTTATGTATGAGAAGATTTATATAAGCGTGATTATTGTGACGACACGCTGTTTTTGATGGGTAAAGGAATTACGGGTTAGCTACCTGATATATGTTATAGAAAGGTAACAATGTCATGCAGCTTATAATAATCCAATAATAAAAATAATGATATACGAATTGAATTATAATATATTGCCTGACTAGCAATACGGGGTCTTATTACTGATATTACTTTCGTGTTTTGGTTTTACATAACCATTTTCATATAACGGTTTTTATTAAACTCTATCCTACGTTATAAAACGTATTGTATGATCTTTTTACGACAATGGTTCGTATAATGGCTTTGAAGGCAAAAACCTATATTATGATTTATGACAAAGATTCGTATAAAATGTCTTTGGCCTATTTTATGGCCTACGACAAAGAATTGTACAAAATGATTTTCGGTAATGATTATATATTGGCGATATATATATATACTAATGGTTTTTATTAAACTCTATGGATTCACTCGGCGTTTCGCTGACTTTAAACATGTTTTATCTCAGATACTTGATGGTAATTCTCGGGAAGATGACAAGAATTTACGGCCCGCATTTAAATAAAAATTTCCATTCAAATGTTTTATAAATTTGTAAGACATATATTGACCTGAGGACCTATGTAATTTGATATTTATGAATGGAAAATGCTTTATTATTAAACAACGCGATTTTTAAGCGTTGTCTATGATTTGAGTAATGTGCTATCCCGTAACACCAACGACTCTTCCGCTGAATTGAATTATGAATATTTGGGGGTGTTACATCATGACTCGTTCTTGGCGATCGAGAACTTTCTCAGGTTCCTCGGTATATGATAGTTCCTCTCGAATCTGCTCGAATGGATATGTAACCTTATGCAATGGATGATAGTTGTAAGCTCTGAGTAAAGATACATGGAATACATCATACACATGAGATTGCTGAGGGGGTAAAGCTTGATGATATGATACTTCACCGACATGTTCAAGAATCTCAAACGGTCCGATGAAACGAGGACTGAGCTTGCCCTTGAGCCCAAAACGCTTAACACCACGTGCTGGTGATACTTTAAGGAAAACATGATCGACGATATAAAACGATATATCTCCACGATGTTAATATTTGTGTTTTTGTAGTTCGTTTTTTGTCTCTATATCTTTACGAATTGAGTGATCGATATCAATCAAGTCTCCTTATTGTTTTTGGTATTTGGTTGTCAAAGTTGTGGTATTCTATGTCTAATTGTCACAAAACCGTCAAAAGTGTAAAATAATATCGTCTACGTAACCGTACTAGTCTAAAACAACTTGCACATACCATGTATTAAGCACAATGTACAACCAATTAATCACAACAAGTATTAATGGCCAAAATGTAAAGTCTATGAAAGTATAAGGACTAAAAATGTAAATGTACAAAGTCTAGGGACTGAAATTGTAAATGTAACAAATTAATAACCAAAATGTAACAAACTTACCAAACTATGTAACTGAAATTTACAAACTGTTAGCCTCAAAATATTGAGTCAAACAAGAATGTTCGGTCATAGGTTTATATTGCAACATTTATTAGAACGTTGTAATAGTTAGATAAAATAGTCGTGACATTACGAGCTTGATGGCAAGCTTAAAATGCCTCTTTCAAGGTACTAAGCATTTATTCAAGCCTGACCCAATCAAACATATAGCCCATTATGCCACATGTAAGCAAGACTATATATACCCTTCCTAGCATGTTAGGAAGGGTGTTGATTGTTCATTTTCTTAATCTAATCTTCCCATAGTTTCACACACTTCTCTCTCTTTTCTCTCTCTCTCCACTTTCTCTCTCTAGAATTCATCTACTTCATCTATCTTCTACCTTTCTTTCTTCTTTAATTCGTGTAGTATCATCACATAATCTATAGGACAACAATTGGTATCAATCGCCATAGGGTAGATTTGTGATTGATTGTTGTGTTTTCATTTGATTCGAATGATTTGATCTTTATTTCATCTCTCGAATTCAAGATTTTTGTGTTTTCCATGCTCTAAATCTTGATATACATCTCATACATAGTTGTGGTAGGGATTTGGTTGTTTTTGGTTGGTTAAAATCACGGATTTCTTGTCAAAAATCTCATTTTTTACCTAAAGTTTCAGAACTGCACAATTATTCCGACAGAATTCCATCGGAAAAGGGTTTTATATTTCGACGTAATTCCATCGGAAAAGGGTTTCTTATTCCGAAGTGATTCCGACAGGTATTCCGACAGCTCTTATTCTGACAGTGATTCCGACAATGATTCCACCAGCTCATATTCCGAAAGTTATACATTCCGACAGCATTCCGATACTACATTCCGACAGCATTCCGATACTACATTCCGACAGCATTCCGATACTACATTCCGACAACATTCTGATGGACATTCCGTTAGCACATTCCGATGGACATTCCGACGATATGTTTAGCTAAACTTTGTTCGAGTATTTTTTAGACTTAGCCACTATCTATACTAGTCCTACAACATAGTTTACACGAAGATTAAAAATTATTTTTTTTTCTTCCCGTCAAGTATATTCAAATTTTTTCCATACTAGTTTTAGGACATTTCTTGCTCGATTTCAAAATTTGGCGATTAAAAAATTTGTTGGTCTACTGTTTCATCGGACTGGGGAATTTATTGTCGGACTAAAGAAAAATTGCAATTTTCGGAATTTAAACCACAACAACAATCACAACACATCTACTTAAGATCCTTTTTCACTTCAACATTTTAAAGCTTATCAAGATTGATTCTACTACAGAGTATCGTGTGAAGAACAACAACATCATGGTGGCGGGAAATAAAGAGAGACCACCAATGCTTGTGACCGGTCGATATGCACAATGGCAATCCCGTTTTATTCGATATCTTGATACTAAACCAAATGGTTATCTTCTCCGACGTTGCATCAAAGAAGAACCCTATACTCTCACTACCATAACCATTCCTGCAATTCCAGCAACTGACTCGTTGACCGGTTCCGATGAGCAAACAATTGGGGAAACATATGAGAACACTTCGAAAGAGAAACGTGCTTGGATTGATGCAGAGAAAGAAGCAATCTATTTGATTCTCAGTGGGATTGGGGATGATATTTACTTAACGGTTGATGCGTGCTCTACTGCAAAAGAAATGTGGTTTGCTATTGAACGCTTGCAACAAGGAGAATCACTTAACAAGCAAGATGTGAAAACTAACTTGTTCTGGAACTTTGGTAAGTTTACTTCATTGGAAGGGGAATCAACTGATTTATATTAATCAAGGGTCTCCACCATGCAAGTCAATGTGCAATTTCTACAGCAACTTCAACCAGAGTGGGCACGGTTTGTAACTGTGGTGAAACAACATAGTAAAATAGACGAGGTCAACTATCACACGCTCTTTGACATTTTGAAACAATTTCAGAATGAGGCGAATGAACTTCGAGCTGAAAGGATAGCAAAGACTGCTAATCCACTTGCTTTGGTGTCTACCACTCAACACATCCAAGATCATCGCTCTCGTGCTTTAAAATCATACTCCACTACATCTTCCTCACCAAGATACTCCACTTCATATAAGTCTTCAGCTCCCACAAGATTACGAGACAAGGAACCAAGAGCACCATCACCATCACCTGATCCATCATCTGAAGAGGACAGTGATGAAGAACTAGCTCAGAAGGATAGGGAGATGAAACAACAAATTGCTTTTATTATGAAGACCTACAATAAAATCTTCAAACCCACCAACAACAATCTTCGAACATCATCTAACACAAGGAACCAATATGTTGAGAGTCCACGAAGGTATGACACACGTCAACGTGATGAAAGTCCTCCTAGGTATGATCAACGTAATCAAACACATGTTGAGGGTTCTGCACGGTATGATCGACAAACTGCTAAGTATGATACTCAGAGGATTGCTACTATTCCTGGGAATAGGGAAACTGTTGCTACTCAAGTGGTTCAGCAAAGTGGGATTCAATGCTTTAATTGTCAAGGTTATGGGCATATGGCAAAGGAATGCAGAAAGCCAAAACGAGTTAGGGAATCTGGTTATCATAAGGAAAAGATGCTGCTTTGCAAGAAAATGGAAGCTCGGGTTAAATTGTCGGCTGAGGAAGGAGCCACGCTTGATGACACTGATGACGTTCTCAACATCACTGAAGATGACAATGGTCCTATCTTTGATACTGAGTCAATCGATAAGGTACACACTGAAGAGGAATATAATGTGTTTGGTAATACTCATGAGCATTGTGAGCTACCCAAAGCAATTAATGACACATGTATGATGGAAACGGTTGATAGCAATACCACACCCGATTCATCAGACATGTGCAATAATGAGTCTGAGGATGATCAACATGCAAATGAGTATGATGATGATGAGGAGTGTATTGCGCTTGCTAACATAATTGCTTCTTTACAAAAAGATGTCCAAGAAACTAAAAAGAGTCAAAAGAAATTAAAGAAGGAAAACGCTACGCCCACTCAAAATTTTGAAGAATGCAAAGCTGCTTGAATCAAATCTTGTGAGACTATTGATAGCTATAGAGCTCAGCTTCTTCAAAAGACCAATGAAATTGAGGGGTACAAAGGGTGTTTAATTAACGTCAAAAAGGAAGATTATCAACAAAAATATAACGAAAATCTTAAGCTTCTAGAACAAGAGAAACGTAATTACAACACCTCTTTGAGTACTGAACGTCACAAAACGTATCTTGCTACCACTAAACTCAATGAGCTAACTCAAGTAAATGGTTTTCTTCAAGAGGATAAAACTAAACTTGTTAATGAAAAGAAAGCTTTGGTTGAAAAGATGGAAAAGGATTTTAAAACTAATCAAGCGAATGACATCGACAAAATGGTGGAACTTGAAACTCAAATTGATTTTACAAGAAAATTGTTTACAAAACTAATCAATCAATTCAAACCATGGGAATGTTGGCACCTCGTTCGTTTTTCAAGGATAGACCTAGTTTTGCAAATCCTAAGTACCTTGAGCAAGCTCAATCTGAAAATCAGCACTTATATCTTGATGAGTCCCAATGGACCGATCTTGATTGCCTTGTCGTTAAGCCCGACAGTGAAGAGACAAACGATTTGGAAGAAGAGAGTAGACCAAAAGTTAATAAAGAATTTGTTAAACCATATAATTATGCTTATGAAAACAGTCTTTATGGTCTTTTCAAACCGCAAACACATAAGACTCCTGAGCAAATATTTTTCGAATGTGAACAAATAAGAATTAAATGGACACAAGCTTTTGCCACTAAGAAAACTAATGTTTCAAAATTTATTGAGTACTTGCCATATAAAGATTCTGTAAGCAAGAGTAAGCAAGCACTTAGTATTCTCAAGAGTAACATTGAAAATTTCAAAAAAGTTGTTGATGATGACTAGAAAAAACGTGAACTTTCGAAAGGAAACAAAGAAATTCCTCACGATATAACTGTGCTTGTGAAAAGTATTTTGATTCCTCTTGCGAAAAGAACGCAAAAACATATTCTGGAATTTGAAACATTAATTAAGCAAGAAATGTTTGATGATTTATAATATGTGGAATCTCTTGAACAAGAAGTGAACGACCATCAACCTGAAAGAGACGAGTTTTATATAGTATATGATCTACTCTTACACGAATGTCTCTCAAAAGATATTATGTGTGTTTATGTTACATCTTGTGCTGATATTGATGAATATTCTGATGTTGCATGCAAATATCTTGATCAAATCAAAGAGTGTGAACGTCTTGAAACTGAGCTTTCGAATAAAGTTGACCAAAAAGAGTTTTCGTTACTTCAATATAGATATGATTATCTTCAAAAACATTGTCATTCACTTGAACTTGCTTTGCAAAAGAAAGTTGGCAGTTTTTCAAATGATACACCTTTGGAAGTAAAATTATCTGAGTCATGTCGATTACTAAACGAAAAAAGTCTTGATATTTCAGATTTGAAAGTTCAGTTACAAGAAAAAAACATATCAATAGCAGAGTTGAAAAAACTCATTGCTAAGATGGGTGGGAAAGTTGTGGAACCTAGCATTAAGAAACCTGTTGTTAGACAACCCAGTGCCTCTAAAGTGAATAAAACCTCTATCTTAGGAAAACCATCTGCTTTCTCAAATTCCTCGTTTGTAAAACCTGTGTTTGCCCCCAAGATAGTTGGAAAGGAAAGGTTACCACAGACTCAACCCATAAGGAATACTCAAGCACCAAGCGTTAAGCACAATAATGTGATTAAACCAAGGATGTATAGAATGACCACTAAACCCACAAACGAAGTTAGTCACTCGCCTCAAACTTCTAGAAACACTAATACTCGTGTTTCTTCTACAACAGGAGTAGTCTCTACTGCTAGTATTAGCCGACCTCAGCTTAAGCGCACCCAAGTGAATGATAAGGTATGGAAACACAAGAGTCAAGGGAAGATGAAGGAAGTAAAAGCACACCCTAGGAATTTGAATGTTTTTAAGAATAAAAAGTCTGTAATCGCGTGTAATGACGATTTGAATGCCTTGAATGATTTGAATGCTTTGAATGTCAAATTTGTTTGTGTCAAATGTGAAAAATGTGCTAATGCTAATCATTCTATGTGTACTATAATGTCAAAGACGTAGATACTAGAACTAAGAAGCAAGTTGTGATGCCTATTAGTGCTAGTAAACCCAAACGCAAAGTGAATCACTCTGGTGCAACCCCCACTAAGAAAAGTAATGCATTAGACTCCACCACTAAGAACCCTAGAAGAAGAATTAGGAAATTATATGAGTCTGCGAGTGATATGAGCAAAATATCATATCAATTAATCAACAAATCACCCTAAAACACATGGAAAATACCTAACTTTTGTGCTATAAAGCAGTATTATGTGGTATGTTTTGTGTTTGTGCTTAAATAGGTAACAAGGATACAATTTCAAGCAAACAAGAAGAAATCAAGCTCATTTATGATGAAAAGACAAGAGAAGGATCAAAGATGACAAGTCAATTGAAGAAGAAGGACCTATCTTGACAATACTCAAAAGTTGAGGGACTTAAATGCAAACTTTGATAAAGTCAAGATCAAAGTCAAAATTGGTCAAACTTCAAGTCAATCAAGTCAAGGGAGTCAAATGAACAAGAATGCAAGTCAAAGGACTAAAATTGCCATTAGAATGAAGATAAGAGCTCATTTTGATAATATGCTAAAGACAAGGGGCTGAATTTGTAAAAAATGCATCAAATTTGTACTCAATCCGTGTCACATGCTCTTAGCCAATCAAAATGCAAGAATATTAAGTCACGGATTGCCAAATGCGCGGCCAGCTCATCAAAGCAATTAATGAACCGTATCCCACACAGTAAAGCGCACTAAACTCATTTCAGCCAATAGGAAGGCTCCACTCAATAATATTTTTTATCCAATGTGGATAACGATCCGTGTGAGGGACAAATAACAAATGAAAACATGACACATGTCACTCTTCTTCTTCAACGAGCCCAGGACGTGGATTTGTCTACAATGCATTTCACAAAATACGTTCTACATGAAAAATGCTTGGATTGAGATGACGAATGCAACTGCATAAGTCAATTAAACTAAAACTCAAAGGAGAAGAAAACCCCTTTCTTGTTCTTGAAGTGGAATCTTTAATACACCAGATTTTGACACATGTCACCTCCTCATTGGCTAAGACACGTTAGACCTCCCCAACTCTTCATCATCAACTTCTATAAATAGAGACTTGTACATTCATTTTCAGCAAGTAGCTAAGTGTGAAAAAACACACACACTTATATTTTCTCTCTCAAATTTTGTTCTTTCATTCAGTAGCCAACAACTCTTAAGTGTTTGACACACACTTAAGAGTTGGTTAGAAGTTAGTTAAGGCAGTTGTAACTACTTTTCCTTCATCAATCAATAAAAATCACAAAAATATCCATTTCCTCTTCTCTTATATACATTTCATTCACTCTTACCTTCAATCTTGTTACTGCTTTGTGATTTCATTGATCTTGAGTGATCAATGAAGTGTTGTTGATACATTGTGGAAGCTTGTTATGATCTATTCAGCTTAATTAGTCCAGTTTCAGTCCTGAGTAGCAGTTTGGTGCAGTTTGGTTTGATTTTGAACAACAATGGCTTTTGGAGGTGATAATGTGGTTAATGGTGGTGTTCTTATGGTGTTATTATAGATTCTATTTGGCTCAGCGCCACACTACTCCATCAAGGGAGCCTTCTAGCTAAAAGGCACTTGTTTTCCTGTTTTAAGTTCCACTCAGCTGAATATGCATACTCAATTCTAGTGTAAACAATAAATGCTGCTATGATCATGTGTTTGTCCTTGATTTAGTGTAACTGAGTTGATTTGATAGCTTGTGATAAGTCTTGTAGCTTTAGTCTAAGTTTTACTTGATTCCAGCTTTATATTCATCAGTCAAGTACTTTTGAGTGCATTTTGTGTTCAAGCCTGTTAACAAGTCTGAATATTAGTCAAATACTCTTCATTTTACTTCATGAACATGTCTTGATATCAGTCTTAGCTTATTTCAATCTTTTACTCAATTCACTTTGTTAAAGTTCATATCAGACTTGAAAATTAGTGTTTGGATCTGCCTAGTTATTGTGTTACAAGTTTGTTAATCCTGTTAAGTCTTGTTCATCTACATTTAGTAAACAAGTGGAAACAATTTTGTCTTGTTTTATGGTCAAAATGCAGGTCAAAAAGGCAATTGGTATAGAAAAAGTATGGGTCAAAGTCTGTGATCTTTGTCATTCAGAAAACTTGCTCTTTTCAAATCCATGCCATTTCTTCAATACTTAACCAAATTGCCTGAAACAAGTTTCTAGTTATAGCTTAACATCTAAAGAGTAAGTATGTCCAAGGAAATTCTACATTATTCTATTTTGATTGAAAAATCAGCTTATTAATAAGCACCTTAGCAAACTCAAGTTTCTGATGTAAAAAGTGGACTGTTTTCTTATATAGCCATTTCTACTTCATAAATCTAGCCATTTTCTTCACAAACCTGTTTAGAAACATGCCTTGAGTAGATTTGGAACTTTTCAGCTTTTTCACATTTTTGGTCAAACTTGGTCAAATAAGCACTTGAGAGCTTAATTCCATTTTCCTGCTTATCCAGTGCATCATTTTCAAAAAGAAAAGACATTCCATACTCTTATTAAGCTGATTGATAAGTTTGAGTATAAAAATCTGATTGTGCATGTCTGGATTTTCAGTTAGCTTAATGTTGGCTTATTGGAATAAGCTAGATTGAGTTTTACTTGATTTTAAGCTGTTTCCTTCTGCATACCTAGCTACTTTTCCATTTTAAGTCTTTTGAAACTAGTTTGAGCTTATTTGGTCCAGTAATAAGCTCATACGAGCTTATTCTTGAGTGTGCCCGTTTTTGATAAATAGTTCTCATTATTTGAATTTTAGTCCTTGTGGATTGAATCTGTTTGTGTTTGTTACTAAACTTGCAATTAATTAGGGTTTGCATTAATTCAATCCTTTAACTTTCTGTTGCTTGTCAAAGTTGGTTAGGTAGTTTGTGAAGTTGTTGCAAATTAGTTACAAGTTGTTAGAATTTACATTTTAGGTCCTTTTACTTTCTGAACTTTACATTTCAAGCTTAGTACATTCAATTACTTTACATTTCAAGCACATTACTTTCATGTTTTACATTTTGGAATTTTGTGAATAATAATTGGTATTTGCTAAGTGTTTTACGGATATATAACTTAATATTTTTCACCCTTTTTATTTGTTGTGTGAAATAGACATAGAATATCCAAATACCCTATCAACCAAGAACAATTATAAACTTGAGATTTTTAGGACTTTCAATTGGTCAAGAATCGAGAGAAAACGAACTTCAATATACTCAATTTCAAATGGCACCGCTGCCGGTTCATTGACTTTACGTGTAACACGCCATTTTGATAAATGGAATGCCACGCGTGATTATGGCGTGTCATCAAAGCATACAAGGATAAATGTCTAAACATTACATGACCATAAAGGAAATACCGAATCAAACATCGGTAGTCCAAAAGTAGAACTCATCACACACAAACGTAAGTACTGTAAATGAAAGGACTAAACAATGTCCATGGAACTAAACAATGTCCATGGAAATGAGTATCAAAGTATAGATAAATGCATAAAGTAAAGAAGGCTAGAAAGTTTCCAGTCCATATGCACGTACGCTTAAAGTCTACGAGCGTCCCTGAGTACCTGTCGTTTTAGGAACATGAAAAGGAAAACGGCTGAGCAATACGCTCAGTGCACGGATATACAAGAATAGCATGAATAGTATAAGCATATAAACATGAAACAGCGGAAGAAAACTAAGTCCTGGATAACCTGGTTATATCTTAGTAAAATTGGTTTTATAGTTTGAAAAGCCTTATGTTTATCTTGTAAAAACTGTTTAACATATTTTACCATTAGCCAATATAGGTCATGAAATATCAACGTGCATGAATACTTGGAGGGGTGACCTCGTCATGCAAATTAGAGGGGCTTCCTCTACGTTAATATACTGGTTTTGGGTAGGAGGGATCAGCTCCTTGTGAAGGATGCAAGGCACACACCACATTCACACTGAGTAATCTACTGAAAACATGTAAACTAGGATGCACCTATACGCCCCACCTGATAATATAATAAATGGCCAAAAGCTAAAAAGAGACGCCACGAGCTATCACTCCACCATGGTGAAACACTTGTGCCTCCAGTGTTATGGTTATGGTACCTCCATAACTAGGTGAAACTGGTCATGCATGTATATGGCTTTAGGTATTCTAATTAAACATAAGCAATCAAAACATATAAAACATATATTGGGGAAAATAGTTGAATGCATACGGGAAATCCTAATAAGGAAAGAATGTCCATACTGAAAGGACGGAGAATCTGTACCTTATGTCCAGTGAACGAAGAAGACGAACGGAAGAGAGTCCTACTTCGGTATTACTAATGCTACATAAATACATACGTGTATAAGTATCTGATCACTGAGTACGTAACTGGTTTTATATCATGTCTTAGCTTGTTTTATATGTTCATGTCATGTTTTACTGATTTAAGCTTTATACTGTGTTTATCATGTTTTCTGTCTATTCTGATTAAGTATTACTTGTATTTCATGTATTATTATACTTGTTGTGTAATAATAAGTAACTTTCTAAAAATAGCAGGTTTCCAAAAATAGAAAGTTTCCAAAAATAGAAAGTTACTAAAAATAGAAAGTTTCCAAAAATAGAAAGTTTCCAAAAATAGAAAGTTACTAAAAATAGAATGTTTCCAAAAATAGAAAGTTTCCAAAAATAGAAAGTTTCCAAAAATAGAAAGTTTCTAGAAATAGAAAGTTTCCAAAAATAGAATTACTGCTTAAAATAGATAAGTTTCTAAACATAGAAAGTTTCCATAAATAGATTAGCTGCCTTAAATAAATAAGTTTCTAAAATTAGAAAGTTTCCATAATTAGATATAAGCTGGATAATTAAGCTAATTATATAAGCTTAAGTGTTTTCTGATTAATATTCTAAGTCATGTGATTATATACTATAGTTTATTAATTATTTCATGTAAATTAAATAAACTATAGGTTTTAAGTATTTAATTAAATATAACATGATTTAATTAAATAAAAGGTAAAATAAATACTTAGGTTAAAACATGTATTATTATCTATTAATAATATAACCTAAGTCATGTAAATTAATTAATTATAAGTCATGGTTTTAATAATTAATTAATTATATACTCTAATAAAAAGATAAAATACTTAGGTTAAAATTCATGTGTTAATAAATAAATTAATAACCTAAGTCACGTAAATTAAATTAATCATGTTCATGCTTTAACTAATTTAATTTTAAGTCTTGTAAAAATAACATAACTTGTAAAAATAATAACTCATGAACCGGACCGTGTTTTCATTCTAAACATGTGTGAACCGGACCCGTGATTAACACCCATGGACCGGACCCGTAAACATCACCATACCCCGACCTAAGTCGGGGATTCCCTTTGCCTTGCTACTGCCGTGACACCATCACCACCAAACCGAGACCATATGGTCTCGGTGGTGCGAAATAAGCCAAGCCGAGACCCCCTTGGGGCTCGGTTAGGAGTCGGTCACAAACAAAACACCCCTAATCCCATGATTGATTAAACCCCATGATTAGTAACATGTTTAATTACTTGTTTTTAATTAGTTTATTAAAACATTCATGATTTTATGTGATAAACAAATCAAAACATAAAAAGAAAAAGGTTAAAGGTTATACCAATCACGTGAATCGAATGAGGATGAACACATAATGATCCTTGCACTAAATCAAAGACCAAAATCAAACTGAATCACCCTTTTGGTGATGCAAAACCCGGCGTCCAAGAGAGGAAGAAGAAAAGGGATTTTTAGGGTTTTTAGTTATTTTGTAAATCTTGAATTATGAAAATAATATTTTCCCTTTTTCCTTGTTTACTAAAATTAATGGGCTTGGCCCCTTTGGTCTTGGTGTAGCCGCGGGTATGGGGCCCACAAAGGGTAACCCGAACATTTTCCGTGTCTAAAATAATAGTGTGTTCTCGTGTTCGTAAATTTACGTGATCTAATTAGTTATCGATCGTGACTTAATATATTTATTCGTGTTCGTAATAAATATATATACATACGTAATATTAGCTCGTGATTAATTTACGTTCATGATTTCATGTTCGTATGTTCGTGATTATAATTATTATTGGAATAATTATCGTGTGTTAATACGTAATAAATACTTATCGTGTTATAACACGTACGTAATACTTGTAATTCTTGTTCATGAAACGTAAATGTGTTATAAAAGAAAAGTTCTAATCATGTACGCACTATCGTAAGGGCACTATTCATGGTAAAAGCATGCGGGTTTTACATTACGAGAGACTATTGATTGACGGTTTTCATTGGCTTTTGGGATCCGTTCACCCTGTGAACATTATTTTTTTGTATCATAAATCAAAACATAAAAAATCAAAAATATAAAAATATAAAAACTTAAAAATAACAAAAAAAATTCTTTTCCTAAACAATTGACCAAAAAAATAAAAAATTGAAAAAGCAATCTTTTTCCTCAGAGATTGCACCAAAAAATATATATTATTGGATTTCCTCGGTTTTTACGTACATATAGTATATTCTTTAAAAAACCAAATAAATACAAAAATATTTTCTCTATATTATTATATGTAGATACGTATACGTATACGAACAACCAATACACATATCTCCAAAAGTATTGCTTTTGCAATACACCGTGTCAGGGAGCGTTCCGGTCCTTGACACGAGTATCGATCAAATTTAATTAAGAAAGAATAGATAAATACTTCCAATACGCAATAATTCGAAGAATACAAACTACAAAGTGAATAGAAAGGCGATGTGCTATAAAATGCCATCTAAGGGTTAATAGGTACTTAAGTGCTTCGTGCCACCTAACCCCCGTCCACTAGTGCGTATTCTAAGAAGGAAGGCTTGATTGGGGGTCTTGCACCCAAGTAGTAATTACATATATTATACTTTCTTGTGGATATTTCATATTGAATCTCGAAGAGGATAATCCCTTCTTCTTCAAAGTCGAACGAGAGCTTCTCTCTCACTCCTTGTATTGAGTTTCATGCTCACTCGCGGGCGTGCACAAATACCATTTGGTGTACAACCCCTTCCTCCCAAAAGGAAGAAAAAGAGAAAGAGTAAAAACACCACCGTCTATCAAGCCGATCACGAGAATCGTGTTTTGATCCACACTCAACAAGAAGCCATGGCTGGCGTTGACACTAGACCTTTGATGGAGCACTTGCAATCCAATGTGCAAGGATATGTCGATGCTATCAAGATACCCTTTATTCTCGCAAACACCTTTGAGCTAAAGACATTTATGATTAACTTGGTTTCAAACACAACATTTTTTGGGAATAAGAATGATAATCCACATGATCACCTTAAGAAGTTTCTTGCTCTTTGCAACACCATTAAGTATAATGGAGTTCCCCATGATGCCATTAAGTTGATATTGGTCCAATATTCACTAGAGGGAAATGCTAAGCATTGGTTAGATACACAACCACCCGAGAGCATTACCACTTGGGATGGTTTCACTAAGAAGTTTTTGAACAAGTTCTTTCCCCCATCTATGACCACGGCTTTGAGGAACTTAATTATAGGCTTTCAACAAAAACCTAGTCAAACCTTTAGTGATGCTTGAGAGGAGTTCAAGGAGTTATTGAGAAAATGCCCTAATCATGGATTCAATGAATTTCACCAAATCAATACTTTCTATAATGGACTAAGACCTCATCACCAAGATTCACTCAATGCTTCCGCGGGTGGAAATATTCTTTCTAAATCCATTCTAGACGCTTGGGACATTATTGAGACCAAATCAATGGTGCAAACTAACACACAATTTGATGAGAGAGTCCATGTCATTCAAGAGGGTGGTTCCAAAACATTTGAGACTCAACTCCTTTCAACAATGCAAGAATTAACTCAAGCTCAAAAGGAAAGTCAAACAATTTTTCAAAACACCCAAAAGATGCAACAAAGCATGATGAATGAATTTATGAAAATCTATTTGGGCAACAATTCCACCAATGATGTGCATGCTATTGCTCTTTCATGTGAGATTTGTGGAGGTCCCCTTCATATCAAAAATGTGACAAAGTTCAAGGATATCAACGTGGTGAATACCTGGGGTAAGTTTGGCTTGTAGAAGGTTATGAAAGACGAAGAGGGGGTTTATTTTTTTAAGTTTAACTCTGTGACGGGGCTAGAGCAGGTTCTGGAAAAGGGTCCATGGATGATCCGTAACCAACCGTTGATTTTGACAAAGTGGACTCCTAACCTTGTTTTGTCTAGGGACTTGGTGGTCAAGGTTCTGGTATGGGTAAAGATACATAAAGTTCTTGTTGTTGCATATACAGCAGATGGATTAAGCATTATTGGATCCCAAATTGGCACTCCAATTATGCTTGATGCATTCACCAATTCTATGTGTACTGAAGCATAGGGCCGATTGGGTTTTGCAAGAGCATTGGTTGAAGTTACAGCTGAGAAACCACTTAAGGAGGAAGTTGTGATGGTTGTGCCAAATGTTAATGGAGAGGGTCATTCTAAGTATCGTATGCAAGTTGAGTATGAATGGAAACCTCCCTTGTGTGAGGAATGTCATGTTTTTGGACATGCGTGTGCTCAGTGCCCTAAATGGCCTGTACCAGTTGATAAGGGCAAGGGTACTAGTGAGATTGAAACTGATGGGTTCACTACAGTTACGAAACGTAGGAAGAACAACAAAAAGGCGGAAAAGCCTCAAGCTAGACAGGTGGAGGGGATTAAGCTTACAAAACCTAAGGTCAATTTTCAATTCCAGTCTAAGGAGAAGAATAAAGTGACCACTTCTCAGAACATTAAGGAGAAGCAGTTTGTTTCCAAAAATAAATTTGATGTTCTTAATGATACCGAGAAGGGTTGTGTAACTTTGGATATAGGGGAAACAAGTGGAACAAATAAGGAAGGGCTGTCTGATTCTACTGATTTTTATATGGAGGAGGAGAGTGAGGTAGAAAAGTTGTGGGGGACAGGTTTTTCTGATTCACAGGGGGCAAGCACTCCCATACAAGACGTTACTCATGTTTAGTGTCGCTTCATGGAATATACGAGGCATGAACCGTGCCCCTAAACAATCCGAGGTTCGTCAAATTGTGAATGAGAATTGTCTTAGTGTTTGTGCGATTTTGGAATCGCATGTTGATGTTTCAAGCTTAGCGTCTATGTGTAAGAAAGTCTTTCGTACGTGGGATTGGACTTCTAATGCTAGTCTGTGTACGAAGGGTTGCCGTATTATGCTAGGATGGAATGTGGATGTTGTCTCCGTTTTAGTTGTTGCTCAAACGCGACAAGCTGTTCACACCAAAATTATCCACCGTGAGACTAATAAAGTTATTTTCTGTTCATTTATATATGCGGAAATAATACTATTGTTAGGCGACAATTATGGGATGAGTTAGGGCTTCATAAGCAGGTTACTCGTGGATGTGCATGTGTAATTATGGGAGATTTTAATGTCGCTTTAAATATTGAAGATACACATGCTGGGTCGTCTTCTATGACATCGGCAATGTGAGATTTCAAGGACTGTGTTTCAAATATTGAAGTTTTAGATCTTACATGTTTGGGGCTTCATTATACGTGGAACCAAAAGCCGAGAGGGGGTAGTGGTATTCTTAAAAAACTGGATCGTGTCATGGGGAATTTGGAGTTTACGGATTTATTTCCGGGTGCCTTTGTTGTCTTTCAAACCCTTATAGGAATTTTGACCATGCTCCATCGGTCCTTAAAATTCCTACCTTGACTGCTAGTAGGCAAAAGCCTGTTAAATTTCCTAACTTCCTGGTGGATAAGCCGAGTTTTTTTAGATATGGTTGCTGGCACGTGGAACACTGATCTTGCTGGTTACAGTATGTACAAGGTGATCCAGAATTTACGAAACATGAAGAAACCTATTCGTCGCCTTCTCCATGACCAAGGTAATCTGCATGACCGGGTTAATAAAATTAGGCACGAATTGGATGCTGTCCAGAAGGACCTTGATTGTGATCCTTCTAATATTGAGCTTCGTGATGAGGAAGCAACTTATTTGCAAGCTTTCAATGAAGCTAAACTAGATGAAGAACGATTTCTTAAGCAAAAAGCGAAGATTGAGTGGCTGAATCTTGGAGATACTAATTCAGCGTACTTCCACAAGTCCGTTAAAAGTCGTAATCAAAGGAGCCGCATTGAAGTATTGATTGATACTGATAACCAAGAGCTCACTGGGGCTGTTGTTCCGCAGGCTTTTGTTGATCACTATAATATGTTCCTTGGCATTGCAGGTACCTTTCATGCGTTGGATACCAATGATTTGTTTGAGAAGCAGGTCTCGGAGGCCACTCGTATTCATATGATACGTCCTATTACTAATGATGAGGTCAAGGCTGCCATGTTCGGTATTGGAGAAGACAAAAGCCCGGGTCCTGATGGGTTTAGTTCGGCTTTTTTTAAGCATGGTTGGAATATTATGGGCAATGATGTTTGTGATGCTGTTCGGGATTTCATTGCTAATGGTCAATTGTTGAAAGAAGTTAACCACACTTTCCTTGCTCTTATTCCGAAGGTTGCTACCCCGGTGAAGATCAATGACTATTTTCCGATTTCTTGCTGTAATGTCATGTATAAGTGTATTAGCAAAATTCTGACAGCCCGTATCATTGATGGCATTAAGGAGGTTGTTAGTGAAAATCAATATGCGTTTGTTCCAGGTAGACGTATTTTTGATAATATCTTACTTACCCAAGAGCTAATGCATAACTATCACTTGGATAGAGGTCCTCCACGTTGTGCGTTCAAGGTGGATATTCAAAACATATGACACGGTTGATTAGCAGTTCTTGAAATGTATTCTTTATCAATTTGGGTTTCATCCGACAATGATTAAATGGATCATGGCGTGTATTGATTCACCCTCTTTTTCCATTCGTTTAAATGGTGACGTGCATGGGTTTTTTAAAGGTAAACGTGGGCTGCGACAGGGTGATCCTATCTCTCCTTACCTTTTTACATTGGTTATGGAGATATTGACGCTTATCATTAAAAGAAGGGTTCGTTATTCTGATTCTTTTCAATACCATCGGTATTGTGAGGAGTTAGGCATTGTGAATATTTGTTTTGCGGATGACCTCTTTATTTTTTTCTCGGGGTGATGCTAGTTCTGCTCGGGTCGTGATGGACTCTCTTGAAGAATTTAAAATGGTGTCGGGGTTGGTTCCAAGCATTCCTAAAAGTACGGCGTTCTTTTGCAACGTACTTAATCATGTGAAGCTTGATATTCTCAGCATTATGCCCTTCTCGGAGGGCACTCTTCCGGTAAAATACCTTGGGGTGCCACTGATTTCCTCTCGTCTTTTAAATCGGGATTGTAAAGTGCTTGTGGAAAAGGTTAAGAACAGAATTGGGGATTGGAAGACTAAATCCTTATCATTCGCGGGAAGGCTTTAGCTTTGTAAGTCGGTTCTATCTTCTATGCACGTTTACTGGGCGTCGGTTTTAGTTATTCCAAAGGGCATTATATATGATATGCATCAGCACATCCGGGGGTTTCTGTGGTGTAATGGTGAGTATAAACGGGGTAAGCAAAGGTGGCATGGGAGGATATTTGTTTACCATTACAAGAAGGTGGATTAGGACTGAAAAGTCTTCATGTGTTTAATCTTGCTCTTTTGACCACTCACATATGGCATATTGTTTCTAGCAAGGAGAGTTTATGGGTACGGTGGATTCATACTTATAAGATTCGGAACCGAACCTTTTGGGATATTCCTGTAATGTCAGATATGAGTTGGGGATGGCGTAAACTTCTTCAGTTACGTGATTTGGTTCGACCTCACTTTTGGAAGATTCTCGGTAATGGAAAAGATACCTCGGTTTTTATGATACTTGGGATGTTCGTTGCCCCATTTCGCGGTTCATAACTCCCAGGGATGTGCATCGGGCTGGATACAATCTGTCTAATACAGTGGCAGACTTGTCATCTAATGGGGCATGGATGTGGCCTCATGAGTGGCTGCAAAAGGCTCCGATATTGCGCATATTAAGGCCCCTTCAGTGATAACTACCCTGACGTGTGTAAATGGCTGGATATTGATGGCAACCTTGTGGTTTTCTCGGTTAAGGCTGCATGGGAGGTACTTAGACCGAGAAGTAATATCATGGGTTGGCATGGCATTGTATGGTTCTCTCACTGCATTCCTCGTCACGCGTTTACTCTATGGTTGGTTATGCAAAAATGCCTTAAAACGCAAGATAAACTACATCAGTGGGACGTGGGTGATAACACGGATCTGACGCTCCTAAGATGTCCTCTTTGTGAGTTGGTTCCAGATTCGTGTGACCATTTCTTTTTTGAATGTAATTATTCATTGCAGGTTTGGTCTTTGGCTCGTTCCCTTGCTGATATGGGGAGTGTGCCTCCTATCTTTGAAGACATTACAGCATTTCTTCAGCCATATGCTATGCATCGATCGGCTAAGAGTGTTATTGGAAGAATGGATTTTGCGGCGGCGTGTTACTTCATATGGACGGAACGTAATAATCGTCTTTTTCAGAAGAGTAAGCGAATACCAGCTGCCTTGTTTGAATGTCTTATGGTGACTGTTCGTTTGAGGCTTATAACGTTCAGGTTTTAAACACTCGCGTGGTGAATGATATTCTTGCACGTTGGAAGATGCCGAGCTCATTCAGAATTTATGGCTGATTGTTGTTCGTTTTATTTTTTGTAGTTATCACATATGGGGCTGTCCATATTGTGGGTAGGTTCAAGCTCAGCTTGAGGTTAATGTGGTACTTCAGCCACATTCCAGTGTACTTATTTGATTTGTGATTAATACCATTTACCAGGGTAATCCCTTTTACCCAAGAAAAAAGTTTAGATCACCGATACTCCGTAGAATTAGCTGACGGTAAAACTGTAGATGTTGACACTATCATTAGAGGTTGTACCTTAAATCTTTCCAAACATCCGTTCAACATCGACCTTATCCCCGTAAACCTCGGTAGCTTTGATGTTATTATTGGTATGGACTGGTTAGCGAGATACCGCGCAGTCATTGTGTGTGATGAAAAACTAGTCCGTATTCCATGGGGAAACGAAACTTTAATCATTTGAGGAGACGGTAATACCGACCTCACTGACACTAGACTTAGTGTTATCTCTTACACTAAAGCTCAGAAATATTTGTTGAGAGGATGTCCTATCTTCGTGGCCCATATTTCTCAAACTGATGAAGAGGACAAGCCCGAGAAGAAACAAATCAAGGACGTACCCATCGTCCGGGATTTTCCAGAAGTCTTTCCTGATGAGTTGCCAGGCTTACCACCAACCCGACAAGTGGAATTTCAAATTGACTTGATTCCCGAAGCTGCACCTGTAGCCAAAGCTCCATACCGGTTGGCACCATCAGAAATGAAAGAACTAGCTGAACAACTCCATGAACTATCTGACAAAGGATTCATTCGACCTAGTTCCTCACCATGGGGAGCTCCTGTGTTATTTTTCAAAAAGAAAGATGGTTCTTTTCGAATGTGCATCGATTACAGAGAACTGAATAAGCTAACTGTGAAGAATCGTTATCCGCTTCCTTGCATTGACGACCTATTTGACCAACTTTAAGGGTCAAGTGTGTATTCCAAGAGTGACTTAAGATTTGGATACCATCAACTAAGGGTCAGGGAGGAAGATATTCCAAAAATAGCTTTTAGAACCCGTTACGGTCATTACAAATTCCAGGTTATGCCATTTGGGTTGACCAATGCACCAGCTATTTTCATGGACCTTATGAACCGTGTGTGCAGACCCTACCTAGACAAATTCGTGATAGTCTTCATTGATGATATACTCATTTATTCCAAGAACGAACAAGAACACGGGGAACATCTTGCACAAGTACTAAAGGTACTCAAGGAGGAGCAGCTCTATGCTAAATTCTCCAAATGTGATTTCTGGATTCCCAGAGTGCAATTCCTCGGTCATGTCATCGATTGTGACGGTATTCATATGGATCCGGCAAAGGTCGAATCTGTCAAGGATTGGGTATCTCCTAAATCACCGACAGAGATCCGCCAATTTCTAGGCCTTGCAGGGTACTACCGCAGATTCATTGAAGATTTTTCCAAGATAGCCAAGCCAATGACCAAACTCACACAGAAAGGAATAAAGTTCGATTGGGGAGAGAAGGAAGAATCAGCTTTTCAACTGATCAAGCAAAAGTTGTGCAGTGCACCTATATTGGCCTTGCCTGAAGGCAACGATGATTTCGTTGTATACTGTGATGCTTCACATAAAGGTCTAGGAGCAGTATTGATGCAAAGGATGAAAGTGATTGCCTACGCTTCAAGACAATTGAAGAAGCACGAGAAGAATTACACCACTCACGATCTAGAACTTGGATCCGTAGTTTTTGCTCTCAAAATCTGGAGACATTACCTATACGGAACAAAGTGCACAGTGCATACTGATCATAAAAGTTTGCAACACATATTGGATCAGAAGGAGCTGAACATGAGACAACGCCGTTGGATTGAGTTGTTGAGTGACTACGATTGCGAGATCAAATACCACCCCGGTAAAGCAAATGTGGTTGCTGATGCTTTAAGTCGTAAGGAAACGGACCCTCCTATGAGAGTTCAAGCATTAGTTATGACAATCAGTTTGGATCTACCCAAACAGATTTTGGAAGCTCAGACTCAAGCCCAATTACCTGAAAACCTCGTGAAGGAAGACGTCGGGGGAATGCTCAGAACCGACCTTAATAAGGAGAAGCTAGAACCTAGAGCAGATGGAACCCTATGCCTTCACGAACGAAGTTGGTTACCTTGCTATTGAGATTTGAGGAACGTGATCATGCACGAATCTCATAAGTCTAAATATTCTATACATCCCGGATCTGAAAAGATGTATCAGGATATGAAGAAATTATACTGGTGGCCGAATATGAAAGCCGACATCGCCACCTATGTGCAGAAGTGTTTGACATGTTCACGTGTCAAGACTGAACACCAGAGACCATCGGGTTTACTTGTACAACCCGAGATACCGAAATGGAAGTGGGACAACATCACCATGGACTTTGTCACCAAACTCCCAAAGTCATCTCACGGTTACGATACTATCTGGGTAATCGTCGACCGACTCACTAAGTCCGCTCATTTCCTGCCAATTAGGAAGAACGATTCCCTTGCAAGACTAGCAAAAACGTACCTGAAGGAGATTGTGACCAAACACGGGATACCAGTGTCGATAATTTGTGATCGAGACGGTAGGTTCACGTCAAACTTTTGGAAGGCTTTCCAACGAGCCTTAGGTACAATTTAGACATGAGCACTGCTTATCATCCGCAGACTGATGGTCAAGTAAACGAACCATCCAGACTCTAGAGGACATGCTACGGGCATGTGTGATTGATTTTGGAAATGGATGGATTGACCACATTCCTTTAGTAGAATTCTCCTACAACAACAGTTATCACGCCAGTATTAAGTCTGCCCCTTTTGAAGCACTGTACGGTCGCAAATGCCGTTCACCTGTGTGCTGGGCTGAAGTAGGTGAATTTTAGCTCACTGAAACAGAACTAATCCAGGAGACTACAGACAAGATCGTCTTCATTAAGCAAAGAATTCAAGCTGCTCGCGACCGACAAAAGAGCTATGCGGACCTGAAGCGCAAACCTATGCAATTTGAAGCAGGTGACCGTGTTATGCTCAAGGTATCACCTTGGAAGGGTGTTGTACATTTTGGCAAACATGGAATACTGAATTCACGTTATGTTAGCCCTTTCAAAGTAATAGCCAGGATCAGGGAAGTAGCTTATCGTTTAGAGTGGCCCCAGCAACTGAGTCGGGTACACTCTACCTTTCATGTGTCTAACCTGAAGAAGTGCTATGCTGAAGAACCATTGGCTATGCCATTGGAGGGAGTTCAATTTGACGACAAACTCCCGTTCATAGAAGAACCAGTAGAAATCATGGAGAGGACAGTTAAGAAATTGAAACGCAGTCGCATCCCGTTGGTCAAAGTACGTTGGAACTCTAGGAGAGGCCCTGAGTTCACTTGGGAACGAGAAGACTCGTTCAAAACTAAGTACCCACACTTGTTCACCTTACCAATGACTTCATCCTAAGCTTTGAGGACAAAGCTAAAATAATAGGATGGTTCTATGAAACCTCTGATTTTACCTTATTGACTTTGTCAACTGTTGTACTCTTTATTTTTGGAATCTATATAATTCCACTTTTATAAGACTTATTATTAATCATATACCTTTTGTCATACTACCTTTCATATTTATTTTATATTTATATGGACCTTTAGTCATTTTTGACTACTTTGGCAACTGACTGGCCACTTGAATGAACAAGGACTCATCACCTCAGTACATGTTTTGAGATAAACTGTAACCTTACTTAATTTAGTTATTAAGTACTTGGACTTATTTTTATATGTACACATTTACATATATTACATAATAGAAATAAACACCTAACACCTTAAAACAGTGTACATTATCTTACATTGTCATTATTTACTTTATTTTAGTAAAATAATTGTAATGATATATTCATTATATACTTTCACTAAATTGCCTAAAAGCTTCAACTAAAATACCTATAACTTAACAAATGCCTACAATATCTAACAAGAACCATTATTCTCATACAACACTTGATAAAAATTGTCAAAAACCTTCCCACATACATGTATATGCCGTGTATATATATACATACTTACACATTCATAATTATTTTGCTAACTTACAAGTAATATCATGTACACTCCACTAATGCACGATAGCTTAGGCTTAAACCATGCTTTCTTACACATCTACTTACACACACCATCCATAACACTATGCAAGACTTTTCTTCTCCCCTTTTGACCTCAAAACATATGACAACTCTTTGCCACTTGAGGGGAAAAGTCCATTTTGCTATTTTAAAAATGTGTGGGAACGGAAACAAGTATATCCCAACCAAATCACAAAACATATCTAGGTAAGATTCATTGTACAAACAAAGATCACATAAGGATCCTCTCTTCCTTATTTTAGCTGAAACACACTCTCACCAACACAATTCACTTGAAACAAAATCTCACATCACTCTCTCTAAAAAACATACGGCTAAAAGCCTTTCCACCATTGACAAAACCTTCAAGCTCATTTACTAGGTCACCTCCATCTTGAATGCTAATCATTGGTTCACTCCTACAAGTATCTTAATCATCAAGTCAAGAAAAGAAGCCCTAGAAGCTCCAATGAAGCCCACGGCTTGTTTTTTTAGCTACTAGAACCACCATTGTTGAAGCTTAGCTCTTGTTCCTACTCATTCTCCTATCCACTCCTAAACCTATCTAAACAAGTAAGTCAAACCTAAAATCTATCTTTCTATATATTTACTTTCATTCACATTAACATACACATGGTTATTTCTTGTAAAACTTAATGTTGAAACAAAAATATGAAACCCTAGACCTAATATAGGTCACGGCTTAATATATTTCATGAGCTCAAATGATGAAAAACCTTAATAACCATGATGAACATGACACTATGAACAAGCTAAACTTGAAGGTCTATGAAAAACATGCCCATGCATATATTGGACGTGGGTTTGAACCCTATGGTTCAATATGGGTTAAGCTTGTAATGTTTAAATGTGACTAGAAATATTAGATCTATAATTATAGTTGCCTTAAAATGATAAGCTCACTATTTATGCCTTATAAGATTTAGTAAGCTCACTATAATAAACTTGCCTAAATAGACTTTATTATTACTAAATAATATGTTTATAAAACTTTTGGTGTAAAAAATATAACTTTATAAAGTTTCGGGTTAAAAACATAGATCTATAAATGTTTTGGACTAAAATGATAGATCTATGAAACTTTGGGTTAAAATAGTAAATCTATAATGTTTCGGGTTAAAAAGGGAAAAATAAAACCTTCGGGTTAATATTGTAAATTTTTCCAAGTGAAGGAATCTAAATGAACAAGTATAAGAACTTATTTTCCAAAAATATAAACCTTAGGGTCACTTTTGTAAAAAGCCGTGAGTGGAGGGTGGTGTTTTGACACTATCCGAAAGTTCAAGTTAACAAAAAGGACTTAAATGAAATTACTAAGGCGTTAGGGTAATTTGTGGAACTTAATAAAAACCTAGGGATTACTTTTGCCATTTACCAAAACTTAAGGTAAGCCCTAGGCTATTTTGTCATTATAGCAAACTACATCAAGTCGTAGATAAACCCTAGGGGTGATTCTTGGCATTTGCTGAAACTTATATAAGCCCTAGGGGGCATTTGTGAAACTTGTTTATAAACTTAATATAAGCCGAATATTATAGGGACTAAATTTGCCATTTAATGAAACTTAAACAAACCCTAGTTACACGTGTAACTAGGGAGGGACCAATATTGTAATTACTTGAAATATTTAGAAACCCTAGGGGTATAAAAGTAATTAAACCACGGGTAATTATATAAGTAGAGGGACTAAAATGTAATTTATACAAAGTATAACAAACCCTAAAATTACTATATATTTATACCCGATATTTAAGACATAAACTTAAATGAGCACAACATTTGTTATTTTTCCAAACTTATAATTTAATAATTATAAACACTACGAAAACGTGGAATTTAATTAAAATGTTATACGTTTTATAAACCTTATTTATATATAATATATAAATTAAAAATGGTTAATTTATAAAAATAAGTATATTAATTATATTTATTTTCTATTACTTTAAATATATATAAAACTGTCTTTTATAAATATTTAAAGTGTTTTATAAACAATATAAGTACAAGAGAATTAATTAAATAGATTAATTAATTCAACATTATTACTTATTTTATACTTAAAATAAACACTACTATAACTTGTACAACGATGAACTAAAATACAAATATCGTAATAAAATGCTTAAAACTAGTATAAGCATGCACAGATTTATTCTGAAACTTTTATGCATTATATTATGCATTTACTGAGACCTTATAATTATTTAGGTCATTGACTGTATCATGAGCATCATATCAGATTTATCTATTGACTTATTGCTGTACTATTGAGGTGAGATCATGGCCCCACTTTATATATTGACAAACTTTTAAACCTTTTAACGGGGAAGAAAACATGCAACATATTTTATTTTATGGACATGAATTGAACTGTGAAACCTTTGATTACATTGCCTATTATAGATGAACCCGCATGACTCGTGCATCTGAAACGGTTAGAATTATTGAATTACCTGAATGTTATAAATAGATCTATTTGGGATTGACCGTCCCCATCTGGGTGAGTCATGCTCACTGTGCCTAGGCCAGGACAACAGATGTTTCACATGTCAGCACTTATTATTTTTATGGGTGCCTTTTTATAAGGCGAAGGGTCCTTATTTGCTAATGACTTAACTGTCAAGTCTCAGTTTCAGGAAATATGGGAATGTAATTACTTTTAAGTATTGATGCTTTGTGCATTACTACTTCAGTGAATGTTTATTGTCCAAACTTATTTTATTAAACCTGTGAATTCACCAACTTTATGTTGACTCTCTAAGCATGTTTTCTCAGGAAACTAAAGCAGGTAATGGTGTACATGGAGTCAAGCATCATGATAGGCTGCATTTATAGAGCTCATTTGGGGTTTTATAAACTGGGGAATAATTCAAACTGTTGAACAATGTTTAAGACTATTTTTATACTATTTTCACTTTTATCCATGTAATAAATGTAATGATAATCTTTTATCTGTCGCTCTATACGCTATCTGCTGTTGATCCACCTACGTGACACCCAAATATTATTTCCGCTGCATTTGACTCAATTTGGGGGTGTCACATTTATCATCAAATACAATCATAAGACGAATTATTTAACAAACACTATCATCAAGATAATCATTTAAGTATTGTACTAACATATCTTAATCATGATTAGTGATCATAAAACTGATTAATCTAAAACTTACATTTTGTCAAATGTGACAAAAGATTTTTTAATAAACTTTCTTTTTCAAAAAATGTTTTATTAAAATAGAAAATGTAAATTTGAATATGGCATATTCCAAATGCCATGGGAATATCCTTTGAAGGTAATAACTTACCTCAGATATTACTCCCCCACTAAAAGACAAAAGGGAGCGGAATCTATGAGCACGGATCCTTAAATGCCTATGCGGTTCCTTAGTGATAAGGAACCACATGACAATTAAGGCACCGCGCTCAGAGAGCCGTTGGCCTTTGTATCCTATAAATAGTGGATCAAATCTGCATTTCCACAACCCTTTTGGACACTATTTCTGCTATCCTTTTCCTTTCTAATTCCTAATCATTTGTAAATGATCACTTAATGTGTTAAGTATGTTTACTTATGATTATCTCCTTGATCTCCTTCTTTACCTTGTCCAAAGATAAGATCACTCACACACTTGTGATGTGATTAAACATGAAGACTTGATGAAGATCATCCTCTCCTAAACATCTAGTCATGTTCATCATTTGTTTTATTTGAGTCTTGTGTAGATCAAGTGTTATTGTAAATACATGGATATAGTCTTGTGTAAATCCATTGTATATGTGTATACTTGGATTTGTGTTGTGTAGATCCAAGTTACATGTGTATACTTGGATATGTGTTTTATTGAGTTGTAATAGTTGTGAGTTGTGAGTTCTCACTAAACTATAAAGTGATGTGGTTGTGTCTTCTGAGTTCTCACTAAACTATAAAGTGATGTGGTTGTGTCTTGTGACTTCTCACTAAACTATAAAGTGATGTGTAGTTGTGTCTTGTGAAGTTCTCACTTAGCTTCAAAGTGAAGAGTTGTGAAGATTGGTTCTACCTTTCGATTAGAACTTGACATCTAGCCTTGTGTCGTAAAATGGTGAAGTAGGCAACGTTGTGAAGATTGGTTCTACCTTTCGATTAGAACTCGACATCTAGCCTTATGTCGTTAAATGGTGAAGTAGGCAACGTTGTGAAGATTGGTTCTATCTTTTGATTAGAACTCGACATCTAGCCTTGTGTCGTAAAATGGTGAAGTGGGCGACGTTGTGTAGATTAGTCCTAGCTAAGATTAGGTCTCAACATTTAGCTTAGTGTCGAAAAATAATGTAAGCGACGTTGTAAGGTTTTCTCCGCCAAGAAGGGAGCTTGTGGATATAGTGGAAATATCAAGTAAGGTGTACTCGAGGAGTGGAGTAGGAACGAAGATAGAGCTTCGTTGCCGAACCACTATAAATCTTGGTGTCTTCTAATTAGGTCGTTTCTTTCCTTACTCTTTACTTACGTTTACTATCATATCATTCAAATCTATTACTTATCATTGTTAATGCATTCGAATTGAACCTAATTATTATGCAACTAGATTTAAAGTAAAAGGTAGTTTTGAGACAAACCTAATTGAAAGGAATTAAAATTAGGACATAAACCGAAGAGAAACTATTCAACCCCCCTTCTAGTTTCTACATAAGGGTTGATACAGGATTGGACATACTTAGTCGCATGTGGTTTTCTTCTAATTTTGTTTTGTGGCATGAACCATAGTCGTCCACCTTTGCTAATGGCAGTTTTCGTTGGCTAGGCCTTCATAATTTCCTCCATGAATATCTTATGTTTATCCTATGTTTCTAACAGATTAATCATTTCATTTTCCTCTTTAAAACTATCAGATGGTTAACACACGCATCAACGAGGAACTTGCTACAACTGTCAATGCAGCATTACAAGCTATGCTCCCTCAGATCCAAAATCAGATGCGGGACCAAGCTCATCAGAATCAGAATCAGAATAACAACCCTCCTCCTCCTCCACCTGTTACACTACACACCTGGCTAGAGATATTCAACAAGCAGAATCCTCGAGCATTCGAGAAGGCTGAGGTTCTATCTGATGCTGAAAACTAGGTCTTTGTTGGAAATACGTTTTTACGTATTTAGGAAGATTCAGTCACTCCGACAATATATTAGTTAGTAGCTCGTAGTCAATGTATCTTTATATTAATCAAACAAGGAAAAGCCCGACCCATCTCATGTATGGCCGACCCATATTGTAAGCCCAAGCCCATCTTATGGGCTTGATATATAAACCCTCTCCTTTGATGGAGAGGGTATGGTTCACTCATTTTTCACATAGTAAGAAGGTTTTCTCTTTATATTTTCTCTCTCGAAAAAGTGTGCTTGTTCCATCATCTTTCTCTCTCTACTCTCTCTAGATTAAGCAAGATTTACATAATCCTACAAATGGTATCAAGAGCCATGAGATGATTGTATTGTTTATGTGTTTGTATTTGTGTTAGTTCATGTGATTTTGATCCAAATACCTTGCGTTCAATTTGTTTTTGTTTTTTATGGTTTAATCTTGTTACAAATCATTTACATAGTTGTGGTAGTGATTTGGTATCTTTGTTTTGGCTAAAAACACAAATTTTTTTTGCGTTTGGCTCAATTTTTGGTGAAAAATCTCGTTTTTTTCTTGTATTGTCTGATATCTCCTAAAAAGGTGGGATATTCCGAATCTGTTTTTTCCGAATCCACTTTTGATGTATTCAGAATTCACTTATTCCGAATTGGTGTGATATTCCGAACTGGTGTAGTTATTCCGAATTGGGCAGATTCCGAATTGGGAATATAGCAAAAACATTATGAATTGGGCAGATTCCGAATTGGGCAGATTCTGAATTGGGCAGATTCCGAATTGGGCAAATTCCGAATTTGTGGACATATAGCAAAAACATTGGGCAGATTCTGAATTGAAGAGTTTTGTTATTCCAAATTCCAGTGTTAGTGTCATTCCGAATTGAAGCAGTAACTAATATTCCGAATTCAGACTTTACAATATTCTGAACTCAGGTTCTTCAAATATTGTGAAATCGGAAATTTTCAAAAACGTGATTTTGAAAATTTTTAATTCGTGAGTTTTTTGGTCTAGAAATTTTTGGTTTCTCAAGAAGACATTGTTAAGGGATTTCAACAATGTTTCTCGACTTCAACACACGGACTGAGGAATATTTACGGTTTAATCGGTGGTTTGTAAAATCCCGCGAATTTATTTCTCGGTTTCTCCACAATTAGTAAAACTCCGTATTTTCTACAACAAGCACATTTACTTTCTCCCATTGTTCGATCAATAAATCTTCACTTATCAAAATGGAGTGTACTTCTCTTACGGATAAGTCCATCCTCTCGGGTACGGATAATCGTCCACCAATGTTGGTGAAGGCAATGTACGAGGATTGGGCATATATAATGGAACTTTATATGTTGAATAAAGAAAACAGACATCTCATTTGGGTATCGGTTCTAAATGGACCATTAGTTCAAGATAATTGTGATAAACAAGCTACAACATCATTCTCCAAGCCCTTCCTCCAGATGTCTACAAACTTGTGAGAAACATGGATAGAATTCGTGTTTTAATGCAAGGCACCTCGGTAACTAAACAAGAACGAGAGTGTAAGCTATATGATACGTTTGATAAGTTTGCCTATGTCCCTGAGGAGACTCTCAATGATTATTACTTGAGATTCACTCTATTGATGAATGAGCTCAACATTTATGACATGGCAATTATGACATTTCAGTTAAACACCAAGTATTTGAATACTCTTCCTCCTGAATGGAGTAAGTACTTGACGGTTGTTAAATTGGCTAATGTTTTGCATCAAACCAATGTGGATCAACTTCAAGCTTTTCTTCAACAACACGAATGCCACGTCTCGAGGATCGGTTGTCAACTCCTCAAGTCCATGATCTACTTGCCATGATTGCTTCTCATCAAATGACTCCTCCACACAACTTGGCATACTCTTATCAACAACCATCATATATGCAGCAACCATAAGACACATATCAGCAATCACAACAACCATTTTATCGACCACCAATGATGTCACAACAAGCATTTCAACAACAAAGTGTTCTTCAATAGCCTTATCCACATCAACCATCACATCAGGCATCACCATCACAAGCTATCACTTCTCCAATGGGCTATACTCCTTAGCAAGGATATTTTCCAATTGAAGCACCACAATCACAAGCCTTTTATTCCAATGCACCTCCACTAATTAAAGTACCGGTCTTTAGTCAAAATGATTCTCCTATAGATGTTTTAAACCATCTCACTGCCTACTCGTCAAAACTTGTTGCAACTAGAGGATTTCCACCAATGAACAATCAACTCCACACTTCCTCAAATCCTCGCCAACAAGCCACTATTTAAGACGGTCAAGTGACGGTGCAATCAATTCAAGGAAGGAAAAATTCATTTGGACCAACTACAAGGACTGTGAATGCTCAAGCTATGAATTCTCAAGCTAGTGGAAATGGAAGTCCCATTGGTCCACAAAAAGTTGTGACTTGCTCCAATTATCGGGGACAAGGTCATATAGCTAGGTAATGTACTCAGCCGAAAAGGAGAAGGGATGCAGGGTGGTTTCAGGAGAAGATGTATTTGGTCGACGCTCAATCTAAAGGAAAGATTTTAGATTCAGAGGAATTAGCCTTTCTTGTAGACCCATGGACAGCAGATAATGAAGGCATTGTAGTCGTCTCTACTTCCAGTGCAACATATCAAGCAGATGATCTTGATGCATATGATTCGGATTGTGATGAAATTTACTCAGCCCAAGCTGCTCTTGTTGCTAATCTCTCTCACTATGGTTCCAATGTCGTTAGTGAGGTACCAAACACAACCAACATTGTTCATGATAATCCACATCAAGTTGGGCATGAAAATAACAACCCCGAATAGCCTTCGATAAATAGTAACTCAAATGATGTGGTATCCAATCCAACACATTTGAGTGAACCTCAACCAAATGCTACGACGTGTATGGAATCTTATGCTCAACATGATTTGGTAATGGTGCCTAAACATATTATTGATAATATGAATGTGGCTGTCCAACAAACCGTAGATACGAGTGCCAATCTAACCGCTGAGCTTGCGCTGTATAAGGAAAACGTCAAAACTTTTGAAATGGTCCCTCAAGCAGAGAAAATAACTTATCCTGAATTTGACCAATTTCGTTTTGAAAGGATAGAACACCTAAATGAAATAGAAACATTAAGAGATAATCTTTCCAATGAATTAAAGGAAAAAGATACGGTTGTCAATAAATTTCAAAAGTTTAAAACGGATTTCGAAACTCTCGAGTCTGAAAAGTTTGAATCGGAAATTAGTGCTACAAAACTTCTTAAATTTAAGGAACAACAGCTTTTAAAACAATATGCTTCCACAGAAAAGGTTCATTTATTAACCAACTCATTTCAAGAACTAGAACTCAAGCGTCTTCAAGACTTACCACCTAATCCGGGGTATGCAAAACAAGCTCACCAACATATTCCTAGTCTTTATGATGCGACCCTAATTGGTAAATCGAAAGAAGCTCCCTATGTTCGGGATGATGATGCAACGATGTCACTTGCGGAAGAAACTCGATTAAAAATGCTTTCGAGAAATCATAACAAATTTGATTATGTAAAGCATAATAAAGAACAATTTGATTTTAAGACCCGCTTTAGACTACAAAAGGGATTAGCTCAATTATCAGCTTGTGTTCCCCAAAGTTTGTCAAACGAAAACCTTTCTAGTACGTCTCCTACACTTGTCAAAAAGGACTTAACTAAGTTAAATCCATCGGTAAGTAAGGTGTCTACTAGCTTAAATGCGTTGCACCAACACTTTGCCGATTTCGACAAGGTCATTAAGGAACGTATGACGGCTTCGGCCATCATGGAAGGTGAATGGAATTTTGAACACACTAGAGTTGCGTTTCGAGACGAAATAATTCCGTTTGTGGACAATATTAAATCGTGTTTTAGCAATATTGATCAAGATTTGGTTTAGGAATTAAATGAAGTTAAACGTGTTTTCAATGAAATAGATGAAGCTTATGAAAATGGTTTAGTTGAAATGAAACGAATTTTACACCAAAATGATCAACTTTTGAAGCAAGTGATGTCTCATGATATTGTATCCGTTTGTGTGAATAGTTATGTTGATAGTGGTTCTATTGTGCATAATGTTGAATCTGTGGATAATGTGGTCGATAGTAATTATCACAAATCTGACGATGAATTTTTAAAGCTTCAAGATTTCTATAATTCGCTTTCAAAATGTTTTGATGAGATTCAAAAACATTGTATTTCGCTTGAATGTAAACAACAATTTATTCAAGAGATTTTTGAAACGTCATTCGAAGGTGCTAATATAGATGATCCAAATTTTCAAAAGGATTTTCGATTGAATTTACAATCAAAACAGCGTAAGCCAAGTGACAAGGTTGCTAAATCATTGCCAATAGGTATAGAGAAATCTAAGGAGATGCATTGTGTGAACGTACTCGAGGCTGCCGAGAATTTTCAACTTGATCTAGATTATAAAGTTTCCAAGATTTTGTCCAAAGTTGATAACTTAAAACAGAAAAATACACAAGTCTTCTATTTTTTTTGGTAAAAGGGTAACAATGACCCCGGTAAATAGAACCAAAAAAAGCGTTGAAGTACAAGGAATGTGGCTGAAATGCCACATTAACCAAAAGCTACAGGCAGCTTGTTAAACAAAATGTTTATGACAGGCCATAAACATTAACTAGTCTAGAATACTGGAAATGTATAAACTAGACAAAAACCAAGACGATAACATAAAGTTACGAGGAACATAATAAAATATCAACATGGAATCAGCCAGTAGGAGTGCTTGCCCCAAAATTAGTGTTGAGAAGATTCACTGATTCATCAAAGACGACCTCGACTCCCTCCTCATTATCTTCCTCGCTTACTTGAACCCCTTCATCAATACCAGGCATGGACAAAGATAAAAATTTATTAGATGTAGAAACACTGCTCATTTGAGCTTTACCCTTGTTCGGACCATTAGGATTGCTAGACTGCTGCAACTGACCAGATTTAGTATTCAACTTACTACTATTATCACCACTCGTACTTGTAGTATCCAAGTGAGTTTTTGGACGAAAAACAACCGTCTTACCTGTTTGGAAACCCTTGCTCAATGGAACACCTCTTGGAACTTGATTCCCTAAATTACCTTTGTACTTCTTCCTCTTTCTTTGCACTTGTTGGAATCCATCATTATCAACATGAGTTGGCACATTTTCAACCGTTTTAGGTTTAACATTTTTTGGACAAGAATCAAAGGAGTGACCAAAAATATTACAAGTATGACATCTAGGCGGTTTCCATTCGTATTCAACACGAATTAATTCCTTAGTACAACCAGAGCCTTCAAGATCAGGGACACCAATAGTAACGTTATCTATAAACTCCGAATCAGCATTCATTTCAATAAGACAACGAGCAAAACTACAACGACCCCAAGACTCTTTGCACATCTTATCAGTATAATTATCCATCATAATAAGCTTACCAAGAAACGAAGCAATTAAACTAATACCTTCCTCTTCAAATATCTGTAGCGGGACATCATGAAACTTGACCCATACCGGAATACGAGTTAGTTCCTCCTTTAGAAGATTCGTTTTCATAGTCCATTTCTTAAGAAAAATTGGTGAATTACGAACCATCCACGGACCACCTTCCAGCACCGCATTAAGACCCTCACTAGACCCAAATTGAAAAAAGAAAAAACCTTTCTCATTCATCATGATACGCTTAAGACCATGTTTTGCCCAGTTATTCTTAGCCAAATACTCAACCACAGGAAATGTAATCCTTTTACCAAGAAAGTAACCATATAAAGTGTTGTGGTAGCGAGTATTTACTTTTTCAACGACCTTCCTAGGAATACAGATATTAACCCCTTCACAGACATTTTCAGAATTAAACGAAGAAGAGACTGCATTAATACCTCCATTAGTAGACGTAACCATATCAGCTTCAAATTTGCAAAGTAACTCCAGAATTTCTTTAGCACGGTCATGTGAGATCAATTCCCACAAAGGATGTTTCTTCATTCTTAAATCATGCATAAATTCACCCGCATCACCAACCGTGCGCATCGTTACACCAAATAATTTCAAAACCTCATGTAGATTACACGGTTGCAAACCATTAATGGTTGCAGCCTTAGCTGCAAGGTCCAAAGATACATCACAAGAAGAGGAAACATTTGTAATAGGGTCATCTGTTTCCTTAGCCATTTGTGCAGAGTGCACACTCGAACCACCTGAACTGAGTGAAGAAGTGCTGCTAGTTAGATCCTTATGACGTTCACAAAAAACTTCATAATAAAGCATAGTGGTCTCCTTAGGTAAAGTAGACCATTTTGGAAATTTGTTTTCCTTAACACCATTTGCAAACACTTCAATGTCACGCACAGTATTCAAAGGAATTGAAAACAAATTAGATATCTCCTCTAACGTTACTAAAACCTTAAGATTAGACACCATAACCACATCATCCAGCCTGTAAACAATGGTTTATCACTTACATTGCTCGAATCCACCATAGCTTCAACAAATCAACACAAAACCAAACCCTACAAACGATTAAAACTGCGACACAGAAAATCAAACGATAGACCAACGAGAAACCTACAAACAATTATAACTTGTGACACAGTAATCAATCGAACTACTTTAATACAAACGAAACAATTAAATAATAGATTGAAACCTAAACAATTAAATAATAGATTGAAAACTGCGACACACGAAACAATTAAGTAATCAACGAGAAACACTTAATAGTAAATTGTAACACAAGATCACAATTAAATAATAGATTGAAACCTAAACTTTAATGTCAGCCGACCACGAAATCAAATGTCAGCCGACCAAAAAGGTTTGGGTCAGCCGACCAATTAAATTAACCAATATAAGGTCAGCCGACCATTAAATAGACAATCCAAACCCTAACCGTAACAGAAACAAACCCAAACCCTAATAGCTACGACAATACACGTCACACAGGTAACAATCGTGAAGGTAAGCAATGGGGAAAAGACTCACGAACCGACCAAGATGAAAAACAAAGCACCACAAAAACGCAGCAGAATAACAAAAAAGACACGATTATAGAACCCTAGAAAAACTGTCAACCAAATAACAACTTGTTAACTCTAGATTAATCAAAGATTAATCGAGAAACCAGCATTGTTATAAGATTTAGAGATTAACAGGATAGAAAATCGAATCGTGAAAAGGAAAAGAAAATTCTGCCGCCATTGATGTTTTATTCAGTAAAGCTCGCATGTGCTAATACCACTGCACAGACTCAATCATTGATTGAACGATTGAATCGAAAGTCTGTGGAAATATCTGATTTAAGGGAAAAAATTTGTGATAAAGATTCGTACCCTAAAAGGTAAGAATGTTGTAGATAACCCAGGCACCGTCTCAGCATCGTCCTCTAATGCAATCAAAAGGAAGCTCATCGCTTTCACACCATTTAACAAGGGTCGTAGGACTAAACCATCTCAACAATTGGTCAGAAAAGATAAGGCATAATCAAAACCATCCCTTAATGTTCCCATGTTGCTTTCTACAGGAGTAAGCACCACTAATGAGGTTCAAAGATCTAAGATTAAAGGAAATATACAAAGAAAGATAGGATCTTACCCTCATCTAGTAGTCAAATGAAGAAGAATGTAAAAGCCCACCTTAGGAATGTTATTTCTGTTTTGAATAAAAAGAATCATGTAACTAAACCTAAAGGCTATGCGGTTGTGCAGCGTTCTAAGCCTACTATGAATTCTAATTTGAAATGTTGTAATTGCAATTAATGTATGTTTTCTAATCGTCATGATTCTTGCCTTATTGATCATGTGAATGAGATGAATGCCCGTAAAAATGGTTTGGAATGGAAACCGATTAGGAAAGTGTTAACCCAAGTTGGCTGGTTGTGGCGCCCCACTGGTTGAACTTTCTCTATAGTAGGAAATGCCTGCCCTTTAACTAGGATCACTCCCACTAAAGCGAATAAAATGTTCCCTTTAACTAGGAATACCAAGGCTACCAAAACACAAACACGTCCTTTAACTAGGAACACCAACACTACAGTAGGAACCAAGTGCCCTTTAAATTGGTCTACTCCCACTGTAGTGCCCACTTATAATCCAAAACCTCAGGAAGTTGGAACAATAAAACTTGTTATTGGTAAAACTTACATTATAAAACGCCGAAAAGCTAAGGATGACACAAATGTTAGTAATTCAGATATTAATATATTTGTATCTGCTAACACTCCGGAACCCATAGTTTCCAATGCATTGTCTACTGTTGTTGTTGAAAACAAGTTATCCAAATTAGTCTATGGTATTTGGACTCTAGTTGCTCCAAGCATATGACCGGAGATCGCTCTCAGCTCATAAATTTCGTCAGCAAGTTTCTTAGAACGGTTCGATTCGGAAATGATCATATTGCAAAAATAATGGGTTAGGGTGAATATCATATTGGGAATGTTATAATTTCAACAGTGTATTATTTGAAGGTCTCGGTCACAACTTATTTTCTATGGGGCAATTTTGTGATTCAAACCTAGAAGTTTCTTTTCGAGAGCATACCTGCTTCATTCGTAATTTAGAAGGGGTTGATTTATTGAAAGGTACTCGAGAGAATAATTTGTACACGTTGCCTCTACAAGACATGATGGTCGCTTCTCCCATATGTCTTCTCTCCAAAGCATCGAAGACTAAGTCATGGTTATGGCATCGACGGTTATCTCATCTTAACTTTGACGCTGTTAATCATTTGGCAAAAAACGAACTTGTTCGTGGTCTTCCTAAACTTAAACTTCACAAGGACCATTTGTGTTCCGCGTGTACAATGGGGAAGAGCACTAAGAAATCATACAAACCAAAGACTGAAGACACCAACCAAGAGAAACTTTATTTGTTGCATATGGATCTTTGTGGGCCAATGCGTGTAGAAAGTCTTAGTGGTAAAAAGTACATCCTCATCATTGTGGATGATTACTCTTGGTTTACATGTGTGAAATTTCTTGCAACAAAAGATGAGGCACTTAAATTCATCATAAGATTTCTTAAGATGATTCAAGTACGTCTCAACACTAATGTCCGAGGCATTCGCACAGATAATGGAACCGAATTTGTGAATCAAATCTTGTGTAATTATTATGAAGAAGTTGGCATATCTCATGAAACATCTGTTGCTCGCACTCCACAACAAAACGTGTCATTGAAAGGTGAAATCGCACACTTATGAAAGTTGCTCGAACGATGTTAATTTACGCAAAGGCTCCATTGTTTCTATGGGCAGAAGCAGTATCTACAGCAGTATACACCCAAAACCGATCACTAATTCGAAAACGCCATGGTAAAACACCTTATGAGCTTCTACATGGAAAAGTACCAGATTTATCATATCTTCATGTATTTGGTTCTTTTTGCTATCCAAATAATGATGGTGACAATTTGGGAAAACTTTAACCAAAGGCTGATATTGGTATTTTCATTGACTATGCACCCACAAAGAAGGCATTCCGAATCTACAATCGTAATTCTCGCAAGATCCTCGAAACTATGAATGTTGATTTTGATGAGCTGACAGCAATGGCTTCTGAACAAAGTAGCTCTGAACCCGTACTTCATGAAATGGGACCTAGTAACATTAGCTCTGGTCTTGTCCCAAACAATCCTACTTCATCATCATTTACACCACCTTCTAGGAATGAATAGGATACGTTGTTTCAACCGTTCTTTGATGAATTCTTTACTCCTCCAAGTATTGTTTCTCCAGAACCTGAAGAAATAGCTCCGGTCCACGCAATTGTAACTCCAGCAAATGAAGCATAATCAGATGTGTCGATAATTACAATTGGTCAAGATACACCTTGAACAAGTAATTCTCAACCAACACATGTATTAATTACCCATGTCATGCCTATTGATGATGAAGAGGATGATGATGATCACGATTTGGAATTCGCTCAAATGCGTGAACTTCCATTCATTGGTGTACTAGTTCCTGAACCTAATCAAGTCGGGTCGTCCACCTCAAAGGAAGCTCCTATTAGGGTCTACTCTAATCCATGGATTCGTGAACATGAAAGCAAGTGGACAAAGGATCATCCGATAGATTCCATTATTAGTGACCCTAATGGTCCGGTATCTACACGAAGTCATTTACAAGAAAGTGCATTTTTTTGTAATTTTGATGCTTTTCTCAGTGAAGTTGAACCTAAGACGTGGCAAGAAGCTTTTACCCAATCTAGTTGGATAGAAGCTATGCAAGAAGAACTTAATGAATTTATACGTCTTAAAGTATGGGAACTTGTCCCATGCCTAGATCAAGTGAAGTTACTCACTTTAAATGGGTTTACAAGGTGAAACTTGACGAGTTAGGCGGAATATTGAAGAACAAAGCTTCGTCTAGTAGCTCATGGGTACAAAAACTTATTAGGGATCGACTTTATAGAATCCTTTGCACCTGTTGCCCGTTTGGAAGCTATTCGACTATTCCTCGCTTATGTTGCACATATGAATATGATCGTCTATCAGATGGATGTTATGACGGCTGTAAAATCGTACTTTCTTAGGATTGTGCAAGTTATGATTTATCTACTGAGATGGATGGATATGGAAGGAGGAAGAAGATGAAGTAGAGAGAAAGGAGAGAGAGAAAGGAGAGTATGAGAGAAATGGTTGATTAAGATGAATGTGTGTGTTCACATGAATGACCAACCCCTCCTAACATGCTAGGAGGGGGTTTATATAGCCCACCCTACATGTGGGCTATATGGACTATATTGGATCACGAGCCCAATATCATTAGAGTGACCGATCCTTTCTAAATACGTAAAAACGTATTTCCAACAATCTCCCCCAAAGGGAGGTCACTCTAAGTTACAATGTCCTAAATAGTCTATAGCTCGTGATCTATGCTAATAAAGATGTGACCGAGACTTTCCTTGGAAAAACGTATTTCCAACAATCTCCCCCAAAGGGAGGTCACACCATTTTACAAAATCTTAAACCTATCATACTATGCTTGAGTCTTCGATCTTGTTCTTGTGAATATGCTGATGAGATCTTTGACTTTAGTCTTGTGCATGTTCTCTTGCCTTGACCTTGTGCATTCATCACTTGTGATATTTGCCTCTTCGTGACTTCATGATCCACATACTTATACTTTTATAAATTCTTGAAAGCTTCAAAGTTTGATACAGCGAAAGACTTGACTTTAGACTTTCTTGAATTTGTTGAAGTATTAAGTGCAGAAAGCATAAGCATGTGTTGACGACTTATTCTGGATTGAACACCGCAATGCCACCTTCTTGTTACGCTGCATAAGACAGTTAGCAACAAAACATATACACGGATGAAATGGCCTTGAACATTTCATTCTAATTCGGTAGCATTTTACCGCCGGTCGGTGAAGACCGTTGGACGATATTAAATATCGTACTTGTGGCAGGTAGTTTCAATTAAGAACCTCCTTGACAAGATTTCGCGGGTAAACCCGTTCTCTTTATTCGACCGTCCAAAGCTGACTACGAACATAAAGAGTGAATCATTTGGATAATAATATCAGCATGATTTGAAGCCGTCAATTCATGTTCCTGGAACAAGTGAAATTCAGTTAAGAACCGCACCATCGTTGCTTTCCAGTTGTCACGAGCTTGATTCGTATAGAATCTTGCAAGTTACCTACCAAGTGCTTTTTGAGGTTAACACTAGAAGGATTTCCACTCATCACTGTGAACACTAAGGAATCACTCTGAGTGTTCTGGCAAGATCACTAAGATATTGCGTAGAGGCCTAGAACGTGTTTAAATTCATTTAAGAATTAAACCATTGTTGCTTTCCAGTTATCACAAGTTTGATTCATAAAGAATCGCACAAGTCACCTACCATGAGCTTTTTGATGTTCGCTCAAGAAGGATTTCCATCTTCATTGTAAATACTTTCGTATTACTCGGATGTTCAGGCAAGATCATGAAGATTTTGCGTAGGACTCTTAGGATCTTTCTTACTTTTCACAATGTGTGAAGAAGCAAGGAATTATGAAAGTGTGTCCTAATGAGATATTTGATGATCTCAAATGGATCTGAACTCGATCATGCAATTTGGATTTTAGTGATCGGAGGCTGGAGAGGAGTGCCACCATTTCAATACCAATTTATTCGGAGTGAATAAATCAATAGATAATGCGTTGTCTCCGTGTAATTAAAACAAATATCTTTTGAGAGATATCTGAGTTAGCTGGGATGGGTTGTGCATTGCATCACTAGGTCCATGATGTCTTATCTTCAATATCAAGCATAATTAAAATGATCTCAATAGCATATGAATTGTCCCGGTTTCTGCCTAAGGTTGTAAGGAGGGCTTCTTTCTTTACACCCTTTATCATTACAATTCTTTTTCATTCTTTAACCCCTTCAATGCTTATCAATACGTCATAACTAGCACCTTGTTGTGATTGTTCTAGTGCTAACTTAAGTACTTGGTCGGCATTCAGCTATGTTCACAATCTTTCTCCATCTTTCCTAAGGACTACTATTTCTAGCTATGGAATGTCCTTGGGAAGATTCCTTCGGTTCTAGAGGAATCATTGGACTTTAACCTATCCTACCATCCTTATGTCACCACAATCTTCACCGTCGTGAATAGAGATGTTTTGGGTAAGTGTATGTCACCATGAAATCCATTTTGAAGTGCAAATCCATTTTGCTCCCCCTTAACATATGCCACGATATCCGAAAACATTTCGCACATGTCGGGATGAGCTATCACATTAAGTCAAACCATTTGTGATTAATCATTTCCCATATTAAATCACATTTTCTCCCCTATATTAAAAATATTAACCCAATCGATGTTTTTAATATCAATTGATTTAATAGCATTTTAAGAAAATTTGGGAAGAAAGATGCAAATTCAATTATCTTCATGAATTACACAAGCTCCCCCTCAAATTAATGAGGGTGTACTTAGAACGTAAATTAAATACCTTTTAAACACAAGTGTAAGGTATTTATCACGTGCAAAGATCATATATGATAATGTATTCACAAGATTAGCAATTTACGAGGTTGGACCTGAATGATGGAGAACATCATATGAAAGATTCACATGGTTCTTATTCACGAATGTTGGTCACCTCTTCACGTCTGAAGTTATCTCTTGACTCCATGTGTATGATTGATATCTTTTTTTTTTGGTAAAAGGGTAACAATGACCCCGGTAAATAGAACCAAAAAAACGTTGAAGTACAAGGAATGTGGCTGAAATACCACATTAACCGCAAGCTACAGGCAGCTTGTTAAACAAAATGTTTATGACAGGCCATAAACATTAACTAGTCTAGAATACTGGAAATATATAAACTAGACAAAAACCAAGACGATAACATAAAGTTACGAGGAAGATAATAAAATATCAACATGGGATCAGCCAGTTGGAGTGCTTGCCCCAATATTAGTGTTGAGAAGATTCACTGATTCATCAAAGACGACCTCGACTCCCTCCTCCTTCTCATTATCTTCCTCGCTTACATGAACCCCTTCGTCAATACCAGGCATGGACAAAGTTGAAAATTTATTAGATGTAGAAACACTGCTCATTTGAGCTTTACCCTTGTTCGGACCATTAGGATTGCTAGACTGCTGCAACTGACCAGATTTAGTATTCAACTTCCTACTATTATTACCACTCGTACTTGTAGTATCCAAGTGAGTTTTTGGACGAAAAGCAACCGTCTTACCGGTTTGGAAACCCTTGCTCAATGGAACACCTCTCGGAACTTGATTCCCTAAATTACCTTTGTACGTCTTCCTCTTGCTTTGTACTTGTTGGAATCCATCGTTATCAACATGAGTTGTCACATTTTCAACCGTTTTAGGTTTGACATTTTTTGGACAAGAATCAAAGGCATGACCAAAAATATTACAAGTATGACATCTAGGCGGTTTCCATTCTTATTCAACACGAATTAATTCCTTAGTACTACCAGAGCCTTCAAGATCAGGGACACCAATAGTAACGTTATCTATAAACTCCAAATCAACATTCATCTCAATAAGACAACGAGCAAAACTACAACGACCCCAAGACTCTTTGCACATATTATCAGTATAATTACCCATCATAATAAGCTTACCAAGAAACGAAGCAATTAAACTAATACCTTCCTCTTCAAAAACCTGTAGCGGGACATCATGAAACTTGACCCATACCGGAATACGAGTTAGTTCCTCCTTTAGAAGATTCGTTTTCATAGTCCATTTCTTAAGAAAAATTGGTGAATTACGAACCATCCACGGCCCACCTTCCAGAACCGCATTAAGACCCTCACTAGACCCAAATTGAAAAAAGAAAAAACCTTTCTCATTCATCATGATACGCTTAAGACCATGTTTTGCCCAGTTATTCTTAGCAAAATACTCAACCACAGGAAATGCAATCCTTTTACCAAGAAAGTAACCATATAAAGTGTTTTGGTAGCGAGTATTTACGTTGTCAATGACCTTCTTAGGAATAGAGATATTAACCCCTTCACAGACATTATCAGTATTAAACGAAGAAGAGACTACATTAATACCTCCATTAGTAGACGTAACCATATCAGCTTCAAATTTGCAAAGTAAATCCAGAATTTCTTTAGCACGGTCATGTGAGATCAATTCCCACAAAGGATGTTTCTTCATTCTTAATTCATGCATAAATTCACCCGCATCACCAACCGTGCGAATCGCTACACCAAATAATTTAAAAACCTCATGTAGATTACACTGTTGCATACCATTAATGGTTGCAGCCTTAGCTGCAAGGTCCAAAAATACATCACAAGAAGAGGAAACATTTGTACTAGAGTCATCTGTTTCCTTAGCCATTTGTGCTGAGTGCACACTCGAACCACCTGAACTGAGTGAAGAAGTTTGGCTAGTTAGATTCTTATAGCGTTCACACAAAACTTCATAATAAAGCATAGTGGTCTCCTTAGGTAAAGTAGACCATTTAGGGAATTTGTTTGCCTTAACACCATTTGCAAACACTTCAATGTCACGCACAGTATTCAAAGGAATATAAAACAAATTAGATATCTCCTCTAACCTTACTAAAACCTTAAGATTAGACACCATAACCACATCATTCCAACCTGTAAACAATGGCTTATCACTTTCATTGCTCAAATCCATGTTCAATCAAACACAGCCCTAACCACGACAAAGAAACCCTAAACAAACAGTAACCGAAACCCAAATTCAAGCAAGACGACACCTAAGAAATAAATAGCGACACAGAACCCTAATAATAAATTCTTGGCAGCCGACCAATTCAATGAACTAAAGTTTAAGAATCGACACAATAACTTAATCAGCCGACCAAACCTATTAATGATTCCAATGTCAGCCGACTACGATGACTATTTGGAAGTATGTAAATGTCAGCCGACCAAACCTAATAATGAGATTCCAATGTCAGCCGACCAAAAAATGTTTCATAATAATGAGATTCCAATGTCAGCCGACCAAACCCAATACTAACTTGCGATAAGAAACCCTAAATGCGATGACACGAAACCGAAATAGATACCAATCGTGTAGGAGACAAGACAAACACAACACGATACCGACCTATAATTAAAAAACAAAACGCAAGAACAACACAGCCTAAAAATAAACAGATCGATTAACAAGAGCTGTTTTTTTTTCGGCCACCATTGTTGTTTTTAGGGTTTTTTTTAATGATTGATATCTTTGTCTTGACACCAATATGTGAACTTGGCACTCGGCATCAAGGATTCTGAATGCTGGACAATTGCTCCCCCTCAATTGTTGACCAGTGTTCTACTGAAAGAGCTGTAGTCGCTGATTGAGTAGTCGCATCGTCGAGTATGTAGATATCAATTGTAAATTGTTACGGTTGGTGGAGATTATAACTTCATAAAAACAAGATTTCTCTTGTTTTAACAAATAAATTCACTGACACGTACATAAATTTTGTTAGATTGTTTTAACAAATAAATGCACTGACGCGTACATTCTCATTATGAGAATTTCCTTGGCGTTGAAGGTATTACTATTCCACTTGATACTCATAATCTGTTTACTAATACTCTTGATGGTTCTAAGGCGTTATCCATGATTCGGTTGGTGTTTGATGCGGAGATAAAAAGTGCATTGTTTTCAATGTGTGACGATAAAGCTCCGGGTCCTGATGGTTACACTGCTGCCTTCTTCAAAAAGGCTTGGGATACGGTGGGTGATACATTCACGTGTGCTATTCAGGATTTTTTTCGTAATGGTAAATTGCTTCTGAAAGTTAATCATACTATTATTGCTTTAATCCCTAAGGTTTCTACGCCGAGTACTATTAATGATTATCGTCCTATATCATGTTGTAATGTTAGTTTTAAATGTATTAGCAAAATTATTGCTAATCGCATTAAAGGTGACCTTGGTGATTTAGTGAGTGTTAATCAATTTGCGTTTGTCCCGGGAAGAAGGATTTCAGATAATATTCTCCTTACGCAAGAGTTAATGAGAAACTACCATCGTCACTTTGGTCCACCTAGATGTTCGTTTAAGATTGACATTCAGAAAGCTTACGATACGGTGGATTAGGGTTTTCTTCGAGGTATTCTTGTTGGTTTTGGTTTTCATCCAACTATGATCAATTGGATAATGAGTTGTGTTTCTACCACATCTTATTCGGTATGTATTAATGGTAATTTGTATGGTTGGTTTAATGGTAAACGGGGGCTGCGACAAGGGGATCCTGTATCTCCTTATTTATTCACTCTTGTTATGGAAGTTTTAACTCTCATGTTACAAAGAAAGGTGGCTGTAGCTGCGGATTTTCGTTATCATCATCATTGTGAGAAGCAGAGGTTAGTAAATCTTTGTTTTGCTGATGATTTGTTCTTATTCGCTAGGCGTCATCTGGATTCTGTCTCTATTCTTTTGGATACTTTGGTGGAGTTCAAGAATATTTCTAGGTTGGTGCCTAGTATTCCCAAGAGTACTGCTTATTTTTGTAATGTGCCTAGCGGGATTAAATCTAGTATTCTTAATCTTACGGCATTTGCGGAAGGAAATTTACCTGTTAGATACCTTGGTGTTCCTCTTATTTCCTCTGGGCTTCGGTATCGTGATTGTAAAATTTTGGTTGAGAAGCTTGAAAATAGGGTTAATGATTGGCGGAATAAGTTTCTTTCTCTTGCAGGGAGAGTGCAACTTATTCGTTTTGTTCTTTCGTCAATGCATATTTATTGGGTGTTTGTATTTATTCTTCATGTTAGAGTTATCTATGAGCTTGAGCAGATTATGCGTGGTTTCTTGTGGTGTCAAGGAGAGATGAAGCGGGGTAAAGCTAAAGTAGCCTGGAACACTGTTTGTAAGCCTCTGATTGAAGGTGGTCTGGGTATACGTAGGTTGGATGAATTTAATGCAGCTCTAATGACGTCACATGTATGGAGTATTCTTTCTAAAAGAGAATCTCTATGGGTGCGTTGGATTTATGATTATAAATTGAAAGATAGAAGTTTCTGGGATGTTCCATGTCTTGGTAATGTTAGTTTGTGTTGGCGTAAGCTTCTTCAGATTAGGAGTATGATTCATCCGTTTTTTTGTCACCAAATTCATGATGGTAGAGATACTTCTATGTAGTTTGATAAATGGACTGATGAGTGCCCTATTCGGGATACTATTTCTGTCAAACATATTAATCGTTCAGGTTTTGCTTTATCGGACAAGGTAAGGGATCTAATTATGAATGGAGCTTAGAGATGGCCGTTGGACTGGTATGATCGATTCCCGAATATTGTTTCTATTCTGGTTCCAATGCTTTGTGATAATCGTAGTGATAATATGGTTTGGGGAGACCATAATGGGATTAATCGGCCGTTTTCTGTGGCTGTTACATGGGAGTCTATACGGATGAGGTCGAATAATGTTGATTGGTTTCATGTCGTTTGGTTTCCGCAGTGTGTTCCGAGACATGCGATTCATATGTGGTTAGTTCTGAAGCAGAAATTGAAAACGCAAGATCGCCTTAAGCAATGGGATGTTCGGCCTCATGTTGATCTTTCTTTGATTAAGTGCCCTTTGTGTAATCAGGTCCCTGACTCGCATAATCATCTTTTCTTTGAATGTTCTTATTCTACACAGGTATGGTTACAATTGCGTGGGAGGTGTGGTATGCATAATATTTCTCCGCGTATGATTGATATTGTGGAGTTTATTATACCCTTAGCTAAGGGGTGTACGGTTGTTAGTATCATTGCTCGGGTTGTGTTAGCGGCTTCGGTCTACTTCATTTGGAGAGAGCGAAATAATAGGCTTTTTAACAAGAAGTCTTTGACGGTTGCTAAGCTTGTGACTTCAGTTTGTGATACGGTTCGGCTCAAGCTTCTCACTTTTAAATTCAAAAAGATTTCTTCAGTTTCTTTAGTGATTCTTGAATATTGGAAGATCCCTAAGGTGTGTATTGATCAAGATGGGAGTGTTGGGTAAGCGTTGCACTCTTTTTCCCTTTGCGGGGTTTTTCCCATTGGGTTTTTCTCGTAAAGGTTTTTTAAGGAGGCGGCCTTACTTGGATCTTTTGCTCTCTTTATGTTGCTACTGGTATGGTGAGTTGGTTGCATGGTTCCAAGAATTTTTCTTGTTGGCGTTTGCTAATGTTGCATTTATGTCTATTAGTAGAAGTATGTATTAGGGTTTTGGTGTTTCATATCCTTTGTTAACAAGCTGCCTGTAGCTTGCGGTTAATGTGGTATCTTAGCCACATTCCTTTGTACTTCAACGCTTTTTTGGTTAATATATTTACCGGGGTAACCCTTTACCAAAAAAATATTACGTAAACACAATCCCTTACATGGTTATAAAGTAAACCATGCCCGAGAAAATTAATTCCCGTTGTTGAGTCGAAGCTTTCCGGTGAAATGCTTGACTTGAATATGAAAAGCGAGTTACTATCTGAAATAATAGCAAACCATTTTGAGCATGTTTTAAAACATTTGAACTTCTGCTCGAACTTTATTTACAACCCCGTGTCATTATTGAATGACATTTCTAGTATCGTAAATATTATCGATTCCAGAAGACATGCTCTTTTTATCAAAAACATTTTTGAACACACAATTTTGAAAGATTTAGAAAAACCTTTTGAGAAATTCTCGAAAAATTGTGTTCAATGTTTTGAAAAAACAATTACTTGAGCTTAAGATGTTGAATATCTTACAAAACGAGCTCAAGTCCGAGAAGTTGTAAACTTCCCGTTGTGAGGATAAGTTTATCATCGGCGATAACCTTTCCTTTTAACTGAAGAACGAGTCCTAAGTTGACATTTACTTAGAAGTCGTTTTCACGAGCTTGAAAAACTTTGAATGTTTTAACGTAAAGCTCATGACCGAGAAAGGTGAATTTCCCGTTATGAGGAGAAGTTCTCTTATTTAAAAGATACACTTTCTTTTCTGAGCTTAAAACTTGGAATGTTTTAATACAAGCTCATGACCGAGAAAATTTAATTTCCCATTATGAGGATAAGCTATCTTTAAAGATAAGCTATCCTAAATATGAAATCCGAGTTACAGTCTGATATTTAACTGTAAGTCATTGTGCATGAGCTTAAAAACTTCGAATGTTTTTAATATTAGCTCATGGATGAGAAAAATTAATTTCTCGTTGTAAGGATAAGTTTATCATCGGCGATAAACTTTCCTTTCTTTGAAGATCGGGTCATCATCTGATATTTAATGATGAGCCTTATACACGAGCTTAAAACCTTTGAGTGGTTTTAGAATAAGCTCGTGTCTGAGAAAACTTAATTTCTCGTTTTGAGGGTAAGTTATCGTTGCGTAGATAAACTTCCCCATTCTCTCAAGTCCGGGTCATCGTTTGTCATTTAACGAGGAGCCATTTACACGAGCTTAAAACCTTTGAATAGTTTAAATGTAAGCTCGTGTCTGAGAAAATTTAATTTCTCGTTGTTAGGATAAGCTTATCATCGACGATAAACTTTCCTTTCTTTGATGAACGAGTTACAGTCTATGATGTGATTATAAGTCCTTGTGGTAAGCTTAACCATGAAACCCCTGAAACACTTGTTTCTCCGATATCTGCTTCTTCAGCAACCAAACTCTAAGAGTGTCCTTAGTTGAACGGTATACAACGATTGGACCGCTTCGTTCTTTTGGAACATCAACTTTGGTACCTGCATTCTCATTAGGAATTTGCATGCTTTGATATGGGTTAGCGATATCAATCTTAGAACCATGTGGGGGTTCATTGTTGTCTTTTCTTGTGCTAGAGCCGGCCTGAGTAGATGATTCACTTGTCTTAGCTGGCAAACGTTTCCGTTTATAGAAAACCTTAAGTTCAGGCTTAAGTGATGTATCATCCTTTGCAATTTCCTCCCTAGTAGTCTTAGTAGAATCGGAGACCATCCTAGTTAAAGGGCACTCGTTTCCTACAAGAGTGAAAGTTCTACCAGTGGGGCGTCACATTTGACCAACGGGTTTGATTTTAGCAACCCACTGGGATTTAAGTCTAGCACGGGAGTTCACCTCATTAAGTAGTTTCTTGATACAAGAATCATTATTTGCCTTAAAGACACATTTTCTACACGTTTTACAAGTAGCATATTTAATGTCTGAGTAAGATCTAGAATTCCTGGATGATTGATTGATGCTCCTAGAATTTGACATGCTACGGTTAGCAGTGTTGGGTAATCTAGAAGGCATCTGTCTAGGTTTGAAATTCCTATCTCTTACATGTGTCTTTTGCTTAACTTCCCTCAGACCAGATTTACGGTGAACGTCATTTGAACTAGTTCGAGACGTATTCCTTGGACTATGTGAGGGAGACTAGAGGCAATCATGTGATTAGGTCTTGCTAAAGCTGTTTTGGTCACATTGGGCCTGGTTGCTGGAGTAACTGGTCTAGAAAGATGAACCAAATCAACTTGGGAGGCAAACCGCGGTCTCGAGGATTGTGGTCACTCGGATCTAAATGCAGTCGGTTGTCTAACGAACTGATTTGTAGGCGGTTTCCCCAAGATTGATGGTTTTTCAAGCTTAGTGTCCACACTAGTTCCTTTGGTTTTCCTCAATTCGTTTTTCAACGCAGCTATAACAAAGACCCTTTCCTGTACTTGAGCCTTTAAAGTCTCATTCTCTTTGACCAATTTATCTTGGGATGCCAATTTAGATTCTAGCAACTTAATTTGTTTCAAAAGATTATCCTTTTCAGCTTTAGAATCTAGAACTGTTTGATCTAATTTTCGTTCAAGAACAACGTTTGACTTTTCAATTTTTTCAAAATACTTTTCAAATTTGTCCGTTTTCTTTGAAAATTCAATTTTGGCATCCTCAAGCTCTTTCGATTGCTGAGCTACGATCGTTTCAAGCTCTTTAATCTTGGAATTGGAATCAATTAACGAAGCAGTCATAAAGCATTTATCATGATGTACTATAGCATTCTGAATAATCTCTCCCCCATTATGACGCACATCGGATGAATCTAAAGTGATAAAACTATCACCGTTTTCCATCCCATGTTTGTCATAAATAGGTTCGGAATGCTCAACATGCGTTAGTTCATCCGCATAGACATCATATACAACATTACATTGTACCATATGTGTAGGCTCTTCATCATAAACGGGTATGGTGTCATCATAAGATATATCTGTAATATTCCCTGTGTGTTGCTGATGGCATGCTTAACTGTTGATTCCATGTCCTTACAATTTTTAGCAACCTCCAATGCGTCAATTGTATGATCATTTTTCTCTTGCATCATAGAATCTCGCACTCCATTATCGCACGCTTACTAAAGTCGGGATTTTTCATAAATCGAAGACGAGACCGATGACAAAAGTTTCAATAGTGTACCATGGAAAACTTGAAGCTCGGTTTGTGTGTCTCGAAAAAATGACTGGCATATCTCTGAGTTGTCCGACTTGATGATATTGAATTGGAGGAAAGGCGTGAGTTGTGTCACAAGAGCCTGATATGCTGTTTCTGATGCAGAGTGATTAAAGTCTTCATTGTGGAGTTGCTCTGCTAGTTGGTTCAAGATAATGAACATCGATTCCATGAATATATGACGATCTTGACCAAAGAGTGTCACAAATTCGCTCCCTCCTTGAATCCATGAAAGAGTGACAAGATGAGACTGAAGCATTCGAAATGATGTGATGCCACTTTCTCTAACTTTGTCTTGCAAATTATGCGATTCTCCCTCGTTCGATGTCGAATTCAAAAAATCCATTGAAAGTAGATGAAAGGTAGTTGTGATTGTGGTTGTATTCGGGATATTATGAGTCGTAAAAAAACCGAAAAAATTGAATTCACGGGATTTTAGAAACCAATGAAGAAATCGTAAAAGTTCTTAGAGAAAACCTTGATTGGTGATATAAAACGATGCGTGAAAGCCTCTGTCTGAAGTTCAACTCTTTGTAAAAACCGAGAGATTGCGTTGTCGTTTAAGCACTTTCGTTTGAAAAATAAAAATATACCCGAGTACTTCCAATAACAATACCCGTAAATTATTTTCGCCCCACGAAAATAATGTGTATATTAGATTAGTGCAAGGCAGTCCAAACTACTACAGCCCAACACCAACACCAAATGCAGTCTGGCCCAACTAGTCAGCTGGTCCAAAGTATTATCGGCCCAAGAAAATATTAAAAATAACACAATACGTGTGATTGGGCCAAAAGAAAATACGGATACAGAAATACGGATACAGAAATAGGCGAATAGTGATGACACCGAGCTGCAACACGTGTGATTCGGCCAAAAGAAAATATTAAAAATAACACAATACGTGGCCTTCAAAAAAACTGCAACACACTTATAAAAAAATAACAATAAACGTGGCCTACTCACTTGACCACACATGGCCTTCTATTCACCTAGTCAAACCCAGTTTGTCTTTGTAAACGTGGTAGAATCTTTGGTTTCTCCGTCTTCTTTTCTTTATATAAAAATCAACAACAAAATCTCAATATCTCTCTCTCTCCTCACTACCTCCGTCCCATTTTCTCTACCTTATATCTCTCTCTCTCAAAACACTTATTCCCTCACCAAGCAGAAACGCAGCCACCAAATTGTATCTTTATAATACCCGTCTCTTAAAATCTACACTTCCTTATATCTGCTCTTACATCAATCTCAATCACAAATTAAGTTCCAATCTGACTGTATAAATTTCAAACAAATCCCAAAATCGTGACAGTCAACACCTAAGAACAATAAGGTGAGAAACCCTCCTAGAACAGGGAATGAGTGTTGGCTTCAAGATCAAACATTGGTCTCGGGTAGGTGTTTTATATTGTATAATTTTTTGGTTGTTGAGATCGATGAAGGTTTGGGGTGACTGAGATCTTGTTTTGTTTGTGTGGGTTCGAGTGTTTGTGGGTGTGTTTGTGTATGTGTGGTTGGTCGAGAGTTTGAGTGGTGTTGTGAGGGTTGAGTCGTGTTCGTTTGGGTTTGGTTTTGAGTTGTGGCAGTCGAGAGTTGTTTTTGAGATGAGACGAAGGTGCGAGTCCTGGTGTTGTCGAGTTTTTGTGTGGGTGAGAGTGTGTTTTGCTGTTCTGGGCGAGGGTGTGAGTCGAGATTAGTTATAGGTGACGAGTCAAAATGATTTGGGTGGTTGAGAGAGTTTGAGGCTGTTTGTCTCGAGTCTGTTGATTCTGTTTCGTGGGTGTTGTTGTTTGTGTTTTGGTTGCCGTTTGATTTGAAACGAGTCTTGAGTGAAGTCAAGTCTTAGGCTGATTTCGAAGCTTATCCGGAATAAGCTTATCCAGAATATGGGTGTTCTAAAGTTTATCCGGAAAAATTTCCTATTGCTTATCCGGAATAAGTTTCCTAAGTCATATCCAGAATGAGCTTCCTAAGGCTTATCCGGAATAATCTCCCAACTCTTATCCGGAATAGTTTCCTTTGGCTTATCCGGAATAAGTTTCCTGAGTCATATCCGGAATGAGCTTCCTAAGGCTTATCCGGAAAAATCTCCTAACTCTTATCCGGAATAATTTCCTTTTGCTTATCCGGAAAAATTTCCCAACTCTTATCCGGAATAATTTCCTTTTGCTTATCCGAAAAATGTATTTTGTAAGGCTTATCCGGAAATCATATTTCAAAGCTTATCCGGAAAACATGTTTCAAAGGCTTATCCGGAAACCATAGTAAAAAACTGATAATCTGCTTATCCGGAAAAGATGGTACTGAAAGTTAATGAAGTTGATGGGAGAAAATATTACAAAGTTGGAAACTTGAGAAAATGATGATAGAAAAAATGGATTAAAAAAATGATACGGATGTGACAAAATGGATAAAAAAATGATACGGATGTGAGTTTTTTGAGACAAATAGACAGAGAAATAAAAATTTGACCAATAAAAAAAATTTAAAAAACTGATGATTTAAAAAAAACTGATGATTTAAAAAAAAATTGATAAAAGTTCGTAACACCAAAAAGGCTAGAAAAAAAAATTAGAAAGAAAAGATTTTTACCATCAAATCAATAGATAAAAACGCCTCAATCCGAAGAATCAACCAAGCTCTTGATACCAGTTGTAGAATCATATTTTCTTAGGATTGTGCAAGTTATGAGTTATCTATTGAGATGGATGGATATGGAAGGAGGAAGAAGATGAACTAGAGAGAAAGGAGAGAGAGAAAGGAGAGTATGAGAGAAATGGTTGATTAAGATGAATGTGTGTCTTCACATGAATGACCAACCCCTCCTAACATGCTAGGAGGGGGTTTATATAGCCCACCCTACATGTGGGCTATATGGACTATATTGGATCACGAGCCCAATAACTTTGGAGTGACCGATCCTTTCTAAATACGTAAAAATGTATTTCCAACAATCTCCCCCAAAGGGAGGTCACTCCAAGTTACAATGTCCTAAGTAGTCTATAGCTCGTGATCTATGCTAATAATTATGTGACCGAGACTTTCCTTGGAAAAACGTATTTCCAACAACGGCATTTCTTAATGGAAAATTAATGAAGAGGTTTATGTTCAACAACCGGATGGTTTTGTGAATTCTAAATATCCTAATCACGTGTACTGACTTAAAAAGGCTCTCTATGGATTGAAACAAGCTCCTCGGGCGTGGTATGATTTATTGTCACAATTCCTCATTATAGAAGGCTTCGCAAAAGGCAAGGTGGATCCAACCCTATTCATTCAAAAACGCGGAAAAGACATGATTATGGTACAAATATACGTTGATGATATTATATTTGTTGCCTTGAACCAGATTTTATCAGATGAATTTGGATCACTCATGTCTTCTTGGTTTAAGATGTAAATGAGGGGTAAGGTATCATTTTTCTTAGGTTTTCAGATATCCCAAAGTCCTAGAGGCATCTTTATCAACCAATCAAAGTATGCCCTTGAATCGCTTAAGAAATATAAAATGGAATCTTACGACCCCATGGACACTCCTATGGTGGAAAGAACTAAGCTAGATGCAGATCTAACTGGGATTCCTATTAATCCTACACTTTATCGTAGTATGATCGGTACCCTATTGTATATTATAGCTAGCAGGCCTGACCTTCACTTCTCAATTTGTATGTGTGCTCGGTATCAAACGAGGCCTACTGAGTTACATTTAGCTACTGTTAAAAGGATTTTTCGATATCTTAAAGGAACCGTTAATCAGGGACTTTGGTACTCTCAGGACTCCTCTATTGCACTAATGGCATATGAAGATGCAGACCACGCGGGATGTCAAGATACCAGGCGTAGCACGAGTGGAACTTTGCAACTACTAGGAGATCGACTAATCAGTTGGGCATCGAAAAGGCAGAAAAGCATTGCAATATCAAGTATAGAGGCAGAATACATAGCTATGTCCGATTGTTGTGCTCAAATTCTTTGGATGAGATAGCAATTAACCGACTATGGTATAGGTTTCAACAAAATTCTAATGTACTGCGACAACAAAAGTGCAATTGCCATATGCTGCAACAACGTTTAATTCTCCCAGTTGAAGCATATTGACATTCGCTACCACTTTATCAAGGAGCAAGTGGAAAATGGAGTGATCGAGCTTTACTTTGTCAGATCTGAGTATCAATTGGCGGATATTTTCACGAAGGCTTTAGATCGCGCTCGAATTGAATTTTTGGCCGACAAGCTAGGATTGAGAAATTTCTCGCCTGAGACTCTAAAGGCATTGGCAGATGAAGCGAAAGAATAGTGGTGGTAAACTATTCTCCATATCCTTGGTGATCATTTGTATATATCGTTTATATTTTTATCCACAAAAGCAAAATACAAAAATATAAAACCATATAAAAACCCTAAAAAGTAAAAAAGTAAAAAAAATCCAAAATATTTTTACTATCCTTTTAAATTTTTTAAGGCATGTCTTTTGGTACGATAACATTTATGGCCTTAGAAATGTTGAGTAATATTGACACGGCGCCATAAATAGAGTTCGTACAAAAGTTGTAAATATTTCATAAAACATGCCCAAATGGCTTTTTAGTTATTTCAGACTGCAACCCGCTTTTCATATTAAAGTCAAGTATTTCTTATGAAAGCTTTGACTCAACAACGGGAATTAATTTTCTCGGACATGGTTTACTTTATAACCATATAAGGGATAGTGTTTACGTTATAACACAATCTAACACGAATATATGTACGCATTAGTGCATTTATTTGTTAAAACGAAAGAAATCTTGTTTTTATGAAGTTATCATCTCCACAAACCGTAGCAATTTACAATTCGTATCTACATACTCGACGATGCGACTACTCAAATGACGACTACAACTCTTTCGATAGAACACGGGTCAACAATTGAGGGCGAGCAATTGTCAAGCATTCAGAATCTTTGATGCCGAAAGTGCCAAGTTCACAAATTGGTGTCAAGACAACGATACCAATCGTACATGTGGTGTCAAGAGATGACTTCAGACGTGACAAGACGACCAACATTTGCCGACAAGAACTATGTGATTATATCATATGATGTTCTCATCAATCAGGTTCAACCTTGTCAATTTATTCTAATATGGTGAATATGTGATTAGTTTACAAATCGGTATCATATCTCACAAATTAGTATCATGAAGACTTGCATTTTTCTTCCCAAAACCTTTGTTAAAACTTCATTAAAGCAATTGATATCAAAAATATCGGTTGGGTTAATATTTTAATTTAGGGGGAGATTATAGGAAATACGTTTTTAGGAAGATTCGATCACTCCGAAAATATATTAGTTAGTAGCTCGTATTCAATGTATCTTTATATTAATCAAACAAGGAACAACCCGGTCTATGTCATGTATGGTTGGCCCATATTGTAATCCCAAGCCCATCTTATGGGCTTGGTATATAAACCCACTCTTTTAATGGAGAGGGTGTGATTCACTCATTTTTCACATAGTAAGAAGGTGTTCTCTTTATACTTTCTCTCTATAAAAGTGTGTGTGTTCCATGATCTTTGTCTCTCTACTCTCTCTAGCTTAAGTAAGATTTACATAATCCTCTAGTCTCACACATGGAGAAGATCTTTGATACCATGGGTTGTGATGGAGTATACAAGGCACGGTTGGCTTGCTACAAGTTCGAGGGCGATGAGATAGCTTGGTGGAGAGCGTACAAGCAGACGAATGGAGGTGATGTATGGTTGGCTACTTTAACTTGGGATCCGTTCACTGAGTTGTTCTATAATCAGTTCTTCCCAAGGGCTGAGCAGGAATGACTAAAGAGGGACTACCATGCTATTCGTCAGAGAATTGGTGAGAACGGCACGGAGTTCATGCAGTGATTCCTTAGGTTAGATGGATTTCTGGGCGCTGCTGTAGCTATAGTTGAAGAGCAAGCAAAGCATTTCCGCTGGGCTCTTCACTCTTCGAATACTGATCGGCTACTATGTGCCACTTTCACCAATGTGTCACAAGTGGCAGACTCAACACGTATTCTGGAGATGCTCCATGAGAGAGATGACTATGAGGAGCCAGCTCATCCTGAGAAGAGGTATAAATTTTAGTCATCAAGTGTAACCACCTCATTCAAATCAGTACTCTCATTTTATATCTTGTTCTAATCAATTGTATCTTTTAGGCAGAAGAGTGCAGACTGGTCCCAACCGGCCACTCAGCAGATAAACAACAAGGGGCACGATCAGACTAATGACTGATATGGATCTGACAGGCGTAGTGGTAGTGACAACTATCGTAACAATGCCAGTTACTCTAGCAACAGTAGGTCCCTAAAGTTTTAAACTCTTCTATGTTAAGCTGATGTATCACATAAATGCTAACCTCTCAACATCATAACAGGAACTCTGGGAATGGGCGTGACCAGAACACTAAGGGTCAGCAGCCTAGTCATTCATCTTCATCTGGTAATATAACTAAAACTTTCAGTGTAGTCATGTTTATGCCCAATAATCATGTCTCACGCATATCTTTTGAAACAGGCTCTCAGGTAGCGAGCGTAACCCGGGAGGGTATACCCATACTATTTGTACTACTTGTAGCCGTAGGCATCCTAGACCATGTCATTGTGTTATCGACGTTTGCTTTAAGTGTGGGCAAGCAGGCCATCAGATGAAGGACTGCAAGAAGGGAGAGACTCTTGGTACATCTGGTACTGCTCTTCCGAAACTACCAGCTTCAGGTCGCGTGTTCACTACCACCAGAGATCAGACAAACAAGTTGACCGGTACCACTATTGGCATCTTATTTATGCACGGACATGTTGCCTGCATTTTATTTGATACGGGTGCAACCCACTCAGTTATATCCACTACTTATGCTTCTCGTATTAATAAGAGATCTACACCACTTGAGAATACATTAAGTATATCTACGCCAATGAGAGACTCTATGCGCATTACCCCATGTGTACAGAGACCTTCCCTTAGCTACGATTTACTAGCTCATGGTTGCGAAGGCTTCTTAGCTACGATTCAGGACATTACTGCAATGGCTCTATCGATTTAGGATCAACCAATCGTTTCATAATTCCCCGATGTATTTCCTGAAGAACTTCTGGTTATACCAGCTATCCGCGAAGTGGAGTTTGGTATTGAGCTCATTCTAGGAGCTGAACCGATCTCCAAGGCTCCTTATCGCATGGCTCTCATAGAGCTCAAGGAGTTGAAAGACCAGCTGTAGGAGTTACTAGAGCAAGGTTTCATTCGTGCGAGTGTATCACCATGGGGTGTACCGGTACTTTTCGTCAAGAAGAAGGACGGCAGCATACGTTTGTGCATCGACTCATGAGCTAAACAAGATCACGATCAGGAACCGTTATCCATTGCCACGTATCGATGATCTTTTCGACCAACTACAAGGTGCCAAGCACTTTTCCAAGATCTATCTACGATTAGGTTATCATCAACTACGAGTGAAGGAGCAGGATATTCCTAAGACCGCTTTTCGCACAAGATATGGTCACTATGAGTTCGTAGTCATGCCTTTCGGACTCACTAATGCTCCAGTGGTATTCATGGAGTTAATGAACCGCGTCTTCCATGAGTTTCTAGACAAATTTGTCATTGTATTCATCGATGACATTCTCATCTTCTTAAAATCCAAGGAAGAACATGAGGAACATCTTCGCACCGTATTACAGTATCTTCGCCAGAAGCCACTATATGTAAAATTTTCCAAGTGTGAATTCTAGTTAAACAAGGTGGCATTTCTAGGCCACATTGTCTCCATAGAAGGGATCACCATGGATCCTGCGAAGGTTGAAGCTATCACAAAATGGTCAAGACCGACGTCTGCAACTGAGGTTCGTAGTTTTCTGGGCCTAGCTGGATATTATCGCAGATTTGTGGAGAACTTTTCATGGTTAGCCTTGCCTTTGACCAAGCTGATGCCTAAGGGAAAAAATTCGTCTAGAATGATGAGTGGGAGAAGAGATTTGAAGAACTTAAGCAGCGATTGGTTTTTACACCTATTCTTACTCTCCCATCTAGTACAGGTGGATTTCAGATTTATAGCGATGCTTCGGGTAAAGGACTTGGCTATGTACTCATGCAACATGGGAAGGTGATTGCCTATGCATCACGTCAACTTAAGCCTTATGAGGAAAATTGTCCCTCCCATGATCTGGAATTAGCAGTAGTTGTTTTTGGACTCAAAATCTGGAGGCATTATCTATATGGTGAATCATGTGACATCTTCACTGATCACAAGAGCCTCAAGTACATATCCACTCAACGAGAACTAAATATGAGGCAGAGACGGTGGTTGGAACTACTCAAGGATTACGACACCAACATTCAGTACCATCCTGGTAAGACGAATGTGGTGGCCGATGCTCTCAGCAGGAAATCAGCATGATTTCTGGCATCAAAGTAGAAGAAGAAATTATTCGTGATCTAGAGCGTTTAGACATTGAATTCCTTGTACGCGGGACAGCATGGATACCGGGCTAATCTGAGAGTTGAGCCAGACTTAATCTCTTGGATCAAGGCAGCTCAGAAGGATGATGGTGAGATATGGGCTATTATTCATAATATTGATCAGCAGACATAGCTCCGTATTGACGAAGATGGCATCGTATGGCAGGGTACCAAGCTATGTGTTCTAGATAATCTTACACTCAGAGAAGCCTTATTGACTGAGGCTCACAGCTCTCCATTCTCCATTCATCCAGGATCTACCAAAATGTACCATGATCTCAAACATCATTTTTGGTGGAGTGGCATGAAACAGGATGTTGCTACTTTCATTTCCAAATGTCTAACCTGCCAACAGGTTAAGATAGAACATCAGCGAGCTAGTGGTTTACTACAACTATTAAAAATTCCCGAATCAAAGTGGGACAAGATCTCCATGGATTTTGTCACCGGACTTCTGCAGACTCAGAGGAAGCATGATGCTATATGGGTCATAGTCGATCGTTTAACCAAGTCAGCTCTTTTTCTTCCAATTCGCAAGGATTATCCAGTTAGCAAATTAGCATATATATTCCTGCAGGAGATCATGCGACTGCATGATACTCCATCAGATATCATATCAGACAGAGATCCTCGATTCACGTCTAAATTCTGGAAGGGTTTGTAGAAATCTTAGGGCACCAGACTCAATCTTAGCATAACCTTTCATCCTCAGACCGATGGTCAGTCAGAGCGTTCAATTCAGACCTTAGAAGACATGCTGTGAGCTTGTGCATTGGAATGGACAGGGAGTTGGGATGAATACATTTTCTTGGTTAAGTTTGCTTACAACAACAATTGGCACGCGAGTATCAAGTGTGCACATTTCGAGATGCTTTATGGCAGGAAGTGTCGTGCTCCAATCTGCCGGGATCAGGTTGGTGAACGAATCATTGAGGTTCCAGAGATGATAGAGATGACCAATAAGAAGGTTTCCATCGCTAAGGCGAAGTTGCAGGAAACTCGTGCTCGTCAGAAGAGCTATGCTGATAAACATCATAGAGCATTAGAATTTCAGCCTGGTGATCGTGTTTTCCTGAAGGTATCACCAATACATGGGGTCAAGCGTTTTGGACTTAAGGGCAAGCTTAGTCCTCGTTTCAATGGGCCGTTTGAGATCCTCGAACGTGTCGGTGAGGTATCGTATCGTCTTACTTTACCTCCCCAGCTATCTCATGTTCACAATGTGTTCCATGTATCCTTACTCAGAGGTTACAATTATCATCCGTTGCACACAGTTTCGTATCCACTCGATCAAATTCGTGAGAATCTATCCTATGTTGAGGAACCCGAGGCAGTTCTAGATCATCAGGATCGGGTCATGAGGAGAAAGACAATCTCATTCGTCAAAATCCTTTGGAGGGACCATTTCGAGCGGGAAGCCACTTGGGAAACAGGGGGTCTATCCGGACTTCTTACCCTCATTTTCAGCTATGATTCGGGTATATCCTTTTCAGATTATCGTATCTCTAATTCGAGGACTAATTATTCTTTTAAAGGGGAAGAGTTGTAAAACCCGCTTTAAAATACCTAAGAACATTAAATGCATGAAAACACGGACAAATTAAAACTTTACGATCAATTAATATACAACACGTATCATGAACATTTAATGTAGTTATTACGTATTTAATTAATTACAACAAGTATTACGTATATTAATGTTATTATTAACTCACAATAAGTATTTACGTATAATAAATTAAAACGTAACACGAATTAAATCACGACACTAAAACACGAAAACACATGATAAATTATTAAACACGAAAAACAAAACAAAAACCAATGTAAAGGGGTGTTTAGCCTGTGTCCAAGAAGAAAAGGAGAAGGGCCTTTGGCCCGGCCCATTAACCAATGTTTACTAAAGACAAAACTCTAGGGAAAAACTCATTTATCACTTTATAGAAAAAAATAAAAAACCTAAATCTCTTTTCTTCTTTATCTTGGTCGTGGCACCCACAAACCACAAGGGGAGGATTTTTGCTTGTTTGATCTTGAATAATTACGGGTTTGTGTTCGTGATCTAATCCTTAATCTATATACGCATTCGGTATATCCTAACCCTTAATCTTTTTATTTATTTTCTTTTGTTCATGATCATTAAAACCAATTATTAAAAATATGTAAATAAAAAGATCAAAACATGGGAAATCGGGATTGGATGGTTTTTGTTCGGTTGTCACGCAAACCGAGACCCTAAAGGTCTTGGTGGCGTTTTGGTCTCGGCTAGCCGCACCCTTAAAGGGTCGGTAGCTGTTGGCTTGGGTCAGCCGCAACACCAACACCCCCAGCGGGGGCTGTTGGTTGTAATTAATGGGAACCGAGAGCCCCATGGCTCTCGGTGGGCAGGGGGAACCCGACTCCAGTCGGGGTGTGTTTTGAGCCAACAGTGACAACCGGTGGCTGCTTGGCTGTCAGGGGCAGCAAGCCACAACCGAAAGGATGTGGTGTTTGTTTTGGCTAAGTGCGACGGAGACATGGGTCTCGGTAGGCTCGGGTTTAGGGGCTCGGGTACACGAAAACACAAGGGTGTGTTTGGCTAACATTTTGCTAAAATACTTTATTTTAATTTAATTATTTAATTGTATTAAATAATGCATGTATAGTTAAATTAATTAAAACAAGACCTATGATATAATTATTAAATATAATTATCATGACATGGTTACATGGCCATTTTATTTATATAAACTATAGGCTGTAATAATTATTAATATAATACTTCATGAGATAAGTCATGTTACATTTAATTAATTAAGAACTTAGCTTAATTAATTTATTTCATTTTAACCAAGGTTTAATTAACTTAATAACATACTTTAATTTAATTATACAATAATCAGTTAAGGTAAAGTTTAATTAATATAATCATGTAATATTATTAATTAATACTTATGACATCATGTATTATATTATTAATTAATAATCATATGTTAAGACTAAAGTATTATTACTAATAAACTTTACTATATTATTATATCTAATAATCATGACTCATAATATATGCTTATTAAACTATAGCTTATATCATATACTTACTTAATAAGCTTATTACTATATATGGAAACATGCTATTTACAGAAACATACTAAATATGAAAACATGCAATTTAAGGAAACATACTAAATATGTAAACTTCTATTTTTGGAAACTTACTATTTATGGAAACTTGCTATTTTTGGAAAGTTACTATATATGGAAACCTGCTATTTTTGGAAAGTTACTATATATAGAAACCTGCTATTTTTAGAAAGTTACTCATTATGATACAACAAGTACAATAACACATAAAACATGAAATACACTAATCAAGAACACATGAAACACTAAGAAACACATGATTAAACATGAAATAGTAAAACAAATCAAAAAAAAGTAAAACAAGTTAAGAACACGTCAAGTAAACTAATAACCAGTAAGTATACGTTAAACAGTCATTCATGTCCCTTTTATTATGTAGCACTCGTGAAGTCGGAGTAGATCTTCTACTTTCATGGTAACTATGGTGTGTGCTCTACATCCGTTACATGGAGCTGATCCCTCCACCCAGACTATTATAATTAGAGGCAACCCCTCTAATTGCATGATGAGGTCACCCATCTATGTATTCGTGCACGTTGATACCTTCATGACCTATATGGGCACTTAGGCATTTAAAATACAATTTTTATGAAATAAACATAAGTATTTTCAGAATATAAACCAGTTAACAAAACATACTCCAGGTTTTCCAGGACTTACATTATTCTGCTGCACTTCCATTTCATACTTTACTTATGTTTACTACTATTAATATCATTGTCATATATCCGTGCAATGAGCGTATTGCTCAGCCGTATTTTCTTTCCATGTCTCCATACGGCAGGCACTAAAGGGCAAACCTAAGCAACTCAAGAGTACGTGCATTTGGATGGAGGCTCCCGTGACTTCATTTCTTTTAATGCATTTATATACTTCTGCTTTGCTGGAGATTGTTTAGTCCTTATTCCACATTGTTTACTTATGCATTGTGTGTGAGCTTATGTTTGGAACCGATGTTTGTTTCCGGTTTCCTTTATGGTCATTAATGTTTTTAGACATTTACCTCGCATGCTTTGATGACACGCCATAATTATCATGTAACGGTCCACTTGTCAAAGAGGGGTGTTACAGTATTGCTCAGCCGTATTTTCTTTTCATGTTCACATATGGCAGTTACTAAAGGACAGACTTAGGCAATCAAGAGTACGTGCATTAGGATGAAGGTTCCCTTGAATTCATTTCTTTTATGCATTTATATACTTCTGCTTTGCTTGGACATTGTTTAGTCCTTTTTCTACACTATTTACTTATGCATTGTGTGAGCTTATGTTTGGGGCTAATGTTTGATTCCAATTTCCTTTATGGTCATTTATGTTTTTAAGACATTTAACTTGCATGCTTTGATGACACGCCATAATTATCATGTAATGGTCCACTTGTCAAAGTGGGGTGTTACATGTAATCACATCACAAACAACTGCAAACACTATACAATCTAATAAACATATATATTGTATAGTTATATCCTCCCCTTAACAAATGCAGCAATTATTGATTAAGCATACCAATATGTATTACCAAGAACTCAAACCTCTTTGTTTCAAACGCCTTGGTCAACAAATCAGCTACATTGTTATTTGTATGGATCATCAAAACTTGAATAAGCTTTTTGTCATAAGCATCTCTGATGAAGTGATTTCTTATTTCAATATGCTTGGTTTTGGAGTGAAACATTGGATTTTTGACAATGCATATAGTGCTTTCATTATCAATGTAGATTTTGGTATTCATAAATTTGAAACCATAATCTAGCAACTGGTTCTGAATCCAAAGCACTTGTCCACAGCAATGAGCAACATCCACATATTCAGCTTTAGTAGTTGAAGTTGCAACAATTGTTTGCTTCTTACATTGCCAAGAAATAAGTCTTCTTCCTAGAAATTGACAACCTCATGTTCTAGACTTGACTAGCTCCAACATAATCACTATATGAGTAAGCTTCCAAGTCAAAAATTGACTCTCTAGGGTACCATAATCCTAAATTGGGTTGACCTTTGAGATACTTGAAAATTCTTTTCACATCTTGTAGATGTGAAACTTTGGGATTGACTTGAAACCTTGAACAAGGACACGCTGCAAACATAATATTTGACCTAGAAGCAGTAAGATACATAAGTGAACCAATCATGGACCTATATAATTGAAGGTCCACATCTTCACCATGTTCATCTTTTGACAAGGACTTCTTGGCTTTAAATGGTGTACTTGTACTCCTTGAATCCATACTTGAAAACTTCTTCAAGATTTCAGCAAAAATATTATCTTGGCCTTTAAATGTTTTAACTTTCCTCTGTTTGACTTGAAGTCCTAAGAAGAAAGTAAGTTCTCCCATAGAACTCATCTGAAATCTTCCTTTCATTAAAGCTTCAAACTCTTCACACCATGACTTTCTGGTTGAACCAAAAATAATATGATCCACATACACTTGAACTAAGATGATATCCTTTGTATCCTTCTTGATGAAAAGAGTTTTATCGATGGTCCCTCTTCTGTATCCATGTTTCAAGAAAAAACTTGAAAGTGTAGCATACCAAGCTCTAGGAGCTTGATGAAGACCATAAAGAGCTTTAATCACCTTATAAACTCTATTTGCGAACTTTGGGTCTACAAAACTTGGAAGTTGTGCAACATATACCTCCTCAGTTATAGTGTCATATAAGAAATCACTTTTCATATCCATTTGATTGACAATAAACCTTATATATGATGCAAATGCCAAAAATAACCTAATGGCTTCTATTCCTGCCACTGGTGCAAAAACCTCATCATAGTCTATCCCTTCTTCCTGTCTATAGCCTTAAGCAACAAGTCTTACCTTGTTCCTGACTACAACACGTCTTTCATCCTTTTTGTTTCTGAAAACCCACCTAGTACCAATTACTCTTTTTCCAGATGGTAGGCCAACAAGAATCCGAACCTTTTGTCGTTCAAATTGCATCAGCTCATCTTGCATAGCATCCACCAAACTTTCATCTCCAAGAGCTTGAGAAATGTTCTTAGGCTCTATCTATGATAAAAAGCAAGCAAACCAAAAATGTTGTGTATCCTTGTGATTTGTTATTTGTTGTTTCTTGACATAACTAATTGCATGGGCTTCAGTGCTAGCTTTGACTTATCTTCTAGTCTGAACAACTGATTTAGGATCACCAATAATTTGATTTGTAGGATGACTAGTGTTTACTCCTTGAATGGGAATAGAACTGACTGGAATTGTTGATTCCATATTATTAAAATCAGTTGCATCACCGTCCTCGTCATAGCAAGATTTGGAGAAGATCCCTTACTTTAAACTAGCATAAGTATCTTCATCATCCATTGATCGAAGAATGTCTTCTAGAGAGTCAGCAGTACCTGAAAGATTTTGCTTAGCGGTTTATAGATTTGAGGTACCGCTAGGATGTACATAGACCACTGAGCCTTGTGATTCCAAAGGGTCTTCTCTCACCAGCTTAGCTTCAGCTATAGCTCTCTATTCTTGATCAATAAGCCTCTAAAGCTCTTTATTTAAGGCTTGATCATCCTTTGGTATTACTGGTTGCTTCTATGTTGGGATGGGCAATGTAGGTGAAACAGGAAGTAAGATAGGTACAAAAATATTTCCATCATCCACAAAGTCTGAGGTAGGAGAATCTTTTTGCTGTGTACATGTGCTACTAATTGATTCTTCTTCACTTGCATTATTAGGTTGACAATCGTTTTGCATAGAATAGTAGTTCATTGAGTTAGTCAGATAGTCTAAATCAAAAATCTAAGCATAACCTATTCCTGGAACATTAGGCTTATTCTCCAAGAAATTGACATGAGCATTTTCTTCTACCTTGCCTGATGCTAGATTGTAGACTCTATAAGCTCTACTTTGTACTGAATATCTAACTAAATATCCGGAATCAGACTTTCCATCAAACTTTCCCAAATGATCAAGAGTGTTTAAAATAGAGACATGACACCCAAAAGGTCTTATATAACTTATGGTTGGTTTAATACCAGTCAGAAGTTCATAAGGGGTTTTGATATGAGGCTTGGTCACTAAAACTCTATTAAGCACATAGCATGCAGTGTTGATTTCTTTTGCCCAAAATGTATTAGGCAAAAGAGAATTAGCTAACATAGTCCTAACAACCTTAATAAGTGTCCTATTTTTCCTCTCAGCTATCCCATTTTGTTGTGGAGTCCAAGGATTACTAAATTGTCTCTTGATCACTTTAGACTTACAGAATTCATCAAATTCAGTATTCTTGAATTCTGTCCCATTATATGTTCTAACGATCAAAACCTGTTTAGTGAACTATTTTTCAACTAAGGTTATAAAGTCTTTAAGTAATTCATTGGTTTCACTCTTATGAACCATAAAGAAAACCTAACTAAACCTGCTAAAATCATTAGTGATAACTAAGCAAAAGGTCTTATGACTAATACTCCTAATAGAAACTGGTCCAAAAAGGTCCATATGCAAGAGTTACAAGGGTTTAGTCATAGAATTGACAGTCTTGGTCTTACAAGAGGCTCTGTGTTTCTTACCTTTTTATAAGCAATACATGTAAGGTCATTTTGAAAAGACTTGGAAGGGAGTCCTCTTACAAGATTTCCCTTAACAAGTTTATTAAGATTCTTGAAATTTACATGACCTAACCTCCTATGACACAAATTAGACTCGTCAATAGAAGATTTAGCTAATAAACATGTAATACCTCCTGTTGGAACAATAGTATGGAGATTAAAAGTGTACATGTTTTCTTGTCTATGTATCTTGAGCAAGATTTGAGACTCTTTTGGCATCTCAAAGTCTGGAGAGACTACCATACAGTCTGTATCAGTAAATAGTACCTTATTCTTCTTATCACACATGTGTGATACAGAGAAATGATTAAACTCATTCCACTCCTTCACAAAGAACACTTCTTCAAACTCTAATTTTCCTGTATTTATTCTTCAGCTCATTGATTAGATGCTCCTTCACAAGTGAAAAACGTAGTAGTTTTCAACACGGACCAACATACTTAAGTGTCTGATAAGAGGTATTCTGTAACACCCCATTTAGATAAATGGACCGTTATGTAATAATTATGGCGTGTCATCAAAGCATGCAAGGTAAATGTCTAAAACATTAAATGACCATAAAGAATCCAGAAACAAACATCGGATCCAACATAAGTTCCACACACAAAATACATAAGTATAGAATGTAAGGGAAAGGACTAAATAATGTCCAGTAAAGCAAAAGTATGTAAATGCATTAAAGAATGAAAGAAGACTGGCGCCTCATTCCATGCACGTACTCTTGAATCCTAGGTTTTCCCTTTAGTACCTGCCGTATTGGGACATGGAAAAAGAAATACGGCTGAGCAATACGCTCAATGTGCGGATATATAACATAGAATCTAAAGCACAAATATAAGCAAGTAATGAAATGAAATGAATAGCAACAGAATAAGTGTATGTCTTAGAAAACCTGGTTTAAGTTCATAAGACTGGTTTATATTTCTGAAAATGCTTATGTTTAGTTTATCTTGAAAATCTGTATTTTAAATATTCCCGGAGCCCATATAGGTCATGTTAAAACAACGTGCATGAATACTCAGAGGGGTGATCTCATCATGCAATTAGAGGGGCTGCCTCTAATTAATATATAAAATGAGTCGAGGATTCAGCTCATGTAACAATTGCAAGGCACACACCACAGTTACCATGAAATCATACTAACTTCTCCTATGATGCACCCATTCTCCCCACATGATAATAGTAACATAGGGTAAAACGTAAAGGGACACTGCGAGCAATCACTCTCACCACAGAAGAGTCGTAACATTGGTGCATCTAGTGCTATGGTTATAGAACCCCCATAACTAGGTGAAACTGACATGCATGTATATAGCTCAGGCAATCTAAAATAATCTAAACATATACTGATGTGTTTAAGACACTTAAACTACTGGGGGGAACAGATGGCTACAAACGGGGAATCCTAATATATGAAAGATGTCCTTACTGAAGGACAGAATATCCATACCTTATGTCCAGTAAATGAAGACGACAACGAACGTAGAAGATCACTCCGACTTCACAATAGCTACATAATGTAGGGACATGAATAAGAGTCGGTCTTACTTATACATACTTGTTAATTAGTTTACTTGACATTTTCATACTTATAATACTCGTTCTTTTCTTGTTTTATTATTTCATGTTTAATCATTTATTTCTTAGTATTTCATGTGTTTTAGATTCATCTATTTCATGTGTTTTAGATTCATCTATTTCATGTTTAAAGTGTTATAGTACTCGTTATGACATAATGAGTAACTTCCTAAAAATAGCAGGTTTCTATATATAGTAACTTTCCTAAAATAGCAGGTTTCCATATATAGTAACTTTCCAAAAATAGTAAGTTTCCCTAAATAGTAAGTTTCTAAAAATATAAAGTTTCCATAATTAGTAAGTTTCCAAAAATAGAAAGTGTCCATATTTAGCATGTTTCTATAAATAGCATGGTACCATATTTAATGTATTTCCGTAAATAGCATGTTACCATATTTAGCGTGTTTCCATATTTATTATGCTGCCATAATTAGTATAATTCCATAATTAACATGTTTCTATAATTAATCATATGCTTATAATATATCATGTATAATTATATTATAAAGTTTAATAAATAATAAATACTTAGGCTAAACTTATTATTATTAATTAATAATGTCATGTCATGTTATAATAAGTTAATATTAATTAATAATATTGCATATATCATGTTATCAAACTTTACCATAAAAGATATTAATTAATTAACCTAAGTTTTAATTAATTCAATCTACGTTCATGAATAATGAAATTTTTAATTATTTTATCATAAGTTTATTTAAATAAATGTACATACAAATTATATCATGATTTTATTTAAATAAACATAACCTAAGTCTTGTTTTAATTAAACCATAAATTAATTAATACAATTAATTAATTAAATCATAACATAAAATATTTTTACATGTCGGTTTAATTACGTGTTCTTGACAAAGTGTCAAGCACCCGAGCCCGAAACCCGAGATCCGACAACCGAGCACCACAGCCCAAAGGCTGCGTCCCCTTGTTGTCGTGACCCATCCGAGCCAAACAACAGCTTACCGAGAGCCAAGGGCTCTCGGCTTGCTTCTGCGCCCGAACAAACCGACCCCCAGCCCACGCTGGGTTTCCCCCTGCTTGCGACAAATACCCACCGAAAACCCTTAGTGGGCCTCAGTTCCCACTATTAGGCCAAGATCCCCACCGTGGGTCTTGGTCCTTGTGACTAACAGCAACAACACCACCACCGTCAACCATAGGTTGCGGCTGGTGGTTTCCAACCAACGCTGACCCCATGGGTTGCGGCTGCTGGACGAACGACACCACCGAGACCCTTGTGGTCTCGGTTGGGCTACGATCGGGACAAACCAAAACACCCAAACCCTTATTTTGTTTTTAAATCTTGCTAGATCTATTATTTATTACATATTCTTGCATTGTTTTTTTTAATGATCATACATAATTTAAATAAAAACAAAGAAAGATTAAAGTGATACCAAATGCGTGTGACAAAAGGGGATGAACACGAACACGTTACCATTATCAAACAAAATAAAAAACAAATCATCCATGTGCCCCATGTGGTTGTCGCGGCCAAGAAAGAAAAGAAGGAAGGAGAGAGTGTTTTAGGGTTTTAATAAATCTCCATGATTTATGTTTATGGTATCCTTGTTTTATGTAAATAAGGATTAGTTATTGGATTGGGCCTTGGGCCCTTCTCTTGCTTGTTTGGACGCGGACACAACACACACATATAGCAAATTTGTTTATTTTTCGTGACTTAAAATATTAGCGTGTGTGTTCTTTAAATGTTCGTGTTTTATACCTTGTATACTTCAAGTATTATACATGAATACTTATCATCCATTTATAATCGTGTTTACATACATAATACTTACGATAATTAATTAATATACTTATTGTTCGTATTAAATATTCATGATTCATGTCCTATATTAATTAATAATAAAATTTAAATTGAACCGTAAATTCGTGCATTTAATGATCTTAGGATTTTTAAAGCAGGTTTTACAACTCTTCCCCTCTAAAAGAATAGTTCGTCCTCGAATTAGAGATACGATAAGCTGATGAGATAATAAACGCTGAAATGACACATAAGCTAGAAAGACATGTAAGCTAAAAAATGACATACCCGAGTCATAACTGGAAATGAGGGTAAGAAGTCCGGATAGACTCCTCCATTTCCCAAGTGGCTTCCCGCTCAGAATGGTCCCTCCAAAGGATTTTAACGAATGGAATCGTCTTTCTCCTCATGACTTGTTCTTGGAGATCGAGAACTCTCTCCGGTTTCTCAATATATGATAGATCCTCTCGAATCTGCTCTAAGGGATATGAAACTTTATGAAATGGATGGTATGTGACAACCGTGGTTTTGAGGTTCGTCACTTGGTCTTATTTTAAGGTTAATTTATGTGTGACTATGTGATTTGCGTGTTTACATGTTATTTTGCGTGAACGAGGTTGGTGTGGATATCGTTTATGGGTATAAAGTACTCATAAGTAAATCGAGGAACGGTTATTTCATGTTCATGAGCTCACAAATTAGTGACTATGAAATGAAATGGTGTTATTTTGGTGTTTTACGTATACTTATAAGTATTATAGTAAATCGTATTTTTTTTTACGATTTGGGGTTTAGCATGTAGAGGTCTCGGGTAAGGTGTTTAGTCATGTGAGTATTTTTCGGGATGGTTTTAAGTCATTTAGGACTTAAGTTTATTTCAAAATTTAAGATTTTTTTTAAAACTGTATATTTTTTACATTTTTTCTTTCGGCGTACGTGTAAAATTGACTAGTTTTACGGTTTTAAGGTTTCGGAGGCTTTAGGAGCTGAAATAAATTAAGGTCACTTAAGGTATTATTAATAATATATTAATAAGTCTTAATAAGAAAAAAATAAAATATATATATATATATATATATATATATATATATATATATATATATATTAATCGGGTTTTAAACCGACTAGAAAAGAAAAAGAAAGGATAATGGGCCAAAAGACCCAACTTGATCCCAATTTGGAAAAGCCTTTTTAATAAAACATATAAATACCATGTTTATATCACAAAAATCAGTTTTTCATTAATTTTCTCCCCTTTTGGCCGAATTTTTACAAGCCTTAATTTAGGGATTCATCAAAAATAATTTTCTTGAAGATTTGAGGTAAAAATCTTGATTTAATTCTTATAGTTTTCTTGTTTTATAGCATTAAGGCTTCAAGTTTTATGTAATCAATTTATATGATGGATTAGAGTTCTTAATAGATCTGTAATTAGGGGTTTTATAACAATTAACATGATTAGGATAATGATTGGTGATTATTAGTGATGTTAATTAGGGTTTAATCATGTTTAAATTCGTTTTTAAAAACTGGGCAGATTTTTGAGTCCCTTGTTTTGATCATATCTAGAGTTCTATAAACTCTTATTTTGCGATCCAATCATCCCTGAATAGGTAATTGAAGTGGCTTTCAAATGCAAGAAATGCGAACTAAATTGGAGGTCGGGAGGTGGGTCAAAAACAGGTTACAACAGTCGGAGGTCAAAACAGTTTTGAAATCAGTCGGGTTTAATTTAACGTTTTAAGGTGATTGGGGTACTTAGGAGTACACTTGAACCCTCTAATAAGCATGGGTGTTTATTTTTATATTAAATAAGAGACCTGAAGGGTGGCTAAGCAAATAGGTTAGGGTAAGACCCCCTAATCATAACAAACTTTTTGTATGTTCAAAATCGGTAATATGCGGATAGGCAGAAGTATATATATATATATATATATATATATATATATATATATATATATATATATATATATATATATATATATATATATATATATATATATATATATATATATATATATATATATATATATATATATATATATATATATATATATATATATATATATATATATATATATATATATATATATATATATATATATATATATATATATATATATATATATATATATATATATATATATATATATATATATATATATATATATATATATATATATATATATATATATATATATATATATATATATATATATATATATATATATATATATATATATATCGGGGCCTTAACAGTAGCTTTAAGGTTGGGGCAAGAGGGAGGAGTTAGCTAACATATGTAAGGGCATAGGATTTCCTTTACAGAGATCATGGGTATAGTTAGGTGGGCGTTTGGCTTATAGTTTGGAGACCTAAAAACCGGGACTGTTTTGGGTAAAATGTTAACGAGACGGGTTATGAAGTAAACTAAGTTAATGGATTTATAGAGGGGTGTAATGAGATGCTTAGAGCATATAAATGAGGTATATATATGGGAGAAGGTTAGATGTCCATAATGGGTTGATGAGCCATCTTAGTGTTTGGTTCATGTTTTGATTGTGTGCTTTTGTTTGTTAGCTTTCTGCTAGTGCGCGGACTTTTGGAGAAGCTCAATCAGGTGAGTTTCATAGTCCCATATCTTTTAATGATTTTCACTTCCAGATGGGATTTTGTAACTAATGTTGTGAATGTTTTTATGGTTTTTGATGGACTTGTGTGTGCACTTATGTGATTAACTGCTATGTGATTCTTGATTGTGTTTATGATTTGGATCGGGGGACACGTACCGTCTTAGTTATTATGGTTTGACTTGGTACCAAGGGGATGTTGACAAGGCGGGGCCTTGGGGAGGTACATAGATGTGTGAGCATCTATGGGACCAATGGATAATGACAAGGCGGGGCCTTGGGATTGGTACATAGGTGTATGGGCGCCTATGGTACCATGGTGTTTGGTAAGGCTGGGAGACTTGGATTTGGTTTGGAATGATTGATCTTGAATGTTAGTTGTTAACGCATACTTGTAGCACATTGTCCATATGTTTAGTGGTTTATGGTTGTTCACAGCTTATTATAATCTATTTTCGGTTGGAGTCTAAACCTATAACTCTCATTAACATTATATTGACGTGTTTTAGTGTCTCTTTCAGGTGATAAAGTGGTTAAGCGTGAGAACATATGTGGCTAGGATTGGAGTCGCGTAGGAATGTATTTAGAAGGAGATCCCCGTTCCTCTTAGTTTATTTTTCTGTTTGTTTCAATAAGTGATACTATGAACCTATATGTTGATTTGTTTGTGTTATTTGTTTGTCTTGGGTAAGAGGTGTGACTGTTACCTACTTACCTAGACTCCTGCATTGATGAGATATTGTCATGACATTTGTGTCACCTTTTATGACATTTCTAATTCATATAGTTCTCTCTATGGACACGCTATTATTGTGATGATATCCATGCGTCGCGTCCCATATTCCGCCATGGTGGGGTGTGACAGAATGGTATCAAGAGCCAATGGTATAGAGAATTAGGTTGCCTAGTCTAGTAACCTAATCTATAGCTTAAGGGTCCCTGCATATAGGCGTCATAGGAGTATGTGTGCATTTTATATTAATTAGAGTTTTCTGGATGCTATTGTGTTAGGACCATTGTAATAGTTATATGTAATAGGTAGACTAGGAGGTATGTAGTTCCTCCTGGTCCTAGTCGTAGTAGGAGCAAGTCCTGCTCCTGGTCCTAGTCAAAGTCAAACATTGTTATTTATGTAATATTCTGTTAGGATATGCATGAGTTATATTAGGAGAAGATATGCATATCAGTTTTACACGTTTTCTTGTAAGCTGTATTAGGGTTTCCTTGTAGTATAAAAGGAACCTGAGGCAGTAGGGTTATTCATTCATTCACAAAACATAGTTCTAGTCTTTATTAATATTAGAAATCCTTAGAAAGGATCAAGTTTTCATAGTTATTCTGTTTCTCTTGTTTATATTTATATTCTACAATCATATTGTGTATAGAGTCTCTTTGTGATTTGACTTGTGATTACAGAAGTCATTCACCGGTCCTGACAGGCTGCAAGATCTATATCTGTTAGACTCAACATATTGGTTTTTACTTGCGATGTTTGTTAAGTTTTGACTAGTATGGGTTGACCCATAGTAGTTCATACTTAGCCACATGTTATTTTCTTTTCGGGGTGTGACTAGTGCTGGTTGAACCATAATCATCCACGCTAGTCATTGTCGTATTTTGCTTAAATTGTACATTATAGTACATAATTTGGTACATGGTAGTTTATATATTTTGTTGGGTTATTTTATGTACCTGAGGTATAGTATTTTTCTTTTGATGTTTAAGTCATGTTCACTAAGAATCATGTGGTGGTTCGAGTTATTAGGAGTAGGTGGATATGAAGGATTTTAAGCTGTTTCCACTCTTATGGGCGACATGACTTATAACTGATTATGTTTTCGTTTTGGATTTTGTCTATGCTGTTTTAGCTAGACTATAGATTTATGTATTTCAAGAGTTTGACTATGTTATTTTAATGGATGGAGTTTTGGACTTTATTGTTTATGTGGTTATGAGCTTATGTGAGTAGATGGATATATGTGTTATGTGTTGTATTAATTCTTATAAGTGTCATCATAGGAGGGAGTGCATTGGGGAAAGGGTAATTGTATAAGTATGGTGGCCAACATAGTTATACAAGTACCATAACTCCAATGGATTCCTAAGTATGATTGCATGAAAGAGGGTTAATACATGCTTGTATAGTAGATGGTAGACGGATTTAAGTATATGTATCCCGATATGCCTATATATGTATGATCCCCTATAATTATCGATTGTATCCTTAGGAAGGTGGCTAGCTCGCTTTTTTTTTGATATTAAACCTCCGTTGTAGCGTATTCTTTGAGTTTCATATTTCACGTGTACGTTTTAAAATGGTGTTCTTGGTTTTAAGTCTACTGAAATAACTTGGGATTTCTTTTGAGATAATGAAATCTTTTGTGTTGGGTCTTACATTTCTTTTGGTCGGTATATATTGAAAAAAAGGGACTTGGAAATCTACTATAGAGTTAGATAGTTAGTTGTATTCGGTAAAATAAGGGTAAGGTGTTGGAGTCGTGTTTGAAACAAGATGTAACATAAGATTTTTTTTTAATCAACATTTATTTATTTCAAATTCTAAAAGACTTTCTTTAAAATAAAGTGAAATAAAATTTCTTTCTACTTAAATAGTTTATATAAGTGAGCTTAATCAATATACGTCATTTATAATTATTTATGCAAGACTAAACAAAGTTCATGAAAATTTCACATACATTTATTTCTTTTCATTTAAAAAGGATTACGTTAATTACTAAGAGGATTCTTTAGTTTTTTTTTAAAACAACTAGTATAAAACTGTTTTGGTCATAACTTGTTCGTTTTTAAAGCTTTTTGGGTGATTCAAAAGCCTAAAATTATGTACTCGGAATGTACTTCTCAAATATTTGGTATGTATAGTCATGGGGTGTCAGTAGCTTGATCGAAATTTTGGTACAAGTGACGGGTTCAAGGTTGATTTTTGAATAGTAGTTTTTTTTATGATTTGGGATGCACGGGATACCTAGTCTTGGAGTTGAGTTTTGAGATCGTCTAGAAGGTTGTTTGGAGATTGTTTGAGTCACATAGATGTGGTGAGGAAAGAAAAAAAATATTCTTTTGGAAAAGTCGATTTTGTGCACGGTTTAAATAATATGTCGTGGGGTATAAGATGTTTTGGTTGCCATTAAGTGTTTCTTGGATCATTTTTCGTTGTCATGAGTCATTTGAATTGGTACATGTTTGACTTTTCCTTTTGAGTTTTCGTGGTTTTGGTCTGTTTTAACCCGTGCACGTGAAATGTCGTTAGTTATCCGTGGGTTTGATTCGTTGATCGTATCTAGTGGATTCAGGATGTAGTTTTGGGTTCGTATTGATTGGGAGCGTTGAGGTAGACATATGAAAGACTTGGTCGCGCCTACACGATTAAGTAGGTGGCCCTGAGAGAATGGTCGGAATGCCCTTAGTGGGGATGAAAGAGTTAAAAGTTCGTAGACGAACTAATGTCGTCATGAGGTCTCTTAGGAGTGCCAAGGGAGATGAATAGAGATTTGTATAATGTATGGATATTGGCACAAGTAACGCGCCATAGAGAGTGTTGGAAGGGGATATAATACCTCAAAGGTATTTATGATTGTTCGTAAGGCATGTAAGTTTTCCGAAAATTTCCTGAGATTCAACAGGTTTGCCTATTACTGTGAGGTAGAACCATAAATAGAGCAAGTAGGAGAAGTGAGATGAGTTGTAGTTAGTGCCTTTCCAAGGAAATTGTTGATGGAATGATTTTAAGAGCAAGAGTTGTTAGAAATTGCAACGGATGCAAGGTAAAATTTGAGTTGCTTAGTAGTAGATTGGCTGTGAAAAGCGGTTGAGTGGTCTGATAAGAGGAAGTATTGGTCTTTTAGAATACGTGTAGATTTTCGCGAGTAGAACGAGGTAGAAATTTATTCGTATTGCTTCTAAGAGAGGGTGCAAGGAGGACGTAGTTGAAACTGCTAAGGATGTTGTATGAACGCTTTGGGTTTACGGCTATGATTTTGGCTTTGCCGAGGCGCTAGCAGTTTTCATGGAGTCAATGAACCGGGGGTGCATGACAATATATAAACGATTTGTCATCGGGAGCATCGACGACATCTTGATCTACTCAAATCTAAGAAGGAGAGTGAGGCGAATTATGAGTTGGTTTTGGAGTTTTTAGGAAAGGGAATTATACGTGAGATTTTCAAGTGTGAGTTTTAGGATTAAGTTGGCCAGGACGAGTAGTCAGAGATGATGGCATATCGTGGAACCAGCAAGGGGCAAAGTGAAGAAGGGTGAGGAAGCGTTTTGGAGGCTGAAGAGGTGGATTGGATAATGAGCAGATCTTGGAATTATCGGAAGGACTGGATGAATTCGCGAAGCATGACGATACGTGGAGCAAGGATTTGGATGTATACGAGAACGACAAAGAAAGGCCGTTGTTTATACGTTGTGGGAACTAAATATTAGGAAGAACTAGATAGACTTAGTTAGTGGAGCTGGATTGTTATATCTACCTAGAATGCTAGAGGCATTTGGGGTACGAGACGTAGAGAATGATCTATACAGATCATGAACGTCTCCAACACATATTTAATCATCTTGATTGAACATTTGGAAAAGGTGATGGGTGGAGTTAAGTGATGAAAGAAAATTGCAAGGCCAAGTACCATCTGGGAAAGGCAAGCATGGTTGATGAGACATGGAATAAGAAGAATGAAGTGAAGTTGAGACGAACTTGAACTATATGGATGACGTATTAGGGTGGTTTGGATGAAGGATGTAGGTTGCACGAGTTGAGTTGTCTAAAGCAGAGAACGCGTCAACATGTATGTTGCGTGGCTTGGACAATCATATGGAGACAAGGGACGTAGACTATACTTCCTACATAGATAGGAGTAGCTTAGAAAGGGCGATGTAAGGACGAATTTGGTGAAAGGGATACATAATGGGGTGGAGGAATAAGTACGACGAGAGTTGGGTGATGGTCGATAGACTGACTAATTCATCTCATATTTCAAGAGAAATGCGAAGTCACGTAGTTGAGAAGTTGGAAGGATTGCGTACGGATGTGATGGAATAGAGGGTTTTGCGTAAAAGTTAGCCTAATATGTATGGAGTGCCTTATGAAGGATTATGGCAAGGGAAGAAATGATGGGAAGCAAGCGTAGTATACCGTTGATAGACTAATGTTGGGTATGAGCATACTATAGGGGTAATTGAGAAAGACGCCAAGAGCATTGGCGTGAGATTTGGAGATAGTTGGAGAACGCATTATATTAGGAAGAATTCTCCTACAAAGAGAGAGTCACCGGTGAGAGGGGCATATTCCCCATTGATGAGAATGTAAGGAATAAAGGAGGAAACACCTAAATTATAGGCTGAAGACGGGATATAAGATGGTATGGAAATTAAGATAATGGAGAGACAAGCGAAAAGTAGTATGGAGGAACAATGATTCGAGGGAGCAAGAGGTTGTGAAGATATTGGGTGATATTGAAGAGAAACCGTTAGAGCAAGAGGTTAGTAGTCACGAACAATGGAACGTCCACCTAGAGAAAATGTGTAACACATGTTAGTATGAAGGATGGTTAGTTACTCGGTGCTGAGCATGGGAAACCAAGGATGAGGTGGTGGTTATGACATGTTTCTTGTGAATATTATGGGAAGCTTTTGGTTATGCAATCCTGCATATACCATTGGATGTGTTTAAGGTTGGGAGATCTTCCGAATGATGGAAAATCCGTAGAGGATAGAAGCCGTTAGGTATGGTGATAGGAATTGTAGTAGAAACTGCTGGAGTTAATTCATAGGAGATGATGTGGATCACCGTTACAGTGGGATGAAGTTAGAAGCTGCCAACGTATTGGACCGGAGGTGGATCGGAAAACTATGGAGGTGGTGGCAGTCACTAAGTAGAGGTTGAAAATAGCAAAGAACCGACAAGAGAGCTATGCGGACAAGAGGCATAAGCCGTTGAGATTTGAGATAAAGTTATGCTAAAGGTTTCACCATGGAAAGGGGTGATGCGGTTTGGAAAGAAAAGGGAAGTTAGCACCTAGATTTGTGGGTCCATTTGAAATCCTTGAAAGGATTGGGCTAGTGGCGTATAGGTTGAGATTACCGGAGGAATTGAGTAGTGTGCATGACGTATTTCATGTATTAAACTTGAGGAAATGCTTAGCAAGAACTGACTTGCAAGTACCGTTAGATGATATTAGTATGGATACGAGTCTTCGTTTTATCGAAGAGCCGATAGAGATTTTGGGTCGTGAAGCTAGGACGTTGGATAAAAAGGGTAATATACCATAGTTATGGGTAGATGGAATTTGAAACGTGGACTAGAGTTCACGTGGGAACGGGAAGGATTTATGAGGAGCAAGTATCCTCAGCTAATTGATAATGACGATCCTAAGGAGTAAATCTCGGGACGAGATTTCTATTAGGAGGGAGTGATGTGACAACCGTGGTTTTGAGGTTCGTCACTTGGTCTTATTTTAAGGTTAATTTATGTGTGATTTGCGTGTTTACATGTTATTTTGCGTGAACGAGATTGGTGTGGATATCGTTTATGGGTATAAAGTACTCATAAGTAAATCGAGGAACGGTTATTTCATGTTCATGAGCTCACAAATTAGTGACTATGAAATGAAATGGTGTTATTTTGGTGTTTTACGTATACGTATAAGTATTATAGTAAATCGTATTTTTTTTACGATTTGGGGTTTAGCATTTAGAGGTCTCGGGTAAGGTGTTTAGTCATGTGAGTATTTTTAGGGATGGTTTTAAGTCATTTAGGACTTAGTTATAAAGCTTATTTCAAAATTTAAGTTTTTTTTTAAAACTGTATATTTTACGTTTTTTCTTTCGGTGTACGTGTAAAATTGACTAGTTTTACGGTTTTAAGGTTTCGGAGGCTTTAGGAGCTGAAATAAATTAAGGTCACTTAAGGTATTATTAATAATATATTAATAAGTCTTAATAAGAAAAAAATAAAAAATATATATATATGAGTCGGGTTTTAAACCGACTAGAAAAGAAAAAGAAAGGATAATGGGCCAAAAGACCCAACTTGAGCCCAATTTGGAAAAGCCTTTTTAATAAAACATATAAATACCATGTTTATATCACAAAAATCAGTTTTTCATTAATTTTCTCTCCTTTTGTCCGAATTTTTACAAGCCCTAATTTAGGGATTCATCAAAAATAATTTTCTTGAAGATTTGAGGTAAAAATCTAGTTTTCTTATTTTATAGCATTAAGGCTTCAAGTTTTATGTAATCAATTTATATGATGGATTAGAGTTCTTAATAGATCTGTAATTAGGGGTTTTATAACAATTAACATGATTAGGATAATGATTGGTGATTATTAGTGATGTTAATTAGGGTTTAATCATGTTTAAATTCGTTTTTAAAAACTAGGAAGATTTTTGAGTCACTTGTTTTGATCATATCTAGAGTTCTACAAACTCTTATTTTGCGATCCAAGCATCTCTGAATAGGTAATTGAATTGGATTTCAAATTCAAGAAACGAGAACTAAATTGGAGGTCGGGAGGTGGGTCAAAAATAGGTTACAACAGTCGGAGGTCAAAACAGTTTTGAAATCAGTCGGGTTTAATTTAACGTTTTAAGGTGATTGGGGTACTTAGGAGTACACTTGAGCCCTCTTATGAGCATGGGTGTTGGTTTATATATTAAATAAGAGACCTGAAGGGTGGCTAAGCAAATGGGTTTGGGTAAGACCCCCTAATCATAACAAACTTTTTGTATGTTCAAAATCGGTAATATGCGGATAGGCAGAAGTATATATATATATATCGGGGCATTAACAGTAGCTTTAAGGTTGGGGGAAAAGGGAGGAGTTAGCTAACATATGTAAGGGCATAGGGTTGCCTTTACAGAGATCATGGGTATGGTTAGGTGGGCGTTTGACTTATAGTTTGGAGACCTAAAAACCGGGACTGTTTTGGGTAAAATATTAACGAGACGGGTTATGAAGTAAACAAAGTTAAGGGCTTTATAGAGGGGTGTAATGAGATGCTTAGAGCATATAAGTATATATATGGGAGAAGGTTAGATGTCCATCATGGGTTGATGAGCCATCTTAGTGCTTGGTTCATGTTTTGATTGTGTGCTTTTGTTTGTTAGCTTTTTGCTAGTGCGTGGACTTTTGGAGAAGCTCAATCCGGTGAGTTTCATAGTCCTATATCTTTTAATGATTTTCACTTCCAGATAGGATGGAAGAGACACTGTATGGTTTTGTAACTAATGCTGTGAATGTTTTTATGGTTTGTGATGGACTTGTGTGTGCACTTATGTGATTAACTGCTATGTGATTCTTGATTGTGTTTATGATTTGGATCGGGGGACACGTACCGTCTCAGTTATTGTGGTTTGACTTGGTACCAAGGGGATGTTGACAAGGCGGGGCCTTGGGGAGGTACATAGATGTGTGAGAATCTATGGGACCAATGGATAATGACAAGGTGGGGCCTTGGGATTGGTACATAGGTGTATGGGCGCCTATGGTACCATGGTGTTTGGTAAGGCTGGGAGCCTTGGATTTGGTTTGGAATGATTGATCTTGAGTGTTAGTTGTTAATGCATACTTGTAGCACATTGTCCATATGTTTAGTGGTTTATGGTTGTTCACAACTTATTATAATCCATTTTCGGTTGGAGTCTAAACCTATGACTCTCACCAACATTATGTTGACGTGTTTTAGTGTCTCTTTCAGGTGATAAAGTGGTTAAACGTGAGAACATATGTGGCTAGGATTGGAGTCGCGTAGGAATGCATTTAGAAGGAGATCCCCGTTCCTTCTTAGTTTATTTTTCTGTTTGTTTCAATAAGTGATACTATGAACCTATATGTTGATTTGTTTGTGTTATTTGTTTGTCTTGGGTGAGAGGTAGGACTGTTACCTACTTACCTAGACTCCTGCATTGATGAGGTATTGTCATGACATTTGTGTCACCTTTTATGACATTTCTAATTCATATAGTTCTCTCTATGGACACGCTATTGTTGTGATGATATCCATGCGTCGCATCCCATATATTCCGCCATGGTGGGGTGTGACATGGTAGTTGTAGCCTCTGAGTAAGGATACATGGAATACATCATGCACAAGAGATAGTTGGGGAGGTAAAGCTAGACGATATGATACTTCACCGACACGTCCAAGGATTTCAAACGGTCTAATGAAACAAGGACTGAGCTTGCCCTTGAGTCCAAAACGCTTGACACCATGTGCTGGTGATACCTTGAGAAAAACATGGTCGCCGATATTAAACGCTAGATCTCTACGATGCTTATGAGCATAGATCTTATGTCGAGCACGAGCTTCCTGTAGCTTTGCCTTGACGATGGCAACCTTCTCATTAGTCACCTCTATCATTTTTGGTCCTTCAAGGATTCATTCTCCAACTTGATCCCAACAGATTGGAGCACAACACTTCCTGCCATAGAGCATCTCGAAAGGTGCACACTTAATACTTGCTTGCCAACTGTTGTTGTAGGCGAACTCAACCAAGCAAATGTAGTCATCCCAACTTCCTGACCATTCCAATGCACAAGCCCGCAACATGCTTCTAAGGTCTGAATGGTACGCTCTGATTGACCATCGGTTTGAGGATGAAAGGCAGTGCTAAGCTTAAGTATAGTGCCCCCAAGCTTTCTGCATACCTTTCCAGAACTTTGACGTGAAACGAGGATCTCTGTCTGATATGATGTCTGAAGGAGTTCTATGTAGTCGTATGATATCCTTAAGGAATATATCTGCCAATTTGCTAACTGAGAAGTCCTTGTGAATTGGAAGAAAATGAGCTGACTTGGTTAAATGATCTACTATGACCCATATAGCATCATGTTTGCTCTGAGTAAGCGGAATTTCAGTGACGAAGTCTATGGAGATTTTGTCCCACTTCCACGCAGAAATTTCTAACGGTTGAAGTAAACCACTAGCCCGCTGATGCTAAGTCTTAACCTGCTGGCATGTTAGACACTAGGATACGAAGGTAGAAACATCCTGCTTCATGCCACTCCACCAGAAATGTTGTTTAATGTCATGATACATTTTGGTAGATCCTGGATGGATAGAGAATGGAGAGCTGTGAGCATCTGTTAATAGAGCTTCCTGGAGTGTTATATCATCCGGAACGCATAGCTTAGTTCCTTGCCATGATATGCCTTCTTGGTCTACACGAAATTCTGTCTGTCGATCAAGATTCTGAATGATTGCCCAAATCTCATCATCATCTTTCTGAGCTTCCTTAATCCGAGAAATTAAGTTTGGCTCACTTCTCAGATTAGCCCAGTACCCATGTTGTCCACGTACTAAGATTTCCATGTCTAGTCGCTCTAAGTCACGTATGATTTCTTTCTGTATCTTGATGCCATTAATCATACCTGACTTCCTTCTGAGAGCATCTACCAAATTTGGCTTAGATCTGGTGGGGCCAACATACTTAAGTGTCTGATAAGAGGTCTTCTGTAACACCCCATTTGGATAAATGGACCGTTACGTAATAATTATGGCGTGTCATCAAATCATGCAAGGTAAATGTCTAAAACATTAAATGGCCATAAACAATCCGGAAACAAACATCGGATCCAACATAAGTTCCACGCACGAAATGCATAAGAATAGAATGTAAGGGAAAGGACTAAACAATGTCCAGCAAAGCAAAAGTATGTAAATGCATTAAAGATTGAAAGAAGACTGGCGCCTCATTCCATGCACGTACTCTTGAACCCTAGCATTTCCCTTTAGTACATGCCGTATTGGGACATGGAAAAAGAAATACGGCTGAGCAATACGCTCAATGTGTGGATATATAACATAGAATGTAAAGTACAAACATAAGCAAGCAATGAAATGAAATGAATAGCAGCGGAATAATTGTATGTCTTGGAAAACCTGGTTTAAGTTCATAAGACTCGTTTATATTTCTGAAAAGACTTATGTTTAGTTTATCTTGAAAATTTGTATTTTAAATATGCCCGGAGCCCATATAGGTCATGTTATATCAACGTGCATGAATACTCAGAGGGGTGATCTCATCATGTAATTAGAGGGGCTGCCTCTAATTAATATATAAAATGAGTGGAGGGATCAGCTCTTGTAATAGATGCAAGGCACACACCACAGTTACCATGAAATCATACTAACTTCTCCTACGATGCACCCATTCGCCCCACGTGATAATAGTAACATAGGCTAAAACGTAAAGGGACGCTGCGAGCAATCACTCTCACCACAGAAGAGTCATAACACCGGTGCCTCTAGTGCTATGGTTATGGAATCCCCATAACTAGGTGAAACTGGCATGCATGTATATAGCTCAGGCAATCTAAAATATTCATAACATATACTGATGTGTTTAAGACACTTAAACTACTAGCGGAAATAGATGGCTACAAACGGGGAATCCTAATATAGGAAAGATGTCCTTACTGAAGGACGGAATATCCGTACCTTATGTCCAGTAAATGAAGACGAAAACGAACGTAGAAATCACTCCGACTTCACAATAGCTACATAATGAAGGGACATGAATAAGAGTCGATCTTACTTATACATACTTGTTAATTAGTTTACTTGACGTTTTCATACTTATAATACTCGTTCTTTCCTTGTTTTATTATTTCATGTTTAATCATTTATTTCTTAGTATTTCATGTGTTTTAGATTCATCTATTTCATGTTAAAGTGTTATAATACTTGTTATGACATAATGAGTAACTTCCTAAAAATAGCAGGTTTCTGTTTATAGTAACTTTCCAAAAATAGTAGGTTTTCATATATAGTAACTTTCCAAAAATAGTAAGTTTCCTTAAATAGTAAGTTTATAAAAATATAAAGTTTCCATAATTAGTAAGTTTCCAAAAATACAAAGTTTCCATATTTAGCATGTTTCTATAAATAGCATGTTACCATATTTAATGTATTTCCATAAATAGCATGTTACCATATTTAGCGTGTTTCCATATTTCATGTTGCCATAATTAGTATAATTCCATATATAACATGTTTCCATAATTAATCGTATGCTTATAATATATCATGTATAATTATATTATAAAGTTTAATAAATAATAAATACTTAGGCTAAACTTATTATTATTAATTAATAATGTCATGTCATGTTATCATAAGTTAATATTATTTAATAATATTGCATATATCATGTTATTAAACTTTACCACAAAAGATATTAATTAATTTACCTAAATTTAATTAATTAAATCTATGTTCGAATAATGAAATTATTAATTATTTTATCATAAGTTTAATTAAATAAATGTACATACAAATTATATCATGATTTTATTTAAATAAACATAACCTAAGTCTTGTTTTAATTAACCCATAAATTAAATAATACAATTAATTAATTAAATCATAACATAAAATATTTTTACATGTCGGTTTAATTACGTGTTCTTGAAAAAGTGTCAAGTACCCGAGCCCGAAACCCGAGATCCGACAACCGAGCACCACAACCCGAAGGTTGCGGCCCCTTGCTGTCGTGACCCATCCGAGCCAAACAACAACTCACCGAGAGCCAAGGGCTCTCGGCTTGCTGCTGCGCCCGAAAAAACCGACCCCCAGCCCACGCTAGGTTTCCCCCTGCTTGGGACAAATACCCACCGCGACCCCTTAGTGGGCCTCGGTTCCCACTGCTGGGCCAAGATCCCCACCGTGGGTCTTGGTCCTTGCGGCTGACAGCAACAACACCACCACCGTCAACCATGGTTGCGACTAGTGGTTTCCAACCAACGTCGACCCCATAGGTTGCGGCTGCTGGACGAACGACACCACCGATACCCTTGTGTTCCCGGTTGGGCTGCGATCAGGACAAACCAAAACACCCAAACCCTTATTTTGTTTTTAAATCTTGCTAGATCTATGATTTATTACATATTCTTGCATTGTTTTTTAATGATCATACATAATTTAAATAAAAACAAAGAAAGAAAAGTGATACCAAATGCGTGTGACAAAAGGGGATGAACACGAACACGTTACCATTATCAAACAAAATCAAAAATAAATCGTCCTTGTGCCCCTTGTGGTTGTCGCGGCCAAGAAAGAAAAGAAGGAAGGAGAGAGTGTTTTAGGGTTTTAATAAATCTCTATGATTTATGTTTATGGTATCCTTATTTTAGGTAAATAAGGATTAGTTATTGTTTTGGGCCTTGGGCCCTTCTCTTGCTTGTTTGGACGCGGACACAACACACACATATAGCAAATTTGTTTATTTTTTGTGACTTAAAATATTAGCGTGTGTGTTCGTTAAATGTTTGTGTTTTATAACTTGTATACTTTAAGTATTATACGTGAATACTTATCATCCATTTATAATCGTGTTTACATATGTAATAATTACGATAATTAATTTATATACTTATTGTTCGTATTAAATATTCATGATTCATGTCCTATATTAATTAATTATAAAATTTAAATTTAACTGTAAATTTGTGCATTTAATGATCTTAGGGTTTTTAAACTCTTCCCTCTAAAAGAATAATTCGTCCTCGAATTAGAGATACGATAAGCTGATGAGATAATAAACCCTGAAATGACACATAAGCTGGCAAGACATGTAAGCTGAAAAATGACATACCCGAGTCATAACTGGAAATGAGGGTAAGAAGTCCGGATAAACTCCTCCGTTTCCCAAGTGGCTTCCCGCTCGGAATGGTCCCTCCAAAGTATTTTAACGAATGGAATCGTCTTTCTCCTCATGACTTGTTCTGGGCGATCGAGAACTCTCTGTGGTTTCTCAATATATGATAGATCCTCTCGAATCTGCTCGAAGGGATATGAAACTTTATGCAATGGATGGTAGTTGTAGCCTCTAAGTAAGGATACATGGAATACATCATGCACATGAGAGAGTTGGGGAGGTAAAGCTAGACGATAGGATACTTCACCGACACATTCAAGGATTTCAAACGGTTCGATGAAACGAGGACTGAGCTTGCCCTTGAGTTCAAAACGCTTGACACCACGTGCTGGTGATACCTTGAGAAAAACATGGTCGTCGATATTAAGCGCTAGATCTCTACGATGCTTATCAGCATAGCTCTTATGTCGAGCACGAGCTTCCTGTAGCTTCGCCTTGGCGATGGCAACCTTCTCATTAGTCACCTCTATCATTTCTGGTCCTTCAAGAATTCGTTCTCCAACTTAATTCCAACAGATTGGAGCACGACACTTCTTGCCATAGAGCATCTCAAAAGGTGCACACTTAATACTTGCATGCCAACTGTTGTTGTAGTCGAACTCAACCAAGCAAATGTAGTCGTCCCAACTTCCTGACCATTCTAATGCACAAGTCCGCAACATGTCTTCTAAGGTCTGAATGGTATGCTCTGATTGACCATCAGTCTGAGGATGAAAGGCAGTGCTAAGCTTAAGTTTAGTTCCCCAAGCTTTCTGCATACCTTTCCAGAACTTTGACGTGAAACAAGGATCTCGGTCTGATATGATGTCTGAAGGAGTTCCATGTAGTCGTATGATATCCTTAAGGAATATATCTGCCAATTTGCTAACTGAGAAGTCCTTGCGAATTGGAAGAAAATGAGCTGACTTGGTTAAACGATCTACTATGACCCATATAGCATCATGTTTGCTCTGAGTAAGTGGATTTCGGTGACGATGTCCATGGAGATTTTGTTCCACTTCCATGCGAAAATTTCTAACGGTTGCAGTAAAACACTAGCCCGCTAATGCTCAATCTTAACCTACTGGCATGTTAGACACTTGGATACGAAGGTAGCAACATCCTGCTTCATGCCACTCCACAAGAAATGTTGTTTAATGACATGATACATTTTGGTGGATCCTGGATGGATAGAGAATGGAGAGCTATGAGCTTCTGTTAATAGAGCTTCCCGGAGTGTTAGATCATCCGGAACGCATAGCTTAGTTCCTTGCCATAATATGCCTTTTTAGTCTACACGAAATTCTGTCTGTCGATCAAGATTCTGAATGATAGCCCAAATCTCACCATCATCTTTCTGAGCTGCCTTAAGCCGAGAAATTAAGTCTGGCTCAATTCTCAGATTAGCCCAGTACCCATGATGTCCACGTACTAAGATTTCCATGACTAGTCGCTCTAAGTCACGTATGATTTCTTCCTGTATCTTGATGCCATTAATCATACCTGACTTCCTGCTGAGAGCATCTGTCACTACATTCTTCTTTCCGGGATGATACTGAAGTTTGATGTCGTAGTCCTTGAGTAGTTCCAACCATCTTCTCTGCCTCATGTTAAGTTCTCTCTGAGTGAAAATATACTTGAGACTCTTGTGATCAGTAAAGATATCACATGATTCACCGTATAGGTAGTGTCTCTAGATTTTAAGTGCAAAGACTACTGCTGCTAGCTCCAAGTCATGGGTAGGATAATTCTCCTTATATGGCTTCAACCGACGTGATGCATATGCGATCACTTTCCCATGTTGCATGAGCACACGGACTAATCCTTTACCCGAAGCATCGCTGTAGATCTGAAATCCACATGTACGAGATGGGAGACTAGGAATAGGTGCAGATACTAACCGCTTCTTGAGTTCTTCAAAGCTCTTCTCCCGCTCATCAGTCCAAACGAATTTCTCTTCTTTCTGCATCAACTAGGTCAAAGGTAAGGCTAGTCTTGAAAAGTTCTCTACGAATCTGCGATTATAACCAGCTAAGCCTAGGAAACTACGAACCTCAGTTGCAGACGTCGGTCTTGGCCATTTAGTGATAGCTTCAACCTTCGCAGGATCCATAGTAATCCCTTCTGCAGATACATTGTGGCCTAAGAATGCCACCTTGTTTTGCCAAAATTCACACTTAGAAAATTTGGCATACAACTGTTTCTGACGAAGAATTTGTAGCACAATACGTAGATGTTCTTCATGTTCTTCCTTGGATTTTGAGAAGATGAGGATGTCATCGATGAACACGATAAAAAATTTGTCTATGTACTCGTGGAAGACACGGTTCATAAGGTCCATGAATACCGCAGGAGCATTAGTGAGTCCGAAAGGCATGACAACGAACTCATAATGGCCATATCTTGTGCGAAAAGCAGTCTTGAGAATATCCTGCTCTTTCACTCGCATATGATGATAACTGGATCTTAGATCAATCTTGGAGAAATGCTTGGCACCTTGAAGTTGGTCAAACAGATCATCGATTCGCGGTAATGGATAACGGTTCCTAATCGTGATCTTATTCAGCTCACGATAGCCAGTACATAAACGCATGCTGCCATCCTTCTTCTTGAAGAAAAGTACCGGTGCACCCCATGGTGATACACTCGGACGGATGAAACCTCACTCCAGTAATTCCTGCACCTGATCTTTTAACTCCTTGAGCTCTATAGGAGCCATGCGATAATGAGCCTTAGAGATTGGTTGAGCCCTTGGAATGAGCTCGATGTTAAACTCTACTTCTCAGATAGGTGGTATACCCAGAAGTTCTTCTGGGAATACATCGGGGAATTCTAAAACAACTGGTTGATCCTGGATCGATGGAACTTCGGCAGTAATATACTGAATTGAAGCTAAGAAGCCCTTGCAACCATGAGATAGTAAAGCACGAGCTTCTAGCATAGAGATGATTTGTACAAACTTTCTTGGTATGAAACCATTATGAATGTACTTTGGTGCTTGAACATCACCGAACCCGATAGGTATGACAATCTATAGTAGCATGATGCTTGGATAACCAATCCATGCCTAAGATGAGATCGAACTCGCACATATCCAAAGGAAGTGCGTCTACTGGGCGAATCTTATCATCGAATTCTAACGGAAGATCTCTGTACACTTGGATAATACGTACAGAGTCTCGCATAGGCGTAGATATACTTAAAATATTCTCTAATGGCGTAGGTATTTTATTAATACTAGTGGCATACGTAGTGGATATGACTGAATGAGTAGCACCAGTATCGAATAAAAGACACGCAGCATGACCGTTCATAAAGAGGATGCCAATGATAGTACCTGAGGACTTATTAGCTTGGTCCCTTGTGGTAGTGTTGACACGTCCCGAAGCTAGTGCCGTAGGAAGAGCAGCACTAGAAGTACCAGTAGTATCTCCCTTCTTGCAATCCTTTAACATGTGTCCTGGTAGTCCACACATGAATCAGACGTCGACAGACTTACAGCATGGTCCGAGATGTCTACGACTACAAGTCGTGCAGATGGGGTAGGTGTAACCTGCTGGAGGTACCCTTGCTACTTGAGAGCCTGTTTAAGAAATATGCGTGAGACGTGAGTACATGGCCTAAACATGACCGCACTGAAGTTTAAATGATAATTTACCAGATGATGACGAGTTGTTGGACTGCTGACCCTTGGCATTTTGGTCACGTCTACTCGTAGAGTTCCTGTTTATGATTCTGACATGTTAGTATGTAAAAACATACAACAACTTAACATAGAAAACTTAAGAATTTAGGGACCTGTTGTTGTTGTTGGACTGGTTGTTGTGGTTACGGTAATTGTCATTACCGTTCTTCCTGTCAGATCTATAGCGGTCATTAGATTGACTGTGCCCCTTGTTGGAATTCTGTTGAGTGGCCGGTTGGGACCGGTCTCCACCCTTCTGCCTGAAGATACAATTTTATAGGGAAAAGGTATAAATGAACCTAAAGATTGAAATGAAATGATAACGCTTGATGACTAAAATTTATACCTCTTCTCAGGACGAGCTTGTTCCTCGTAGTCATCACGCTCATGTAGCATTTCTAAGCTACATGTTGCATCATTAACTTGTGCCACATTAGTGTAGGTAGCTCTAAGTAAAAGAGTTGTTGTAGAGGCGTGCAGAGCCCAGCGAAAGTGCTTAGCTTGTTCTTCCGCAGTACCCGCAGTCGCGCCTAGAAATCCAGCCAACCTAAGAAACCTTTGCATAAACTCAGTACTAGTCTCTTCAGTTCTTTGACGAATGGAATGATAGTCCCTCTTGAGTCCCTCTTTCTCAGATGTCGGAAAGAACTGCCCATAAAACAGAGTCTTGAACTGCTCCCAAGTCAACGCAGCTAGCCAAACATCACCTCCATTTGCTAACTTGTATCCTCTCCACCAATGCAAGGAATCTCCTTCAAACTTATAGCAAGCCAGCCTTGCCTTGTAAACACCATCACATCCCATATCATCGAAAATTTTCTCCATATGCGAAATCCAGTCTTCTGCATCAGATGATGTATCAGCTTTCTCAAAAGATCTAGGTTTCTGCTTATTAAACCTCTTTTTTGGTAAAAGGGTAACAATGACCCCGGTAAATAGAACCAAAAAAGCGTTGAAGAACAAGGAATGTGGCTGAAATACCACATTAACCGCAAGCTACAGGGAGCTTGTTAAACAAAATGTTTATGACAGGCCATAAACATTAACTAGTCTAGAATACTGGAAAATATAAACTAGACAAAAACCAAGACGATAACAGAAAGTTACGAGGAAAATAATAAAATATCAACATGGGATCAGCCATTTGGAGTGCTTGCCCCAATATTAGTGTTGAGAAGATTCACCGATTCATCAAAGACGACCTCGACTCCCTCCTCCTCCTCATTATCTTCCTCGCTTACTTGAACCCCTTCGTCAATACCAGGCATGGACAAAGATGAAAATTTATTAGATGTAGAAACACTGCTCATTTGAGCTTTACCCTTACTCGAACCATTAGGATTGCTAGACTGCTGCAACTGACCAGATTTAGTATTCAACTTACTACTATTATCACCACTCGTACTTGTAGTATCCACATGAGTTTTTGGACGAAAAACAACCGTCTTACCTGCTTGGAAACCCTTGCTCAATGGAACACCTCTCGGAACTTGATTCTCTAAATTACCTTTATACTTCGTCCTCTTGCTTTGCACTTGTTGGAATCCATCATTATCGACATGAGTTGTCACAATTTCAACCGTTTTAGGTTTAACATTTTTCGGACAAGAATCAAAGGAATGACCAAAAATATTACAAGTATGACATCTAGGCGGTTTCCATTCGTATTCAACACGAATTATTTCCTTAGTACAACCAGAGCCTTCAAGATCAGGGACTCCAATAGTAACGTTATCTATAAACTCCGAATCATCATTCATCTCAATAAGACAACGAGCAAAGCTACAACGACCCCAAGACTCTTTGCACATATTATCAGTATAATTATCCATCTTAATAAGCTTACCAAGAAACGAAGCAATTAAACTAATACCTTCCTCTTCAAATACCTGTAGCGGGACATCATGAAACTTGACCCATACCGGAATACGAGTTAGTTCCTCCTTTAGAAGATTCGTTTTCATAGTCCATTTCTTAAGAAAAATTGGTGAATTACGAACCATCCACGGACCACCTTCCAGAACCGCATTAAGACCCTCACTAGACCCAAATTGAAAAAAGAAAAAACCTTTTTCATTCATCATGATACGCTTAAGACCATGTTTTGCCCAGTTATTCTTAGCAAAATACTTAACCACAGGAAATGCAATCCTTTTACCAAGAAAGTAACCATATAAAGTGTTGTGGTAGTGAGTATTTACTTTTTCAACGACCTTCCTAGGAATAGAGATATTAACCCCTTCACAGACATTTTCAGAATTAAACGAAGAAGAGACTGCATTAATACCTCCATTAGTAAATGTAACCATATCAGCTTCAAATTTGCAAAGTAACTCCAGAATTTCTTTAGCACGGTCATGTGAGATCAATTCCCACAAAGGATGTTTCTTCATTCTTAATTCATGCATAAATTCACCCGCATCACCAACCGTGCGAATCGTTACACCAAATAATTACAAAACCTCATGTAGATTACACGGTTGCAAACCATTAATGGTTGCAGCCTTAGCTGCAAGGTCCAAAAATACATCACAAGAAGAGGAAACATTTGTAAAAGGGTCATCTGTTTCCTTAGCCATTTGTGCAGAGTGCACGCTCGAACCACCTGAACTGAGTGAAGAAGTGCTGCTAGTTAGATTCTTATGGCGTTCACACAAAACTTCATAATAAAGCATAGTGGTCTCCTTAGGTAAAGTAGACCATTTTGGAAATTTGTTTGCCTTAACACCATTTGCAAACACTTCAATGTCACGCACAATATTCAAAGGAATAGAAAACAAATTAGATATCTCCTCTAACGTTACTAAAACCTTAAGATTAGACACCTTAACCACATCATTCCAACCTGTAAACAATGCCTTATCACTTTCATTGCTCGAATCCACCATAGCTTCAACAAATCGACAAAAAAAAACCTAACCCTACAAACGATTAAAAAATTCTATGTCAGTCGTCCACTTAAATTAATGTCAGCCGACCACCAAGTAAATAAACGGACCACTTAATACTATGTCAGCCGTCCACTTAAAGGGAATAGGGTCAGCCGACAAGAGCCATGATGAGACAATAATGAAGGACGATTTAAAGCTACAAGCGCCAACCAACAATCGATTTAATGAAGCACCACCGAAACAAATAACCAATCAAAACCAATCTAAAACGAAACCCTAAAACAAGAATTGCTAGAACACACGAAAAACAATAAAGTATCCAATCATGGGGGTATACCAGTTAACCCAATAAAGCAGATATTAATACCCATGAAACCGACCAATGACAAAACAAAAAACAAAGTTATACTAATCGCATGCAGAAAAAGGCAAAGACGATTAAACAAATCGAATTTAGGAAGGAAAAAAACATTCTGCCGCCATTAGTGTTTTTAGGAGGTTTTTTCCGCTTATTAAACCTCTCAAGACAAGTGTGTAAAGTAACTGGTGGAGGAGGAGGAGGATTGTTCTAATTAGGAATGTTCTGGTATTCACTCAGAATCTGGTTCCTGATTTGAGGAAGCATTGCCTGCAGAGCTGCTTAGACAGCTGCTGCTAGCTCTTGTTCGCGTATCATGACCATCTGACAGTTTAAAAGTACACGAAATGATTAATCTGATTAGAACATATGATAAACATAAGGAATATATGAAGAGTTTATGAAGGCATAGCCAACAAAAATGACATGAGTTTGGGTGAAAACCTATGGGTCGGTTCACCAAAACAAAATTGACATAACGAGGATGAACGCCTATGGGTCGGTTCATCAAAACAAAATGACATGAGCTAATATGAACGCCTATGGGTCGGTTCACCAAGCAAAATAATTTGAATAAAAGCACATGCGACTAAATATGGCCAGTCCTATACCAACCATTACTTAGTCAAAATTTCTGCAACAATGATACATGAAATAAATGCATGAAAACAAACTGTCAATTTTAGGAAGACGTTGATGACTACCCACTAGTCACAGGTCATATTTAAGAGCCTACAGGTCGAAACCTGGCTCTGATACCATAATTGTAACACCCCATTTGGATATATAGACCGTTACGTAATAATTATGGTGTGTCATCAAAGCATGCAAGGTAAATGTCTAAAACATTAAATGACCATAAAGAATCAGGAAACAAACATCGGATCCAACATAAGCTCCATACACGAAACGCATAAGTATAGAATGTAAGGGAAAGGACTAAACAATGTCCAGCAAAGCAAAAGTATGTAAATGCATTAGAGAATGAAAGAATATTGGCGCCTCATTATATGCACGTACTCTTGAATCCTAGCTTTGCCCTTTAGTAATTACCGTATTGGGACTTGGAAAAAGAAATACGGTAGAGCAATACGCTCAGTGTGCTGATATATAACATAGAATGTAAATCATAAACATAAGCAAGTAATGAAATAAAATGAATAGCAGCGAAATAATTGTATGTCCTGGAAAATCTAGTTTAAGTTCATGAGACTGGTTTATATTTCTGAAAAGACTTATGTTTAGTTTATCTTGAAAATCTATATTTTAAATATGCCCGGATCCCATATAGGTCATGTTATATCAACGTGCATGAATACTTAGAGGGGTAACCTCATCATGCAATTAGAGGGGCTGCCTCTACTTAATATATAAAATGAGTGGAGGGATCAACTCCTGTAACGGATGCAAGGCACACACCACAGTTACCATTAAATCATACTAAATTGTCCTAGGATGCACCCATTCGACCCACATGATAATAGTAACATAGTCCAAAACGTAAAGGGACGCTGCGAGCAATCACTCTCACCGCAGAAGAGTCATAACACCGGTGCCTCTAGTGCTATGGTTATGGAACCCCCAAACTAGGTGAAACTGTCATGCATGTATATAGCTCAGGCAACCTAAAATAATCATAACATATACCGATGTGTTTAAGACACTTCAACTACTGGGGAAAACAGATGGCTTCAAACAGGGAATCCTAATATAAGAAAGATGTCCTTACTGAAGGGTGGAATATCCGTACCTCATGTCCTGGGCCGGATGGTTTTACTGCTGCTTTCTTTAAGAAGTCTTGGGATAATGTGGGTGTTGATTTTACTTGTGCTATTCGGGAGTTTTTCTCTAATGGAAAACTACTTAAAGAGGTTAATCATACTATTATTGCTCTTATCCCTAAGGTTACTATTCCTGACAAGATTATTGATTATCGCCCTATCTCTTGTTGTAATGTTATCTTTAAATGCATTAGCAAGATTATTGCTAACCGTATTAAAGGGGATTTGGGGGTTTTGGTTAATATTAATCAATCATCTTTTGTTCCGGGCCGCAGGATTTTGGATAATATATTATTGACGCAGGAATTGATGAGAAACTATCATAGAAATTCTGTTTCGCCAAGATGTGCTTTTAAAGTTGATATTCAAAAAGCTTATGATACGGTGGATTGGCAGTTTCTCCGTAACACTCTGATTGGGTTTGGTTTTCATCATACAATGGTTGATTGGATTACGACATGTGTTTCTACTACGTCGTATTCGATTTGTATCAATGGTAATTTATATGGTTGGTTTCAAGGAAAGAGAGGTCTCAGACAAGGTGATCTGTTATCTCCGTATCTTTTCACTTTGGTTATGGAAGTTCTTTCTCTCATGATGCAGCGAAGGGTTCTTGATGCTGATGACTTTTATTTCCACCACCGGTGTGAGCAACAACGAATTATTAACCTTTACTTTGCAGATGATCTTTTCTTGTTTGCCAGGGGTCATTTGGGTTCTGTGCAAGTTATTATGGATGCTTTGGAGGAATTTAAAATTGCTTCTAGTTTGGTTCCAAGTATCCCTAAGAGCACTGTTTTCTTCTGCAATGTTTCCACTGCTGTTAAAAGTACTATTTTACATATAATGCCTTTTGCTGAAGGCGAGTTACCTGTCCGATACCTTGGTGTTCCTCTAATCTCTTCTAGGCTTCTGTATAGGGACTGTAAGGTCCTTGTAGAAAAGCTTGAGAGTAGAGTTAATGATTGGCGCAATAAATTTCTTTCTTTAGCAGGAAGACTCCAGTTAGTTCGTTCAGTCCTATCTTCTATGCATATTTACTGGGCGTCAGTCTTTATTTTACCTGTGCGAATTATTCATGATTTGGAGCAGCTTTTGAGAGGCTTCTTATGGTGTCAAGGTGAAATAAAGAAGGGTAAGGCTAAAGTTGCTTGGGACTCTGTCTGTAATCCATTTGTTGAAGGTGGCCTTGGTATTCGTAAGCATTCTGATTTTAATGCTGCTTTAATGGTTTCTCATATTTGGTGTATTTTGACTCGTAAAGATTCTTTATGGGTCAAATGGATCTATTCTTACAAGTTAAAGGATAGAAGCTTTTGGGATGTTCCTTGTATTGGAGACATGAGTTGGGGCTGGAGAAAACTTCTTCAAATCAGACCACGTGTTCGTAAGTTTGTATGGTATAATATTAATAATGGTAGAGTTGCTTCTATGTGGTTTGATAATTGGGCAGATTTATGTCCTCTACGGGACATCCTCACGGTCCATAATATCAATAGATCGGGGTTCTCTTTATCTAATAAGGTGAGGGATCTTATCGTTGATGGTGCTTGGCAGTGGCCGCAGGATTGGAATACTAGATTTCCTAATATTGTTTCTATACCTGTGCCTATTATTAATGATGACAAAGAAGATGAGTTGCTATGGAGGGATATTAGTGGTGTTTCTCGGCCGTTTTCTGTGGCGTTAGCGTGGGATTCCATACGTGATCGGGCTATGGAAGAAAATTGGTATAAAGCTGTCTGGTTTTCTCATTGTATTCCTCGTCACTCTATTAATTTGTGGCTGGTGGTTAGAAGGAAATTGAAGACACAGGATAGGCTTAAGCAATGGGATGTTGGCCCGTTGGTGGATTTAAGCCTTCTTCGGTGTCCTTTATGTTGTTTGGTGCAGGACTCCCATGACCATTTTTTCTTTGAATGTTCTTATTCTGTGCAGGTTTGGTCTAAGGTTCGGACCTTGTGTGGTATGGATACTGTCCCACCTCGTATTGCTGATATATTAGCTCATGTTATTTCAATTCCGAATGGGAAATCATGTGTTAGTATTCTTGCTCGTCTTGTGTTGGCTGCTACTGCTTATTTTATTTGGATGGAACGTAATTCAAGACTATTCAAGAAGAAGCGGATGTCTGTTGATCAGTTATTTCAGATTCTGTGTGATACTATTCGCTTGAAGTTGATTTCTTTCCGTTTCAAGAAATTATCTACCAGGTCAAGTTTGCTGCTTGACAAATGGAGGGTGCCGAGCTCAAGATTTGTTCCATGATAGGTGTGCTGGGTGAGTGTTGTACTCTTTTTTCCTTGTCCAAGGTTTTTCCCACTGGGTTTTCTTTGGTAAGGTTTTTTAAGGAGGCAGACTCATTTGGATTCATCCTACTCCTATCATGGTGGCTTGGATGCTGAAGAGTGAGCGCGGTTTCATGTTCACATCTTGGTTTTTATCTAGTTTACTGTTGTCTTCTAGATTCGGTTAGGGCTTTTGATGTTTCATAGTCTTTGTTAACAAGTTGCATGTAGCTTGAGGTTAATGTGGTATCTCAGCCACATTCCTTTGTATTTAAACGTTTTTTTGGTTAATATATTTACCGGGGTAACCCATTACCAAAAAAAAAAGAAAATAACACTCAGGCTCAGTAGAACGTGAAGAAGATCCGCGCATAAATCGCACAATCTCATCCTCAGCAGGAGGGTAAAGAGGTGTCAAAACATAAGTATTGCAGATGTCAGTGTCGTCCGGTTTCTTCTCCTTTGAAAAGTGTTTCTTAATATCCGAAGGAGGATAAATACCATAATCAAAGTCCAAAGGAGGAGACTCATGCTCAATAGGGAAGTAAGTATTGAGAAACGTAGCAAAATCTTCCTCAAATGAGTAGTCATCCAAAGTAGGATCAAGCATTGTTGGTGGAGGATCTTCATCAAAAGTAGGAACAAGGTCATCATGTGAAGAATCACTCGAAAGAGTATCAACATCATCAAAATCATCATATGTTGGCATGTCTTTATACTCTGAAGTAAAATCGTCATAATCATCCACATCGGAACTAAAATCATCATAGATTGGTGGAGCATCATATATTGGTGGAGGATCCAAATTGGAGAGAAAATCATCCACATCATCTTGGAAAAGTGGATTATCGTAGCAAGAATCGAAAAGAGGGTTGTTGTAGACGACAAAATCATCAAGCTTTGTACTTTCACAAGTAGTTGTATCAAGCTCGTCTTGAAGCACATTAATCATATTCGCTGATTCTCTTCCATTGGATTTGTTTGTGATTTTCCCCATTTTAAACACTTGTGCATCATTCCCAACTCTTAAGATTAATTCACCTTCAGCAACATCGACTAAAGCTTTTTTGGTTCTCAAGAATGGCCGTCCAAGTATTAACGGAATACGAGGGTCCATTTCATAATCAACAACAACAAAGTCGACCGGAAAAGTGAAGGTACCAACTTTAACAAACACATCTTCGGCTATACCAACGGGGTAAGCGAGGGTTCGATTTGCTAGCTCAAGAGTCATCTTTGTTGGTATAAGATCGGGTAATGATAAGTTTTTCCAAACACTTAAAGGCATCAAATTAATACTTGCCCCGAGATCGGCTAAGGCAGTAAATTCTTCGGTTTGGTTAAAAGTACATGGTAGCACAAAACGACCGGGATCTCCAAGTTTTTCCGGAAGTTCATTAAGAAGGACTGCAGAACAGTTTTCATTCAATCGAGTATTAACAAACTCGACCATCTTTTCCTTCTTATTAAGCAATTCCTTAAACATCTTAATGAATGTTGGCATTTGGGCAAGAGCTTCAACAAGGCTAATGGTGATGGTCACTCCTGAAATCTTCTTCAAAAAGTTTGGCACTTGAATATCATCCTTGGTGAGCAATTTGCACTTGTCTAATCGAGATGGATAATGAATATTGGGTTTAGGAGGTGTAGGTGTAGAAGGTGAAGGTTGAGATGTTGGAGGTTTAAACGTGGAAGGTGGGGTTGGTGAAGGGTTTTTCTTAGGTACTTCTGCATTAAGAGGTGGAGACGGTAATGTAGAACTAGTACTAGGCGTGGAAGTAGGCGGGATAAATGGTGGTGGAGGAGGTGTAGATGGAGTAACTGGGGAAGGGGTAGATGGTCCTACTAGAGTTGCTCCACTTCGTGTAGTAATAGCACTCACATTCGCTCTAGGGTTTGTTTCGGTTGTAGAAGGAAGAGCACCTTGGGGCGAAGGGTTTGAAACATATGAACGAATTTCCTATCCGTGGACTCTTGCAATTGTCTATTAGATTCTTGCATTGCTTGCATTATTTTCTCATGTTCATTCAATTTTTGCAAAACCAAGTCCATTGGCGGATGAGGTAAATTGAACCCTTGTTGTTGAAAACCTTGGTTTGGGTATTGGTTATAAGGTGGAAAACCTTGAGGATTGAAACCTTGGTTTGGAAAACCTTGATTTTGCATTTGGTAATTTCCCTGATTTGCATTTGAGCCCCTCACATTTGCATTTTGTTGAACATTTGCTCTAGGTTGCCATTGGTTGTTATGGGTGGGTGGGTGAGGTCTTTGTTGAAAACCGGGTAGAGCCAAGTAATTTGTCGAGTTGTAAGACAAGTGATTAACATCGACATTAGGCTTGAAATGAACTCTCTCGGTGTTGTTGTAAGCATACACTTCCCCGTGAGATTGATCATAAGCTTTATCACAATTAGCATAAGAGTGTGGCCCCCACAAGTTTTACAAGTTATATTAATAGCATTGTTGTTTTTGGCATTGTTAACGGCAAGCAAGTGCTTCAAAAACCGTAGTAAGCTTATGAAGTCTCTTGTCGATGTCACTAGTGCTAGCACTAGCCACATTAGCCTGAACACCCCTAGTTTGCACTCTATTTGTTTGGTAAAGGGTTGCCCCGGTAAATATATTAACCAAAAAAGCGTTGAACGTACAAAGGAATGTGGCTGAAGTACCACATTAACCACAAGCTACAGGCAGCTTGTTAACAATTGGTTATAAAACACCAAAAACTAATACTAATTTATACATCTACTATAGGACATAAATGCAACATTAGCAAAGGCCATCAAGAAAAAATCTTGAAACCATGCGACCAATTCTTCATTCCAGCAACAACAAAATGTGAGCAAAGGATCCAAGTAAGGCCGCCTCCTTAAAAAACCTTTACGAGAAAAACCCAACGGGAAAAACCCCGCAAAGGAAAAAAGAGTACGACCCTTACCCGGCACTCCCATCATGATCAATACACATCTTAGGGATCTTCCAATCTTTAAGAATCACTAGCGACACCGAAGAAATCCTCTTAAATTTGAAAGTAATAAGCTTAAGCCGAACCGTGTCACATATAGAGCTCACAAGCTTAACTACCGTCAAACACTTCTTGTTAAAAAGTCTATTATTTCGCTCCCACCAAAGAAAGTAAGCCAAAGCCGCTAGCACAACAGAGCAATAATACTAACAACCGAACATCCCTTAGCCAAGGGTGTAAGAACCGCCACAATGTCACTCATCTTTTTTTTTGGTAAAAGGGTAACAATGACCCCGGTAAATAGAACCAAAAAAAAGCGTTGAAGTACAAGGAATGTGGCTGAAATACCACATTAACCGCAAGCTACAGGCAGCTTGTTAAACAAAATGTTTATGACAGGCCATAAACATTAACTAGTCTAGAATACTGGAAATATATAAACTAGACAAAAACCAAGACGATAACATAAAGTTACGAGGGAAATAATAAACTATCAACATGGGATCAGCCAGTTGGAGTGCTTGCCCCAATATTAGTGTTGAGAAGATTCACCGATTCATCAAAGACGACCTCAACCCCCTCCTCCTCCTCATTATCTTCCTCGCTTACTTGAACCCCTTCGTCAATACCAGGCATGGACAAAGATGAAAATTTATTAGATGTAGAAACACTGCTCATTTGAGCTTTACCCTTGTTCGGACCATTAGGATTGCTAGACTGCTGCAACTGACCAGATTTAGTATTCAACTTACTACTATTATCACCACTCGTACTTGTAGTAACTAAGCGAGTTTTTGGACGAAAAGCAACCGTCTTTCCTGTTTGGGAACCCTTACTCAATGGAACTCCTCTCGGAACTTGATTCCCTAAATTACCTTTGTACTTCTTCCTCTTGCTTTGCACTTGTTGGAATCCATCATTATCAACATGAGTTGTCACATTTTCAACCGTTTTAGGTTTAACATTTTTCAGACAAGAATCAAGGGAATGACCAAAAATATTACAAGTATGACATCTAGGCGGTTTCCATTCGTATTCAACACGAATTAGTTCCTTAGTAAAACCAGAGCCTTCAAGATCAGGGACACCAATAGTAACGTTATCTATAAACTCCGAATCAGCATTCATCTCAATAAGACAACGAGCAAAACTACAACGACCCCAAGACTCTTTGCACATATTATCAGTATAATTATCCATCATAATAAGCTTACCAAGAAACGAAGCAATTAAACTAATACCTTCCTCCTCAAATACCTGTAGCGGGACATCATGAAACTTGACCCATACCAGAATACGAGTTAGTTCCTCCTTTAGAAGATTCGTTTTCATAGTCCATTTCTTAAGAAAAATTGGTGAATTATGAACCATCCACGGACCACCTTCTAGAACCGCATTTAGACCCTCACTAGACCCAAATTGAAAAAAGAAAAAACCTTTCTCATTCATCATGATACGCTTAAGACCATGTTTTGCCCAGTTATTCTTAGCAAAATACTCAACCACAGGAAATGCAATCCTTTTACCAAGAAAGTAACCATATAAAGTGTTGTGGTAGCGAGTATTTACTTTTTCAACGACCTTCCTAGGAATAGAGATATTAACCCCTTCACAAACATTTTCAGAATTAAACGAAGAAGAGACTGCATTAATACCTCCATTAGTAGACATAACCATAACAGCTTCAAATTTGCAAAGTAACTCCAGAATTTCTTTAGCACGGTCATGTGAGATCAATTCCCACAAAGGATGTTTCTTCATTCTTAACTCATGCATAAATTCACCCGCATCACCAACCGTGCGAATCGTTACATCAAATAATTTCAAAACCTTATGTAGATTACACGTTTGTAAACCATTAATGGTTGCAGCCTTAGCTTCAAAGTCCAAAAATACATCACCAGAAGAGGAAACATTAGTAATAGGGTCATCTGTTTCCTTAGCCATTTGTGCAGAGTGCACACTCGAACCACCTGAACTGAGTGAAGAAATGCTGCTAGTTAGATTCTTATGGCGTTCACACAAAACTTCATAATAAAGCATAGTGGTCTCCTTAGGTAAAGTAGACCATCTAGGAAATTTGTTTGCCTTAACACCATTTGCAAACACTTCAATGTCACGCACAGTATTCAAAGGAATAGAAAACAAATTAGATATCTCCTCTAACGTTACTAAAACCTTAAGAGTAGACACCATAACCACATCATTCCAACCTGTAAACAGTGGCTTATCACTTTCATTGCTCGAATCCACCATAGCTTCAACAAAACTACGACACAGAAAATCAATCGAACCACTGAATAATAAACTAATTACCACGTGAACCCAACAATTCAAATACAGCACAATTGCACCACTTAATTTAATATCAGCCGACCAAAAGGAATGTCAGCCGCCAAGAACTAGGGACAGCTGACGATATAAAAACAAAACGATTTAATGATGCAACAATTCAATGTCAGCCAATCAATTAAAACGATTTAATGATGCAATTCTTCCACCTAATTTAATGTCAACCGACCTATTAAAATGTCAGCCGCCAAGAACTAGGGTCAGCCGACCAATTTGACATGTGAATAACTAATTAATTGTGATCACCAAAATTCAAACTCAGCCAACCTTTGTTGATTCTAAGTCAGCCGACCAACACCAAGCGGACCCTACCACAATTACCCAAAAAACCTAACCCTAATTTGCGAAGACACAAAAAAACAAAAAAGACACAATCGTTGAATGTAACGAAGTAATTTGTCCAGTAGACACGTACCAAATTGACAATTAACCACCGAAAAAACAGACAATCGCAAACAAACAATGACGGCACAAAAATTAAAATAAAAACCAATTTAATTTACCCTAAAATCAATCAACCAAATAAAAACTTTGTTAACTCAAGAATAATCAGTGATTGTTCGAGAAAACATCATCATTATAAGGTATTCGGATTAAAGGAAAAATAAAATTAGGTTATGAGAAGAAGGGATTTTTTTGGCAGCCATTGATGTTTTTAGGGTCTAATCTACGTTTTTCCACAATGTCACTCATCCGAGGAGGAATATTTTTCATACCACACCTATCTCGCAATTGTAACCATAGCTGAGTAGAATAAGGACATTTAAAGAAAATATGATTATGCGAGTCAGCAACCTGCTTACACATGGGACACATAAGTGAAGATAGATCTACATTAGGGTCAACATCCCATTGCATAAGGCGATCTTGCGTCTTCAATTTTTGCTTCATTACTAACCACAAATGAATCGCATGTCTAGGAATACAATGTGGAAACCAAACAACATTAAACCAATCAACAGTATTAGCCCTTACTCTTATAGACTCCCACGCAATAGCCACAGAAAACGGTCGATTAATACCATTATGGTCCCGCCAAACCATACTATCTCTACCGTTATCACAAAGCATAGGAACAGGAATAGACACAATATTCGGGAATCTATCATACCAATCCAACGGCCATCTCCAAGCTCCATTCAGTATTAAGTCCTTTACCTTGTCCGATAACGCAAACCCTGAACGATTAATATGTCGAACCGAAATAGTATCTCGAATCGGGCATACAGCAGCCCATTTATCAAACCACATAGAAGTATCTCTACATTCATGGATTTGGTGCCAAATAAACGGACGAATCATTATTCTTAACTAGAGTAACTTTCGCCAGCACCAACTCACATCACCAATACAAGGAACGTCCCAAAAACTTCTACTTTCAACTTATAGTCATAAATCCAACGAACCCATAAGGAATCTCTTTTAGCAAGAATACTCCATACATGCGACGTCATTAATGCAACATTAAACTCATCAAGCTTACGTATACCAAGTCCACCTTCATTCAGAGGCTTACAAATAGTGTTCCAGGAAACTTTGGCTTTACCCCACTTCATCTCTCCTTGACACCATAAAAAACCACGCATAATCTGTTCAGTATCATTAATAATTCTAACAGGAAGTATAAAAACAGACGCCCAATAAATATGCATAGATGAAAGAATAGAACGAATAAGTTGCACTCTCCCTGCAAGAGAATGAAACTTATTACGCCAGTCATTCACCCTGTTCTTAAGCTTCTCAACCAAAATTTTGCAATCACGATACCTAAGCCTTGAAGAGATAAGGGGAACTCCAAGGTATCTAACAGGTAACATTCCTTTAGCAAAAGGCGTGAGATTAAGGATACCAGATTTAATTCCACGAGGAACATTACAAAAATAAGCTGTTCTCTTAGGGATACTAGGCACCAGACCTGAAGCATTCTTGAACTCCTCCAACGTATCCATAAGAACATAAACAGAATCCAAATGACCCCTTGAGAAAAGGAACAAATCATCAGCAAAACAAAGATTTACTAACCGCTGCTTCTCACACTGATGATGGTATCGAAAATCCTCAGCTGCAGCAACCCTTAGTTGTAACATAAGTGTTAATACTTCCATAACAAGGGTGAACAAATAAGGAGATAGAGGATCCCCTTGTCGCAGCCCCCGTTTACCATTAAACCAACCATACAGATTACCATTAAGGCATACCGAATAAGATGTCGTAGAAACACAAACCATAATCCAATGGATCATAGTAGGATGAAAACCAAACCTAACAAGAACATCTCTAAGAAAACTCCAATCCACCGTATCATATGCTTTCTGGATATCAATTTTAAACGAGCATCTAGGAGGACCAAAGTTACGATGATAACTTCTCATTAACTCTTGCGTAAGGAGAATATTATCTGAAATTCTTCTGCCCGGAACAAACGCAGACTGATTAATGCTCACCAAATCACCAAGATCACCTTTAATACGATTAGCAATAATCTTGCTAATGCATTTAAAACTAACATTACAACATGATATTGGACGGTAGTCATTAATAGCACTCGAAGTAGAAACCTTAGGAATTAGAGCAATAATTGTATGATTGACTTCCCAAAGCAATTTACCATTACGAAAAAAATCCTTAATAACACATGTGAAGGTATCCCCCACCGTATCCCACGCCTTTTTGAAAAATGCAGCTGTGTAACCGTCCGGACCCGGGGCTTTATCATCAGACATAGAGAACAAGGCACTCTTAATCTCTTCATCAGAAACCATACGAACCATGGATAAAGCCTTGGAACCATCAAGAATATTAATAAACAAATTATGAGAATCAGTAGGAATAGTAATACCTTCAACTCCAAGAAAATTCTCATAATGAGAAACAAACGCATCCCAAACCACAGCACCTTCGTGAATAGCATTAGACATATCCTTAACCATATCAATCCTGTTTCGAGCATTTTTACTTTTAACTATATTATGAAAATAAGCTGAATTAGAATCGCCCGCTTCCAACCACTGAATCCTCGCTTTCTGTCTCAAAAATCGTTCCTCATCAATAATAGCTTCCTTGAACGCAAGTAATTAGTGAGCATGATCTTCCCGAATTGATGCATTAGATGGATTTAAATCAATAGCTTGTTGAATCTCATCCAGTTCATCACGAATCAAATTAACACGCATATGCAAATTACCTTGTTCATGCAACAACTTACGCAGCGGAGTTTTAAGACCCTTAAGTCTTTTAACCATTTGGAACATCGCACATCCATGAACCTCCAAATTCCAGCCATTGGCAACAATCTCCTTAAACCTGTCCTTATGCACAAGAAAATTAAAGAATTTAAATGGCTTAGGTTTAGGTTTAGACACAGTAGGTAACCGAAGCACACATGGGGAATGATCCGAAATCCTATAAGGCTGAAATATAGCAAGAGAACCAGGAAAATCATCCATAAACTTCGAGTTAGACATAATTCTATCAATTTTTTTAAGAATACCATCATCACCATTAGGCTTCTCATTCCAAGTGAAATGAAAGCCTGTAGCATTAACATCAGTGGCCTCCATACTCCTAACACAATCTTTAAATTTACGCATAGCAATGTTGGGACGATACCCACCACATGAATGGTCTTCAAGATTAAGCGCAGCATTAAAATCACCAAGAACAACCCAAGGTTTATCCCTCATAAAAGAAGCATGCGCAACAAGATTACTCCACAGAACACATCTATCTTGATAAGAATTATCCGCATAAACAAAAGAAAAAAACAATGTTCTGTTATCCAAGCGAGTATTGATTTGACAGTGCATAACCTGATTTGTAAGAGACATAACCATAACATCCACATTATCATCATTTCAACCAAGAATAATACGCGTACCTTTAGAACATATACCCCATTCGACGTCCACTTCCAACGACGACAAATTTTCTTACAAACATAAAAAACACAAGTAGCATCAACATGAGATTTAACACAGCACACACACTCAAGTTATTATCACGCACAACCTGACGAACCTCCTTTTGTTTAAGGGACTGGTTCAAGCCCCTTATATTCCATGAGGCGATACTAAACATTAAAAACATTATGATCAGGAGTGCTTGCCCCTGTTATTGGATTCATGATATTAATCGACTCATCGTAAATGTTTTCTATAGATTCATCATCATCTGCATCCTGCTCACCTGCCAAACCAGATAATGCCGAAAAAGCATTTGAAGTAGAGACATCACTAGTAGATTTACCTTTATCAATCACTGGTTGTGGACTCGTAATATTAGTGTTCCCCGTATGCAACTGCGTTTTTGTACCAAGACGTCCTCCATTATTCGAACCAGAAGTCGAGGCTTTCGGTTTATAATTAAACTCTTTTGCAACATTAAACCCCTTAGCTACAGAAACACCTCTTGGAATAGTATTATTAACCTTTTTGTTGTTTCGTTTTCTGTTCACCACCTGTTGAAATCTATCTTTATCCACCTTAGAGCCACTAGCTCCAGCATTTATAGAACTCGTAGGAGGCTCTACTACAACCCTTCTAGGGCATGTACTTAACGTATGACCAAAACACGTACACGTTTCACAACGTGGGGGCTTCCATTCATACTCAATCTGAATAACTTCTTTAGTATAATCATCCCCTTCAAGAGTTGGAATGCCAACAGTAACCGTCTCCAATAAATCAGTTTTTGCATCAACCTCAATGAGGCATCTAGCGAAGCTACAACGACCCCACGAATTCTTACACATTATACTCGTATAAGAATCCAGCATAACTGGTTTGTCAATATAACTAGCAATGCAACTCAACCCCTCCTTATCAAACACTTGTAAATGAACATCATGAAGTTTAACCCAGACCGGCACCATAGTTAATTCTTCCTTCTTAGGGCTTGTTGTCACCGACCACTTCTTAAGTATGATAGGAGAATTTTTAATCATCCATGGACCTCTCTCTAGGACTGCTTCCATACCAGCCAGAGTATCAAATTTGGAAAAGAAAAACCCTTTTTCATTCATCATAATCTTACGTAACCCATGCTTAGCCCAATTACTAGTAACAAAGTATTCCACCACCGGGAATGCAAGCCTTTTCCCAATAAAATAACCATACAACATATTCTCATACCTAGTATTCATTTTAGCCCCAACCTTTCGCGGTATTGAAATGTTGACACCATCATACACCTTCTCAGCCACACGATATCAAAAATCCGAACTCCCATTAGGTTTAGGAGCCATAACACCTGCATACGTGCTGGCAGAATTCGAAGGGTTAGACCAGACTTCAGTATCGTTGATTCCCTTATTCACATTAGGTTCAACCCCTTGAAACTCATCATCCAGTAACTTAGATACCATCGGAGTTGACACACTAATCGTACTCACCAATGGGTCTTCTCTAGGTTGCCTTTTTAGTAACAAATGTGTCAACATGAGGAGATGAAACCCTAGTCATAGTTGTCTGCAATCGTTTTTCGTTAGCAATAATCTAAGCCTTAAAATCACATAACAAGTTAATAATTTCCTTGGTCCTCTTATCAAACACCCACGCCCAGCAATTAGTTTTCATCTTAACCTCATACACAAACACACCAATCTCCTGAACCGTGTTTAACGTAACACCAAGTAATTTCAAAACCTCAGACAGATTACCATGTTGCATACCATTAATAATGGCAGTCGTAGCAACCAGTACGTCTTTTTGTTTTATTCATCGACTCCATGAAGAACCCTAACCAAAGAAACTAATAACAGCCCCAAAATAACGAGTAATACAAGCGGGACAATGAACACAATGAGAACACACGTCTCTCTCACCACGATATTTATATATGAAAAGAACCGACTAAGAATTAAATAAGCAATCCTAAACAAGTGCCGACAAGAAAAAAGAGAACGAATCAAGTAACAGTTTGTAAACCAATTGAACAAATAACAAACGTGTCTAGATAAACACAAATATTAAATGCTTTCATGATTAAACAAACCATGAAAGTGAATCGTAGGTAATTTTTCAGCCGCCATAGTTGTTTCAAGTGAATCGTAGGGTTTTTTTTTAATATTCTTTACAACTAGTTTGCACTCTAGACTTATTCTCAATAATATCCCACGCGGCACTAGAAGACTTAACCAAAATATTACCCCCCGAGGCACTATTTACTGAATCTTGGTCATTCATGCTTAAACCATTGTAAAAAGTATTTATTTGATGTACTTTTGTAAAACCATGTTGTGGACACTTTCTTAAGAGTTCCTTAAAACGGTCCCAAGATTCACTAAATGTCTCACCGTACTTTTGTTCAAAGTTAATGATTTCATTCCGCAAAGCGGTAGTACGTGAGGGTGGGAAAAAGTAGTTGATGAATTTGGTCTCTAAATCCGACCACGTAAGAATACTTTGTGGCGGTTCCTTTGCAAGCCAATGTCGGGCTTGTCCCTCTAAGGAGAAAGGAAAAGTTGAAAGCGAATTACCTCTTGTGAAACCCCATTAAACTTGACCGTATTAGTGAGTTGAAGGAACTTTTTGATATGGTCGTGAGGATCATCAAGTGTACGCCCCAAGAATGGTTGAGCAGAGACCATTTGAATGAAGCCGGATTTGAGCTCAAAGTTGTTGGCTTCAATCTCGGGTATGACAATAGCATCGGTGTTGCCCTCTACGTGCGATTGCAAAAGCTCGATCATTGGTCGATTGTCCATGGCGACAATAGGTTGAGTTTCGACTTCGGCTTGAGTTGCTTTCTTCTTACGAGCACGGGTACACATACACACCTACAAAAAGAAAAGAAAGATAGACAAGAAATATTTTTGGTTTTTTATGTTTTTCTATTTTTTGGATTTTTGAAAATTTTATATATTATTTTTTTTTTGGTTTTTTTGAAAAGTTTTGAAAAGTAGACAAGAAAAATAACGTTCAAGAGTGAACGGATCCCAAAATCCAACGCGTCTCTCACAGAAAACCGTTAATCTTCACGAAAAGAGCCGGCTAACAATAATCTTCATTCGGGATTTTTTCACAAAAGCTTGGTTCGGGATTTTCAAGTTGGCTCAGGAAAAATAAAGTTGGCTCGGAATATTGAATAGTCAAAAGACGAACAGTTTTTTTAGATCCTATTTTCTAGGAACACGAATTTAACCAAAATCAACCATAATCAAACCAAAAATTAAAGCGAACTAACCACTAATTATCAACTAACAATAATCAATCAAACCAAATCAGCAACATTTGAAATTAAAACAAGATTAATTAAAACCCACTTAATAAAACTATCAAAACTCAAGAACACAACCAAATCAATTAAACTAGATCTACCAAATCAAAAACAAGAAAGGAAGGATGAGATTAATGAAAGGATTGATTAAAGGAAACTTTTATTAAATGATTAAGATTCAAAAACACAAAATTAAAGATTAAACTTACATGAAACTTGAATGAAAAGATGAAAAATGAAGGTGCCAAACACCTAGAGGAGGTGTCGGCTTAAAAAGAAAAAAAAACTAGGAAAATGAAAAACTAAAATTAACTAATTTTCTAACACCCTCCTAATGACACATTAGGAGGGTCTATATAGGAGGTGGGGAGGCTAGGTGTTGATGCTTTCTTCTTTCTTTCTTCTCGTCTCGACTCGTTTTAAATTCTTTGTCTTTCAACGTCGTCTCGGGATTTGTCGATATAAATTGAACTCGTCTTATAATTTTCTTCTTTAATTAGACTTGTTCTTCGACTTCATTAAACTTCCATCTTTAGACTTTTTCTTCGATAAATCTTCAGAATAGGCCTTGGACTTCCGTTATTCTTGCACTTTTGACCTTTTGACTTCGTCTTTTGTCTTTTTCTTCGATAAAATCCCGTGATAGCCCGTGTTTTCTTCCTTTTTCATCTTTTGGTCCTAAAACACAATAAAAACACAAACCACGCATAATTCCAACATTTACGACATAAAATACATGTTTTAGCTTGGTTATTATTATAAGTAAGTGGTAAAAGGATGAGTGTTTTCACACCTATCAATGGGGTAGCTGAGAGAAAGAATAAAGCACTCATAGAAGCATCTAGGACTATGTTGGCTGATGCTCACTTTCCCATAGCATTTTGGGCTGAGGCTGTGAATACAGCTTGTTATGTTCAGAATAGGGCATTAATCAACAAGATTCACAACAAGACACCTTATGAGCTATTTTGGGGTAGGAAACCTAATATTGGTTTTCTTAAACCTTTTGACTGTCATGTAGTTGTTTTAGACACTAGGATGCCTTAGGAAAGTTTAGTGCTAAAGGTGATGAAGGCTACTTTATGGGTTATTCAGTGCAGAGTAGAGGATATAGAGTTTACATTAAGAAAGAAAAACATATACTTGAAAAGGTACATGTTAGGTTTTTAAAAAGTAAACCTAGTGATCCTGAGAGTGGTCCAAATTGGTTATTTGACTTGGAACCTCTATCTAGAACTTCGAATTATGTGCTTGTTACTAATCCAGGCATTGTGAAGGTGACTTCAAATGTTGTGGAAGAACCAGTTGTTGAAATTTCAGGTATACATGTTGATAAGGAGGTTGGATCACAAGCAGACAAATTAGCACCCATACTTGAGTATGTCACCATTCCTATATGGACAGATGCATGTGCTGCTGTTGCTGCTACTGGAAAAGAAAAAGGTGGTCCACAAGTATCACCAGTTGAAAACATGCATGATTCTTCAAGCACTGACAGAGGAAAATCTGGCACTGACAAGACAAATTCAGGCGTTGATGGCTCAAATGTTGACAACCCTAATTCAGGCGTTGACAACTCTTTTGACCGTTTATTCTCTTCTAGTGTTTTTGAACAAGGTGAACCTTTAAAACAGAAATGGAGAGGTTCATTCAGATGATGATAAAAGAGAACTTGAAGAAGATATTGGCAACTTGGAGACTGAAATTGATGATAACACAAAAATTAAAGGAAGAGTACTTACATCTACCATGAAGAATCATCCTTCTTCTTTAATCATAGGTGATGTTATGACTCCTGTACAAACTAGAAGGTCTCATCAGAATCATGGAGGATTTATTGCCAATATTCACAAGAAGGTTGATACCCCTCTTGTTTAAGCATGTTTGTTTGCCTGTTTTTTGTCACAACAGGAACCCAAGAAGATTTTTGATGCTCTCAAAGAACCAAGTTGGGTGGAAGCAATGCAAGATGAGCTTCACCAATTTGCTATTTAGGATGTTCGGGAGTTAGTTGATTGTCCCAGACATGTCAGGCCTATTGGGACAAGATGGGTTCTTAGAAACAAAAAGGATGAGAGAGGAATTGTGGTCAGAAACAAGGCACGTTTAGTTGCTCAAGGATATACACAAGAGGAAGGGATAGACTATGAGGAGGTGTTTGCACCTGTTGCAAGGATTGAGGCAATAAGGATTTTTCTAGCCTATGCTTCCTGCATGGGATTTACAGTCTGTCAAATGGATGTGAAGAGTGCTTTTCTCTATGGCACAATTGCAGAGGAGGTTTATGTAATGCAGCCTCCTGGTTTTGAAGATTCATAACATCCAGACAAGGTGTATAGAGTGAAGAAAGCTATGTATGGACTTCATCAAGCCCTAAGAGCATGGTATGGTATATTGTCCACCTATCTGGTGGAAAATGGATTCAAAAGGAGCACCATAGATCAGACTTTGTTTACAAAGAAGACTGGTAAGGATTTCTTACTTGTACAGGTCTATGTGGATGATATCATCTTTGGCTCTTCTAGTTCAAAGATGAGTGAAGACTTTTCCAAAATCATGACAGACAAGTTCAAGATGAGTGTAATGGGGGAGATGAACTTCTTTCTAGGGTTACAAGTTCAGCAGAAAGAAGATGATATCTTCATCTCTCAAGACAAATATGTAGTAGAAATCTTGAAGAAGTTTGGCTTGTCTCCACATGAGAAACGGGCTAGCACACCAATGGATAGGGAACACCCTTGGGGAAAGGTTGGAGATAGAAAAGAGGTAGATGTCAGACATTATAGGTCAATGATTGGTTCATTGATGTATCTCACAACTTCAAGACCTGACATTATGTTTGTTGTTTGTGCATGTGCACGCCATCAAGTGACTCCTAAAGAGTGTCATCTTCATGCTGTCAAGAGGATTTTTAGGTACCTTAGGTGCTATCCCACCTTGGGATTATGGTATCCAAGAGATTCTCTATTGGAGCTTATTGCATATTCAGACAGTGATTATGGGAGGTGACAAGTTTGATAGAAAATCCACAACTGGTGGATGCCAATTTCTTGGGAGTAGGTTGATATATTGGCAATGCAAGAAACAAACAGTGGTGGCCAATTCTACAACTGAAGCACAGTATGTAGATGCAGCTACTTGTTGTGGACAAGTCTTATGGATTCAAAACCAGTTGTTAGATTATGGGTATAATTTCATGCATACCATGATTTTTGTAGACAATAACAGTACTTTATGCATTATTAAAAATCCTGTACATCACTCTAAAACAAAACACATAGAAATTAGACATCATTTTATAAGAGATTGTTTTGAAAAAGGTTTAATATAACCAGATATGGTTGACACAGAGGAAAATGTGACTGATTTATTAACTAAACCTTTTGATACTAGGAGATTTCAATACTTAGTAACAAGTATTGGAATGATCAATCTTACTTAATATTTGTTTTGGGGACTTCTTGTATAAGTATGTACAGGATATGCATTGTTATTGGTATTAGTACAAAATTAGATTTTCCACTTTATTTGTCTAACGCTGACAAAGGTTATTTTAACGCTGACAAGTGTTAAATTGACGTTGTCAGCAACATGTTAGTTTTGTGGTTTTTGCTGTAATTATGCAGGCGTTGTTAGCATTGTACAAATGGATACAGAGTTGCTTATGGATTCTTAGAGCATTATTGGAGCATGTTCAAGTTTATGGATGATGGTTGGAGTATTTATATTCCTATCTTGACATAAATTTTTATTACATGCATTTTATTTGGCAACTTATGTATCATAGTTTAAGGGGAGATTTAAGAAAACCTTTAGGACTTTTTGGGTATTCATATAATACTCTTATCATAATTCTAGATTGTGTCCACTGGTGAGTATGAATTAGTTTACTAACTCATGAGGCACTGTAGCATGCAAAGTTGATATACTATGCACGCTGCCAAGACTTTTTGGCCTAGAATTGGATGTGGTCTATTGGGAGACTTGGGTATGATTTTTATTGGGCTTACCTGGGAAGTTACAAAGGATTTTATGAGATAACTTCACTGTTAAGAACTTTGGTTAGCAAGGGACACTTGAGGACTGTTATGTCTATCTTGCTTAAGCAAGTGTGTATGATTGGACAGTGCTTGCCACCCTATGGTAATTTTCAGTTTGTAGGTTATCTTCACTAGGATAAATTACTTTGTTAAGGTCCTTTTTCATTTTTATTATTTTTATTTTTGGACGTTGACAGCTTTATTTCCAAACGTTGTTAGGACCAATTTTGACGTTGACATGGCATTTTCCAACGTTGACAAGAATATAGCCGTTGGGCGTTGATAGGTTATTTTTGACCGTTGACAACCATTGGGTCCTACCCAGTTGTTATTTTTGACGAAAATTTGGGCCGTAATTTTAGGAGTTGGTAACTTTTTATTAATGCACAAGATAAGTTATAACTTTTCAAGATTTTCAGCATTATATTTTGAAAAATAACTGCCTCATTTTTTACCAATCACATGTGCCTACCTCTCCTATTTATTTGGCTCATTATTTTGAAACAGGGTAACTGCTTATTCTTGTCTAACTAAATTTTCACACATATTCATCTTTCATAACATATATCACAGCTTTCTACATCAATGGCGCCTAAGTTTAAACCGAGTGATTTGGTATTGGGGTTCAGAAGTCAGCACAACATGGTTGCCTATTTAGAGGCTGACAACACTTTGTTTCCTCAATATACTCAGATGGTGGAGTATTTAAATGCATCCCCATTAAGGTATGCACTTTCTCATGCTCCTCTTATCCCTGTCACTCATATTAAGGATTTTTGGAATACTGTCACTTCCTCAACGATTAATAATGTGACTACATTGACTACTACAGTCCATGGGCGTCAATGGGTGGTTACTGAAGCCTTGGTTCGTCAGGCTTTGCATCTTAATGATGCAGATGGTATAACCACCCTACCCATTGGTGAGCTAGAACACGGACTTCAAGCTTTGGGTTATCCTTTCCCTGAAGAGGGCACTTTAAATAAATATTCAAAACAAGAATTTCCCTCAGCTTAGAAGTACTTAATACATGTCATTCTTCAATGCTTGAGTCCCAAATGTACTGCACACAATGAAATTAACAGGTCTATTGGTAGTGCCATTGTGTGTATTGCTACTGGGCAAAAATATAATTTTTCTAAGATGATTTTTGATGGCATGTGTAAAAACAAGGGTAGTAAGATGACTCTTGCTTCCCAAGATTTTTGCAAATGGTTTTTGATGAACAAAGGTATTGCACCAGGGATCATGATGATTTTTATACGATCCCTATACAAAAGAAAGCAATTTTTTGGAAAGATGAATTCACCCCCACATAGAGACTTACCCCTCACCCAAGCCATGCTTGCTGTTATTGCAGCAACACAACCTCAACCAGACCCACAACCACAACCAGACCCATTACCTGAACCATCACCATTATCCCAGCATATGGAAATTGACCAAGATCCCTTCAACGCTGACACGTTAAATGTTGGCGTTGACACTCAAAATCCAAACGCTGACACCCTTTTACAACAAACCCAAACACCCCTTAACCTCTAAACTGAAACCCAATCCACATCATCCTCTTCACCCCCAGACTTTAGGATGAAAAAACGCCAAAGGACTATTAGAGTGTTCTCCTCTAGTGGTCCTAGCCATGTTGCAGAGAGAACCACCACCACAAGTGTGGTTGGTGATATGGGTGGGGTAGGACTATTGGTACTAGCTTAAATGCAGGCCAAGCCAGTCCTAACATCATTAAGACCCTATCCATGCCCCATGATTCTACTTTGGGAGGTCAAATTCCCATTCTAGAGGACGGCAGATTAGACCCTATACATTGTTGGAATTGACGGCTGTCTGCATTAGCTTGCAAAAGCAAAATGCAGACCTTGTACATACTGTCTCTACCCAAGGCCTTGAACTCAAGCAATTGAGGGAGAGGATTGTTATTTTATAAGGTGCTAACCCTAGGCTTGGAGTGGAGGATTCTTCCAAAGGGGAGGATGAGCAGATACATGTGAGTGACAAAAAGGCTCACATGAAGGAGAATCTTTGGGTATAGCTGAATCTCTAATAAATTTGAAGAGGCAACCAGGTTTTGATGTTTCATTGGTTACCCTTACAAATTTGAATTTATCTATTACTGAGATGATGAAGCAGTTCACAAGAAGCGCTTACAAGAGTAGATTGAGCGTTGACAAGCAGATTTTTGACGCTGACAAGCCAAGCGCTGATAGGAGTAAGTTAGGCGTTGACACACAGGTTTTGGACGTTGATAGACCTGCAGGTATGGTTGATGTATCCCAGTCATCAGCTATCATCAAAGATGTGTCTACAAAGGTACCATTATCTTCTTTACCCATCATTGATATATCAGATAAAGGTAAAGGGATTATGGTAGAAATAGTAGTTCCCAAGGATGCAACCCAAGTAAAAATTGATTCCATGTTGGCTGCACAACTTGAGAAAGAAGATAGGATGAAGGAAACTGCTATTGAGAGTAAGAAAAGCAGTGATGATGAGAGTACAGATTCAAGTGTTATGATTATTGAAGAACCAGAAAGACTTGAATATGGTGATGTGTTGGCAAAGGAAAAACTTGCAGAGTTGAAGAATCAGGTGGATTATGAGATGCCTGAAGTTGCTCAGATGTACTTTGCATGGGAGAATAAGATCATGGAGAATCCAGACATGCCTTTATCAGATCAAATTTGGGGTTTAGAGATTCGACTCAGGATTCAAAGGGATTGCCAGGTAATCCCAAAGTATAAGGCCAGGAAAGTTTTCTCACAATCTAAGAGGGATAGAAGGGACCTTTATTATATGTTGCTTAGATGTCATCAAGGAGGTTGGACTTTTTAGAAGTTGCAGGCATTTTCCTTTGATGAATTAGAATATAAGGCTTATCCTATTTGGGCAAGAGTGCAAGAGCAGAACACTATCAGACTTCTTTCAGATGAAAGAAAGGAAGAGCTTGTAGAAGAGATGCAAATTCAACAGGCTTTAATTGTACCAAGACCTTTGAAGAAGGGAGTTCCACTTGAGTTCCCAGAAAACATGGATAGAGTGAATCCTAGTGAAGTTGTTATTAGAAGGAGCATTAAGCTATCATCCTTGGAAGTTTCACATATGGTAGAAGTAGTACCTCATGATTCCAGAAACCCTATAGTTAGCTATGAAGAAGATGCAAGTGGGTTCTGGATGATCGGCAGATATGGGAAAGAGGTACATACTTTTACAACTCTTATGTCTTTGTTTGCAAGCTTGGATAGGGAAGACTTGGCAGACCTTTGGAGGTTGATGCAGGCCAAGTATGAGAGTGAAGCACCTACTTTAGTCAATGGAATAAAGATTTGGTCAACATTCAAGAGGATGTGTGCACCAGATGAAGAAGATCCAGTTTGGAAGGATCTTGATGATATTAGTGGACTTCAATGGCATCTATATTCAGCAGCTGGTGTGTATCATTTGAGTACTACAAAGTCTTCTGAATATCTTCTTGTGGATGCTGAGTATCCTATGTCCAAAGAAGTTTCGGAGAAAATGATGACAACACAGCTGGAGATAGACTACTCAAGTGACGTGGCCAATGATTTGATTAGATATATTTATTTCCAATTTAATGCAATTTGTAAGAATCCTCTTAGTCCTTAGTTTTTATTCAGAAACTTGATTACTAGAGTAGATATCAAGTTTACGGGAGGATTATTTTTTTTTTTTTAGAACGGCAATTTTTACAACTCACACATACTATCTCACAATTTATATCTCACATGTCTCCACCGAGACTTGAACCCACAACCTTGAGGTTAGAGGGTCATTCACATACCGCTAGACCGAGAGGTCTTTGGTAAGTTTACGGGAGGACTGTTGGGAATAAAATGTAGTCAAGACACTTGGACGCTGACAAGAGCAATTTGGACGTTGATAGGAAGAAGTCAAGCGTTGACAGGACAAGCGTTGACAGGAAGAAGTCAAGCGTTGATAAGAAGAAGTCAAGCACTGATAGAAGACTTAGTCTACACGTTTTATGTTTCTAGTATGTTTTTAGTAAAGATATGTTCGACAATGTATTCCTTATGTTTATCTTTACCTAAAATAGTTGATAGGTAGACTCTTGTACAAGGCTCCTTAATCTATAAAAGGAGGCCTTTAGGTTTTAGTTCAATATATGTTTTACACTTTCATTGTACGCAAGTTCGATTAATCAATCAAAGTGAAAGTTTGGTTTATCTTGTTTGTGTGTTCTTGTTTAAGTATTAATTCCGCATAATACTTGAATTGTTTCATATACAACAAAGTTTCTCTACGTGTTTAACTTGATTTAATCTCGTTTACACAAACTAAATCGATCTAAGTTTGGGATCAACAAGCAGGTTTCCATATATTGTAACTTTCCAAAAATAGTAAGTTTTCTTAAATAGTAAGTTTCTAAAAATAGAAAATTTCTATAATTAGTAAGTTTCCAAAAATAGAAAGTTTCCATATTTAGCATGTTTCTATAAATAGCATGTTACCATATTTAATGTATTTCCATAAATAGCATGTTACCATATAGTGTGTTTCCATATTTATCATGTTGCCATAATTAGTATAATTCTATAATTAACATGTTTCCATAATTAATCGTATGCTTATAATATATCATGTATAATTATATTGTAAAGTTTAATAAATAATACGTACTTAGGCTAAACTTATTATTATTAATTAATAATGTCATATCATGTTATCATAAGTTAATATTAATTAATAATATTGCATATATCATGTTATTAAACTTTACCAAAAAAGATATTAATTAATTAACCTAAATTTAAATTAACTAAATCTATGTTCGAATAATGAAATTATTAATTATTTTATCATAAGTTTTATTAATTAAATGTAAATACGAATTATTTCATGATTTTATTTAAATAAACATAACCTAAGTCTTGTTTTATTTAAACCATAAATTAATTTATACAGTTAATTAATTAAATCATAACATAAAATATTTTTACATGTCGGTTTAATTACGTGTTCTTGAAAAAGTGTCAAGTACCCGAGCCCGATAACCGAGACCCGACAACCGAGCACCACAACCCGAAGGTTGTGGCCCCTTACTGTCATGACCCATGCGAGCCAAACAACAACTCACCGAGAGCCAAGGGCTCTCGGCTTGCTGCTGAGCCCGAACAAACCGACCCCCAGCCCACGCTGGGGTTCCCCCAACTTGCGACAAATACCCACCGAGCCACCTTAGTAGGCCTCGATTTCCACTGATGGGCCAAGATGCCCACCGTGGGTCTTGGTCCTTGTGGCTGACAGCAACAACACCACCACCGTCAACCATAGGTTACGGCCGACCCCATAGGTTGCGACCGACCCCATGGGTTGCGGTCGACCCCATGGGTTGCGGCTGATGGACGAAAGACACCACCGAGACCCTTGTGGTCTCGGTTGGGCTGCGATCGGGACAAACCAAAACCCCGAAACCCTTATTTTGTTTTTAAATCTTGCTAGATCTATGATTTATTACATGTTCTTGCATTGTTTTTTTAATGATCATACATAATTTAAATAAAAACAAAGAAAGATTTAAGTGATACCAAATGTGTGTGACAAAAGGGGATGAACACGAACACGTTACCGTTATCAAACAAAATAAATAACAAATCGTCCTTGTGCCCCTTGTGGTTGCCGCGGCCAAGAAAGAAAAGAAGGAAGGAGAAAGTGTTTTAAGGTTTTAATAAATCTCTATGATTTATGTTTATGGTATCCTTATTTTATGTAAATAAGGATTAGTTATTGGATTGGGCCTTGGGCCATTCTCTTGCTTGTTTGGACGCGGACACAACACACACATATAGCAAATTCGTTTATTTTTCTTGACTTAAAATATTAGCGTGTGTGTTCGTTAAATGTTCGTGTTTTATAACTTGTATACTTCAAGTATTATACGTGAATACTTATCGTGCATTTATAATCGTGTTTACATACGTAATACTTATGATAATTAATTAATATACATATTTTTCGTATTAAATATTCATGAATCATGTCGTATATTAATTAATTATAAAATATAAATTTAACCGTAAATTCGTGCATTTAATGATCTTAGGGTTTTTAAAGCGGGTTTTACATCTTTCCTGTTAGACTACATACACTCCTATACTTCATAGTCCTAGTAAGCCAATCAAAGATATAGGGAGACTCTATGCCTTTAGTCTTTCTTTGAACAGGCTTAAGTACTATTTTAACAGTACTTGACTTGACACTTGGTTTTTGCCCTTTTGGAACCCACATATGCACTGGTTTATCATGAAACTTGTTTTTAGGTGACCTTGTGATTTCAAACAAGCTTCTTAAGGGTGTGTGGGACTTGGGGTTTCTCGACTTTGGACTGGCGGTACTTATATTTGGTCTAGCGGTACTAGCAGATTTTGGTATGTCGGTACTTGGAGAACTTGATCTTAAAGGTATTAGACCTTGTTTCATAAGTACTGCTCTGGTATAAAAACTCTATTGGCATGAGGGTGACTTACTTTATTGGTCTTGTTTTGTTTATTTACCCTTTGTGTATAACCCCACTTAGGTTTGACATCCTTTGGTCCCATTTGACCTTTACCATGTGTACCTATTCCTTGTGCACCTTTATCATGATTTCTCATAGTGACTCTCCTAGCAGCTTGTTGTCTAGCAATTTTATTATCATGCACAATATAGTCTTTAATAAAATGACTTAAGCTACCACATACAAAACATCCTCTTCTTTTTAAAACAGATCCAAAAGGTAAGTTTGTACTAGTGTTATCAAAACCTAGTCCACCCCTTTTAATACTACCATGATGTTTTGGGTTACTATCCATTGGCTTCCTAGGAGTTTTTACCTGCTTGGGAGCAGAAGTAGGTGGTGACACAAATCCCTCAGGCATAAAAGTGTTCATTAAAGGTGGACAGATAACTTTCTTAGTCACTACTAGTTCTCCCTAGGTCAGTATACTAGAGTCGGAGGTGCATGAGGTGTAGTTACTAGAATCAGAATCAGAATCACTTGCCTTTTTACCATACACAACTTTTGATTCATCTACTTCTGCACTACTATCATTATTTGGGGGCATGTATATTCCTGATCATGGTGGAGGAACTGCTTTCATTCCTTCAGCGTTCCTATCATTCTCAAGAACATCCTCTGAATCACTACTAGAACTATCAAAGATACTTTTTGATAGATCCTTATCAGACAATGTTATCCCAGGTTATTCATCTATATACCCCAAACCAGTTTTCTCAGAATATACCATTTGAGAGTTAATTAGTTTTCCAATGCCTTAAGAAGAGTTTTGCCAGTTTTTAATAGTTTCTCTTTCATTAAATATATTAGCTTTTAACACTTCATTCTCAGTTGAAACTTTTAAAAGTTGTCTTTCAAAGGCTTGGATAGCTGTTGTTAGAAATACTTTTTTACGTATTTAGAAAGGATCGATCACTCCAACGATATATACGTAGATTGGGCTCGTGATCTAGTTATGTAAGTATAACCCATAAAGCCCACATGTAGGGTGGGCTATATATACCCTTCCTAGCATGTTAGGAAGGGTAGTTGTTGGTTTGACATTTCACTTAATCATTCTTTCTTTCTCCCATTCTCTCCTTTCTCTCTCTAACTTTCTCTCTCTAGTTCTTCATCTCCCTCTCTCTTTTAGATCATAACAACACATTAACAATCTAAAGAAATCGTGGACCTACTATTGGTATCAAGAGCCATGGATGATTGGTTTGTTCTTGTGTTTGTTTTGATTGATTTTAGTGGGTTTTGATCTAATCAAGCTCAAATCTTGAAAATTTTGCGTCTTTGTGGTTTAAGCTTATAGCCAAATCGACTACATAGATGTGGTAGTGATTTGGGTTAACTGATTTGGTCAAAATCGCAAAAAAATTTGGTTATCGGTGATTTTCGGGGTATTTTTTATTAACAGTGGGTTCGTTTAGCATATTTTTCAATATTCCGAAGTACTGTAGCACATTTTTCCGAAGTTACTGTAGCACATTTTCCAGGCAGGTTTTTCCGAAGTTACTGTAGCAAATTTTTCCAAAGTACTGTAGCAAAGTTTTCCAAAGTGAGCTATATTTTTTATTATTCTGAAGTGACCATTTTACTTGTTCCGAACTGCAAATATTTTTGTCATTTTCCCAAGTACCAGTTTTTTGTCAAACTGCGAAGTCCATTTTTTTAGCATATTCAGAAGTCAGTTTTTTTAACATATTAAGAAGTCCATTTTTTAGCATATTCAGAAGTACCACCCTCCAAACACCCTCGAACACAGACTCTCGACTCAAACACTTCGACTTTCGACACAGTCTCTCGACTCGAATTCATCGAACCTAAGTCGCACACCAACAAACTCAAAAACAGATTTGACTCTCGTCTTAATCATCCTTGACTCGACACAAACACCAAGAGACAAGACTCGAACACCAAACTGACACACCCGACTCACACAACACAGTCTCCAAACTAAAACCCAACCGGACTCAACACCTCAAACCAACACAGACTCGAACACGAAAATCCTTTCGTCTCAACAGCCCATAGACCCGACTCAAAACATCAAGATCTATGTTCTAAGACTCGACCTCGACTCACTCATCACTAAGACTCGAATCAACTATTTTCATATAAAAATATCTCAGTTTCATCCCATTGGTGTTTTACAAATACTAGTGAGACCTTAAAAAGATCATTTGATTCTAATCCACTCTCTCGAATCACTCGACTCGAATACATTACATCTTTTAATCAAAAACCAAATAACTGAAAAGACAATCACACTCAAAGACAAACCAAACACTCTTACTTTTCACCAAACTCGACTCTAATCAAACCTATTTCTCAAGATCTCAGATTCAAATCATAGTTAACATGCTTGTTGAGATGCTCAAAGATATACCACGAATTTGACCATCATCACAGATCTGTGAGTGGTTAAAACAATCTTGTTTTCGAAACTTTTCTAAACAAACCTCTTTTGATATACAAAACCTCAAAAAGAAAGATCTATAACAAGAGTGTTATCATCTCTCTTGCTTTCGAAGAAAACAAAACGAAATAAATCTATTTAAACCTACCCGAGACCTTTTTAGAAATCTTGATGTTTTGAGATGCTTCGATTAGGCCATTCGACAGAAACCCATTAGGCCATTCGAGGGGATATTATTGAGTTTACAAACAAGGAGCCTCGTTTGTTTTGTTTCACCTTATGTGACATAGGAATAATCTATGTATATGTAAATGATGGATGATATTTGGATATTAGAAAGTGGGATGAGATGAAGGCTGATTTTATCTAAGATTAGATCAGATTTTGGTTTGAGAGTTGTTTGGTGGCTGAGAGTAGTTGAGTAAAAAAAGGGGCGGAGTAAAAAAGAGTTATGAGATTACGTTTAGGTGTGAGGATCATTGCTTTGGGAAAGTCAAAGAAGGCGAAGTAAACAAGAGTAGTTTATTTATTTTTGTTGATCGTGTAAAGAGGAGTATAGGTTGAGAAGAGTGAAGATAGATAATAAGATTAGGGTAAAGTACAAGTGTGTTGTTTTATATCCTTAACTGTTAGGTTAAGTTATTCTGGGCCGGATTGGGTCAATCTTGGGCCGGCTACATGTCTTGGACCAAATAGTGGATGCATTAAAACGTTGGCACACAAATTTACTATATCCAAGATTAAATTTATTTATTTTTTGTTATTTTTCATATTCGGATTCCATAATAACCAAGTGAAGGGGCAAAGAGACGAGATAAAGTGACAAAAATATATCTGACGAGTCTGAGAAAATTGACTTTATTTGAATGTTTATTTGATATTCCGTATTCAAGGGATCTAATCGACAACAACAAAATTACTCTATTTCATTGCTCGATCAACCATTTATCATTATCTTTATCTCATTTCAATGGAATCATTGAATTCGACTTTTCAAGAGGGAGAACTGCAACACATGCAACTCAAAAAGATCAAATTGCGTCAAAAACATTGAAAATATTTCACGAGCTCAAGACACACCTTGCAATTCTCTATCCGTACAACATGACCAAACTTCCAGCCACGGTTCAAATGTTCTTTGGCAAAGTGGATAATTTCAAAAAGAAGATTTTCAATAATTTGGATGAGTTACGGTTGTAATTTGAAAGAGAGAATTTTCATGAGGTTAAAGCGAAGATATGTGTAGTAATCCTTCACAGTTTCAGGAGTTCTTTTCCTCAACAATGGTACCTCCTTTTGATTATTCGACTCTAATCCTTCACCAGCTTTTCAACTTGCATACGGGTTGCCAGACTGAAACCTTTAGAAGTTGTTTACTCAATCACATCAATATACTTGAGAAGTGTATTGAGGTCAGGTTACTTAATTACAACGAGATACGGTTGAAAAAGGGTCAGCTTCAAAGAATCAAGGAGTCGTCTAAATCATTGCATGCAGCAATACCTCATGAACATGAGAGAAAGAGAGAGAGACACGCTTCAAGCTGTCGTCAAAAGATGATCAGATCTGCCTGGTGCAAGAAATGGGTGCCAATTCGATCGTCACTGTAAGCAATGGCAAGGAATCAGGAGGAAAGCATGAACCGAGCAGCAAGTCACAAGCACCCACTATTCAGGTGTCAAGTTTCAACAATATACAGCATGTTGAGCAATCCGAACCTACTTATGCCACACATGGGATCGAAACGAGTGATAGCGATACCACTTCTGATTCATCCGATGTGAGTCATAATGGGGGAGAAAGTGTTCAAAGTGCTAAACATCATGATAAGTGCCTTATGACTGCTTCTTTAAATAATTCTGATTCGAGGATTGAAGAGATCAAAACGATCGTAGCTCAATAATCAAAAGATCTTAAGGATGCCAAAATTGAATTTTCGAAGAAAACGGATAAATTTGAAACGTATTTTGAAAAACTTGAAAAGTCAAACGTTGTTCTTGAACGAAAATTGGATCAAAAAGTTCTAGATTCTAAAGCTGAAAAGGATAATCTTTTGAAACAAATTAAGTTGCTAGAATCTAAATTTGCATCCCAATATAAATTGCTCAAAGAGAATGAGATTTTAAAGGCTCAGGTTCAGGAAAAGGTTTTTGTAATAGCTGCTCTGAAAAACGAGTTGAGAAAAACTAAAGGATCTGGTGTGGACACTAAGCTTGAAAAACCATCAACCTTGGGGAAACCGCCTACAAATCAGTCCGTCAGACAACCGACTGCATTTAGATCCGAGTGACCACAATCCTCGAGACAGCGGTTTGCCTCCCAAGTTGATATGGTTCATGTTTCTAGAACAATCACTCCACCAACTAGGGCCAATATGACTAAAACATATTTTGCAAGACCTCATCACATGATTGCCTCTAGTCTCCCTAGACATAGTCCAAAGAACACGTCTCGAACTAGTTCAAATGACGTTCATCACAAATTTGGTCTAAGGGAAGCTATTCAAAAGACACAAGTAAGAGATAGGAATTTCAAACCTATTCAGATGCCTTCTAGATTACCTAACACTGCTAACCGGAGCATGTCATATTCTAGGAGCATCAATCAATCATCTAGGAATTCTAGATCTTACTCAGACATTAAATATGCTACTTGTAAAACATGAAGAAAATGTGTCTTTAAGGCAAATCATGACTCTTGTGTCAAGAAATTCCTTCATGAGGTGAACTCCCATGCTAGAATTAAATCCCAGTGGCTAGCTAAAATCAAACCTATTGGTAAAATTTGGCGCCCCACTGGTAGAACTTTCACTCTTGTAGGAAGCGAGTGCCCTTTAACTAGGATAGTCTCCGATTCTACTAAGACTACTAGGGAGGAAATTGAAAAGGATGATACATCACTTAAGCATGAACTTAAGATTTTCTATAAAAGGAAACGTTTGCGAGCTAAGATAAGTGAATCATCTCCTCAGGTCACCTCTGGCACAAGAAAAGAAAACTATGAATCCCCGCAGGGTTGTAAGATAAATATCGCTAACCCATATAAAAGCATACAAACTTCAACTGAGAATGCAGGTACCAAAGTCAAGGATCAACAAAAACAAACTGGTCCGATCTTTGTACATCGTTCAACTAAGGACACTCTCAGAGTTTGTTACTGAAGAAGCTGATATCAGAGAAACAAGTGTCTCAGGGGATTCGCAGTTAAACTTATTGTACATGGCTCATTGTCAAATCATAGTCTGTGACCCGATCTTTAAATAAAAGAAAGTTTATCGCCGATGATAAACTTATCCTCACAAACAAGAAATTAAATTTTCTCGGACACGAGCTTACATTAAAACTATTCAACGGTTTTAAGCTCGTGTATATGGCTCATCGTTAAATAACAGACGATGACCCGACTTCAATTAAAGGAAAGTTTATCGCCGATGATAAACTTATCCTCACAAATGATAAATTAAATTTTCTTGGACACGAGCTTACATTAAAACTATTCAACGGTTTTAAGCTCGTGTATATGGCTCATCGTTAAATAACAGACGATGACCCGACTTCAATTAAAGGAAAGTTTATCAAATATGATAAACTTATCCTCACAAACGAAAAATTAAATTTTCCCGGACACGAGCTCAAATTAAAACTATTCAAAGGTTTTAAGCTCGTGTACATGGCTCATTGTTAAATAACAGACGATGACCCAACTTCAATTAAAGGAAAGTTTATCACCGATGATAAACTTATCCTCACAAACGAGAAATTAAATTTTCTCGGCACGAGCTCAAATTAAAACTATTCAAAGGTTTTAAGCTCGTGTACATGGCTCATTGTTGACCCGGTCTTCAAATAAAGGAAAGTTTATCACCGATGATAAACTTATCCTCATTAACGAGAAATAATTTTTCTCGGACACGAGCTAACATTAAAATTATTCAAAGATTTTTTATTCGTGTAAATGGCGTATAATCACATTCCAGATTATGCCCTGGACTTCAAAGAAAGGAAAGTTTATCGCCGATGATAAACTTATCCTTACAACGAGAAATTAATTTTTCTCGGGCATGAGCTAATATTAAAAACATTCGAAGTTTTTAAGCTCATGCACAATGACTTACAGTTAAATATCAGACTGTAACTCGGACTTCAATTTTAGGAAAGCTTATCTATAATGATAACTTATCCTCGTAACAGGAAATTAATTTTTCTCGGTCATGAGCTTGTTTTAAAACGTTCCAAGTTTTAAACTCATAAAGGGAAGTGTATCTTTTAAATAAGAGAACTTTTCCTCATAACGAGAAATTCACATTTCTCGGTCATGAGCTTTACGTTAAAACATTCAAAAGTTTTTCAAGCTCATGAAAACGACTTCTAAGTAAATATCAACTTAGGTCTCGTTCTTCAATTAAAAGGAAAGTTTATCGCCGATGGTAACTTATCCTTAACAACAGGAAGCTTACAACTTATCGGACTTGAGCTCGTTTTGTAAGATATTCAACATCTTAAGCTCAAGTAATTGGTTTTCAAAACCTTGAACACAATTTTTCAAGAATTTTTCAAAAGGTTTTTTCTAAATCTTTCAAAATTGTGTGTTCAAAAATGTTGTGATAAAAAGAGCATGTCTTCTGGAATCGATAATATTTACGATCCTAGAAATGTCATTCAATAATGACACGGGGTTATAAATAAAGTTCGAGCAGAAGTTTAACTGATTTAAAACATGCTCAAAATGGTTTGCTATTATTTCAGATAGTAACCCGCTTTTCATATCCAAGGTTAGATGATATTATTCAGTACCTTCTGCCTATTTCAAGGCAACGTACGGCGTTGAGTGTTTTTGGAAGACTTATTTTTGCTGCTACTGCATACTATGTGTGGAATGAATGGAATGCTCGTCTTTTCAGAAAAATCAAGTGCTCCAGGAAAGAAATAGTTGACATCATAATGGTTACGGTTCGTTTGAAAATCTTAACATTCAAATTCAAGAATACAATGGCTGTTAATGAATTGTTGGCAAGATGGAAGATGAATGCTTCGTTTAGGCTTTATGTCTAGATTGATTCGTTTGTGTTTTGTTTTAGTTCTGCGTTGTAGGGCATGTCCTACACGCTCGTAATTCAAGTTTTGCTTGAGGTTAATGTGGTACACAACCACATTCCATTGTACTTAATTTTTTATTGTGATTAATACCATTTACCGGGGTAGATACCCTTTTACCCAAAAAAACCCGCTTTTCATATTCAAGTCAAGCATTTCACCGAAAAGCTTTGACTCAACAACGGGATTAATTCTCTCGGGCATGGTTTACTTTATAACCATGTAAGGGATTGTGCTTACGTAATAACACAATCTAACACAAATATATGTACGTGTCATTGCATTTATTTGTTAAAACAAGATAAATCTTGTTTTTATGAAGTTATCATCTCCACAATCCGCAAAAATTTACAATTGATATCTACATACTCGACGATGCAACTACTCAAACAGCGACTACAACTCTTTCAATAGAACACGGGTCAACAATTGAGGGGGAGCAATTGTCCAGCATTCAAAATCTTTGATGCTGAAAGTGCCAAGGTCACTAATTGGTGTCAAGACAACGATATCAATCGTACACATGGTGTCAAGAGATAACTTCAGACGTGACGAGGTGACCGACATTCGTGAACAAGAACTATGTGACTCTATCATATGATGTTCTCCATCATTCAGGTCCAACCTCGTAAATTGCTAATCTTGTGAATACATTATCATATATGATCTTTGCACATGATAAATACCTTACACTTGTTTTTCAAAGGTATTTAATTTACGTTTCAAGTACACCCTCATTAATTTGAAGGGGTGCTTGTGAAAATCATGTAGATAATTGGATTTGCATTTTTCTTCCCAAATTTTCTTAAAATGCTATTAAATCAATTGATTTTAAAAACATCGATTGGGTTAATGTTTTTTTATATGGGGGAGAAAATGTGATTTAATATGAGAAATGATTAATAAAAAATGGTTTCACTTAACGTGATGGCTCATCCCGACATGTGCGAAATGTTTTCGAATATCGTGGCATATGTTAAGGGGGAGCAAAACAGATTTGCACTTCAAAATGGATTTCATACTGATTTATACTTACCCACAACCCATTTATTTCACGACGATGAAGATTGTGGTGACATAAGGATGGTAGGATAGGTTAAGTCCAATGATTCTTCCAAAACCGGAGGAATCTTCCCAAGGACATTCCATAGCTAGAAATAGTAGTCCTTAGGAAAGATGGAGAAAGATTGTGAACGTAGCTGAATGCCGACCAAGTACTTAAGTTAGCACTGGAACAATCACAACAAGGTTCTAGTTATGACGTATTGGTAAGCATTGAAGGGGTTGAAGAATGAAAAAGAATTGTAAAGATAAAGGGTTTAAAGAAAGAAGCCCTCCTTACAACCTTAGGCAGAAACCAGGTCAATACATATGCTATTGAGATCTTTTTTTAATGATTCTTGATATTGAAGATAGACATCATGGACCCAGTGATGCAATGCACAACCCATCCCACCTAACTCGGATATCTCTTAAAAGATATTTGTTTTAATCACACGGAGACACCGAATTATCTATTGATTTATTCATTCTGAATAAATTGGTATTGAAATGGTAGCACTCCTCTCCCGCCTCCGATCACTAAAATCTAAAATGCACAATCGAGTCTAAAGCCATTTGAGATCATCAAATATCTCATTAGGACACACTTTTATAATTCCTTGCTTTTCACACACTGTGAAAAGTAAGAAAGATCTTAAGATTCCTACGCAAAATCTTCATGATCTTGCCTGAACATCCGAGTAATACGAAAGTATTTACAATGAAGATGGAAATCCTTCTTGAGCGAATATCAAAAATCTCATGGTAGGTAACTTGTGCGATTCTTTATGAATCAAGCTTGTGATAACTAGAAAGCAACAGTGGTTTAATTCTTAACTGAACTCAAAAACGTTCGAGGCCTCTACATAATATCTCAATGATCTTGCCAGAACACTCAGAGTGACACTCTATAGTGTTCATAGTGATGAGTGGAAATTCTTCTAGTGTTAACCTCAAACAGCACTTGGTAGGTAACTTGCAAGATTCTATATGAATCAAGCTCGTGACAACTGGAAAGCAACGATGGTGAGATTCTTTAATGAATCAAACTTGTTCCAAGAATCGGATTTGACGGCTTCAAATCATGCGGATAATATTATCCAAATGATTCACTCTTTACGTTCGCAGTCAGCTTTGGACGGTCGAGTAAAGAGAACGGGTTTACCCGCGAAATCTTTTTTGGGTAAAGGGAACTACTACCCCGGTAAAATATATTACACCAAAAAACATTGAAGTACATATGGAATGTGGCGGAAGTACCACATTAACCTCAAGCACTTGATAAACACCTAAACTAGTGTATATGACATGCCATACACACTTACACAACTAGAAAAATAAACAAAACATACTCTTCTAGTAAAATAAAAACATTATGACTTAACTTTGGCTTTGTCCCTATTTTCATAGAACAAATTAGCAGTTTCATCGTAAATATTCTCAACTTCTTCCTCGTCAGATTCTTCGTTCAACACGTGATAAGAATTAGAAGTATTAACACCCCTAACATCCCAAGAATTATTCGTATGTTTAGGAACATACGTAGACGACGAAGGGATATCTGCAGCCTTAGTAGATTTCTTTGGATAAACTTTAGGAGGTATATTAACCTTAGGCACATACAACATGTTAGTGCCAACCTGAATACCACCTTTCTTCTTCTTACCTCGTTTCTTCTTACGAGTCACATTTTGAAAACCATCATTAGCATCTTCACCAAATGTGTGCTCCCCTGAAACTAGAGTAACCGGAATACTAACCTTCACCGATTTGGGACATACAACATGATCATGACCAAAAAACTTGCAATGCTCACACCGAGGGGGTTTCCATTCATATTCAATGGTAACCGTCTCTGTTGTATACCCAGAACCATCAGCCAAAGGAACCCCAAAAGATATGCTCTCCTTGAGCACATCATCCACACTAATTTCTATCAAACAACGAGCATAACTGCTTCTTCCCCAAGAATCAATACACATAGCACTCGTAAATGAATCAAGCATAAGCGGCTTACCAATGTGAGAAGCAATGATACTAAGTCCATCCTCTAAGAAGACCTGAATTGGAACGTCATGAATCTTAACCCATACAGGAATACGAGTAAGATCCTTCTTTTGCAACCTCGCATCTAAATGCCATTGCTTAAGAACAATCGGTATTTTTCGAATCATCCACGGTCCATTCTCTAAAACATCCTCCATTCCCTTCCTAGTGTTAAATTTAAAAAAGAAAAACCCTTTCGAATTCAACATGATCCGAGTAAGCCCAAATTTGGTCCAATTTTGTCGGGCAAAATATTCAACCACGGGAAACGCAAGACGTTTTCCAAGAAAGTATCCATATAACGTATGTTCAAACCGAGAGTTTACCTCATTAACAACCTTAATTGGCATATTGAACGCGACACTCGCTCCCGGACCAGGTTTTACTGATTCAACAAAGTGAAAGTTTGCCTTAGGAATACGAGCAGCCATAGTAGCAATACCATTCGCACCAGCAGCTATATGTTTAGTAATCGCTGGAGTAGTAGTACCATTCGCTGTTTGCACAGCCTCCTTAAATGTAACCTTATTCGTTTGACATGTCTGGATCATTGCATCAACAGCTATTGAATCTGCTGCGCGAACATCACCACCAGCCATATTACCCAACATCGAGTCCTTGGACGTCCGAAGATCAGACCCCGCGTTCTGATCCTGATGTAGGTCATTTACCACCTGTGTGACATTCACACTGGGCCGTATTGTAGCAACTTGTGGTGTATAACCAGAAACAACAGCATCTATATTAGGGTTTGTTATAACCCTAGCAGCCGTCACCCTATTGACATCAACATTGCTATCATATCCATGTTTCAAACGCTCCATACGAGCAGCTAATTCCCCCAAATCAACCTTATTCATACCTTCCATCATCATGAAACCTAGAAAAAAAAACTTTATAACAGAGTCGCACAGCAGCCACACAACGAACACCCAAACAAACCCTAGTTATTAAACTAGGGTTTTATGCAGATCACGAATTCCTAACCAACCTCCATGATAAAGAACCACAGACAATAAAGAACCATAGACAATCCTTGATATCACGTCACTTGGATTAAAAAACCCCGAATAGCAGCACAAAAAGAAAACCCTAATCAGATATTAAAACCCTAATTCAAAATACCACAAAAAAACATAAGAACAAAGAATGAAATGCTATAGAAATAACAGAATCACACTTGTATCAAAGCGTTTAGATGGTAGATTTAATCAGAAATTAAAAATAAATGTTATAGAATTTCTTTTGGGGGCGGCAGCCATTTCAAAATGTTCACGATGCAAGATACGGGTTCCACCTCCACCTTCCACAAGTACGATATTTTATATCGTCCAACGGTCTTCACCGACCGGAGGTAAAATGCTACTGAATTAGAATGAAATGTTCAAAGCCATTTCATCCGTGTATATGTTTTGTTGCTAACTGTCTTATGCAGCGTAACAACAAGGTGGCATTACGGTGTACTATCCGAAAAGAAGTCGTCCTCGCATGCTTATAATTTATGAACTTAAGACTTCAACAAATTCAAGAAAGCCTAAAAGTCAAGTCTTCCGCTGTATCAAACTCTGAAGCTTTCAAGAATTATAAAGGTATAAGGATGTGGAACATGAAGTCACGAGGAGGCGAATATCACAAGTGATGAATGCACATGGTCAAGGCAAGGAAACATGCTTAAGACTAAAGTCAAATATCTCATCAGCATATTCACAAGAACAAGATTGAAGACTCAAGCATAGTATGCTAGGTTTAAGATTTTGTAAAATGGTGTGACCTCCCTTAGGGGGAGATTGTTGGAAATACGTGTTTCTTAAGAAAGTCTCGGTCACATCATTGTTAGCATAGATCACTAGCTATAGACTATTTAGGACATTGTAACTTGGAGTGACCTCCCTTAGGGATAGATTGTTGGAAATACGTTTTTAAGTATTTAGAAAGGATCGGTCACTCCAACGATATATACGTAGATTGGGCTCGTGATCTAGTCATGTAAGTATAACCCATAAAGCCCACATGTAGGGTGGGCTATATATACCCTTCCTATCATGTTAGGAAGGGTAGTTGTTGTTTGACATTTCACTTAATCATTCTTTCTTTCTCCCATTCTCTCTCTAACTTTCTTTCTCTAGTTCTTCATCTCTCTTTCTCTCTCTCTTTTAGATCATAACAACACATTAACAATCTTAAGAAATCGTGGACCTACAGCTGCATCTTTCTCTCTCATTTAAAGAGTCAAAATCCTAATTTTCTCTTCATACTTTTGCTGACCTTTTTGATACAAAACTATATTGGCTTCTAGGTTGTTAACACCTTGTTTAAAAGAATTTACTTCTACAGTGCATGTGTTAACTTTTTGATATTGTTCTTCTAGTTCTACTTTAAGACTATTAAACTTAAGAACATAATCTTTAGAACAAGGGTGTACCTTACTGTCTCTTTTTGAAAGAGCCATTAGACCATGCTCTTCTTCCTCATGTGCTTAAGCCCAATTAACAACTCCATCTACTTATGTCATTGCCTTGGAACCTTTTGGACTCCGTGGACTTCTCCTATCATATTTTTGAATACTTTCAATGACTCTGGTGTTGGATCTGTTGTTTTTCTTGGAAATCTGGTTGCTTCCTTCAGATTTCTCCCTCTTGCACTCCCTGGCAAAATGTCCAAGCTTTTCATAGTTGTAGCATTAAACTTTTGACTTGCCATATCCTAGTGGTTCCATAGGATCAACAGTCATAGTTCTTCTAGTCTTTTTATAGAGCCTATTGGATCTGACAGATATCATAGCTGCTTGTCACTTTAGATCCATATCATATATATCAGCATCATCCATCTCCATCATTAAGGGTTAACCTTGGTCTATTGTCTTAACCAACAAAGAATAAGAATGCATCATTCTCATTGAGTGATGATGTAGGTCTTCCTTGTGTGTTTGAAGGATTACTAGCAGTACCTTGGAAGTATGTACTGTTAGTTGGATTGAGGTTGGGCTTTGATAAAGGTGCTACAACAGGAGTAGTACCTCTCACATCCACCTTATATACGCTAAGATTGTTGTAGAGATGATCAAAAGGTGTAACATCTAGATCATCTCTTATAATGAAGTGCATAGCCATTACTTTCCATTTTGGTGGAACTCATCTTAAGAACTTTTAATTTGCTTCATCATTAGGAATATCAAGTCCATTGACTGCTAGTTGAAAAAGAAGCTTACTGAACCTTCCATATCCTTTATGGATTCCTTCTTCACTTGAGATTGAGAAGCTATCAAACTCTTATTTCAACACAGTTTTCTTCATCTTCTTATATTTGTCGTTTCCTTCAAATCTAAGTTTAATTGCATCCCACATAACTTTTGCATCTTTCTAATGATGAAAGTTGGGTAGGATATCTTCTGAAAGTGCCATAGCCAAAGCAGTTCTGGCCTTTCTTTCTTTGATCTCATCTTGAATTTCAGCAGCAGTAACAGTAGGCAAAGCATAACATGTACCATCAGCTAGCCAATTCATCTTTTTTTGGTGAGTTCCCATTCTTGATGACGTCCTACAGAGTATAATCTGTGTGATTCAAGTAGTGTTCCATCTGCATAGCCTATGTTTCATAGTTGTCGTTTTTTAGAAAGGGGAGTTTACAGTAGACTGAGTATGGGGAGTAGGTGTAGCTGTTGGTACTGCAACTACAACTGGTGCAGCTTGCACAGCTGGTTGTCCTTGAGGTATAGGATCAACATTATGGAGGTCATCTTCTAGGTGAGGTTGTTCATCACCATTCTGAGACATGGTGTGAATTGAGTGAGGTTATGGGTTTAGGGTTTTGTTCTTCTTATTCAGAGTTTCTGAACAAGCTTTGATACCACTTGTTGATCCCTTTGAATAGATCCAAATCCTATTAAGAATTGCACAATATCTTGCAAACCTTTGAGAGCACTTGAGATAGTCTTACTCAACCTATATAAGTTATGTGAAATCTAACTTAAATAAGCAAAGAAGAACAGAGATATAAGCTAATTATTCGATTCTTAATAATCAATGTGTTGAGGTACAAGAAACTCATCGTACCTATGTTCCTTTTATAGTGTAAGGAACAACTAGAAATTCTATTAAGATAAGTATATTACAGACCATATACTCTTAATATAACTAGAACATATATTTACTAAAGATACATTTGTCCTTATCTTAACTAGTAGTACTTACAATAATTCTAAAGGTATTTACTCATATACTGCGCATACACTATAAGTACTTACTATACTAGCGGTACTTGGTTACATACTAACAGTTCTTGGTAATAATTTAATAATTCCCAAAAATCCAAAATGCACGATCGAGTCTAGAGCCATTTGAGATCATCAATAATCTCATTAAGACACATTTCCATATTTCCTTACTTCTTCACACTCTGTGAAAAGTAAGAAATATATTAGGAGTCCTACGAAAAATATTCATGATCTTGCCTGAAATCCGAGTAATACGAAAGTATTTACAATGAAGATGGAAATCCTTCTTGAGCGAACATTAAAAAGCTCATGGTAGGTGACTTGTGCGATTCTTTATGAATCAAATTTGTGATAACTGGAAAGCAACATTGGTTTAATTCGTAATTGAATTCAAACTCGTTTCAGGCCTCTATGCAATATCTTAGTGATCTTGTTAGAACATTTAGAGTGATACTAAATAGTATTTACAGTGACGAATGGAAATCCTTCTAGTGTTAACATCAAACAGCACTTGGTAGGTAACTTGCAAAATTCTAAATGAATCAAGCTCGTGACTACTGGAAAGCAACGATGGGGCGATTCTTAAATGAATCAAACTTGTTCCAGGAATCAGAATTGACGGCTTCAATCATGCGGATAATTTTATCCAAATGATTCGCACTCTACTTTGGGACGGTCGAGTAAAGAGAACGGGTTTACTTGCGAAATCTTGTAAAGGAGATTTTTAATTGAAACTACCTGCCACAAGTACGATACTTTATATCGTTCAAACGGTCTTCATCGACCGGAGGTAAAATGCTATCGAATTAGAATGGAATGTTCAAAGGCATTTCGTTCATGTCTACTTATGTTGCTACATTTGAAGACGGTGGCGTTGCGATGTCCGAGAAGAAGTCGTCCCCACATGCTTATATTTTCTGCATTATATACTTTTGTAAACTCTAGAGAGTTCAACTCAAAAGTCTTCCGCTATATCAAACTCTGAATCTTTCAAGAATTACAAAGGTATAAGTATGTGGGACATGAAGTCACGAGGAGGCGAATATCACAAGTGATGGATGCACAAGATCAAGGCAAGAGAAGTGTGCTCAAGATTAAAGATAAAGATCATATTAGCATATTCACCAAGAAAAAGAAAAGAAAAGAAAGATGAAGACTACGAGCTCAAGACAAGTATAGTCTGCTAGGTTTATTTTATAATTGTAACTCGCGTAACCCCCTTGTACTTTGAATTTACCTCCCTTAGGGGGAGATTGTTGGAAATATGCTTTACGTATTTAGGAAGGATCGGTCACTCCAAAAATAGATTAAGTAGTAGCTCGTAGTTCTTGTTATTAAGTTAAACAAACAAAGCCAAGCCTGGTCCATCATAGATTGCCGACGGCCCAATGTAAGACCCAAGCCTATCTTGTGGGCTTAGGTATATAAACCCTCTCCTTAGTTGGAGAGGGTAAGGTTGCTCATTTATTTTCACACACATTACATGTGTTCTTACTCTAGTTTCTCTCTCTAGGTGTATGTGTAACCTTCTCTCTCTTTCCACTGTCTCTCTCTAGAAAGATAAAGATTTACATAACTTAACAATCACACACTAGGATATCGTGATCATCTTTTAATAAGATATAATATAACATGGCTATATTTATTGTATATATACTTAATTTGATAAGAGTGAATATTTTAACGGTAATAGTTAAGAAGTTAAAAGGTTTAAACAGGATTAATTAAAAGACTTGAGACTTTCAAGTAATTAATGTGCTTACTTTATAAAGCATTCTAGAAATTTAAAAAGCCAACACCAACGGGTTGTTTGTGTTGGACAGTTGAACCACAAGGAAGGAAGGGAAGAGGAATTTTTCTAGAAGGCTATTTCGCTTGGTTAGGAAGAATAATATATATTCCTAAAATAGCTTAAGCCTTCCACTATATAAACAAATGGATTAGATCACTTTTTCATAAGTTGAAAAACCAAATCTCTCCATTCTTTCTCTCTTGTGGATGTCGCACTTTACACTAGGACCAAAGGGGTTTTCGCCTTTTACTCAAGATCTGGCAGTCAAAGGTGATTGATTAAAGTGTCGTGTGGACTATTAATAAATAGATTTTACTAGTTGAAAGAGTTCGTTTTCTCGGTGTCTTAACGAATTGATTTCCGGTTCAAAGTGCGACTCAATTGTTTTTGGTTAAGAAAAAGGGAAGTTGATTATCTATAACTAATTAAAAAGTAAATGCGAAAAGTATATCAACACAAACTAAAGACAAATACCAATAATAAAAGTAAAACAAGGTGAATATTAAAAACTAAAAGTTAAAACGATATTAAAACTAATAGTAAAACAAATAATAAAACATAATTTAAAGCGAAACAATTAATAAAAATAAAACTAAAAGACGAAATTAACTATCGACTCGAAAATAAAGTTTACTAAATGAAAAAGGAGAGAATAAAACTAAAATGGTACTTTAAAGCTAAATGAGGCAAAACCTAAAGCGAGTACTAAATAAAAGTTAAAACTTGAACTTTACGTAAAAATATTAATTTTAAAATTGGAAGAAAAATTCAACTAAAAATACGTAACTTTCAAAAATAAAATCAGAACAACTTTCAGATAAAACTAAACAATTACGGAACAATACTAATAAATAAGCAAGCAGCCAGGCTAGCTGCTGGAAGCAGCCAGCTAGGCTGCTCATTTTGGCGCCAATTTGATGCATGCATGCATGTTGGATCGTACTATACATATTGGTTCCATCGTACTCATAATAAACATATCATCGTACTATTGTTTATTCCATCGCATCCTGGATCGAAGCCAAGGATCGTACCCTATGATCGTACTAGCAGATCGTACCCACGGATCGCACTCTATGATCGTACCCACGATCGCAACAAGTGATCGTGGTGAGGATTATGGAGTGTGATCATGGTGACGATCGTACTAAGGATCGTAGTGATGGATCGCAAGTAGAAACCCTCGGGGTTTATGCGATCACACTCACTGGATCGTACTGGTAAAACCCTTAAGCATTACGATGGCATACAATAAGCAAATAAGCAAATACCAAATAAGCACTTATCTAAAAATTTAACCAAATCAAATTTAAGAAAAAGCTAATAGACCAAAATTTAAAAACATTTAAGAATACTAAATAATAAAAATATTTAAAAACAACTTTTTTATAAAAATTAATTAAAAAGTACTTAATCAAAAATAAGAAAATTAACACAATAAGCACTAAAACACTTTGAGCTATAAAAATCAAACATTAAAAGATCAATAAGCATAAATTTGAAAACTTTAAAAATAAGAAATAAGCAAACTTTAAAAAGACTAACTTTTTAAGAAAACTAAAAAGTAAATAAGCTAAACAAAAAATAAGCCAATAAGATTGTCAAACTTATAGCTTAATTCGTATAAAAGCTTAGATGGAAAGAAAAAGATGAACTTTTTAATCAAACATCACAATTAAACAAAAAAAGCATAAAGAATTCGGATAAAAGATGAATCAAGATCAAGAAAGGTAGAATAAGTTTAAGATTAAGACAAGGATTAAACTATCAAAAGTAAAGATTTGATTAAAAGCATGAAAGGAAGATAAAGGATTGGGATTCTAGTGAGAGAAACTGTCACTTTCTCTCTCTAGAATCACCTACAAGGATGAAAGGAAAACTAAACTAAACTAAAAACTAGCCAACCCTCCTAAATGAATTTAGGAGGGTATTTATAGGAAATGGGGAGGTGCATGTGTTGCCTCCTCTTTCTTTCTTTCTTCACGTCTTCTCGTCTTTTAAGTTCTTCGACTTTATCGACTTTGTCTTGGGATTAATTAAACTCGTCTTATAATTTATTTATTTATTAGACTCGAGTTCTTCGGCTTTATTAAACTTCCGTCTTTTAGACTTGTTCTTCGATAAATCTTCAGAATAGGCCTTGGACTTCCGTTCTTTTTGCACTCTTGATCTCTTGACTTCGTCTTTTGTCGTTTTCTTCAAAGCCTGTGAATGCCCGTGTTTTCTCCACTTTTCACCTTTTCGTCCTAAATCACAACAAAAACACAAACCACGCATAATTCCGACATTTATGACATAAAATACACGTTTTGGCTCGGTTATTATTGTAATTAAGTGGTAAAAAGGATGGGTGTTTATACACCTATCAAATCCCCTACACTTAACCATTGACATGCCCTCATGCAATGCTTAGTGATAAAGCAATTTTACACTTTTCTCATAATCAATCAACCTTGGCCTTATTAAAATTCTACTAAACAAAAATTTAAATACTAAGAGAAATTAAAACTTTAAAGGAAACAAAAGGAATAGAAAACCATTTTCACTTGAAAATAGCTACATGGAAATAACTTGCAAAGAGATCTAAGACTTACATTAGGGCTTCGGTGCTGCGAAGATTTATCACCCTCAAGTTTCGCGTTCCCCAAACTAAGCTTAAAAACGAGATCATTGTTATTATAAGTTAGCAAAACAAACACTTACACACATGGCTTAATTATATGCTTAAACTCCCTTATTCCTAATTGTATCTCTTATATTTTATTTTTGTCTTAGAATGATCATGAAGATGCATTTTTGGACTTATTTCGATAGTTTATTTAGGCAGAAAGCAAAGTAGGACGATTTGATCAATAGTTAGCTAAAGGACAAAATCTCTTAAAACTGCTTCTCGGGATATCAAAAAGTTCATATCTTGGCATAACTTGGTTCACGATTTGAGACCTTTCTCGGGCCGATATTTGGCATGTACTTCATACTTCATATCTTCGAGAGACGTTCTTGAGATAATGGTCTTCTCTTCGTTAATAGAGTTTCTTCACTTTTAGACTTTTGAGGGGTACTCCAACTTTGTTGACCATGACTTCATGATTATTTCTTCAATCGCTAATTGGGATTTTGAGATACAACAATCCGCCTCCTTTTCGGACTTGGATCTATTTATCCTCATACCTTGTTAGGGTCTTTTTGGATAGACTTCTCCATGATCTTTATGGGAGTTGATTGCTTTTCGTCGTGAGTCTTGATCCTTCATATTGATTTTGGGAATAATGCTTTTCACATCACTTTGGATCTTCAGCAATAAAATGGAATCCTCATGCCTTGTTAGGGCCTTTTCGGACTCGCCAATCTTCGCGCCCCGCTTCATAAGTTATGCCTTGGCTATGAACTCTTATCATTACCGAGCAACTTTTAAACGATCTTGGGCTAGAAGCTAAGTAACTTTTCAAATCGTATGACCTTACTTATTGCTGATAAATTATTAGCAAGTGATGGGAGAATAGGCAAATAATTACACCAAGTGAGCTTGTGCAAGAATACCGACTTATAATTGACTCTATCATTTCTCGTTCTCCACAATTTAAAATCTCAAGTAATGAGACTCGTGGATGCTTATCCTAATAAACCAATTAAGGTCTACATGGTTATGGATACTAGCTAGAATAAACTTGGATAAGTCTATTCGGGTTGAGTCAAAATAATCGCAACGGGCCTAATATGTCAAAGACTTCTAAACTAGCTACACCACTTTATTAATATTTTTTCCTTTATTGCGCGATATATACATATGAAAGCAACGATAAAAATTTAAAAATTACGACTAAATGGCCAAAGTTAATAAAAATTTTGAAAAACGCTAAAAAAGCTGATTTTCTGGTTAAATGAAGGCATTTTAATGGAAATGTCCACTTAAAACTTCGATAGAAGTCCCCCTACACTTAATATAAACATTGTCCTTAATGTTTAAGCATGTGGGAGTAAAATCCCCTACACTTAGGACATTTTCCACGTTGTTTAAATCTTGCTAAGGAAGAGACAACTAACGAGATTCCTATTTTAATATTGAGAAATATAAAATAGTGAATCGAAAAGAGTTTAGGATAGAACCGGGAAGAAGGGAACACGGAATCACAGTTCGTCAAAAGTCATCATGAGTGTGTCTTTGAAGCTCGAATCCCTGCATATGATAAGAAAGAGAACAAGGAACACCACGGGGCTCCCCTACACTTATGGTGAAAACAGATAAAGATAGATAATCGGGTTGCCTCCCGAAGAGCGCTTGTTTTTGTTAACCGAGTCACAAGCCTGACTCGTCCCCGAATTAAATGGTCCATGGGGAAGCCTCGAATGTAATACCGGGATCAAAGACCTTGTCCTCGTTCCCGGTTGACATCAACAAAGGAGAGGCGGGGGGATAAGTCTTGAATGGGAGAAAGGTCCGTTCAACATACGAGAAGTATGTGAAATCAAGATCCACGAGAGGTGGGGTGGGTAAAGTAAGCACATTGTCATCCCCCAAAGACAATGGATGTTGAGCACTCGGCAAAGCCGTGATGGTATCAATTATAGAATTGCCATTGTCACCTCCCGGGTCAAAGCACTCATCCTCATTTCCTGGTATGAAACGAGGAGAGTAAAAGCGATACATCACCCGCTTGGGTGTGCACGCGGTAGGATGAGGTGGCAATATAATATGAGAAGTATGAGAACAATTACCTTCCACCTGCGTCCCTTTTTTAGTAGAGTCAAGTCTTTCCACCTCTGGGATAGAAGGAGGTATGGCTAACAAAGTATGCTCATTAATAGCAAGAGAATCAGGGCTACTAATGTCCTCAATCCCTTTGTCAAAGAGCGGATTCACCTCACTAGATATGTAGGCGTCATCAAAATCAAATAAGGGGTTCGAATAAATCTTGAAAGTTTCATGCAGAACGTCTTCATCGGATAGTGACTCGTCATCACTAGAAGTAAAATCATCATCTTGATCGAAAAGAGGATTAGAGAAAGCCAAAGAATCATCTCCCAAAGTGTTGGTGGAAGGAACATCATCATTAAGAGCGACCTCATCCGTAAGCTCCTCAAAAGTTAGCACATCACAAACCTCATCAAAGAATTTATCAAGACCGAAATCACTAATCTCACTCGAAGTATCACAATCCTTAGAGGCGTTGGGGAAATTAAGAGAGGGAAGTACAATTGCACTAGGACATTGAACAACTAGATCATACCAAGATATAGTATTCTCATCGTCATCATCATCATAATGGTATTGACGCACAAGAGGAGGGGTAGAATCACTAAGATTAGAAACTTGCTCTTGTTGCTGTCACTTCTCCTCGTCCCTAATTTCTTTAAGCAGAACAACGGCTTCTTGAAGTTGCAAAACAATGGAGTATGTTTCTTCATTCAAAGTAGTGAGTTGTTGAATTCTCTGAGAGGATTGATGATTGAGGTTGTGATGTGGGGGCTCAAAGTGTTGAGAACCTGAATTATAGCAAGGTTGTGGCTCATAGTTGTTCATCGGTTGAGAAGAATTAGAAACCAGGTTTGGTTCATAATAATCCATAGGTGAAGAAAACTGAGGACCCGGATTTTGCTCATAATAATTCATTGGTTGACAATAATAGGTATCGTGAGGGCCCCCACAGTTGTTGCAAAACGGGTATGGAGAAAAATCAGGTGCGTCTTGTGGATAGCTATTATCATTGTCATAATTGTACCCCTGTTCTTGCCCGTGACCATACGGGTATCGAACCGGGCACGAAACATGCCAATGAGAATCGCTTCCATAATAGATGCACGGAGGAACAGGAGGTGGATTCAAAAAGGACGAATTAGTCGAGTTGCACAAGGGACAAAATCCTAGTTGTGGATCGATTGAAATAGGAGGAAGATCTCTTCCGCATCGCTCGCATGAACACCATTTACATGAGTCGTTTCCAGATAATTGTTTCCCACACCGGACGCAATGGACATAAAAATCCATAAAGAAAGATAGATAAGCAAGAAAAATATTTTTGGTGCAAAACTTTGAAAAAGAAATGCTTTTTATGATTTTTCAAATGTTTTTGGATTTTTTGAAAATTTTTGGACACGAAAAATAACGTTCACAAGTGAACGGATCCCAAAAGCCAACGCGTCTCTCACAAAAAACCGTTAATCTTCACGAAAAGAGCCGGCAGCGGCGCCATTTTAATAAATAGATTTTACTAGTTGAAAGAGTTCGTTTTCTCGGTGTCTTAACGAATTGATTTCCGGTTCAAAGTGCGACTCAATTGTTTTTGGTTAAGAAAAAGGGAAGTTGATTATCTATAACTAGTTAAAAAGTAAATGCGAAAAGTATTTCAACACAAACTAAAGACAAATACCAATAATAAAAGTAAAACAAGGTGAATATTAAAAACTAAAAGTTAAAACGATATTAAAACTAATAGTAAAACAAATAATAAAACGTAATTTAAAGCGAAACAATTAATAAAAATAAAACTAAAAGACGAAATTAACTATCGACTCGAAAATAAAGTTTACTAAATGAAAAAGGAGAGAATAAAACTAAAATGGTACTTTAAAGCTAAACGAGGCAAAACCTAAAGCGAGTACTAAATAAAAGTTAAAACTTGAACTTTACGTAAAAATATTAATTTTAAAATTGGAAGAAAAATTCAACTAAAAATACGTAACTTTCAAAAATAAAATCAGAACAACTTTCAGATAAAACTAAACAATTACGGAACAATACTCATAAATAAGCAAGCAGCCAGGCTAGCTGCTGGAAGCAGCCAGCTAGGCTGCTCATTTTGGCGCCAATTTGATGCATGCATGCATGTTGGATCGTACTATACATATTGGTTCCATCGTACTCATAATAAACATATCATCGTACTATTGTTTATTCCATCGCATCCTGGATCGAGGCCAAGGATCGTACCCTATGATCGTACTAGCAGATCGTACCCACGGATCGCACTCTATGATCGTACCCACGATCGCAACAAGTGATAGTGGTGAGGATTATGGAGTGTGATTGTGGTGACGATCGTACTAAGGATCGTAGTGATGGATCGCAAGTAGAAACCCTCGAGGTTTATGCGATCACACTCACTGGATCGTACTGGTAAAACCCTTAAGCATTACGATGGCATACAATAAGCAAATAAGCAAATACCAAATAAGCACTTATCTAAAAATTTAACCAAATCAAATTTAAGAAAAAGCTAATAGACCAAAATTTAGAAACTTTTAAGAATACTAAATAATAAAAATATTTAAAAACAACTTTTTTATAAAAATTAATTAAAAAGCACTTAATCAAAAATAAGAAAATTAACACAATAAGCACTAAAACACTTTGAGCTATAAAAATCAAACATTGAAAGATCAATAAGCATAAATTTGAAAACTTTAAAAATAAGAAATAAGCAAACTTTAAAAAGACTAACTTTTTAAGAAAACTAAAAAGTAAATAAGCTAAACACAAAATAAGCCAATAAGATTGTCAAACTTATAGCTTAATTCGTATAAAAGCTTAGATGGAAAGAAAAAGATGAACTTTTTAATCAAACATCACAATTAAACAAAAAAAGCATAAAGAATTCGGATAAAAGATGAATCAAGATCAAGAAAGGTAGAATAAGTTTAAGATTAAGACAAGGATTAAACTATCAAAAGTAAAGATTTGATTAAAAACATGAAAGGAAGATAAAAGATTGGGATTCTAGTGAGAGAAACTGTCACTTTCTCTCTCTAGAATCACCTACAAGGATGAAAGGAAAACTAAACTAAACTAAAAACTAGCCAACCCTCCTAAATGAATTTAGGAGGGTATTTATAGGAAATGGGGAGGTGCATGTGTTGCCTCCTCTTTCTTTCTTTCTTCACGTCTTCTCGTCTTTTAAGTTCTTCGACTTTATCGACTTTGTCTTGGGATTAATTAAACTCGTCTTATAATTTGTTTATTTATTAGACTCGAGTTCTTCGGCTTTATTAAACTTCCGTCTTTTAGACTTGTTCTTCGATAAATCTTCAGAATATGCCTTGGACTTCCGTTCTTTTTGCACTCTTGATCTCTTGACTTCGTCTTTTGTCGTTTTCTTCTATAAAAGCCTGTGAATGCCCGTGTTTTCTCCACTTTTCACCTTTTCGTCCTAAATCACAACAAAAACACAAACCACGCATAATTCCGACATTTATGACATAAAATACACGTTTTGGCTCGGTTATTATTGTAATTAAGTGGTAAAAAGGATGGGTGTTTATACACCTATCAACTATCTTAGAGAAGTCTATTTTGATCTTTTGGGTTTATTGGTGAATCGACTTATTGGTAAGAGGGGTTATCTTGGTTGGTGATTTAGCATTCTTTTTCACCATTGTTTCAAGAAAAGGTATGCACTTCTAATCCTCATGTTAATTACTTATGTGCATATGTGATCTACTTATTTAGTTGTGTTTTAATCTTGATGCATGTATATTTGATACGGTTGTTAAATTCCAACACTTTCCACCTGTTTTCCTAATGGTGAACATCACAAGGGTTGACTCAATGTGCTTGCTCGTCGTTGAGAATTGTTAAGTGTAGGGTCCCATGGATGGCGCCAACTTTTTGATACAAAAGTTTGGTTGGACCTCTAGCGGCTCGAATGACTAGTGATTCGGGTATAGAGAGCTTAGTCTCTTTCACTAAGTGAATTTGTTTAGGGATCATGCACAAGAAAGTAACACTATTCACCTTATCGTGGAAGCGCATCTGACAATTAGACTCCTTGTGAGAGTACTATATGGGTATACGATTAGAGTTTAATTCGATTTAGGGTTTAGTGATGATACCTGTTTGGATACCACAAGAGTTCCTTTTATAACCGGACAAACCCTTAGAACTTCTAAAACTTTCGGCCCAAGTCATGACTGGATCTTCAGGTTTTATAATTATCCTACTCGTAAGTAGGATAAGTATATCCTTTCCTATTAATAAGCATATCTCGTCCATATCTGGACTATCGCACGTCTAAAAATAACTGTGTGCGGCTCTTCGTCATTACTGATAACCACGTACGACTTACCTTTTGGTCGGGCCTATTAGTCCGATCGCAATGTGCGAGTCCGATTCCAGCGGTCCTGTAAAACCCGCATGCTTTTACCATGAATAGTACCCTTATGATCGTACGTACATGATTAAAACTTTTCTTTTATAACATGAATACGTTTCACGAATATAAATTACAAGAACTACGTACGTGTTATTACACGATAAGTATTAAGTATGTGTAAATGCACGATAATTATTATTAATAATAATTAAATCACGAACATGAAATCATGAACGTATGAATCACGAACGTATAATTATGTATTTACGTAATTATTATTACGACTACGTACAAGTATTTAGAATAACACGAATATTTAATAATAACGTAACGTAAATACGAGCACACGAACACGTAAATAATTGAACAAGGAAAAACTACGGGTTTCCCTTGGTGGGCCCTACAAGCCGCGGCAATAAGGAGGAAGGGGGCCCAACCCATGTTTAATTTTACTAAGTAAACAAATAATGAAAACATTATTCATTCACAGAAGATTTTTAGAAAAGAAAAAAACCGTAATCCTTCTCCTTGCTCTCCTTGGCCGGCGGCTACATCATCACACAAGGGTGATTGCTTAATTTTGATTTAGCAAATCATGAGACGTGTTCGTGTATTCATCCTCTATTCATTCCACGTGTTTTGGTAATTCGAAAACCTTTCTTTTTAATTCTCTTTATGTTTCTATGAACATGTGATCATGGGGGTTTTAAAAACAAGATTAAAACATGCTAATAATCATGGTGGGGAAAATCAACTAGGGTGTTTTTGGGTTTGGTGTTCGGCCGCCACATAAACCGAGAGCCAAAGGCTCTCGGCGTCGTTGGTTCACACCCCAACCCAGACACATGTCTCAGTGGTGGTGGGTTTCGGTCAACAGAAGGGAACAAGACACCCCGACATGCGTCGGGGGTGTCTTGTGGTTCGGTTGATCTCGGCAGCCTCACAGCCCTACCACCGGCTAAAGCCGGTGGCTATTTATGGTAAGCAGGGGGAACCGCAGCAAGCAGGGTGACCACCGACAACTGCCGGTGGGAACCTTTGTGTGTCAACGGCTCGCCGAGAGGACAAGACCACCGGCTACAGCCGGTGGTAGATTGCTGAAGGCAGGGGCAACCGGCTTAGGCCGGTTTGCCACTGTTTTTGGTTGGGTTTGGTTCGACCGGTTCACGGGTTCACGGACTGGTTCACGACATGTTTTAATAACAATAATACATGGGTTCGGATTATTATCTTTACAAGTTTAATAGTTTTACAAGTATATTTATTTACGAGTTAATTAAATTAATTTAACATGGCATATAATTAATTTAATTAAAACATGGACTTAGGTTTATTATTATTATTTAATAATACATGATTTTTTTTTGGGTAAAAGGGTATCTACCCCGGTAAATGGTATTAATCACAATAAAAAATTAAGTACAATGGAATGTGGTTGTGTACCACATTAACCTCAAGCAAAACTTGAATTACGAGCGTGTAGGACATGCCCTACAACGCAGAACTAAAACAAAACACAAACGAATCAATCTAGGCATAAAGCCTAAACGAAGCATTCATCTTCCATCTTGCCAACAATTCATTAACAGCCGTTGTATTCTTGAATTTGAACGTTAAGAGTTTCAAACGAACCGTAACCATTATGATGTCAACTATTTCTGTCCTGGAGCGCTTGACTTTTCTGAAAAGACGAGCATTCCGTTCATTCCACACATAGTATGCAGTAGCAGCAAAAATAAGTCTTCCAAAAACACTCAACGCCGTACGTTGCCTTGCAATAGGTAGAAGGTACTGAATAATATCATCTAACCTTGGTCCAATGTTCTCCATACCTGCTAATGAAGGTACACCAAACCAAACCTGCTCAGCAAAGGAACACTCAAAGAAAAGGTGTTCATGAGAATCCATTTGCGTTTCACACAACGGGCACACAAGTTGGTTGCTATCTGTATTAACCAAGTCCCAATGCCCATGCGATCTTCAGTCTTCAGACTACGCCTCATAACGAGCCACAAATGAAAAGCATGCCTCCGTATACAGTGAGGAAACCGAACAATTCTATTCCAAGGTACAATTGCACCTCGATCACGTAAAACTCCCCAGGTTTGAGCAACAGAAAATCTGAGGAGATTACCTTGAGAGTCTCTCCATAACGTAGCATCCGGCTGGTCAGTAAGGGCTGGAACCGGAACCTGTTGTAGAATAGGAGCTTTCGCGAGCCAAGATTGAGGCCACACCCCTGTATCATGGATGGTATGATCGGCCACGCTTTCTGATAATCCACATCCCTCCCTCGTAATGTCACGTGGAGTTAGCAAGCTACTAAGAGGACCATGAATATCCCACCTGTCATGCCACATATAAGTTCATAGGCCATTACCAATATTCTTTTAAACATATGGTCGAATCTTCTCCCGTAGTTGTAAGATCTTGCGCCATCCCCAGCTCAAATCAGACCTGATAGGCACATCCCAAAAAGAACGCCCACGGAGTTTGTACATGTGAATCCATTTCACCCATAACGACTCTTTATTACTTACAAGGTTCCAAATGTGAGTAGTCATTAAGGCTTCATTAAAAATAGCAAGATTCCTCAAACGAAGACCCCCTTCCTTTTTTGGGAGGCAAATGTGATTCCAAGCAACTTTAGCCTTTCCCTTCGCTAAATCCCCATTACACCATAAAAAACCCCGGATAGCTTGCTGAATATCATGAATAATTCCCATAGGGATAACAAGAACTGAAGCCCAATAAACATACAGAGAGGAAATAACCGACTTACAAAGTTGGAGCCTGCCCGCAAAAGATAGCGACTTATTCTTCCAATCACTTATACGATCTTTAGCTCATTCCACAAGAATTTTGTAGTCTCGAGGAAAAAGCCTAGTAGAAATAAGAGGCACACCAAGGTATTTCACCGGTAATGTACCTTCTGCAAATGGCATAATATCCAAAATAGCAAGTTTCACATGTAACGGCACATTACAAAAAAATCCAGTACTCTTAGGTAAACTAGGGGTCAATCCCGAAACCAACTTAAACTCGTTAAGGGAGTCCATGATAACTCTGGCTGAATTGGCTTCTCCTCTAGCAAAGATAAACAAGTCATCAGCTAAACATAAGTTAATAATACCTAGCTCCTCACAGTTCTTGTGAAACCGGAAAGAAGTAGAATCACGAACCCTACGTTTAAGAATCAATGTCAACACCTCCATAACCAGAGTAAACAAATAAGGCGATAATGGATCACCCTGTCTTAGGCCACATTTACCTTTGAAAAATCCATGAACATCACCATTAATGGAGATCGAGTACGAAACAGAAGTAATACAGGCCATAATCCATTTCACTATAGTAGGATGGAAACCAAACTGACATAAAATGCATTTAAGAAAACACCAATCAATGGTATCATAAGCTTTTTGAATATCAATATTAAATGCACACCTCGGGGACCCCTTATTTCTATGATAATTATGCATCAATTCTTGTGTAAGAAGGATGTTGTTTGTAATACGCCTCCCTGAAATAAAAGCAGATTGGTTATCCCCCCACAACTTCTTTAATACCCTCCATAATACGAACTGTAACAATCTTGCTAATGCATTTGTATAATACATTACAACAAGAGATAGGTCTATAATCAATAACTTTTGTTGGAGTCGCCACCTTTGGGATAAGCATAAGAATAGTATGATTAATCTCTTTCAGGATTTGACCATTCACAAAAAATCCCTAACAGCCTTACACACATCACCACCAACAATGTCCCAACCATGTTTAAAGAAAGCTGAAGTGTACCCATCAGGCCCCGGGGCCTTATCCTCACCAATTGCAAACATGGCATCTTTAATTTCATTATCAGAAATAGGTCGAATCATAAAGCTATTCGTAGCGGACTGAACCTTGCATAAGAAAAGATCATTCCACTCCAAAGGCATACACGGAGTAGCAATACCTAAAAAGTTCTGAAAATGAGTAACAAAAACGTGTGGTACCTGTGTGCCCGTCACCTCTACATGGTAGAATCACGAATACATTCAATACGAACTCTATGATTCCTGCTTTTGACCGATTATGGAAATAAGCTGAGTTCGAGTCACCAAGTTCCAACCAGTCCACCTTCGCTTTTTGTTTCAATAACCGTTCCTCATCCAATTTTGCTTCATTAAAAGCTTGAACATAGACTGACTCCTCATCCCTTAGAACGCTGTCATTCAGACTAGTGTCAAGGGATTTTTGAACTTCATCTAATTCAGTACGCAGACGGGACACACGCTCGTGAATATTACCATTAGCATACAAGAGTTTGTGTAAAGGAGTCTGCAACACCTTAAGATTTTGCACAAGCCGATACATAAAGTGCCCAGGTCTATTCCCATCCCATTTCTGAGCAAGCACCTCCTGAAATTGAGCCTTATAAGCCAAAAAATTGAAAAACTTAAAAGGTTTAAGCTTGGACCTTCCAAGATCAGGAATACGTAGAACGGATGGAGCATGATCAGAATTACGGTACGGCTGATATACCACATATGCACCTGGAAAAATGCCACAAAAATTCATGTTTACCATGACGCGATCTAGTTTCTTGAGTATACCCCCACCACTTCTAGGTTTCTGGTTCCACGTGTAACGCAGCCCCGTGCTCACAGCATCAATAACTTCAATAGAGTTAATACAATCTTTAAAGTCGTTCATAGCTGCATTAATAGTTGACGACCCTGAAGATGTGTCCTCTATATTGAGGGAAACATTAAAATCACCCATAAGAACCCAAGACTCCTGGCGAGTTACCTGCTTATGAATGGCTAGATCATTCCATAGTTGTCGTCTATGACTATAGTTATTATCTTCATAGACAAACGTATAGAAAAACACTTTGTGAGTGATTTTACGGACAATTTTGGTATGGATTGCTTGTCTAGTCTGGGCAACAACCATCAGCATCACCACAGTCGTATCCCACCCCACCATAATACGACAGCCTTTATCACATAAGCTAGCATTAGATGTCCAGTCCCATGATCTAAACACCCTCGTACAAACATCAGAAACTACTGAAACTTCTACATGAGATTCAAGAACAGCGCACACACTTAACCTATTTTCATTAACAACATGTCGAACCTCTGATTGTTTAGGGGCACGGTTCAAGCCCCGTATATTCCAGGACGCGACACTAAACATGGGAAACGTGATGTGAGGGAGTGCTTGCCCCCTTGAACGCGCTTGGTGGTGTTTCAAGAACCACCTCTTCATCAACCTTCTCATCATCAGATTCCACTGCATGAACATCCTCACCACTGTTTATAATCCCCGCAGAAGTACTAGGTTCTCCCCCGTCTCCTACATCATTATCAGCAAGTAAAGCATCAAAGTTATTTTTTAGCGTGGCTAACTCTTCCTTGTTGATCTTGTCTTTATCTGGTCCCTTATTACCCTTTCCCCAAATCATTGTTGTCTTAGGTTTATATATTTTGATCCCTTCATAAGCACGAGAGTTGTTAGTATTCTTAGTCTTATCCGTCCTCCGTCTACGCGTAACAACCCTGAACCCATCATTCTGATCAGCCACCTTATTAGATTCCACCGGCTTAGTCTTGATGCTTTTTGGACATTGGTCAGTACAATGCTCAAAGATCTTGCACTCCGAACAAAGGGGTGGCTTCCATTCATACTCAACTTGCATCCGAATAACCTTGTGCCCTGTACCATCTTCCAACGGAACACCCATGACAATTTCTTGTTTGCGATCTTTATGAGCACTAACTTCAATCAGAGCTCTAGCATACCCAATACGCCCCCAAGTGTCACCACACATAGAGCTAGTAAACGCATCAAGCAAAATAGGTTTTCATATCTGCGTAGCTATCAAACTAAGGCCATCCTCCGAATACGCAAGAACTGGGACGTTGTGAATCTTCACCCATACTGGAATCTTAGTCACTTCACCCTTCGTTAAAGCTAACTCAGGGGTCCACTTGGTGAGAATGAGTGGGGTGTTACGAATAAGCCATGGTCCTTGTTCTAGTACCTGTTCTACGCCATCATTCGAAGCAAACTTGAAGTAAAAAAATCCCTCATCATCCATCATTAGTTTCTGAAAACCAAACTTCGACCACATATTTTTGACATAATTTTCAACCAAAGGAAAAGCAATTCCTTTTCCTACAAAGAAGCCCACCAAAGAATTAGCGAATTTATGTTTGATAGGGGCAATAGTCTCCATTGGCAACACAAAATCCATATTAGCAGCAGGCAATGCACTATGTAGTGTACGAAACTTTAATGTCCTCCTAGGCTGCTCTGATGCTAATGCTTCAACAAAAGATTGTTTATGAGCATCCTTAAGAGGTTCAATTAACGTGGCCCCCCTCTTAGGCTGCATAGTGATCCCATCAGTCTTCTTAAACCTTGCCGTCAAATCATGCAAAAGAGAACTTTGTGTCCCTCCAGCATGCTTATCCTTCGTATTGTTATCCATCTCTCTCTTTAAACACACGATCTAAATGTACCAGAAATCCAAGATGTTGAGGCACGAAAAAACCAAAACCCTAGTTAGGGTTTCAGCCACCACGAGCAAACCAAGCCCTAACCCAGTTCCATTAAAAAATTGTCAAAACAATAATAAAATATTAAGATAAAAAAACCCTAAGACCAGATCACAAAACCCTAAAAAAACCCTAGAAAGGATCCTTTAGATCACGTCGAATCAGTTAAAGAGTGCTTATTGACAATCAAGAAGACGTATAATCAACGGGACTAGCTGCTCATTGCGATAAATAGGGAGTGAATAAATCACGTAGCCTACCTCACTCGCTACACTAGCTGCGTAGATCAATACATCAAACAATGATACGAACAATAAACAAACGTTAAATGATGATTGATGACTAACAAAATCAAAAAAGGAGGCACAAGAAATTAGGGTTTGCGAAATCGCCCATAGAGAGAGAGAGTTAAAGAGTTACATGATTTTTACCTAAGTATTTATTTATGTAATTTTGACTATAGTAATTAATTAATTATTAAAACATGACATATAATTAATTAACTTCCATGACTTAGGTTATATTAATATAAATATTAATACATGTTTTAACCTAAGTATTATATACACTTTAATTTAATTAAATCATGATTATATTTAATTAAATCGTATAACATATAGTTTATTTAATTAACATGTTATAATTAATAAACTATACCATTAATCACAAGACTTATTATATTTAATCAGTAAAACTTAAGCTTATCGTATTAGCTTAATAATTCAGCTTATTTCTAATTATAGAAACTTACTATTTTTGGAAACTTTCTATTTTTAGAAACTTATCTGTTTAAGCAGTCAATCTATTTTTGGAAACTTTCTATTTTTGGAAACTTTCTATTTTAGGAAACCTGCTATTTTTAGAAAGTTACTTATTATTACACAACAAGTATAATAATACAAGAAATACAAGTAATACTTAATTAGAATATACAAAATACATGATAAACACAGTATAACGTTAAAATCAGTAAAACAAGACATGAACATATAAAACAAGCTACGACATAATATAAAACCAGTTACGTACTCAGTAATCAGAATACTTATACACGTATACTATTTATGTAGCATTAGTGAGATCAAAGTAGGACTCTCTTCCGTTCGTCTTCTTCGTTCATTGGACATAAGGTACGGATTCTCCGTCCTTTCAGTATGGACATTCTTTCCTTATTAGGATTCCCCGTATGCAGCCAACTGTTTTCCCATTATATGTTTTATATGTTTTGATTTGCTTATGTTTAATTTAAATGCCTAAGCCATATACATGCATAACCAGTTTCACCTAGTTATGGAGGTACCATAACCATACCACTGGAGGCACCAGTGTTATGACTTCACCACGGCGGAGTGATAGCTTGTGGCGTCCCTTTCAGCTTTGGGCCATATTATTATGTTATCATGTGGGGTGTATGGGTGCATCCTAGGTCACATGTTTTTAATAGATTATTCAGCTGAATGTGGTGTATGCCTTGCATCCTTCACAAGGAGTTGATCCCTCCTACCCAAACTTATATTAATTAGAGGCAACCCATCTAATTGCATGATGAGGTCACCCCTCCAAGTATTCATGTACGTTGGTATTTCATGACCTATATTGGCTTAACGGTTAACATGTTAAACAGTTTTTATAAGATAAACATAAGGCTTTCCAAACTATAAAACCAGTTTTACTAAGTTATACCAGGTTTTCCAAGACTTAATCAATTCCGCTGCTATATGTTGTATATGCTTATGTTATTCATTCTATGCTTGTATATCTGTACACTGAGCGTTATGCTCAGTCGTTTTCCTTTCATGTTCCCAAAACGGCAGGTACTCAGGGACGTTCGTAGACTCTAAGCGTACGTGCATATGGATTGGAAGCTTTCTAGCCGTCATTACTTTATGCATTTCATCATACGTTTTGCTACTTATTTCTATGGACATTGTTTAGTCCTTTTCCTTTATAGTACTTATGTTTGTGTGTGATGAGCTTATACTTTGGGGTACCGATGTTTGTTTCCGGTATTTCCTTTACGGTCATGTAATGTTTAAGACATTTATCCTTGTATGCTTTGATGACACGCCATAATCACGCGTGACATTCCATTTACCAAAATAGGGTGTTACAATTATGGTATCAGAGCCAAGGCTTCGACTTGTAGGATCTCAAAACACGATCTGTGATTAGTGGGTAGTCACTATGGTCTTCTTAGAACTGACAGTCGGTTTTCATGCATTCATTGTTTTCATGCATTCATACATATGTCATTGTCGCATGTTTATGACTAAGTAATGGTTGGTACAGGACTGGCCCTATTTAGTCGCATGTGCTTTTATCGAAACTTTTAACTTTGGGACCGGTCCATTGGCGTCCCCTCGCCATGTCTTTTGTTTTGAGTGAACTGGCCATAGGCGTTCACTCTCGCGCATATAAAAGTTTTCATAAAACTATGGGGACGAACCATGGTCAAGGAAAAATAAACATAACTCCTTTATACGCTCGGGGATGTTGCCTCATTAAAAACCTTGCCGGAAAACCCTGAAGGGACAAAACCTTAGTCAAGGGGAAAAGAGTGCAACGCGTATCTTCTATTCCTTTATGATCACAATATCGATGATTATCATCTTTATAAATCAAAGAGTTATTTCCAAAATCATGTGACCTCATAAACATGAGAAACATTTATCTATATAAATATATAACTTTTGTCTTTAGCTTTCATGATGCACACATATTTCATCTTTAAGATGTTCAATTTCAGAACTAAGACAAACTTTGTCTTTTGGCTCAAATTTAATTTTCTATGCATCTAATCGCTTTTATAATCATAATTCTTTATTTAGCACAATTCTACAAACTAAGGCGATTATAACATATACGCCCAAAACGTGATTAACATAGTACAATCAAGTAGTGTTCTCGAGAACTTTTCTTATATGATTTAAGCATTAATAATCTACTCCGTGCATATTATATGCAACAATGAAATCTTAATATCACACGAGCTCTAATCATATATCTTTTAGACGCGTATCACTTATTATCACATTGCCAGACTTATACAATATTTATTGGATCCACCACATGTGAACATGTATCTACATGATCATTTTCAAGTCTTTGAGAAAATATACGTGTGCCATCATTTGCAACTTATGCATATTTTAATTTTTCTTTCTCATAAAGACTAATGCATATCCAATAAGTTTTATAAATGGATTGTAAGCTTCAACCATATGTCTCATCACAAGAGACCTCCATTATTCATTACATTCTTGCGTCATTAATATTTTGGATATTCATCTATCCATGATCCTCACATTCACTTTAGCGTTATATTATTTATTATCATTATCAAGTACATTATCATATATATCCATCGACGTTGATTCATTTATTTTTGATTCCACACTTTACTAGACATTGCATTCCATCATTTATTGAGATCTCATAATATATCATGTACCCGTGGTTTTCTTAGTTACCTTCATGTCTAGTGTCTCTTTAAGAGACTATCATGGGGTCTTTATTACCTCGATGCGACCATCTTAATTTTCTTGCTCCATTTTATCTATACAATCGAGGATTTTTATTTGGAATCAATTAGTCTATCACGTTGCAGACGTGCCAAAGACTTACTATCAATCATTGGTTATACTATTGGGACACACACTATAATGGAGCACTCGCAGCGTATATGATCTAGTCACTTTGTTTAGGTCACTAACCTTTCTGGCAATTGCTAGATTTGGAATATAAATTGTCCCATGAACTTTTTGTTCATATTCATTATTGTGAGGATCAACTTTTCATTATCATAATTCATTCCAAATTTCTCGCTGCTCATTCTCCCCTTGAATGAATTATCACTTTCAACATCCCATTTTGTGCGCTGTGGTGGATTTATTATTGATATATATCGCACAGTTCAATATCTCTTATGGGAACTATATGGTTTGTGACCAAAAACCATTATAAATGGGAGAATTCCGTATTAATTGTTGGCAAGATGCGAATTCATATGTTAAAAATTGCCCCATAAACTAAAACTTTTGTTCTCATAGTTATTGGCTTTGCAATCAAGCGAAGATATTTTATAAACATTTCAACAAAAGCAATTCGCTTATGAACATGGGCTATATAAAGTTCAACACTTATTTCAATAATTGCCCAAACTTGTAAGTATTCACCACTATTCTCAATAATCATATTTGGAACATCATTCTCACATCGAGCCACTAATCACGCCAACTTGAAGTTGGGTATTTATTGATCATTTTGACGATGCATCGATTTATAATTCAAAATGATCACATGAGACATGCATTCATATACTAGTTTTCCTGCATAAAATTTTTCTCATGATTTATTGGTATAAATTTTTTCATGTATATATTTTATGTTTTGATCAGTTTGATCATGTATTTTTATGTTATACTGTCAGATGGTTCTCACATGCGAGCAGGAAAAACTCAATGCAGCAGTCCAAGCTATGATGCAAGCTTTGCTTCCTCAGCCGAGGAACGAAATCAGGGCTGAGGTGCAGGCTGCCAACAATCAGCAACAGCACCCAGTACCTCCTCCTCTAGCAACATTAGTCACATGGCTGGAGATATTCAACAAGCAACGTCCTCGATCCTTCAAGAGAACTGATAGCCCCAGTGAAGCCGAAAGCTGGTTGGCTCATATTGAGAAGATATTTGATGCAATGGGTTGTGACCCCGTCTTCAAGTCGAGGTTGGCCTGTTACAAGTTCGAAGGTGATGTGCTAGAATGGTGGAAGGCAGACAAGCAGTCTGAGGGAGGTGACAATTGGGTGGCTGGTTTGACTTGGTCTCAATTCAAAGAGTTAGTGATGAGACAGTTCTTCCCCAAGGCTGAGCAAGACAAGCTGAAGAGGGAGTACCGCGGAATCAGGCAGAGAGCTGGGGAGAACAGCAATGAGTTCATGTAGCGCTTTCTTCGTTTAGCTGGTTTTCTTGGCGCAGCAGCAGGTACTGCCGAAGAGCAAGCCTACCACTTCCGGTGGGCTCTTCGTACATCGGTCGCCAACAACTTGGTGTGTGCTACTTTCAACACGGTGGCACAAGTTACCGATGCAGCACGTAAGCTGGAGATGCTGCAAGAAAGAGAAGAGTTCGGGGAAGCAGAGAGACCCGAGAAGAGGTAAATATTCGTGATTCAGCGGTGACCATGCCGAATTCTTTCAGTATTATCCAATATTTATATCTCTCTTTAAACTGCATCTTTCAGGCAGAAGACTGGGGACCGGTCTCATCCGGCTACTTAACAACAGCCTACTCAGCCCAAGGGAAACGGTCAGACTGATGAGATGGCATTTATACATGATCTCATCGTTCTTTTCGGGCTTTAAATGCATTAAAATGTCATAAAATACCATATATATGCTTGTGTTTGTTTACTTGTGTATTTTAGGTATGGATATCGTGAAAAAGACAAAAGATCACAAGATACAAGGAAAAACGGACACGAGAAACGAAGCCGTACAATGAACCGGGCCCTAATCATGGAATTTTCAACAAATACCCTTGAAGACTTGAAGACAAAACAAGATTGATCCTCCAAGAATGAAGAAATGACACTTAAAACCCTTGTATATTAATAATTACAAGTTTGGTCCCTTAAGTTTGTCAAAATTGCAAAAAGGTCCTTCAACTTTGAAGAAATGGCAAGATTAGTCCCTCAACAATTTCAAATTGCCATTTATGGTCCCTCATGAAGTCAAAGTTATATTGAAGACCTTTGAAGATCAAAGAAGTCCAAGATCAGCCCTTGATTTATCACAAAATGCCAAAATCAACCCTTTGAAACTCTTTTCCAAAGTATTGTGCCAAAAATGTAAAAGAGGGAAACTTATTAACAAAGGAAGATAAGTTTCTAGGGCTGAAAACCTTGTTTGCCACAATTTCCAAAAGATAGGGACCAAAGTTGCACATTGTGAAAGATTCAAAATAGAAAACGCGCCTAACACCCACCCTTCCCCCAAATTCGGATTAAAAACACTTACTGTTCATCTTTTTACACCCCAGAAATTACCTTCACTTAACTTGGGTTAAAATCCAATTAAACGTGCACACGAGTAATTCACACGTACCAAAACCCAACCCACGCCTAAAACCTTCACTCCCACGCTTGTGGACCCCACCCCCAAATACCCCGTCCACCAATAGGAGCACTCCTTGGGCTCCAAGGCTTAATACGTGTCCCAAATCAACGATTGAGATATATTCCTTCATCACAACGCAAAAAGGAACAGTGGAGATCAAATTTGGACAGCAAATCACCAAAATCGTCTAGAAAGTTTTGAGGGCATTTTAGAGATTTTCTAGGTTTAGGGTTTGTATTTTTTGATTCTAGATTGTTCATTAGATTAGTATAAATAGGGGGTGAGCCTGTTCACTCCCCTTGTTCCAATTTCTCTTCAAAATTTTGTAATCCTTTTTAAGATAAAATAAAAGTTTGGTATTTGTTTTTAAACATTATAATTCCTTTTTATGTTTATTTAAAGTAGTGTTTACTGTTGAAGAGAGGTTGAGTTCCATTTTTAAGTTTGGTTAAGTAATTTTGAGGTTTCAAGTTATTTCAAAGTTTCTGAAAATCTGAGAGATTTTTGTAAGAAATCTGTTCTAAAGTTTTTTGTTAAAAGGTTTAAGTGTTATTGGTGATTAAAAGTGTAATAGAAACGTGTTAAGAGTTTTGAAAAAGATTTTGGAAGTTTTTAAGAAAGAAAAAAAAAGAAAACAGAAAAATATATATTGTTATATTATTTTGCTTTTTCTTTGATTTTGTTCTTAAACAGGTGATAGAAGGCTGTTGATTTGTGTTCTGCACCAGCCCCAGCTGGTAGGGAGGAGGATTTGACATCCTCTAGGGTCTTGGATGTAAGACCCTAAGGTAACTCTTCTTTTACCTTAAAAAATCTCAGAAAGTGCAGTTTGTATGATCTTCTTTGGTTTTGTGCTATAAGTGCGTTTTAGTTGATTGATTCATGCTCTTTTGTGGTTGTATGCATGATATATGATCATAGGAACAGTTTGGTAGCTTTTAAAAGTAATTTGGTGTGTTAAAGTTGGTTTTCAGTTTTTACAAGGGTGTTTGGAAACAAGGTTTAGCAGGACAAATATCTTAATTAGTGTTTTAAAAAGGTGTTAGCAAGGGATAAAAGGTTGAGTTAGGGTAGTAATTAGTTGGTAAGTATATTTGAACAGATTTAAGCAAGTTTGGTGAGTTTTAAAGGAAAACATAGCTAGAAATCTGCTTATGCATAAATCTGCTTGTATTTCATGAATTTGTGAGCCTTGGTTTCGATTTCTGTTAAGGTTTAGGCTAAGTGAGTTGTTGTTACTGCTTGAGTACCATATTGTGATTGTGTGTGCATAGTTTGAGGCTTTTTAGTTGGCTAGAGTGCAAGTTATAAGCTTAAACAGTCCCAGACCTGCACAAATTGTATCAGCAACTTGATGAGCTCTTGTGTGCTTGGTTTTGATCATTTGTGTGTGCTTAAGTGTTAATTGGTTGTTATCATTGACTCCTTGTGCTTCTATGAGCACAAGGGTGCCCCCATTATCCACAATATCCATCAAACAAGCATTTGCCAAGCCCCTCTTGGCTCAAAAAGTGCACAAGTGTGCACTAGCACTTGTTCATCAGAAAAATAGCCCAACTGGGTATGTTTTAATCTTGATTTGGCTTTATCTTTGCATAAAAAGTTAATTGGAGTTGGATTATAAGTCATATAAGGTCACTGATTTGATTGGAAAAAGAGAAAAAATAAAAAAGAAAATAAAAGTGCAAAAAGGGGTTGCTCAGCCTCGAACCCTGGTCATCACACTCACACACATCATACTTAACCATTGCGCCCTTGGGTCTTTTACTGACTAAGGGTGCAAAGGTTATTCACTTAACCACGTTTTCTTTTGTTAGCTTATAAATAAGCCGTGGCTTATTTATCATCATTCCAGCTTATTTATTAAACGTTTTTGCTCATTTTGATTTTTCCTAGGATCATATTAGTTACTCAGACTTTTCTAGCTAATTTTCTTATTTTTCCTTTTATTTAATTATTTTCTAGGATTTAATTAATACCCGGTTTTTAATAAATCATTAAAAAATAGAAAAAAGATTTTTAATTTTTAGGAAAAATAGTTTTTAGCTTTTTAATAAATATTTTGAGGTTTACATCTTGTTTTGGTTTCAAAAACATTTATTTTTAATTTTATATTATTTTAAGGTTTTTTATAAACTTTAAACATTTTTATAAAATTATTAAAAAAAGTTTAGGAGCTTAAATTTGTGTTTTTCTCTTAGTTATATTATTAGGATTTTTATAAAATTTTTAGAATTAATTTTAGTAACTTTTTATTTTTAGCATTATTTTATTATTATTTTATTATTAAAAAATCAAAATTTTATTTTTCTTTCTTTTCCATTTTTCCTAGGTTCTTTATCATTAATTAGGACTATTTCCATTCTTAGAATATTTTTATAGCTTTTAATTTATTTTTATAATTATTTTAAGTTTAATTAGGTTTTAATCATTTTTAATCATTTTTAGAGTTTTAAAAATAGTTTTAATAGCTTTTAATTTTTAGAAAATTACTGTTTAGTCTTCTAATAATATAAGTTAAGTAATTATTCAATAAAATCATATTTTAGACATTTGAATTAGTTATATTTAATTTTAGGGCTTTAATTAGCATTTAAAATTAAATATTTAATTAATAAAAGGTTTTAAAATATCTTTGTTGGATTTTTGTCTTTATTTATATTATTTTAGACTTCTTTTTAGTCTTTTTAATTATTGATTTTGTTTTTGGTCTTAGTATAATTTTTAATTTGGGTAGTTTTTCACGGCTTTACGTTTACGTTTTTTACGTCATAGTGTAATTTTCACGAGACCGTCTTTCCATCTTCTCAATATTAATCTCAAATACATACAAGTTAATTCACAACACATATACCTCCTTGGGAAACGAACTTTTTCTTCTCTTTATTTGATTAAGGGTCATTACTTGTGGTTTTCCTAAATCACTCGTTAATACTTACCGCTATTTTACGCTCTTTGTTTTCCTAAACAAGAGTTGTATTTTACTACAATCATTTTTGGCGCCGCTGCCGGGGAGGTGTGTTGTGCTTTAATTTGGAAGCTTTTGTTTTTGATATTATCCATAAATAGTATTTGTGTTAAGTGGAACTCCCTTAACACGTATTATCGGTTTTCTTGGTTTTTCTTGTACAAATATTATTAATATATTGTATTAAGTATCACAATCAAAATACAATATCTCCAAACGTGTGAAAACACAACCTTAATTGGGATTTGATCTCCTAATTATTGAATTCGAATCTCAAACAAAAAGAAAAGGCAAAAATAGATAAATACTTTCGTGAAGCTCGATTTTGAAAAATACAAACTATAAGGTGGGTATAAGGCGGGTATTATAAAATATACCCTAAGGAAAAAGGCTCTTAAGTGCTTCGCGCCGCCTCGTTTCCCCGCTTGCTTGTGAGTATTTTGAGATTGAAGGCTAATCGAGGGTTTTGCCGCCCAAAGTATTATTACGTATACTATATTTGCTCGGTTTTCTTTGTGATTAAACCCTCGTGAACAATTTGGTTTTCACCAAAGTTCTAAAGTCATTAGAAGGCGTTCACTCCACGTGATCGTTTTCATTCCTTTGAGGCTTCTTTAATCAAGAGTTTGATTCGAGGAGAGATTTTGTAGATTGTTGTCTACGAAGATACACCAAAATCCAAAAAAAAAAAAAATTAAATTAAATATCATCAAAAACACAAAAAAAATTGAAAATTCACAAAACAACCAAAAAGAATCTTCTTTGCTCACCTCCCATTCTTCGTGTAGTTTATGATCACTCGTAATCAAGCTAAACGAGCTCGTAAACGTCTTCAAAAGCAAGCAAATCAAGGATCGTTAATTGTTGAAGAACCTCCAATTGTTGAACCTATTATAGAACAAGAAGTCGTAATGGCTAATCGTACTATGATGGAGTTGCTACAAGCACCCACCGAGGGTTTTGGAGAGGCTATTGTTATTCCCGCCATCCTTGCGGAGAATTTCGAGATTAAGACGGGTTTAATGTCGATGTTGCAAGCAAACAAGTTTCGAGGTCACGAGAAAGACAACCCGCATTACCACATTAGGAATTTCAACCGTCTCACCGCTACTAGCAAATTTAAGGATGTTCCACATGACGCCATTAAGATGATGTTGTTTCCATATTCGTTGGATGGACCCGCAAAAATTTGGCTCGAGAAAGAACCGCCAAATTCGATTTTGACATGGGCCGATCTCGTTTCTAAGTTTGTGAACAAGTTTTTTCCACCATCTAAAACAACACACTTAAAAAATGAGATTTCACGATTTGTGCAACGAAACAATGAAAGTTTTTCAATGGCATGGGAACGATTTAAAGAGATGTTACATGAATGTCCTCACCATGATTTTTCGGAATTGCATCAAATTGATACTTTTTATAATGGGCTTAATGATCATGAACGAGATTATTTGAATGCCGCCGCGGGTGGTAATTTTTTGTGCAAGACGACAAATGAGGCTTTACAAATCATTGAAAATCGATCTAAGGTTTATAGCCCTCGTAACACACCGAGTGTTGCCAATATGGGTTCGTCATCGTCGTCACAATCGTCTCGTAGCATTAACGCCTTACATGATGAAGCTAATGAGGAAAATCGGTTTTTTGATAGATTTGCTAATCTAATGTCCCATTGGAAGGCTCAAGAAGCTTCCAATTCCGCTTCGGTTAAAGCGGTTGCTAAGAGTTGTTTATCGTGTGGAGGAGCTCATGATCTTTCCGAGTGTATTACCGCGGATGGTAACACTTCGAGTGCTTATGTAGCAACGGGAACTTACAACCAAAACGGCCAAGGTTCCCGCCAAAATCAAGCTCCACCAAACCAAAATGCTAATAATTATCGAAACAACAACCAAGGTAATTACCAAGGCAACACACGCAATTACAACAAAGGGAATTATCAAAGTGGGAATGGACAAATCTCTAATCAAAACCAAAACCGTGATTTTCAAAACACTACACAAGGTTTTAAAAATGCTCACACGAAAAATTTGCAAGGAGAATTTTTGGATTATGCAAAAGCAAATGATGCTAAATTTGATAATATGCAACGTGAGATGATTAGCTTAAGATCCGAGTTGAAAAACGAGCTTAAAAATGAACTTGCTAATGAACTTAAAACTCATGCAAACAAAATGGAAGGAAATGTCCAACGTCTTCAACAAAACCAACAAAAGATGGAATTAGGACAATATGAGATTAAGCAAGAGTTATTGAAAGCGGATGCTAGGCAATCAAAATTTGAGGACCGAATGGCTAAGATGTTTGAAGCAATCATGTGTAAGCCCTCTTCTTCGGGTGGTCTTCCTAGTGATACCATTAACAACCCGAGGGGAGAATTGAAGGTTGTTGCTACACGAAGTGGTAAAACTTTCAAGGAACCAATCTCTCGTCCAAGTACTTCTACGGAGAAGGAAATCGAGAAAGAACCCGAGGTGATGGTCGAAAAGGAGCACATTGCAATCCCACGAAGTACCGCTCAAACCACACCTACGGTTGAACCAATACCCATTATGGAACCCGAGTTTCCAAGGCCGTTGCCTAATGACCAACCCACACCACCCTTACCTTACCCTTCAAGACGAAACAAAGAGAAAGCACAAGAAAGGAACAATTATCAATTTGAGCTATTTATGAAAATGTTTCGTGATTTGCATTTTAACATAAGTTTTGCCGACGCTCTTATCATGATGCCTCGATTCGCCGCAAACTTCAAAAGTATGCTAAACAACAAAGAGAAGTTACAACAATCGTCTAGTTGTTCATCGGTTTTTCTTAGCCGCATACCACAAAAAGTCGGTGATCCCGGTAAATTTTTGATTCCGTGTGCTATTCAAGATATGGAGGAATGCTACGCCTTGGCCGATCTTGGCGCTAGTATTAATTTAATGCCTCTCGAGATTTTCAAATCGCTTTCGCTTCCGGCTCTTACTCCTTCGAACATGTCCATCGAGATGGCCGATCATTCTACGATCATGGCATGTGGAGTAGCCGAGGACGTTTTCGTTAAAGTCGGAAAGTTTTACTATCCCGTTGACTTTATCGTTGTAGACATTCCCATCGATCGAAAAGTTCCTCTCATTTTGGGTCGTTCATTTTTGGATACATCAAGAGCACTTATCGATGTTCATGCTCGAAAAATCACCCTTCGTTTCAATGAAGAAGAACTTGTCATCAATGCAACACAAAACTCCAATCTTTCTCATGTCTATTCTATTGCAACTTTAAACCATGGTGACTCGACCAAAGTCATTTGCAAAGAATTTTCACCAAGAGTTTTAGGGAATGTCGCCAAAAACAATTTACCATTTCCTCCGTCGGTGGAGGTTATGAGTGCAAAACCTACAAAGAAGAAACCGTCAATACTTGAATCGAAAAATCCTTCGCCTCATCTCGAACATTCATTCTTGAAAAGTGTTGATAAATTGCCGGTTTCTACGGAAGATCTTTCGGATGATGAATATGTAGACCCCAATGGGGAGGTTTTCTTCATCGATAAACGTTTTGAGAACTTGCCACCACCAAAACCAAAACGTTTTCAAAATGTGAGAATTTTTAGTGTGACTAACATCGTCTTAGAAACACCGAATATTTTCGACATAATACAAAAGGGTTTTCATAAGGAGAGTTTAAAAGATAAAAAAGGAAAAGATCTTAAATGTGATTTAATTGATTTTTCTACAAATCTAACTCCGTCATCACCACGTGATTTGAGTGCTACAAACTCGTCTACTCCTTTTGACGATGTTTTGTGTGGTTTTAGTATGGGGGAAGCCCCTTATGTTCCCTCATCCTTGTCCACCGAGGACGAGATATTCGATCCCGGAATTTCATGTAAAGGGAAATCTCGGTCTTCCACCGATGCAATAAATGGAAACTATATCTATTTGCTTGGTGCGAGTCTACCTCGAGTAGCTCAAACGTTTGTCTTACCAATTGTCTCACCCTTCTACTTCTCATCTATTTTCTTCAAACTCTTTGAGTTTATGGCACATGTTGGAGTGGTGTTAATTTGTTTTTCCAATGGAAACGAGAACGCCATCTTCGATCCCGGTATTTTGCATCATCGAAGGACTTAGTCCTTTATACCGGTTGCTTTTTGGGCCTTGTTTATCATGTAAGCCCCTTTGACCACACCATGAATTTCCCTAAATGTTCACATTTTGAGGGGATCGAGTCGAGCTCATGACTCGGTAATCAAAAACGAGGTGCCTCGTGGGGGAGATCCCATGCTTATCTTTATGCTTATTATTCACTAATAAGAGGACTTGTACCCTTCCAACTCGTTGTCTCGTGGTTGTTTGTGATTGTGTTATCTAGATCATTATCATCATCTACGATTGAAGACTCTCGTGTTCGTTTACGTGAGCCTCTATCGTTCGTTTGAAGAAGTTTTTCACGAATCCATGACATATCCTTTATTGTTCTAACAATTATCTTTTAGCATAATTAATAAAACGGCTTTAGATATATTGTTGATCACCCTTTCCATGCTAGATCCTAAGCATTCGATTCTTCGTCTCTAGTATGGGGGTGCTCCACCTTTAGACTCGAAACATTGAGGACAATGTTTACTTTTAGTATGGGGGGGGTGAATAGATACTTGCTTTGCTACGCCCTCACGTTTTCCAATTTTCAATGTTTTGTTTTACTAATAAGGCTAAAAATGGCCAAATTTTAAAATTTTTCTTAGTTTTCATAAGTGTTTTTAAGACACGAATGTATATTTTCCGATGGGTAGAATAAGAGTTAATTTTTGACTTGATGGGCATTTGGAGCCATTTACATTCCTTAACCCGCTCAATTCAAGTTTTGCTAGACTTTTATATAGGGAGCTTTAAAACGCGAAAGTCTTAATTCATTCGGGTTAAGAACAAGAACTTTTCGCAAGTTCCTATAATTGATTCTAGAAAGTCACTTATCAAGGGAACTTTAAAATGCATTCTCTAAACTTGAAAAAGTCCAAGAAAGTGCAAGATCCTATAGGTGGCTTGAAAACCCAAAACTTTGATTTGATATAGTCTTAATGAAAGCTAATCCAAATTTGGCTTAATTTTGACTTGCATGGCTAAGTATTCACGAGTCTCTTTAATTAGAGGTCTTTATATAGTGAAGAACGAGAAATGATAGAGTTAGACAAGTGATCATGCTAAACGTAGAACATGAAAGTGTTCTTTCAAAAACTCATATGTTTTTAATTGTGGCTTTTTCTTCCCATAAGATCAATGCATTAGGAATAAATCATAATTGCAATAAGTAAGGTCGTACGATTTGAAAGGTTACTTAGCCTCTAGCGCAAGATCGTTTAAAAGTTGCTCGGGGTTGAATAGAGTTCATAGCCAAGGCATAACTTATTGAAGCGGGACGCGAAGATTGGCGATCATCCAAAAAGGCCCTAACAAGGCATGAGGAGCTCTATTTTTGCTAAAGATCCAAAGATGATGTGAAGTATCATTATTCCAAAATCAATATGAAGGATCGAGACACACGACGAGAAGCTATTACTCCCCTAAAGAATGGAGAAAGTCTATCCAAAAAGACCCTAACAAGGTATGAGGATAAATATATCCAAGTCCGAAAAGGAGGCGGATCGTTGTATATCAAAATCCAAAGTAAAGATTGAAGAAAAATGATGAAGTCGTGGTCCTATATGAAGAATCTCTCAAAAACGTCAAGTGAAGAAATTCCAAATATATGAAGAGAAGACCATAATTTCAAGAACGTCTTCCCAAGATTTGAAGTATGAAGTACATGCCAAATATCGGTCCGAGAAAGGTCTCAAATCGTGAAACGAGTTATGCCAAGATATGAACTTAAGGAGATACACGAGAAGCCGTTTTAAAAGATTTTGTCCTTCGGTTAACTATTGATCAAATCGTGCTACTTTGCTTTCGGACTAATAACTACTCAAATAAGTCAATATGAATCACTTGTGATCCATGACAATTAGATAAAAAATGCTAGTAACCCATTTCTTTTTATAATAACTAGGATTGCGGGGAGAAAAAGTATTACACAATTTGAACGTATGAGTAGTGTTAGCATTGTGACTTGTACCAACAATGATCTTGTTTTTACACTTAGCATGGAATGTATGACAATCAAGGATGACGAAGTTTACTCTAAGGGACATTAACTTGTTTCTATTCTTAGACCCTAAAAGTCACCTTTTGGTGATGAAAATCATACATTATGTCTTTACACAATCTCGTAGTATGTTGCAAGTCTTTTACTTTTCAATAAAGGTTAATAAAATTGAACTTTGGTGATGCTTAGATACTTTATTCTAGCATTGCGTGAGGGCACGGCAATGGCTTAGTATGGGGGAGTGATGAGATGGCATTTATACATGATCTCATCGTTCTTTTCGGGCTTTAAATGCATTAAAATGTCATAAATAACCATATATATGCTTGTGTTTGTTTACTTGTGTATTTTAGGTATGGATATCGTGAAAAAGACAAAAGATCACAAGATACAAGGAAAAACGGACACGAGAAACGAAGCCGTACAATGAACCGGGCCCTAATCATGGAATTTTCAACAAATACCCTTGAAGACTTGAAGACAAAACAAGATTGATCCTCCAAGAATGAAGAAATGACACTTAAAACCCTTGTATATTAATAATTACAAGTTTGGTCCCTTAAGTTTGTCAAAATTGCAAAAAGGTCCTTCAACTTTGAAGAAATGGCAAGATTAGTCCCTCAACAATTTCAAATTGCCATTTATGGTCCCTCATGAAGTCAAAGTTATATTGAAGACCTTTGAAGATCAAAGAAGTCCAAGATCAGCCCTTGATTTATCACAAAATGCCAAAATCAACCCTTTGAAACTCTTTTCCAAAGTATTGTGCCAAAAATGTAAAAGAGGGAAACTTATTAACAAAGGAAGATAAGTTTCTAGGGGTGAAAACCTTGTTTGCCACAATTTCCAAAAGATAGGGACCAAAGTTGCACATTGTGAAAGATTCAAAATAGAAAACGCGCCTAACACCCACCCTTCCCCCAAATTCGGATTAAAAACACTTACTGTTCATCTTTTTACACCCCAGAAATTACCTTCACTTAACTTGGGTTAAAATCCAATTAAACGTGCACACGAGTAATTCACACGTACCAAAACCCAACCCACGCCTAAAACCTTCACTCCCACGCTTGTGGACCCCACCCCCAAATACCCCGTCCACCAATAGGAGCACTCCTTGGGCTCCAAGGCTTAATACGTGTCCCAAATCAACGATTGAGATATATTCCTTCATCACAACGCAAAAAGGAACAGTGGAGATCAAATTTGGACAGCAAATCACCAAAATCGTCTAGAAAGTTTTGAGGGCATTTTAGAGATTTTCTAGGTTTAGGGTTTGTATTTTTTGATTCTAGATTGTTCATTAGATTAGTATAAATAGGGGGTGAGCCTGTTCACTCCCCTTGTTCCAATTTCTCTTCAAAATTTTGTAATCCTTTTTAAGATAAAATAAAAGTTTGGTATTTGTTTTTAAACATTATAATTCCTTTTTATGTTTATTTAAAGTAGTGTTTACTGTTGAAGAGAGGTTGAGTTCCATTTTTAAGTTTGGTTAAGTAATTTTGAGGTTTCAAGTTATTTCAAAGTTTCTGAAAATCTGAGAGATTTTTGTAAGAAATCTGTTCTAAAGTTTTTTGTTAAGAGGTTTAAGTGTTATTGGTGATTAAAAGTGTAATAGAAACGTGTTAAGAGTTTTGAAAAAGATTTTGGAAGTTTTTAAGAAAGAAAAAAAAAGAAAACAGAAAAATATATATTGTTATATTATTTTGCTTTTTCTTTGATTTTGTTCTTAAACAGGTGATAGAAGGCTGTTGATTTGTGTTCTGCACCAGCCCCAGCTGGTAGGGAGGAGGATTTGACATCCTCTAGGGTCTTGGATGTAAGACCCTAAGGTAACTCTTCTTTTACCTTAAAAAATCTCAGAAAGTGCAGTTTGTATGATCTTCTTTGGTTTTGTGCTATAAGTGCGTTTTAGTTGATTGATTCATGCTCTTTTGTGGTTGTATGCATGATATATGATCATAGGAACAGTTTGGTAGCTTTTAAAAGTAATTTGGTGTGTTAAAGTTGGTTTTCAGTTTTTACAAGGGTGTTTGGAAACAAGGTTTAGCAGGACAAATATCTTAATTAGTGTTTTAAAAAGGTGTTAGCAAGGGATAAAAGGTTGAGTTAGGGTAGTAATTAGTTGGTAAGTATATTTGAACAGATTTAAGCAAGTTTGGTGAGTTTTAAAGGAAAACATAGCTAGAAATCTGCTTATGCATAAATCTGCTTGTATTTCATGAATTTGTGAGCCTTGGTTTCGATTTCTGTTAAGGTTTAGGCTAAGTGAGTTGTTGTTACTGCTTGAGTACCATATTGTGATTGTGTGTGCATAGTTTGAGGCTTTTTAGTTGGCTAGAGTGCAAGTTATAAGCTTAAACAGTCCCAGACCTGCACAAATTGTATCAGCAACTTGATGAGCTCTTGTGTGCTTGGTTTTGATCATTTGTGTGTGCTTAAGTGTTAATTGGTTGTTATCATTGACTCCTTGTGCTTCTATGAGCACAAGGGTGCCCCCATTATCCACAATATCCATCAAACAAGCATTTGCCAAGCCCCTCTTGGCTCAAAAAGTGCACAAGTGTGCACTAGCACTTGTTCATCAGAAAAATAGCCCAACTGGGTATGTTTTAATCTTGATTTGGCTTTATCTTTGCATAAAAAGTTAATTGGAGTTGGATTATAAGTCATATAAGGTCACTGATTTGATTGGAAAAAGAGAAAAAATAAAAAAGAAAATAAAAGTGCAAAAAGGGGTTGCTCAGCCTCGAACCCTGGTCATCACACTCACACACATCATACTTAACCATTGCGCCCTTGGGTCTTTTACTGACTAAGGGTGCAAAGGTTATTCACTTAACCACGTTTTCTTTTGTTAGCTTATAAATAAGCCGTGGCTTATTTATCATCATTCCAGCTTATTTATTAAACGTTTTTGCTCATTTTGATTTTTCCTAGGATCATATTAGTTACTCAGACTTTTCTAGCTAATTTTCTTATTTTTCCTTTTATTTAATTATTTTCTAGGATTTAATTAATACCCGGTTTTTAATAAATCATTAAAAAATAGAAAAAAGATTTTTAATTTTTAGGAAAAATAGTTTTTAGCTTTTTAATAAATATTTTGAGGTTTACATCTTGTTTTGGTTTCAAAAACATTTATTTTTAATTTTATATTATTTTAAGGTTTTTTATAAACTTTAAACATTTTTATAAAATTATTAAAAAAAGTTTAGGAGCTTAAATTTGTGTTTTTCTCTTAGTTAAAAATTTTTAGAATAATTTTAGTAACTTTTTATTTTTAGCATTATTTTATTATTATTTTATTATTAAAAAATCAAAATTTTATTTTTCTTTCTTTTCCATTTTTCCTAGGTTCTTTATCATTAATTAGGACTATTTCCATTCTTAGAATATTTTTATAGCTTTTAATTTATTTTTATAATTATTTTAAGTTTAATTAGGTTTTAATCATTTTTAATCATTTTTAGAGTTTTAAAAATAGTTTTAATAGCTTTTAATTTTTAGAAAATTACTGTTTAGTCTTCTAATAATATAAGTTAAGTAATTATTCAATAAAATCATATTTTAGACATTTGAATTAGTTATATTTAATTTTAGGGCTTTAATTAGCATTTAAAATTAAATATTTAATTAATAAAAGGTTTTAAAATATCTTTGTTGGATTTTTGTCTTTATTTATATTATTTTAGACTTCTTTTTAGTCTTTTTAATTATTGATTTTGTTTTTGGTCTTAGTATAATTTTTAATTTGGGTAGTTTTTCACGGCTTTACGTTTACGTTTTTTACGTCATAGTGTAATTTTCACGAGACCGTCTTTCCATCTTCTCAATATTAATCTCAAATACATACAAGTTAATTCACAACACATATACCTCCTTGGGAAACGAACTTTTTCTTCTCTTTATTTGATTAAGGGTCATTACTTGTGGTTTTCCTAAATCACTCGTTAATACTTACCGCTATTTTACGCTCTTTGTTTTCCTAAACAAGAGTTGTATTTTACTACAATCATTTTTGGCGCCGCTGCCGGGGAGGTGTGTTGTGCTTTAATTTGGAAGCTTTTGTTTTTGATATTATCCATAAATAGTATTTGTGTTAAGTGGAACTCCCTTAACACGTATTATCGGTTTTCTTGGTTTTTCTTGTACAAATATTATTAATATATTGTATTAAGTATCACAATCAAAATACAATATCTCCAAACGTGTGAAAACACAACCTTAATTGGGATTTGATCTCCTAATTATTGAATTCGAATCTCAAACAAAAAGAAAAGGCAAAAATAGATAAATACTTTCGTGAAGCTCGATTTTGAAAAATACAAACTATAAGGTGGGTATAAGGCGGGTATTATAAAATATACCCTAAGGAAAAAGGCTCTTAAGTGCTTCGCGCCGCCTCGTTTCCCCGCTTGCTTGTGAGTATTTTGAGATTGAAGGCTAATCGAGGGTTTTGCCGCCCAAAGTATTATTACGTATACTATATTTGCTCGGTTTTCTTTGTGATTAAACCCTCGTGAACAATTTGGTTTTCACCAAAGTTCTAAAGTCATTAGAAGGCGTTCACTCCACGTGATCGTTTTCATTCCTTTGAGGCTTCTTTAATCAAGAGTTTGATTCGAGGAGAGATTTTGTAGATTGTTGTCTACGAAGATACACCAAAATCCAAAAAAAAAAAAAAATTAAATTAAATATCATCAAAAACACAAAAAAATTGAAAATTCACAAAACAACCAAAAAGAATCTTCTTTGCTCACCTCCCATTCTTCGTGTAGTTTATGATCACTCGTAATCAAGCTAAACGAGCTCGTAAACGTCTTCAAAAGCAAGCAAATCAAGGATCGTTAATTGTTGAAGAACCTCCAATTGTTGAACCTATTATAGAACAAGAAGTCGTAATGGCTAATCGTACTATGATGGAGTTGCTACAAGCACCCACCGAGGGTTTTGGAGAGGCTATTGTTATTCCCGCCATCCTTGCGGAGAATTTCGAGATTAAGACGGGTTTAATGTCGATGTTGCAAGCAAACAAGTTTCGAGGTCACGAGAAAGACAACCCGCATTACCACATTAGGAATTTCAACCGTCTCACCGCTACTAGCAAATTTAAGGATGTTCCACATGACGCCATTAAGATGATGTTGTTTCCATATTCGTTGGATGGACCCGCAAAAATTTGGCTCGAGAAAGAACCGCCAAATTCGATTTTGACATGGGCCGATCTCGTTTCTAAGTTTGTGAACAAGTTTTTTCCACCATCTAAAACAACACACTTAAAAAATGAGATTTCACGATTTGTGCAACGAAACAATGAAAGTTTTTCAATGGCATGGGAACGATTTAAAGAGATGTTACATGAATGTCCTCACCATGATTTTTCGGAATTGCATCAAATTGATACTTTTTATAATGGGCTTAATGATCATGAACGAGATTATTTGAATGCCGCCGCGGGTGGTAATTTTTTGTGCAAGACGACAAATGAGGCTTTACAAATCATTGAAAATCGATCTAAGGTTTATAGCCCTCGTAACACACCGAGTGTTGCCAATATGGGTTCGTCATCGTCGTCACAATCGTCTCGTAGCATTAACGCCTTACATGATGAAGCTAATGAGGAAAATCGGTTTTTTGATAGATTTGCTAATCTAATGTCCCATTGGAAGGCTCAAGAAGCTTCCAATTCCGCTTCGGTTAAAGCGGTTGCTAAGAGTTGTTTATCGTGTGGAGGAGCTCATGATCTTTCCGAGTGTATTACCGCGGATGGTAACACTTCGAGTGCTTATGTAGCAACGGGAACTTACAACCAAAACGGCCAAGGTTCCCGCCAAAATCAAGCTTCACCAAACCAAAATGCTAATAATTATCGAAACAACAACCAAGGTAATTACCAAGGCAACACACGCAATTACAACAAAGGGAATTATCAAAGTGGGAATGGACAAATCTCTAATCAAAACCAAAACCGTGATTTTCAAAACACTACACAAGGTTTTAAAAATGCTCACACGAAAAATTTGCAAGGAGAATTTTTGGATTATGCAAAAGCAAATGATGCTAAATTTGATAATATGCAACGTGAGATGATTAGCTTAAGATCCGAGTTGAAAAACGAGCTTAAAAATGAACTTGCTAATGAACTTAAAACTCATGCAAACAAAATGGAAGGAAATGTCCAACGTCTTCAACAAAACCAACAAAAGATGGAATTAGGACAACATGAGATTAAGCAAGAGTTATTGAAAGCGGATGCTAGGCAATCAAAATTTGAGGACCGAATGGCTAAGATGTTTGAAGCAATCATGTGTAAGCCCTCTTCTTCGGGTGGTCTTCCTAGTGATACCATTAACAACCCGAGGGGAGAATTGAAGGTTGTTGCTACACGAAGTGGTAAAACTTTCAAGGAACCAATCTCTCGTCCAAGTACTTCTACGGAGAAGGAAATCGAGAAAGAACCCGAGGTGATGGTCGAAAAGGAGCACATTGCAATCCCACGAAGTACCGCTCAAACCACACCTACGGTTGAACCAATACCCATTATGGAACCCGAGTTTCCAAGGCCGTTGCCTAATGACCAACCCACACCACCCTTACCTTACCCTTCAAGACGAAACAAAGAGAAAGCACAAGAAAGGAACAATTATCAATTTGAGCTATTTATGAAAATGTTTCGTGATTTGCATTTTAACATAAGTTTTGCCGACGCTCTTATCATGATGCCTCGATTCGCCGCAAACTTCAAAAGTATGCTAAACAACAAAGAGAAGTTACAACAATCGTCTAGTTGTTCATCGGTTTTTCTTAGCCGCATACCACAAAAAGTCGGTGATCCCGGTAAATTTTTGATTCCGTGTGCTATTCAAGATATGGAGGAATGCTACGCCTTGGCCGATCTTGGCGCTAGTATTAATTTAATGCCTCTCGAGATTTTCAAATCGCTTTCGCTTCCGGCTCTTACTCCTTCGAACATGTCCATCGAGATGGCCGATCATTCTACGATCATGGCATGTGGAGTAGCCGAGGACGTTTTCGTTAAAGTCGGAAAGTTTTACTATCCCGTTGACTTTATCGTTGTAGACATTCCCATCGATCGAAAAGTTCCTCTCATTTTGGGTCGTTCATTTTTGGATACATCAAGAGCACTTATCGATGTTCATGCTCGAAAAATCACCCTTCGTTTCAATGAAGAAGAACTTGTCATCAATGCAACACAAAACTCCAATCTTTCTCATGTCTATTCTATTGCAACTTTAAACCATGGTGACTCGACCAAAGTCATTTGCAAAGAATTTTCACCAAGAGTTTTAGGGAATGTCGCCAAAAACAATTTACCATTTCCTCCGTCGGTGGAGGTTATGAGTGCAAAACCTACAAAGAAGAAACCGTCAATACTTGAATCGAAAAATCCTTCGCCTCATCTCGAACATTCATTCTTGAAAAGTGTTGATAAATTGCCGGTTTCTACGGAAGATCTTTCGGATGATGAATATGTAGACCCCAATGGGGAGGTTTTCTTCATCGATAAACGTTTTGAGAACTTGCCACCACCAAAACCAAAACGTTTTCAAAATGTGAGAATTTTTAGTGTGACTAACATCGTCTTAGAAACACCGAATATTTTCGACATAATACAAAAGGGTTTTCATAAGGAGAGTTTAAAAGATAAAAAAGGAAAAGATCTTAAATGTGATTTAATTGATTTTTCTACAAATCTAACTCCGTCATCACCACGTGATTTGAGTGCTACAAACTCGTCTACTCCTTTTGACGATGTTTTGTGTGGTTTTAGTATGGGGGAAGCCCCTTATGTTCCCTCATCCTTGTCCACCGAGGACGAGATATTCGATCCCGGAATTTCATGTAAAGGGAAATCTCGGTCTTCCACCGATGCAATAAATGGAAACTATATCTATTTGCTTGGTGCGAGTCTACCTCGAGTAGCTCAAACGTTTGTCTTACCAATTGTCTCACCCTTCTACTTCTCATCTATTTTCTTCAAACTCTTTGAGTTTATGGCACATGTTGGAGTGGTGTTAATTTGTTTTTCCAATGGAAACGAGAACGCCATCTTCGATCCCGGTATTTTGCATCATCGAAGGACTTAGTCCTTTATACCGGTTGCTTTTTGGGCCTTGTTTATCATGTAAGCCCCTTTGACCACACCATGAATTTCCCTAAATGTTCACATTTTGAGGGGATCGAGTCGAGCTCATGACTCGGTAATCAAAAACGAGGTGCCTCGTGGGGGAGATCCCATGGTTATCTTTATGCTTATTATTCACTAATAAGGGGACTTGTACCCTTCCAACTCGTTGTCTCGTGGTTGTTTGTGATTGTGTTATCTAGATCATTATCATCATCTACGATTGAAGACTCTCGTGTTCGTTTACGTGAGCCTCTATCGTTCGTTTGAAGAAGTTTTTCACGAATCCATGACATATCCTTTATTGTTCTAACAATTATCTTTTAGCATAATTAATAAAACGGCTTTAGATATATTGTTGATCACCCTTTCCATGCTAGATCCTAAGCATTCGATTCTTCGTCTCTAGTATGGGGGTGCTCCACCTTTAGACTCGAAACATTGAGGACAATGTTTACTTTTAGTATGGGGGGGTGAATAGATACTTGCTTTGCTACGCCCTCACGTTTTCCAATTTTCAATGTTTTGTTTTACTAATAAGGCTAAAAATGGCCAAATTTTAAAAATTTTCTTAGTTTTCATAAGTGTTTTTAAGACACGAATGTATATTTTCCGATGGGTAGAATAAGAGTTAATTTTTGACTTGATGGGCATTTGGAGCCATTTACATTCCTTAACCCGCTCAATTCAAGTTTTGCTAGACTTTTATATAGGGAGCTTTAAAACGCGAAAGTCTTAATTCATTCGGGTTAAGAACAAGAACTTTTCGCAAGTTCCTATAATTGATTCTAGAAAGTCACTTATCAAGGGAACTTTAAAATGCATTCTCTAAACTTGAAAAAGTCCAAGAAAGTGCAAGATCCTATAGGTGGCTTGAAAACCCAAAACTTTGATTTGATATAGTCTTAATGAAAGCTAATCCAAATTTGGCTTAATTTTGACTTGCATGGCTAAGTATTCACGAGTCTCTTTAATTAGAGGTCTTTATATAGTGAAGAACGAGAAATGATAGAGTTAGACAAGTGATCATGCTAAACGTAGAACATGAAAGTGTTCTTTCAAAAACTCATATGTTTTTAATTGTGGCTTTTTCTTCCCATAAGATCAATGCATTAGGAATAAATCATAATTGCAATAAGTAAGGTCGTACGATTTGAAAGGTTACTTAGCCTCTAGCGCAAGATCGTTTAAAAGTTGCTCGGGGTTGAATAGAGTTCATAGCCAAGGCATAACTTATTGAAGCGGGACGCGAAGATTGGCGATCATCCAAAAAGGCCCTAACAAGGCATGAGGAGCTCTATTTTTGCTAAAGATCCAAAGATGATGTGAAGTATCATTATTCCAAAATCAATATGAAGGATCGAGACACACGACGAGAAGCTATTACTCCCCTAAAGAATGGAGAAAGTCTATCCAAAAAGACCCTAACAAGGTATGAGGATAAATATATCCAAGTCCGAAAAGGAGGCGGATCGTTGTATATCAAAATCCAAAGTAAAGATTGAAGAAAAATGATGAAGTCGTGGTCCTATATGAAGAATCTCTCAAAAACGTCAAGTGAAGAAATTCCAAATATATGAAGAGAAGACCATAATTTCAAGAACGTCTTCCCAAGATTTGAAGTATGAAGTACATGCCAAATATCGGTCCGAGAAAGGTCTCAAATCGTGAAACGAGTTATGCCAAGATATGAACTTAAGGAGATACACGAGAAGCCGTTTTAAAAGATTTTGTCCTTCGGTTAACTATTGATCAAATCGTGCTACTTTGCTTTCGGACTAATAACTACTCAAATAAGTCAATATGAATCACTTGTGATCCATGACAATTAGATAAAAAATGCTAGTAACCCATTTCTTTTTATAATAACTAGGATTGCGGGGAGAAAAAGTATTACACAATTTGAACGTATGAGTAGTGTTAGCATTGTGACTTGTACCAACAATGATCTTGTTTTTACACTTAGCATGGAATGTATGACAATCAAGGATGACGAAGTTTACTCTAAGGGACATTAACTTGTTTCTATTCTTAGACCCTAAAAGTCACCTTTTGGTGATGAAAATCATACATTATGTCTTTACACAATCTCGTAGTATGTTGCAAGTCTTTTACTTTTCAATAAAGGTTAATAAAATTGAACTTTGGTGATGCTTAGATACTTTATTCTAGCATTGCGTGAGGGCACGGCAATGGCTTAGTATGGGGGAGTGATGAGATGGCATTTATACATGATCTCATCGTTCTTTTCGGGCTTTAAATGCATTAAAATGTCATAAATAACCATATATATGCTTGTGTTTGTTTACTTGTGTATTTTAGGTATGGATATCGTGAAAAAGACAAAAGATCACAAGATACAAGGAAAAACGGACACGAGAAACGAAGCCGTACAATGAACCGGGCCCTAATCATGGAATTTTCAACAAATACCCTTGAAGACTTGAAGACAAAACAAGATTGATCCTCCAAGAATGAAGAAATGACACTTAAAACCCTTGTATATTAATAATTACAAGTTTGGTCCCTTAAGTTTGTCAAAATTGCAAAAAGGTCCTTCAACTTTGAAGAAATGGCAAGATTAGTCCCTCAACAATTTCAAATTGCCATTTATGGTCCCTCATGAAGTCAAAGTTATATTGAAGACCTTTGAAGATCAAAGAAGTCCAAGATCAGCCCTTGATTTATCACAAAATGCCAAAATCAACCCTTTGAAACTCTTTTCCAAAGTATTGTGCCAAAAATGTAAAAGAGGGAAACTTATTAACAAAGGAAGATAAGTTTCTAGGGCTGAAAACCTTGTTTGCCACAATTTCCAAAAGATAGGGACCAAAGTTGCACATTGTGAAAGATTCAAAATAGAAAACGCGCCTAACACCCACCCTTCCCCCAAATTCGGATTAAAAACACTTACTGTTCATCTTTTTACACCCCAGAAATTACCTTCACTTAACTTGGGTTAAAATCCAATTAAACGTGCACACGAGTAATTCACACGTACCAAAATCCAACCCACGCCTAAAACCTTCACTCCCACGCTTGTGGACCCCACCCCCAAATACCCCGTCCACCAATAGGAGCACTCCTTGGGCTCCAAGGCTTAATACGTGTCCCAAATCAACGATTGAGATATATTCCTTCATCACAACGCAAAAAGGAACAGTGGAGATCAAATTTGGACAGCAAATCACCAAAATCGTCTAGAAAGTTTTGAGGGCATTTTAGAGATTTTCTAGGTTTAGGGTTTGTATTTTTTGATTCTAGATTGTTCATTAGATTAGTATAAATAGGGGGTGAGCCTGTTCACTCCCCTTGTTCCAATTTCTCTTCAAATTTTGTAATCCTTTTTAAGATAAAATAAAAGTTTGGTATTTGTTTTTAAACATTATAATTCCTTTTTATGTTTATTTAAAGTAGTGTTTACTGTTGAAGAGAGGTTGAGTTCCATTTTTAAGTTTGGTTAAGTAATTTTGAGGTTTCAAGTTATTTCAAAGTTTCTGAAAATCTGAGAGATTTTTGTAAGAAATCTGTTCTAAAGTTTTTTGTTAAGAGGTTTAAGTGTTATTGGTGATTAAAAGTGTAATAGAAACGTGTTAAGAGTTTTGAAAAAGATTTTGGAAGTTTTTAAGAAAGAAAAAAAAGAAAACAGAAAAATATATATTGTTATATTATTTTGCTTTTTCTTTGATTTTGTTCTTAAACAGGTGATAGAAGGCTGTTGATTTGTGTTCTGCACCAGCCCCAGCTGGTAGGGAGGAGGATTTGACATCCTCTAGGGTCTTGGATGTAAGACCCTAAGGTAACTCTTCTTTTACCTTAAAAAATCTCAGAAAGTGCAGTTTGTATGATCTTCTTTGGTTTTGTGCTATAAGTGCGTTTTAGTTGATTGATTCATGCTCTTTTGTGGTTGTATGCATGATATATGATCATAGGAACAGTTTGGTAGCTTTTAAAAGTAATTTGGTGTGTTAAAGTTGGTTTTCAGTTTTTACAAGGGTGTTTGGAAACAAGGTTTAGCAGGACAAATATCTTAATTAGTGTTTTAAAAAGGTGTTAGCAAGGGATAAAAGGTTGAGTTAGGGTAGTAATTAGTTGGTAAGTATATTTGAACAGATTTAAGCAAGTTTGGTGAGTTTTAAAGGAAAACATAGCTAGAAATCTGCTTATGCATAAATCTGCTTGTATTTCATGAATTTGTGAGCCTTGGTTTCGATTTCTGTTAAGGTTTAGGCTAAGTGAGTTGTTGTTACTGCTTGAGTACCATATTGTGATTGTGTGTGCATAGTTTGAGGCTTTTTAGTTGGCTAGAGTGCAAGTTATAAGCTTAAACAGTCCCAGACCTGCACAAATTGTATCAGCAACTTGATGAGCTCTTGTGTGCTTGGTTTTGATCATTTGTGTGTGCTTAAGTGTTAATTGGTTGTTATCATTGACTCCTTGTGCTTCTATGAGCACAAGGGTGCCCCCATTATCCACAATATCCATCAAACAAGCATTTGCCAAGCCCCTCTTGGCTCAAAAAGTGCACAAGTGTGCACTAGCACTTGTTCATCAGAAAAATAGCCCAACTGGGTATGTTTTAATCTTGATTTGGCTTTATCTTTGCATAAAAAGTTAATTGGAGTTGGATTATAAGTCATATAAGGTCACTGATTTGATTGGAAAAAGAGAAAAAATAAAAAAGAAAATAAAAGTGCAAAAAGGGGTTGCTCAGCCTCGAACCCTGGTCATCACACTCACACACATCATACTTAACCATTGCGCCCTTGGGTCTTTTACTGACTAAGGGTGCAAAGGTTATTCACTTAACCACGTTTTCTTTTGTTAGCTTATAAATAAGCCGTGGCTTATTTATCATCATTCCAGCTTATTTATTAAACGTTTTTGCTCATTTTGATTTTTCCTAGGATCATATTAGTTACTCAGACTTTTCTAGCTAATTTTCTTATTTTTCCTTTTATTTAATTATTTTCTAGGATTTAATTAATACCCGGTTTTTAATAAATCATTAAAAAATAGAAAAAAAGATTTTTATTTTTAGGAAAAATAGTTTTTAGCTTTTTAATAAATATTTTGAGGTTTACATCTTGTTTTGGTTTCAAAAACATTTATTTTTAATTTTATATTATTTTAAGGTTTTTTATAAACTTTAAACATTTTTATAAAATTATTAAAAAAAGTTTAGGAGCTTAAATTTGTGTTTTTCTCTTAGTTATATTATTAGGATTTTTATAAAAATTTTAGAATTAATTTTAGTAACTTTTTATTTTTAGCATTATTTTATTATTATTTTATTATTAAAAAATCAAAATTTTATTTTTCTTTCTTTTCCATTTTTCCTAGGTTCTTTATCATTAATTAGGACTATTTCCATTCTTAGAATATTTTTATAGCTTTTAATTTATTTTTATAATTATTTTAAGTTTAATTAGGTTTTAATCATTTTTAATCATTTTTAGAGTTTTAAAAATAGTTTTAATAGCTTTTAATTTTTAGAAAATTACTGTTTAGTCTTCTAATAATATAAGTTAAGTAATTATTCAATAAAATCATATTTTAGACATTTGAATTAGTTATATTTAATTTTAGGGCTTTAATTAGCATTTAAAATTAAATATTTAATTAATAAAAGGTTTTAAAATATCTTTGTTGGATTTTTGTCTTTATTTATATTATTTTAGACTTCTTTTTAGTCTTTTTAATTATTGATTTTGTTTTTGGTCTTAGTATAATTTTTAATTTGGGTAGTTTTTCACGGCTTTACGTTTACGTTTTTTACGTCATAGTGTAATTTTCACGAGACCGTCTTTCCATCTTCTCAATATTAATCTCAAATACATACAAGTTAATTCACAACACATATACCTCCTTGGGAAACGAACTTTTTCTTCTCTTTATTTGATTAAGGGTCATTACTTGTGGTTTTCCTAAATCACTCGTTAATACTTACCGCTATTTTACGCTCTTTGTTTTCCTAAACAAGAGTTGTATTTTACTACAATCACAGACTCAACACCGTTCTGTTACGGATAGGCGTGGCGGTAATGATAATTATTGTAACAACGCTACAAACTCCAACAGCAGCAGGTCCTTACACTTACTCAGTTCCTTATGTTACATGCGATATTTCATAATTCTGACATATTAGCAATCTTCTACCAGGAATCATGGTAACGGGAGGGACCAGAACCAAAGAGGTTCACAGCCTAACCATCCAGCTATCACTGGTATTACATCTTACGATTTTCCGCGTTGTCCTTTTGTACCTATAAACCATGTCTCATGTATACTGTTCTTAACATGCTCCCAGCCAGCAAGGGCACCTGCTGGAGGGTATACTCGCCCTCTTTGCACTACCTGCAACCGTAGGCACCCAGGGCCATGTCGCCGCGACAGCGACACATGCTACAAGTGTGGCCTTACTGGTCATCGCATGAAGGACTGCCGCAAGGGCGAGATGGAGGGCACATCTGGACATGCTGAATCCAAGCCGCCTCCTACTAGTGGACGCGTTTACACGACTTCTCGCGACCAGGCCAACAAGTCTACAGGTACCATCACTAGAATCTCGTATATGTATGGTCAAGCTGCATGTGTTCTTTTGACACGGGTGCTACACATTCGGTCATTTCTACTGCTTATGCTAAGAATGTTAGGATATCCCCTATGCCATTAAAGAATGTACTAAACATTTCCACGCCTTTAAGAGACTCTGTACGCATAACCCATGTGTACAAGAGCCTTCCCCTAGAGTTTGACGACAAGATTTGTCCTATTGACGCACTTCTACTGGACTTGAGTGACTTTGACATGATATTGGGCATGGACTGGCTATCCAAACATCACGCCACCATAGACTGCCATACATATCGGGTCATCTTCAGTGATGTAAATGCACCAGAGTACATCCACAATGGGTTCGTACCCGGAAGGTCTGTACAAATAATCTCACTTTGCAAGCACGTGCATTACTTTCACATGGTTGCGAGGGTTATCTAGCTACTATTCATGACATGGATGCTGAATCTCCATCAATTCAAAATCAGCCAATAGTGTCAGAATTTCCAGACGTATTTCTAAAAGAACTTCCGGGCATACGACCTGCACGTGAAGTAGAGTTTAATATCGAGCTCATCCCAGGAGTTAAGCCGATTTCCAAGGCTCCTTATCGCATGGCTCCTATCGAGCTGAAGGAGTTGAAGTACCAATTGCAAGAACTTCTGGAATGAGGCTTCATTCGGCCGAGCGCATCTCCATGGGGCGCACCGGTCTTATTCGTAAAGAAGAAGGACGATAGTATGCGTCTTTGCATAGATTATCGTGAGCTCAACAAGATCATCATCAGAAATAGGTATCCGTTGCCACGCATTGACGACTTGTTTGACCAACTCCAAGGGGCCAAACATTTCTCCAAAATTGATCTAAGGTCGGGCTATCATCAGGTACGGGTTAAAGAGCAGGACATCGCCAAGACTGCTTTCCGTACATGTTATGGGCACTACGAATTTGTAGTCATGCCATTTGGCCTTACCAATGCTCCAGCTGTTTTCATGGATTTGATGAACAGAATCTTCCATGAATTTTTGGACAAGTTCGTCATTGTCTTCATTGCTGACATCCTGATATTCTCTAAGTCCAAGGAGGAAAACGAAGACCATCTTCGTACAGTATTACAGATTATTCGCCAGAAGCAGTTGTATGCTAAATTGTCCAAGTGTGAGTTCTGGTTAGACAAGGTGGCGTTCTTAGGTCACATTGTATCAGCAAAAGGAATCACCACGGATCCAGCAAAGGTTGAGGCTATTACCAAGTGGCCAAGACCGACATCAGCGACTGAAGTTCGCAGTTTCCTAGGCTTAGCTGGTTACTACCGTAGGTTCGTAGAGAACTTTTCCCGTTTAGCACTACCATTGACCAAACTGATGCGAAAAGGGGAGAAATTCGTCTAGACTAAAAAAAAGAGAAGAGCTTTGAAGACCTAAAGCAGAAGTTACTATCTGCACCGATTCTTACTCTCCCATCTGGTACAGATGGATTTCAAATCTACAGTGATGCTTCGGGGAAGGGACTTGGCTATGTTCTCATGCAACATGGGAAAGTGATCGTGTACGCTTCACGGCAGCTTAAGCCTTATGAGGAAAATTAACCTACACATGACTTGGAACTTGCAACAGTCGTGTTTGCATTGAAGATATGGAGGCACTACTTGTATGGAGAATCATGTGACATCTTCACAGACCACAAGAGCTTGAAGTACATCTTCACTTAACGTGAACTGAACATGAGACAGAGGAGATGGTTAGAGTTGTTGAAGGATTATGACATTAATCTGCAGTATCATCCCGGCAAGGCGAATGTAGTGGTAGATGCATTTAGTAGTAGGGTTGAGCAAATGAACCCGAAAACAACCAAACCGATCCGAGCCGAACCGAACCGAACAAATTCGGTTCGGTTTTCGGTTTTGTATTTTTTGTCGGTTTTGCTCGGTTCGGTTTCGGGTTAAAAACATTAAAAATACGCCTAAAATACATATTCGGTTCGGTTTTACTCGGTTAGGTCCGGTTTCGGTTTGGTTTCGGTTTTGCTCAATATAATTCGGTTCGGTTTTCGGTCGGAGATTTTTTCAAAATCAGTTTTTGGTTCGGTTCGGTTTTATTCGGTTCGGTTCGGTTTTGAACCGATTCTCAGCCCTACTTAGTAGAAAGTCCGGAATGATAAACGACATTAAAATTGAGGAGGAAATTATAAGAGACTTAGAGCGACTAGACATCGAGATCATGGTACGTGGACAACACGGTTATTGGGCTAATCTTAGAGTGGAACCTGAGTTACTCTCTAGGATCAAGGAAGCTCAGAAGGAGGATGGTGAAATCTGGGCGATAATTCAGAACTTAGAGAAGCAGACAGAATTTCATGTAGACGAAGACGGTATCTTATGGCAGGGCACGAGACTTTGTGTTCCTGATGATCAACAACTTCGGGAAGCATTGTTAGTTGAGGCTCATAGCTCCCCATTCTCCATTCATCTTGGTTCAACCAAGATGTACCACGACATCAAGCAATACTTTTGGTAGAGTGGTATGAAACAGGATGTTGCCACTTACGTTTCCAAATGTCTTACCTGCCAGCAGGTTAAGATCGAGCATCAGCGATCTAGCGGTCTTCTACAACCGTTAGATATTCCAGAGTGGAAGTGGGACAAAATCACCATGGATTTTGTGACAATCCGTCAATTTATGGTCGATATTTTATTCTCAAGTATTATTTAAAACCATTATTTTAATGTTATATTATGAACTCACTCATTTTTGGGAAGAAATTTGGGTTTACATCTTAAACTAGCATCGACTACGTCTAAACCGGAGAACTCTACGTTACGTGCTTACGTTTACATACACCGTATTTGTGACAGTCTGACATTCAGAAAATAAATTTATTCTCGGATATTATTTTGGAATTTTAATTTGTGTTGGTTCATAAACTCACAAATTTACGAGAAGAGATTACGACTTACGTGTATAATTTAACGTCCTTTACGACTAAACCGGAAACCCTAGGATTACGTATTTACGTTTTCGAACTCCGTTTTTGATGAAACAATTTTTATTAGGTTCGTTTTGTGCCGTTGATTCATAATTTATAAAAAACGTTTTTCGTAAAACGACCTGAGGGCACGCAAATTGAGGAAACTAGAATAGAGGAGTACCCGTAAATTAATAAGGGGATGAAACAAGTTATACTTGTCCCACCCCCTCACCATGGGCGGCAAACTTAGCCAACACACCTACTAGGTGTCACTTTTATACATGTCTATGGACACATGTCCTTCAAGCTTGCATAAACCACTAAGTTAACAAAAACCACTAGCACAAACCATTTACACCCATTCATACATGCAAACTCACATACAAACTCTCTCTATCCCTCTCTTATTCCGTCCTATATACCACCACCACCACCATTTGATCAAAATTCAACCATGAATCTTGTGATAAACTTGCACAAGATGAAAGCCTTTTGAAGCCTTGTTGATTGGAGGTGATTCTAACATCCACAAAGAAGTTTCCTTGGAATATAAGGCTGATTTTTCTCAAGATGTTCATATATTTGGGTGATCTTGAAGGTGGTCTTGGTTTATCACAAGATTGGTTATCAAAAACCAAGCCTTGTTCTTAACTTTCACTATCTTGGTTGGTAACAAGATCATTTCCTCCATTACCTTGTTATTTTATAAATGTAATTTTGTATTTTCTTTATAAATGTATATGTATATGATGATAAATAATGATCAAAGTATTATGTGGGGATCTTGTGTTGATAGATTTGGTTAAAAAGACTAAAATCTACATGAAAAGATGTTAAAATCTTGACTAAAATTATGGGTTGTATAAAACAGTAAGTAACCATATGATAACTTGATAAAATCACTTGGGTTATTGAATATACAGTAAGATATATGATTTTTACATATGTGGGAGTTGACCACTCAATGGAATCAATAAAATGAGCAATATATGATCAAAATACTATTAAGGTTCAAATCTATATAGTCTGTTTTGGACGAATTATTAGGGACACTTAGAGGATGATTGAGCGGTAGCTAAAAATAAGTTAATTGTAGCACATATTATGTAGTTTGTGCTTCCCAAATTTGAGCTTCTATCTCCTTGTAGAACTCAAGATATAGCAAAAATGGTGAAAGTGAGTTTGATAATCAGATTTAGAAATAAAAGTACATAATATAAAATAAGCACTCAAGTAATATTACTATAAAATACATATATAAAACCCACTAACTTATGATAATACTTATAAAATAAGTTTTATACTTGATAAATAAGTATGACATTTTATAAAATTACAAATTGATATATTTTCTAAGTTATAAAACTATAAATATAAGTTTTACATCTTTTCGGCTAAAACCCGAAAGATTAACGTTTTCGTCAAATAAAACTTAGACGGTCGGACCCGTCTAATGTAAAATTTTTATAACTCATCAACTGATATGTAATTTTGACAACTAAAAACCGATAAAACCCGAGCTTTATAACTTATGGACATTAACGGGCCAAAGTAGCCTTATTGGACTATTAACCCAACTAGTTTGGCTAAACACTAATGGACTTACTCATGGGCTTAACTCACTTGAACCCAACATATGAGTATAGACCTGGTATTAAAATTATAAATGGGCTAATATAATGTATTGGACTTTTAATGGGCTTATTGGGCCTTAATATATAAATAAGTTGAAACTAGTGTAACTAGTCAAAAATTTGACTAACACATAACACTATAATGTGTATGAAGAGATAAAATCCCACTTGATCATCATCATACTTATAAAGTCATCATATATACATAGCCATTGTTTTTATAAAGTCATTGGACAAGAGTCTAAGACGAGTATTATTTGTCTAGGTTTCTATGATTGAAGCACGCACCGTACATCCAAATCGCCGATAACCCGCCTTTCCCAATCAACGTGAGTTCATAGCCTCGCACTCTTTTAAATGTTTTATGAAATGTCTTATAAACCCGCGAGGGAGATAACATGTTAGTTTTAATAAAATAGGACACCAGTTGTCCCGATTATTTGCTTATTGATATGGACCCGAATGATTGTATGACCCGCTGAATGATTATATGACCCGATGAATGAAATGAAATGGATTATTATTAGTTAGGTTATGTCACTAAAAGTCCCATTAGCATTAATTGTGAACTACCGGGATTTGGTAGACGCTTATGCATATAATAGTACTATTTGAGGAAGATCACCCCAGTTCGCGCCTTGACGGTTGATCCCCGTCGTGCCACATTGATTTGTAAGCGAATTTATGTATGAGAAGATTTATATAAGCGTGATTATTGTGACGACACGTGATATGAGCTTAATTACTCATATCATTTATATCTTATAACAATGAAATATTGCATGATTTATATCAAATATGCCTTGGATTTGCTTGTTTCTTGTTTTCATGTGTGTAGGTACTAAGTTCGCGAAAACCGACAAAAATCGACACGAGATTGATGAAAAAGATCGAGGAAGCCAAAATCGAGTTTGATTTAGAGGATTCAATATTTAAATAAGAGATTTGAGCCAAGTGGGACCCACATTTGGGAAATGGGCTTAAAAGCCCATTAATAAATCAAGTTACCCATTTATTTCAACAAAGGCCCATAAAAGTTTAAGTTATAAACTTTGAGACGGTTTTAAGATGATTGGGCCATGCCTTTTATTGAAGTGTCTTGAAAATGTATCTTGGGCCCAAGCCCAATTCAGAAAATAAAGAAATAAAATGGAACGGAATGTTAATGGGCCTAGGGTTCACATTTTTACAAAACGTATAAACACGTTTTTCCATATTCAGTCAAAAGAATAAAAAAACTCACCCACCCACTCTTTTACTCTCACACGTTTTTCACTCACACACACATTAATTTCCTTTCGATATTACCTATGTGCACCATCACCATCTTCCCCATTCCACTTTTTAACCCTAAAACCAGTCACCTTACTCACTGTTAAAAAACCCTAGCTTAATAAAAAGTCATTTTTACAAAGGGCTTTTTATTTATTCCGTTAATTCACTCGAAAAGAAAATAAAACCCCCCATTTTAAGGAAGAGAGTAGATGGTGCAAGGGAGGCTACGTGGCTGTTTCTTATTGGATGCTACACCTCACACCACCAATCCAACCAATCAAAACGCTCAAAAGAAACACAACTAGCACACGGATGCCACGTTGGCGATCCGTGTGCTATTTGGAATCATCTCAGCCCTCAGATTGAAGAAAGAGAAAAGAATTGAAGATCAAAGGCTCAAAATCGAAAGGGATATTCCGTGAAGATGCGCATATTCTTCTTCATCAACAGCCTTGGGGGGGCTATAAATACCCCCAATTAATCTGTAATCACCATTCCATTTTTTACTTATTGTTATAATGCTAAATTAGATTTAGAATAATTGTATTTCTCTTTTATAGTATTGTAATAATTTTTCAATGATTTAATAAAAGTTTCCTCGATTTAAAATTATTATTGTTATTTTACTGTTAAGTTGTTATTACCTTTATTCTTGCAATCTAATCTGGAAATTATAATAAAAAAATATCGTTTAATTAAGCTAAAAAATAGCTTAAATTAGATGGTAAAAGTGGAAATTGGAATTAGTCATTTATCCCTACTGGATAAGTGAGAATAAATTAGTTTGAGATGCGGTCATTATTCGAGTAATGGTGTTGTTTGATGGCGAATGATGATGATGGTTTCGGGTATTAGTGGTGGTCGATTTGGTTAAGTTGGCTCAGCGCCACACTTCTTCTCAACGGATCCATCAAAAGGTACTAGCTCTTTTTATTTTAAATTTTATTATAAAAGTTTAATTTTAACTGCTTTGTTGAGTATAACTGTGATGTTGAATTGAATGTTGTGAATCTGTTTTAATAATTTCAAGAATGAGCTTGATTCTGCTTAAGTTTATCGTGTGCATTGTGATTAACTGCTATTACTGAATGGTTGCTTGAATATGCGAGTTTAAATAGGATATACATCTATTTTTATTGATATAATATTTGAATGGGATCTGTATCTACTGTCATTTAGATAACTGATTTTGTTTGCTGAATTATTGAGATTTGAGAAGCTGATTAATTGTCTGAGCTATTCCAATGAAATTCCTGTTGAAAAGATGAGTATTTAGGAATTGAAGAATGAGCTGAGCTGTGATATGATGAGTATGTTGAAGTGATTAGCATGATTTTGGTTTCTAGCTGATAAGATTCTGGTTACTTGGTCTAGATTACATTTGATTCGTGATTGATGTTGCTTTGGGCTTAATTTGATTTTATTGTATTGGTTGTACGCTGTATTTGGAATTTGAATGTACTGCAAGTTCATTGAATGGTCTTTAGTCTCATAATTCTGCTAAGATCATTAGCTGTGAATGTTTGTTTTAGTCTGCGTTTGAATTTTTTTGCTGAATGATTTAGAGTTAACTGTTCGACGTTCTGAAATTGTAGTCTGTTATTTGTCTGGAGATTTTCTATGCTGAGTGTTATTGTTTGATTTGTTTTGGTACTATCAGCTTATCAGATCCAACTGATCTGATAAGTCCAATAAGCTGTTTCCTTTTCAGCTTATAGCAAATAAGCTTCACTGTCACTCCTGTGACTGGATTTAGATTTTAATTGAAAAAGAAAATAATTAATTCCAAAACAAATACGTCCCTCATGGGGATTGAACCCGTGACCTCCTGGTCACACACCCAACGTGTTAACCAACTGGGCTAAGGGCCCTTTTAAGTTTACTTCTCATTATTAGATTTATATAGAGTATTTTAATTCTAGCAGTCTTATATATTGTAAGGTTTTTGTCATGTTTCATTTTTTTTATTATAAACTTTTAATTATAATTTTAATTAAAGTATAATTTTTCATAGAAAAAGTAGTATAAAAATAAAATAAAATAAAATAAAAATAAAAAAATTTTATTTAAATAGTTTAATTAATTTTGTTTTAATTAAGTAGATTTTTATTTAAAATAGATTTTAAATAGAATTGTTTTTAAGTAATAATAAAGTAAATTAGTTTGAAAGTTATCTCAAAAAGTAGAATTAAATTTTTAGAGTATAAATTAGTTTAATTTTTAATTAGTTGTATTTTTAAGTAATTAATTGTTTGTAGATTTTATTTTAAATAGGCGGGGTTTACGATTCATGCACTTTAGGATAATTTTAATTAGCTTAAAATTCGTAGATTTTAATTGTAGTTTAAAAACCACAAACCAATTCAAATCAATTGTCCAAATCAAAGCAAAACGTCTCAAATTCATAAGATCTTCGTGTACAACGAACTTGGTTCACCCACGTGTTTAATTGAATCCGTCTTTGGTATTATTGGACTATTACTTTTTCCTAAAGGTAATTGTCTAATTTACCCTATAACGTATCTAATTATCACATATACTATCCACGACACATCAAAAATTTTGGCGCCGCTGCCGGGGATCTTGCGTACGATTCGTCTTTTGTGGAGATTTGTTGATCGTGGATTTGAAGACCCTTTCCGTCCTCGGAAAGTTTTGTTATTTTTCTATTACGTAGTATGTATCGTTTTTCTCGTTTTTTTGTGAATAATATATTGTATTACGTAGCACAATTATTCTAAATACTTTTCAAATAAGCCTTAGTTGGGATTTCATCACCTAGCTATTGTATTCGAACCCAAAACAAAAATAAAGGCAAAATAGATAAATACTAATAAGAAGTTTGAACTCGATTTATACAAACTATAAGGTGGGTATAAGGCGACGTGCTATAAAAGGCCGTCTAAGGAAAAAGGTTTTTAAGTGCTTTGTGCCACCTCGTTTCCCCGCTTGCTTGTGCGTATATTGAGAGGGACAACCTATTATTGGTTTGCCGATTCAAGTAGTAATAAATCTTATTTTTTGTTGTTTACTTATTGAACCTCGAGATGTTTAGGTTTTCACCTATCGTTTCAAAGTCGACCGAGGTTAATTTACTTCCATAGTAGTTATCCTTATTCCTTGTTTTTTTTATCGATCATTTTTGATTGAGCAATACCAAATAAAAATACCAAAAATAATCTTCTTTCTTGTCTAATTTCTTTTCTTCAATCCTCTAAATTCTCGTCTTTGTAGTGTATGCATTTACGTTCATCTCGTCTTGTGATTGATTTTAATAGGCTTGAAAATATTCCACGTAGAAATAGAAATCGTCAACAACGAATAGTGGAACCCGAGATTCCACCTATTGTTGTAGAGATGGTCGATAACCGAACAATGGAGGAATTGCTCCGTGCACCTACCGAAGGGTATGGGGAAGCAATCGTTGTGCCGGCTATTTTGGCGGATCATTTTGAGATTAAGACGGGTCTTCTATCGCTCATTCGTGCCGACCAATTTCGTGGCAATGAGACCGATAACCCGCACTCTCACATTCGGAATTTTCTTCGAATTACCTCGACTCTCAAGTTTAGAGATGTGCCGAATGACGCGATTAAGCTCTTGCTTTTTCCGTACTCGCTCGAGGGTAATGCTAAGCTTTGGTATGAGAAAGAACCACCGGGTTCGATTTTAACTTGGGATGATTTAGTGTCAAAATTCATGAATTATTTCTTTCCACCGTCCAAGACAACACACTTTAAAAATGAGATCACTAGATTTGAACAAAAAGTGCATGAATCGTTTGAGGTTGCTTGGGAAAGATATAAGGATTTGTTGAGACAATGTCCACACCACGGTTTCTCGGAATTGCATCAAATAAATACTTTTTATAATGGGCTTAACATGATTGAACAAGATTCTTTAAATGCCGCCGCGGGTGGTAATCTTTTAAGAAAAACACCGAGAGACGCGTGGTGTATAATTGAGAATAAGTCTAGAGCACAATATTCACGAAACACACCGAGTGTTTCTAAGGTGAACACCGAGATTGCTAGATTGGATTCTAAGATTGACACTATTTTGAATGAGATTAGGAAGAATCCTCATGGATCCATTAATATGGTTGAGAGTTTTTGTGTATCATGTGGTGGATCACATCCTAATTATGCTTGTTTAAACACGGGTTTTGATCAAGCTAATGCTTTTGCCGCGACGGGAACTTATGGCTCCAACGGTCAAGTTCCTCGTCCAAGTCATGTTGCTCCACCGGGTTTTCCACCGGTTCAAAATAGGTACAACAATGGGAATAATGGGAATAATTTTAACCGTGGTAACCAAGGGAATTTTAATCAAGGAAATGGGTTTAATGCTAATCAAAACAATCAAGGTTTTCAAGGGAATAATCAAAATGATTTGTCAAGCTATATCAAGTCAAATGAGGCAAATATGAAAGCTTTTCAAAATAATATTCAAGGGCAAATTAATACTTTGAGACTCGATTTTCAAAATACGATTAAAGGGCAAAACAAGATTGAGCTTAATCAACAAAGGCTAGAGCAAAGTCAAAATCGTATGCACCAAAGCTTGGAACAAAGTCAAAATAAATTGCTTTCGATGTTTGAGGGATTCATGTCTAAACCGCCATCCTCTTCGGGTTGCTTACCTAGTGATACCATTCCTAACCCGAGGGGAGAGCTTAAGGCCATAACCGTTTATGATGATGATAATGTGGCAAGAGTGGTCGAGAAAATTTATGTTCCACCTAAGCAAAGTTTTCTTAAAGTCACCAAGGCTACTTTGAATGTGATTAGTACTTCGGATTTCTTTGATTTCATTCCTAAGAAATATGAAGATCCGGGTCAATTTTTGATACCTTGTGTTGTTGATGAGCTTGGGGAATACAAAGCTCTAGCCGATCTAGGAGCTAGTATTAATGTAATGCCTTTAGTCATTTGGAAGAATATTGACTATGAACCACTTAGGCCTACTCGAATGATCATTGAGCTTGCTAATGGTACTACCACCCATCCGGTTGGTATAGCGGAAAATGTCATTGTTAAAGTGGGGGAGTTCATTTATCTAGCCGATTTTGCTATCACTGATTATGAGCCAAATCCTCGTGTGCCTATAATTTTAGGACGACCATTTTTGTGTACGGCCGGTGTTTTAGTTGATATGATGGAAAAGGAGATTAAAATAAGATATGGGGATAAACATATGATTTTCATACCGGAAAAAATTCCAAGATTGGTTTCTAAGAAATTGGAAAGTGTTGAAATTGATAAACCTAATTTTGTTGAATCATGTTGTAATGTTACCTCATCTCCACTCAATCCACACGAGGATGAAAGTTCTAAGATTGAAAAACAAATTGATGATTACTTGAGTGAGCCATTTGATGCTAGTGAGTTTATTAGTGAGAATTTTGATCCCGAGAGTGATATTGCTTTAATTGAACAATCTTTGAAAATGGACTCGTTTTCACTCTCTTCTAAGGATCATGTTGATGTTCCTAAGGCAAAATCTTCCATTGAAGAGCCTTTGAATCCTAACTTCACACCGAGTGAGGTTAGTGATTATTCATTCGATAAGTTTGCCGATGAACTTGTTGATCCACTTCCACGGGGAAGTGAAGACGTTTTCGATCTCGAGATCGAGCGTGATTCTTGTGTTTTACCTACCATTCTCGAGGAATTCACCGATGAATTACCTTCTAATGAGAATGATGATACTTTAGTGACTTGCTCAAATCCTCTCTTTGAAGTTTCATTGAACAATACTCCATTGTTTCAAGAGGATTTTGAGAACATCATACCTCCTACATCTTACAACCTTTGTGATGATGATCTTTTCATTAGGGAGTTTGATAAGTTACTTTCCATGTACCTTCCTTTGGAATTTGAGGAAGAGTCTAATGATGGTGATAAAGACACTTGGTTTGATCACCCGATTTATGATGATGACAATGTTGACCCGGAAGGAGAAATTACTTTTGCTCCTATTATCCTTCCCACTCGCTTTGATCTTAATGTGCGGGTTTTTCATGCGACTCGTTTTGAGTACCATGACCCCTTTATTCACATTCAAAAGAGTGAAAAGGTCAACAAAGTCATGCAAGTTGAAACCACCATGGATGAGACTTTTATCCCACCATTACTATGTGCTTCATATGACTTAGGATTAGCATGGGGGGACGACACCTTGTTGTCTATTCCTTTCTCCACCGAGGACGAGGTATTTAACCCCGGAATCGTTGATTTAGGGAAATCTCGGCTTTTCACCGATGCAATAATTGAAAGACTTTTCGATCATCTTGGTGCGAGTTTATCTCGTGGAGCATGCTACATCCATACGATTGTTTGTGACTACCATCTCTTGTTAGAGATTTGTGTTGGAGTTTTATCCTTTCGTTTGTCATCCGACAACGAGGATGAGATCTTTGACCCCGGCATCGCGCTTTATGTTGGATTTTATCCTTATATGCCGGTTTGCACCACTTTCCCTAAGGACCAATGAATGCGGGGATCGAGTCGAGCTCATGACTCGGTGAACAAAAACGAGGTGCCTTGTGGGGGAGTCCCATTTATTCTATCTTCTTTCTATTTTCTAACACTAATAAGGCTTGATCTTTCAAGCTCATGCTCGTGTTTTGTTGTGTTGTGATCTTAGGTACGACCCTTTTATTTGAAGACTCTCGTGTTCGGTTTTTGCCGGTCCACTTGATCTTCCATTCTTTGAATGCCAAAAAGGGGCACACTTTTTATCCCTTGATTATTATTGACTAACGTTTTATCTTGAGGCATAATTAATAAACGGCTTATAGATGTGCGTGCTCTTTCCATGTTAGGAGTTTGCATTAGACTCTTCGTATCTTAGCAAGGGGGTGTCACTCTTGAGCTAAGAAACATTGAGGACAATATTTGGTTTTAGCATGGGGGAGTCAATCGATATAATCGCTTGCAATTGCTTTTGTCGTGTCCAAACGTATAGTTTTCTCATTTTTCAATAAAATTTTAAACTTTTTGTGTAATTTTTAAGTTTTAATAAATAAAATAAGTGTTTTTGACACGAATGTAGGCTTTCAATAAGAATAGTTTTTGACTCGACTCGGTTTTTAACCTTAGCTTTTCCTTAACGTATTTGAATTAAGTTTTGCTAGGCTATTATATAGGGAGCTTTAAAACGCGAAAGTCTTAATTCATTCGAGTTAAGAACAAGAACTTTTCGCAAGCTCCTATAATTGATCCTAGAAAGTCGTCTATCAAGGGAACTTTAAAACGCAAATTCTAAAACTTGCAAAAGTATAAGAAGTTGCAAGATCCTATAGATGACTTGAAAACCCAAAACTTCGATTTAATAGGCTAAGTATCCATTGATTTCATTTTTGGAATTTTACAATATGGAGAACAAGAGATGATAGAGCCAATTATAAGTTAGGTATTCTTTCGGGAATTTATGTGAGTTAATTATGCCTATTCTCCCTTCGCTTGTTAATAAATTTTAATTGCAATAAATAATGTTGAACGATTTGAAAAGTTACTTAGCTTCTAGCGCAAGATCGTTTAGAAGTTGCTCGGTATGGATTAGAGTTCATAGCCAAGGCATAACTTATTGAAGCGGGATGCGAAGATTGGCGAGTCCAAAAAAGTCCTAACAAGACATGAGGGCTATGTTTTATTGCTAAAGATCTCAAGTGATGTGAAGACTCATTTATCAAAAATCAATATGAAGGATCGAGACACACGATGAAAAGCAAAATACTCCCCAAAAGTCATGGAGAAGTCTATCCAAAAAGACCAAAAATAAGGTATGAGGATAAATGAAGCCAAGTCCAAAAAGGAGGCGAATCGTTGTTAATCAAAATCCCAAGTAAAGATTGGAGAAAAATGAAGAAGTCGTGGTCCAAGTATGAATCTCTCAAAACTTCAAGTGAATAAATATTATGAAGAGAAGACCATTATTTCGTGAACGTCTCTCAAGGTTGGAAGTATTAAGTCATTGCCAAATATCGATCCGAGAAAGGTCTCAAATCGCGAAACAAGTTATGCCAAGATATGAACTTTATGAGAGCCCGAGAAGCAGTTTTAAAAGATTTTGTCCTTTAGCTAACTATTGATTAAATCGTTCACTTTATTTTCGGCCTAATAAATTATCGAAATAAGTCAACAATGCATCCTCGTGATCATTCAAGACAACAATAAAATATAAGAGAAACAATTAGGAATAAGGGAGTCTAAGTGATTATTTGGCCCACATGAGTTCGCGTTAGTCTACCAACTTATAATAACAATGATCTTGTTTTTGCACTTGGCATGGAAAAGTGAAAAGTCGAGGACGATGAATCTATTTGAGCTTTTATGATCCTTAATGTTATTTTATGTCTTTGCAAAATAAAATGTCAAAAGTTGAATAATGGTGTAGTTATAGTTTTATTTTATCATTGCGTGAGGACACGGCAATTGCTTAGCATGGGGGAATTTGATATGAGCTTAATTAATCATATCATTTATATCTTATAACAATGAAATATTGCATGATTTATATCAAATATGCCTTGGATTTGCTTGTTTCTTGTTTTCATGTGTGTAGGTACTAAGTTCGCGAAAACCGACAAAAATCGACACGAGATTGATGAAAAAGATCGAGGAAGCCAAAATCGAGTTTGATTTAGAGGATTCAATATTTAAATAAGAGATTTGAGCCAAGTGGGACCCACATTTGGGAAATGGGCTTAAAAGCCCATTAATAAATCAAGTTACCCATTTATTTCAACAAAGGCCCATAAAAGTTTAAGTTATAAACTTTGAGACGGTTTTAAGATGATTGGGCCATGCCTTTTATTGAAGTGTCTTGAAAATGTATCTTGGGCCCAAGCCCAATTCAGAAAATAAAGAAATAAAATGGAACGGAATGTTAATGGGCCTAGGGTTCACATTTTTACAAAACGTATAAACACGTTTTTCCATATTCAGTCAAAAGAATAAAAAAAACTCACCCACCCACTCTTTTACTCTCACACGTTTTTCACTCACACACACATTAATTTCCTTTCGATATTACCTATGTGCACCATCACCATCTTCCCCATTCCACTTTTTAACCCTAAAACCAGTCACCTTACTCACTGTTAAAAAACCCTAGCTTAATAAAAAGTCATTTTTACAAAGGGCTTTTTATTTATTCCGTTAATTCACTCGAAAAGAAAATAAAACCCCCCATTTTAAGGAAGAGAGTAGATGGTGCAAGGGAGGCTACGTGGCTGTTTCTTATTGGATGCTACACCTCACACCACCAATCCAACCAATCAAAACGCTCAAAAGAAACACAACTAGCACACGGATGCCACGTTGGCGATCCGTGTGCTATTTGGAATCATCTCAGCCCTCAGATTGAAGAAAGAGAAAAGAATTGAAGATCAAAGGCTCAAAATCGAAAGGGATATTCCGTGAAGATGCGCATATTCTTCTTCATCAACAGCCTCGGGGGGGCTATAAATACTCCCAATTAATCTGTAATCACCATTCCATTTTTTACTTATTGTTGTAATGCTAAATTAGATTTAGAATAATTGTATTTCTCTTTTATAGTATTGTAATAATTTTTCAATGATTTAATAAAAGTTTCCTCGATTTAAAATTATTATTGTTATTTTACTGTTAAGTTGTTATTACCTTTATTCTTGCAATCTAATCTGGAAATTATAATAAAAAAATATCGTTTAATTAAGCTAAAAAATAGCTTAAATTAGATGGTAAAAGTGGAAATTGGAATTAGTCATTTATCCCTACTGGATAAGTGAGAATAAATTAGTTTGAGATGCGGTCATTATTCGAGTAATGGTGTTGTTTGATGGCGAATGATGATGATGGTTTCGGGTATTAGTGGTGGTCGATTTGGTTAAGTTGGCTCAGCGCCACACTTCTTCTCAACGGATCCATCAAAAGGTACTAGCTCTTTTTATTTTAAGTTTTATTATAAAAGTTTAATTTTAACTGCTTTGTTGAGTATAACTGTGATGTTGAATTGAATGTTGTGAATCTGTTTTCATAATTTCAAGAATGAGCTTGATTCTGCTTAAGTTTATCGTGTGCATTGTGATTAACTGCTATTACTGAATGGTTGCTTGAATATGCGAGTTTAAATAGGATATACATCTGTTTTTATTGATATAATATTTGAATGGGATCTGTATCTGCTGTCATTTAGATAACTGATTTTGTTTGCTGAATTATTGAGATTTGAGAAGCTGATTAATTGTCTGAGCTATTCCAATGAAATTCATGTTGAAAAGATGAGTATTTAGGAATTGAAGAATGAGCTGAGCTGTGATATGATGAGTATGTTGAAGTGATTAGCATGATTTTGGTTTCTAGCTGATAAGATTCTGGTTACTTGGTCTAGATTACATTTGATTCGTGATTGATGTTGCTTTGGGCTTAGTTTGATTTTATTGTATTGGTTGTACGCTGTATTTGGAATTTGAATGTACTGCAAGTTCATTGAATGGTCTTTAGTCTCATAATTCTGCTAAGATCATTAGCTGTGAATGTTTGTTTTAGTCTGCGTTTGAATTTTGTTGCTGAATGATTTAGAGTTAACTGTTCGACGTTCTGAAATTGTAGTCTGTTATTTGTCTGGAGATTTTCTATGCTGAGTGTTATTGTTTGATTTGTTTTGGTACTATCAGCTTATCAGATCCAACTGATCTGATAAGTCCAATAAGCTGTTTCCTTTTCAGCTTATAGCAAATAAGCTTCACTGTCACTCATGTGACTGGATTTAGATTTTAATTGAAAAAGAAAATAATTAATTCCAAAAAAAATACGTCCCTCATGGGGATTGAACCCGTGACCTCCTGGTCACACACCCAACGTGTTAACCAACTGGGCTAAGGGCCCTTTTAAGTTTACTTCTCATTATTAGATTTATATAGAGTATTTTAATTCTAGCAGTCTTATATATTGTAAGGTTTTTGTCACGTTTCATTTTTTTTATTATAAACTTTTAATTATAATTTTAATTAAAGTATAATTTTTCATAGAAAAAGTAGTATAAAAATAAAATAAAATAAAAATAAATAAAAATAAATAAAAATAAAAATGATTTTATTTAAATAGTTTAATTAGTTTTATTTTAATTAAGTAGATTTTTATTTAAAATAGATTTTAAATAGAATTGTTTTTAAGTAATAATAAAGTAAATTAGTTTGAAAGTTATCTCAAAAAGTAGAATTAAATTTTTAGAGTATAAATTAGTTTAATTTTTAATTAGTTGTATTTTTAAGTAATTAATTGTTTGTAGATTTTATTTTAAATAGGCGGGGTTTACGATTCATGCACTTTAGGATAATTTTAATTAGCTTAAAATTCGTAGATTTTAATTGTAGTTTAAAAACCACAAACCAATTCAAATCAATTGTCCAAATCAAAGCAAAACGTCTCAAATTCATAAGATCTTCGTGTACAACGAACTTGGTTCACTGATAGGTGTGTAAACACCCATCTTTTCTACCACTTAATTACAATAACAACCGGACCAAAACGTGTATTTTATGTCTTTTATGTCGGAATTATGCGCGGTTTGTGTTTTTGTTGTAATTTAGGACGAAATTGTGAAAAGTGGAGAAAACACGGGAATTCACGGGCATTCACGGCTTTTATTGAAGAAAAAGATGAAAGACGGAGTCGAGAAGTCAAAAGTGGAAAAAGAACGGAAGTCCAAGACCAATTCTGAAGATTTATCGAAGAAAAAAAGTCAAAAGACGGAAGTTTATCAAAAGCCGAGAAACGCAAGTCTATGTTATTGAAGAAATTAAAGACTAGTTCAAGAGATATCCCGAGCCACAAGTCCTTAAAGTCCAAATTTAAAAGAAAGATTAGAAGAAAAGGACTAATGACGCAATTAATGAAGATTAAATGAAGGAGGGACTTAATCCCGCAATTAACAAGAAATGAAGGAGGGGAGGAAGCTTCCTTAATCCTCCCCTATAAATAGTTTAGATTGTTAAGCATTTGTTTTTGTTGGCTAATCGTGACAATTAGTCCTTCCACCTTTAATTACCTTGTCAATTTAAATACTTGTCCATTTAATTACCTTGTCTTGCACCTTAATTACCATTTAATTCAAGTAAGTTTTTCTTTTTAATTCTTGTCAAGCTTTATCTTTATCTTGTTAATCTCATTCTTCCTTTCTTAATCTTTGTGTTGATTTGTTTATGTTTATGTTCTTGATTTGTGTTGATTTATTTAAGTGGGATTTGATTATCTTGTTAGTTTTATTGTTTTGGATTGATTGTTTATGATTATTAGTTGTTTATTTGCTTGTTTGATTTAATCTTGTGGTTGATTTGCCTTAGTTTTGAGTAGATCCGTGTTATTTTTACTTTCCTTGTTCTTCGGCCTTTGGTTTCTGATCATTCCCTGACTCGAGCCCAGAATATTCCGAATAGGTCTGGATTATTGTGCTCTATACGGAATATTTTATATTCCGAATAGAGGTTGTGTTCCGCATAGACTTGATATTCAGCATAGGGAATTTATTCCGAGTTGCAAATTATTCCGAATAGGGGTATCTTTCCGAATAGGTGACAGTATTCCGAATAGAGGCTTACATTCCGAATAGACTGCTATTCCGAATAGCAAGGACATTCCGCATAAGAACAATATTCCGAATAGGCTGAATTTTCCGAATAGGCTGGATTTTCCGAATTGGCCTAATATTCCGAGTAGAACTTTATTCCGAATAGGGACAGCTATTCCGAATAGAGGATTATTCCGCATAGGAGGTTTATTCCGCATAGGGTCAATCATTCCGAGTAGACAAATATTCCGAGTAGGGTGATATTCCGAATAGGGACAGATATTCCGAATAGCCTTTTATTCCGAATAGGAGTTTATTCCGGATAGGGAATTCTTAGTTTTTAGTTTCTGCCTTTTAAATTCTAGCTTTATTTTTCCCGCCTTTTTCCTTACTCGCACTTTAAGTTTATTCGCCTTAGTTTAAGTTTTAGTTTTAGTTGCGTCTTAAGTTTGCCTTAGTTAGATTTAAGTTTGCGTTATTTACATTATTCCCCTTTAATTTTAGTCTTGCTTTTAAATACTCGCACTTTACTTTAAGATAAACTTAGATTTACTTTAATTGCACTTTTACTTTAATTGTTTTTGCACCTTTTATTTTAAACACTACAACGACACATCTTTGTTCCACCAAAGTTCAACTGAGTCACACATTAAACAAAAGTTTTTCAATTCGAAGAGAACACTAGAACGATAAATTTTAACTGGGAAAATCTTAGTTATCAAATGGCGCCGCTGCCGGCTCTTTTCGTTAAGATCAACAGTTTTCTGTGAGAGACACGTTGCTTTTTGGGATCCGTTCACTTGTGAACGTTATTTTTCTTGCATAAAAATTTCAAAAAATCATAAAAATTAAAAACTTGATAAAAAACCATAAAAATTAAAAATTTCAAAAAAATCCAAAAAGATTTTATTTTTATTGTGTATATATATTGTTTTTGTGTTTGGTTTTCTTTTGTATTTTCAGGTGTATGCGTACTAGATCTTCTAATTATCAAGAGCCCGAGCCTCAAGAAGATTTAGATATGGCAGGTGTCAACAACAACAACATGCCACCACACCTCAATAATAATAATAACAACAATGCTCTTCCACAGCCCGATCTTCGGACCATGGAGGAACTTTGTCAACCAACCATGTTTGGACGAGGAGGACCGATTGCGCCGATGCAAATCAACGCTCCTGAGTTTTCGTTGAAGCACCACATGATTCAGCAAGTACAAACAAACCCATTTAGAGGATTGCCTGATGATGATGCCAACAAACACCTCGACAAGTTCATTACAATCACCCAGAGCATGAAGTTGGCTGGTGCCACAATGGATGAGCTTCGCCTACAACTCTTTCCACACACTCTATTACATCATGCCGAGAAATGGTTTGATCGTCTCCCGAAGAATTCTATTCACACTTGGGATGACATGACTCAACGCTTTTTGTCGCGCTACTTTCCACCATCCATGGTCACAAGCCTTCGCAATCAGATCAGCGGTTTCATGCAAGATCCCGATGAATCTCTTTTTGATGCATGGGAGAGATATAATGTCTTGATCGACCGTTGTCCAAACCACAACATGCTTCCGGTCACCTTGATCGATACTTTCTACAACGGATTGACTTTTCGAGATCGTGATACGATCAATGCAGCCGCCGGTGGCACATTCATGAAAAGGAGACCCGAGGAGTGTAGATAGTTAATTGAAAACATGACTACTCATCATAAGAACTGGGATTCCTCTGCTTCTTCTAGAAACAACACGAGAGTCAATGTTTCTTCTACCTCAGCAAACCCTGAGATGACCGAACTCACCCGCATGATGGCTGAAATGAGCAAAAGTATTACGCTTCTCGCTTCAAACCAACAACAACAACAAGTTAAAGCGGTTGCTAATCCTTGTGAAACATGTGGCGGTCCTCACTCATACACCGATTGTCCTTCGACACAAGGAAATCCGGAAAATGTGTATGCAGCTTACGGTAATTATTCACCGGAAAATTACCAAGCTAGACAACAAGGGGATAGAAATCTGCTGAGCTACCGTTCCAACAACTACCTTTCACTCGGTTTTTCTCCTCAAAACCAAAATCCCGCCAACAACTACAATAGAAGCAACCAAATCCCACCTTGTGCTTCTAACCCTTATCAACCACCCACCCAACAACACCCACCCATTAATCCCGATGTTGACACAATCATGAGAACTCAAGGTGAGCAAATTAAGAATCTACAGAGCCAAATAATCAATTTGAAAGGAGATATCTTGAAGCAAGGTAATGACATCAGAACCGAGGTTCGTGATAATCTTCAATCCTCGTTCATCACTCAAACAACTGAATTGAAGAATCTATTGGCTAGTTTCTTGCCCGAAGCTCAACCTTCTTCTTCTTCGGGTTCTCTACCTTCAAACACCGTCACTAATCCGCGAGCTAATGTGAGTGCTATAACTACGCGTAGTGGAATTACCATTGTCAATCCACCTGATTCACCACCATCATCTACACCTCCTCCACCACCATATATCCCTACTCCTCTTACACTTAGTGATAGTACACCATTACCGTCTCCGCCTCGTCATGACGATGTATCTCGGAAGGACCCTTCAACATCACAACCTTCACCAACTACTCCTTCACCTAACCCTTATCAACCTAGAATCCCATACCCTTCTCGCATAGGCAAGACCAATGATCTAACCAAGAATGACTGCCAAGTATCGAAATATGTGGATATGCTATCTAAAATGACCATCAACATTAGCCTTGTTGAAGCACTTTGCCACATGCCAAAATTTGTCAAAGCATTCAAGGAATTGCTTAGCAAGAAGGAGAAGCTGATTGAACTCGCCAACACACGCTTAAATGAAAATTGCTCTGCAGTCCTTCTTAGAGAACTTCCGGAAAAGCTTGGAGATCCCGGTCGTTTTGTGTTGCCTTGCGTGTTCAACAAAACTGAAGAATTTACTGCCCTTGCTGATCTCGGGGCTAGTATTAATCTTATGCCTTTGAGTGTTTGGAAAACACTATCATTGCCCGACCTCATTCCAACAAAGATGACTCTCGAACTTGCAAATCGCACTCTCGCTTACCCCGTTGGTATAGCCGAAGACGTGTTTATCAAAGTTGGCACATTCACTTTCCCGGTCGATTTTGTCATAGTTGATTATGAAATGGACCCTCGTATTCCCTTAATACTTGGTCGGCCATTCTTAAGAACCGGACGTGCTTTAGTGGATGTGGCCGAAGGTGAGTTAATCTTACGAGTCGGGGATGATTCTAAAGTTTTTAAAATGGGGAAGCTTACAGGCAAATCCTTTGGAGGCCGAGAATCAGTGAATATGATAAATGTGCTCGATGACTTTACCGTCTACGATAATCCTTTATTCGAGTCTTCCACTGATAATCCACTCTTTGAAGATGATGTGGATGATTCTCTCCCTACTTTGGACGCTTCTCCCATTTATGATTCTCAAGCGGTCTTCGATGCTTATGATGATGATTCTAGCTCAGACTCGAATGATTTTGATTGTACTTCTGAGTATCCCGAGCTACCCACTTTCGATGATTTCGATGAGGCTGATACTCTCTCGAGCGATTCTTCACTTAATGAAGATCCTCCATCACTCGATCCTACTTTGGACGATTACTCATTTGAGGAAGATTTCTCTGAATTTCTCAACACATACTTCCCTCATGAGAGTGATGCACCTCCTTTGGACTTTGAAGATTATCGTCTTGATCCTACTTTGGATTTAAAGAGCATTTTGTCAAAGGAGAAGAAACCGGTCGACACCAAAATCCGTTGCACTTATGATTTAACACCTCTTTGTCTTCCTTCTGAGGACGAGGTTGTGCTTCTTTGCGGATCTTCTTCACACTCGGCTGAGCCTGAGTGCTATTTTCCCTTGAAGGAAAAAGTGTTCGACCCTGGTATTGAAGTCTTTAAGCCATCTCAGTATCCACCTGATGAAATAAAAGGAAAAATCTTTGGAAATTTTGAAGACATGCTTGCACCGCTTCCTACTTGCTTCCACCGTGCTCCATCGCTGCTAAAGGGAACCCTGCCACTTTTCTTTTGGCTTGCCTTGTTCGCCTTAAGCTTGTGCTTTTTGATGGATGAAAACTATGTCTTTGATCCTGGTGGATTTGTTTCATGCTACTTCTGTTGATGATCAAGGTCGAGTCAGGCTCACGACTCGGTAAACAAAAACCAAGCGCTTCTTGGGAGGCAACCCATGCATCTATCTTTTCGCTTTCTTTACCATAAGTGTAGGGGGGACCCTTTGGTTTGCTATTTCCTCTCCTCACTTCTTAATCAGGGATTCGAGCTTCAATGATCCCCTCTTGATGATCCTTGACGACCCGTGATTCCGTGTTCTACTTCTTCCCGGTTCTATCCTAAACTCTTTTCGATTCACTATTTTATATTTTTTTTCAATATTAAAATAGGAATCTCTTTAGTTGTCTTTTCCTTAGCAAAATTTAAACAACGTACACAATGTCCTAAGTGTAGGGGAGTTTACTCCCACATGCTTAAACATTGAGGACAATGTTTATCTTAAGTGTAGGGGGGACTTCTATCGAAGTTAAGTGGTCTTTTCCTTGTATTTGTCCTCATTTTAACCGGAAAATCAATTTTTCGACATTTTTCAAAATTTTTGATCTATTTTGGCCTATTAGTTTTTCCCCTTTGTATAGTTATTTTCTTTCCTCATTAGAATAAATGTTTAATAAGTGGTTTTAATTTTCAAACGTTGTGAATCTTTTGACTCAATTCGAGTTTACTCTAGCTAGTATCCTTAACGTGTTTAAGTCAAGTTTTGCTAGGCTTTTATATAGGGAGCTATAAAACGCGAAAGTCTTAACTTTCACGGGTTAAGAACAAGAACTTTTCGCAAGTTCCTATAAATGATCCTAGAGAGTCGTTTATCAAGGGAACTTTAAAATGCGATTTCTAAACTTGAAAAAGTCTAAGAATTTGCAAGATCCTATAGGCAACTCGAAAACCCAAAACTTCGATTTAATAGGCTAAGTATCCACGAGTCTCATTACTTGAGATTTTAAACTGTGGAGAACGAGAGATGATAGAGCCATTTATAAGTTCGGTATTCTTTCGTGAATTTATGTGAGTTAATTATAAGCCTATTCTCCCATCGCTTGCTAATAAATTTATCTGCTAATAAATAAGGTTGTACGATTTGAAAAGTTACTTAGCTTCTAGCCCCAGATCGTTTAAAATTTGCTCGGTAATGACGAGAGTTCATAGCCAAGGCATAACTTATGAAGCGGGGCGCGAAGATTGGCGAGTCCGAAAAGGCCCTAACAAGGCATGAGGGCTATGTTTTGTTGCTAAAGATCCAAAAGTGATGTGAAGAATCATTTATCGAAAATCATTATGAAGGATCGAGACACACGACGAAAAGCAAAAACTCCCAAAAAGTCATGGAGAAGTGTATCCGAAAAGACCCTAACAAGGTATGAGGATAAATAGATCCAAGTCAATAAAGGAGGCGGATCGTTGTATATCAAAATCCAAAATAAAGATTGGAGAAAAATGAAGAAGTCGTGGTCCATATATGAAGAATCTCTCAAAAATTCCAAGTGAAGAAATTCCATTTATGAAGAGAAGACCATTATTTCATGAACGTCTCTCAAGATTTGAAGTATGAAGTCGCTGCCAAATATCGGCCCGAGAAAGGTCTCAAATCGCGAACCAAGTTATGCCAAGATATGAACTTTTTGATATCCCGAGAAGCAGTTTTAAAAGATTTGGTCCTTTAGCTAACTATTGATTAAATCGTGCACTTTATTTTCAGACTTAATAATTATCGAAATAAGTCAAACAATGCATCTTCGTGATCATTCAAGACAAATAATAAAATATAAGAGATACCCATAGGAATAAGGGAGTCTAAGTGAATAATTGGCCCACATGAGTTCGTGTTAGTTTACTAACTTATAATAACAATGATCTCGTTTTTAAGCTTGGTTTGGAGAAAGTGAAAACTTGAGGATGATGATTATTCATTACATTTTCAAAACCCAAGGTATGCTTTTAATTTCTTTGCTTTGCATTTTTATAATTTTCTATCTCTTTAATAAAGGCCAACGTGGATTGATTATGATGAAAAGTGTAAACATGCTTTGTAACTAATGCATTGCATGAGGACATTGCAATGGTCAAGTGTAGGGGATTTGATAGGTGTGTAAACACCCATCTTTTCTACCACTTAATTACAATAACAACCGGACCAAAACGTGTATTTTATGTCTTTTATGTCGGAATTATGCGCGGTTTGTGTTTTTGTTGTAATTTAGGACGAAATTGTGAAAAGTGGAGAAAACACGGGAATTCACGGGCATTCACGGCTTTTATTGAAGAAAAAGATGAAAGACGGAGTCGAGAAGTCAAAAGTGGAAAAAGAACGGAAGTCCAAGACCAATTCTGAAGATTTATCGAAAAAAAAAAGTCAAAAGACGGAAGTTTATCAAAAGCCGAGAAACTCAAGTCTATGTTATTGAAGAAATTAAAGACTAGTTCAAGAGATATCCCGAGCCACAAGTCCTTAAAGTCCAAATTTAAAAGAAAGATTAGAAGAAAAGGACTAATGACGCAATTAATGAAGATTAAATGAAGGAGGGACTTAATCCCGCAATTAACAAGAAATGAAGGAGGGGAGGAAGCTTCCTTAATCCTCCTCTATAAATAGTTTAGATTGTTAAGCATTTGTTTTTGTTGGCTAATCGTGACAATTAGTCCTTCCACCTTTAATTACCTTGTCAATTTAAATACTTGTCCATTTAATTACCTTGTCTTGCACCTTAATTACCATTTAATCCAAGTAAGTTTTTCTTTTTAATTCTTGTCAAGCTTTATCTTTATCTTGTTAATCTCATTCTTCCTTTCTTAATCTTTGTGTTGATTTGTTTATGTTTATGTTCTTGATTTGTGTTGATTTATTTAAGTGGGATTTGATTATCTTGTTAGTTTTATTGTTTTGGATTGATTGTTTATGATTATTAGTTGTTTATTTGCTTGTTTGATTTAATCTTGTGGTTGATTTGCCTTAGTTTTGAGTAGATCCGTGTTATTTTTACTTTCCTTGTTCTTCGGCCTTTGGTTTCTGATCATTCCCTGACTCGAGCCCAGAATATTCCGAATAGGTCTGGATTATTGTGCTCTATACGGAATATTTTATATTCCGAATAGAGGTTGTGTTCCGCATAGACTTGATATTCAGCATAGGGAATTTATTCCGAGTTGCAAATTATTCCGAATAGGGGTATCTTTCCGAATAGGTGACAGTATTCCGAATAGAGGCTTACATTCCGAATAGACTGCTATTCCGAATAGCAAGGACATTCCGCATAAGAACAATATTCCGAATAGGCTGAATTTTCCGAATAGGCTGGATTTTCCGAATTGGCCTAATATTCTGAGTAGAACTTTATTCCGAATAGGGACAGCTATTCCGAATAGAGGATTATTCCGCATAGGAGGTTTATTCCGCATAGGGTCAATCATTCCGAGTAGACAAATATTCCGAGTAGGGTGATATTCCGAATAGGGACAGATATTCCGAATAGCCTTTTATTTCGAATAGGAGTTTATTCCGGATAGGGAATTCTTAGTTTTTAGTTTCTGCCTTTTAAATTCTAGCTTTATTTTTCCCGCCTTTTTCCTTACTCGCACTTTAAGTTTATTCGCCTTAGTTTAAGTTTTAGTTTTAGTTGTGTCTTAAGTTTGCCTTAGTTAGATTTAAGTTTGCGTTATTTACATTATTCCCCTTTAATTTTAGTCTTGCTTTTAAATACTCGCACTTTACTTTAAGATAGACTTAGATTTACTTTAATTGCACTTTTACTTTAATTGTTTTTGCACCTTTTATTTTAAACACTACAACGACACATCTTTGTTCCACCAAAGTTCAACTGAGTCACACATTAAACAAAAGTTTTTCAATTCGAAGAGAACACTAGAACGATAAATTTTAACTGGGAAAATCTTAGTTATCATTCACCCACGTGTTTAATTGAATCCGTCTTTGGTATTATTAGACTATTACTTTTTCCTAAAGGTAATTGTCTAATTTACCCTATAACGTATCTAATTATCACATATACTATCCACGACACATTAACACGCTGTATTAGATGGGCAAAGGAATTACGGGTTAGCTACCCGTTTTTTGTTATAGTAAGGTAGCAATGTCATGCGGCTTATAATAATCCAATAACGAAAATACTGATATACGGATTGAATTACAATATATTGTTTGACTAGCAATACGGGGTCTTATACTAATATTATGTTCGTGTTTTGGTTTTACATAACCATTTTCATATAACGGTTTTTATTAAATTCTATACAACGTTATAAAACGTATTGTATGATATTTTTACGACAATGGTTCGTATAATGGTTTTGACGGCAAAAGCCTATCTTATGATTTACGACCAAGATTTGTATAAAAATGTCTTTGGCCTATTTTATGGCCTACGATAATGAATTGTATAAAATGTTTTTCGATAATGATTATATACCGATGATATATTAATGGTTTCCATTAAACTCTATGAATTCACTCGGCGTTTTCGCTGACCTTTTTAACATGTTTTATCTCAGGTACTTGAAGGTAATTCTCGGGAAGACGACAAGAATTTATGGCCCGCATTCAAATAAAATTTCCATTCAAATGTTTCGTAAAATTGTATGAAATACTATGACTTGGGACCTATGTAATTTGATATTTATGAATGGAAAATGTTTTATCATTAAACGACGCGATTTTTAAGCGTTGTCTATGATTTGAGTAAAGTGTTATCCCGTAACACCAACGACTCTTCCGCTGAACTAAATTATGAATATTTGAGGGTGTTACAATTTGGTACCAGAGCTCTCGTTATAGAGAACGAAAGACTTTTAAAACCAAGGTTTTGAATAAAACATTTCAAAATCTTTTAACTATAAACATTTTTCTCAAAATGTCTAAAAATCTTTTGACTGTAACGGTGCCGAAGAATTCCCGAGTTACCGACAAGGCCAGACTGAGAAGTGTTATTTTAATATATATATATATATATATATATATATATATATATATATATATATATATATATATATATATATATATATATATATATATATATATATATATATATATATATATATATATATATATATATATATATATATATATATATATATATATATGTTGTAATTTGATTACATGACTGTCTGATGATTATTTTAATACTTATACGAGGTATTTATACGACGTAGATTGTCACAAGGAACCCTAACTTCCCTAGCAAATTAATTGAAGCTATTCCCGTAGGAATTCTAGCTATTCCAGATCTAAACCAAGTTGTGGATATTTATGATCCCAACAAAATGGTTGATATTCGTAGAAATGTTGGTATTAGCTGATTATGATATTAAAGAAGAATTGGCGAGATTAAATCTGATATCGATGTCATGACGATCTTTCCTTATAGAGTGGAGTTTGACAAAACCTTACCACCTGGAAAGGTGTTATCTGATTCGGTGTCATCCAATTCTTAAATTGAAATCGAAAAGGTAAATGTTGCACTTGAGGCTGTCATTGGAACCATTACCCAAAAGCCTCATGCCACTAGTACCTTTCCGAGAAGTCTAATTGAATGTGTGAGTCATTTCATACTAGTGACTCATTTGATAACTATTGATGTAAGAGCTATAGGATGGAAAATTAAGTGTTGTTCATATCGAGCTTTTATTGCCCTTTCAAGGTCTAACAATAAGGTTGTAAGTATTGGAGAATGAGGTAGGATATCGCATTGAGTATAAGTTGATTGAAACTTGAATAAAGTAAAATTTAATCCGTATGGAATATGAGATTGTTAAGAGGAAGTCGTTGAGTCCTGTGATTGAATTTTAAGGTTTTAAATGATTGTTGGCTTGTGTTAAGGGTTGTTCCTAGGCCATTGTCCAATGACGAGGATGCCCAGTGTCCAAGAAATAAATTGAAGAAATATTCTTCTGAATTGGGACCGGTGGATCTTCTGGGACAGGTGGAACACCTAATGACTCTTGTAGAGTAGTATTCATTGTAGTACCTTTTAAAAATCCCTAACTTAACTGAGACATCAGTTGGTAGGACGAGTCCTTGAAATTTTATGACATGGCGACACGTAATGTGTGACAGTACAATGTTTGACTTGTTTGTGATTAATGAAAAGACTACCTTTGATTGCTAAATCCTACATGTATCGTTGTTATCTATCTTTTCTTTCTTCTTTCTAATGTTCGCATTAGTGATGCAACCATTGAACAAGCACTCATCTCAGTTTGAGTTGCGATGTAGATTCTTCTCTTTGTATTTCTGAGTGCCATCGAGGTCACGAACCTCATGATTAATTGGCTAAGCTCATTTCCTATCATATTATAGTTAGTTCTTGGTGAACAACTTTTCATCACTCTTTTGCAGATCACTCATTGTTTTATAAAATTAAAACAATATCCCTTGATAAAAAAAAATTTGAATTTTCGTTACCATATGGATTATTCAAAATGAGATTTATGAGTAATCGTTATCGAGATAGAGTTGTTTATGAAACACCTTGGAAAACTTAATTGTTTTCATAACAAAGAACATCTCTGTAAATTCATTTGATTTTTATTTCATGATTAAGCATGAATATATATATTTTAAACATGATGACAAAGTTTTGACGAACTGGTATTGCATCGTTAATCCTAAAACTGTATATAGTTGAGCGCCTACGTACAGTTTGGAAGAGACCATGCAAGGCTGATTAGTAGTCACCAATAAACATTACATTTTTGTAATTGTGAAAGATTGAATTTTTACGAGATCTGCAAGAAGTGAAAAATAGGGACATATTGTTAGGGGCACCTACATATGTGCCCGTACTATTTATTTTTCTGAATCGAATTTACTCATCTGTGAAAATTGTCTTACTTGACAATTGCCTCCCCTTCTTGTCCAATTCTCTCGTGGTGAGATTCTTTAGAAAAGTATCTAATTACCGAGTGTTGATACCCGATTGGGCGCATCGACGTCCCTATCATTTCTTTTGATTAGAATTCATTTGAATGACCTGGGTAACGATCCGAGGTGCTTTTGAATGCGTACTCAAATCATGAAAACATAAGATATATCCATATTCGCTAATGTTTTTGTCTTTATCTGATTTGAAATTTTCTTGCGTAGATTATGCGTTGACCTTACTCTTTTAATGGTAGTTATGTCTCCAGATATCCTTGATTTGTGAAGGATTACGAGTTATTATTAGTCTTTTGAGAAGTTCACATCTTATCAACGGTAATAAAACTGAAAAGTTGGTAGTACCATTAAAATGGATTGGATGATTATGACATAATGTCATTGTTTAAATTGATGGGAACTCGAGTAGAATTCCCCTAAAAGATAAGATGTTGATTATCAAAAGTGATCTAAATAATTCTTGATGGACGACCATATCCTGCATTTAGACTTGAAATTATACCATGAATGGTTATGAACTAGTCATAGATCTTGTAATCTAGAAAGAACTTGAAGTAAATTTATTAAAAGATGTTCCTGCTATCTGAAACTTTAGGAGGTATTTGCTAGTGAATTACCTAGACTTTCGCCATTAAGGCGAGTTGAATTTGGTATTGATTATATTCCCGGTGTTGCACATGTGGCATGTGCACTATACTTCAGCACCATCTGAATCGAAAGAGTTACCGTGCAACTGAGAGAGTTGTCAGAAAAAGCTTTTATTCTACCGAGCTCGTCATCATGAAGAGCTATGGTATTATCATTCCTTATATTTATTGATTATCGTGAACTAGGTAAATTGACGATAAAAATTTATATCCATTACCCAAGATGGAATTTTTGTTCGATCATTTACAAGGTTCTAGCGTATATTCAGAAATTTGATCCACGACATGGTTATCATCAACTTCGCGTCCGCGAAAAAGATTATCTATTCCAATCACTACATCCAAAACTTGTAATGAACATCATGAGTTTCATGTTATGTCGTTTGGATTGACCAATGCACATGTAGCATCCATAAATTTGGTGAATCACGTGTGTAGGCTGTAATTTGATTAATTCATGCTTGTGATCATTAAGGACCTTCTGTTTGTTTCTAAGAATAAGAAGGAGTTAATAATCATTTATAGACTGCCCTGAATTGGCCTAATGGTGAAAACTTGTACCTTGAATATTTAACATGAGATTTAAGGCTTGATCCTTTACATTATTTGACCGTGTGATTAATGGTAGTGAAATCTATGTAACTCTTCAAAGATGAGAGCCATTAAGGCTTTGGGTTATATCAAAAAGGAAATACGAAAATGTTTTGACAAATATTTATCAAAGGATTTTTAAGGAACCATTCCCTTATACCCATACCATTTAACTAAACTCCCTTAGGAGTAAATGCTTATGTATACCTCAAGACAACCTAGGAGGAATTAAGGAAACCATTTAAACTGTTGATACAAAAGTTAGATGATCCTTGCTAGACCCGAATTAGGCTTAATTCGGGTTGGCTGGGCTCCGGCTCTTGTACCAAGTGAATAGTCTTGTTGAGATCCTGCACACTAAAGCAACACGCGTTAGGCTTACCGTGGGAATGTATCCCACGATTAGGCTCCGGCGTGAGAGTAAGTAATCGGTTAGGGTTAAGAATCGGATGTGAGTTTAGAGTATGTAGAATGTAATGCCTTTGTGGAACCCTTAGGGGTTCCTTATATAGGCGGTGAAACCCTAGTGGGCTGTCACCGATGCTTCGGCCCCAAGCAAGGATAAGTGCCATAATTAGTTTGATTGTTATCTTCTAATTATGGTGAGTGTATATCCTCCACTTTGGGGTAAATCCCAATCATAATAAGATAATGATTCTGTCTAACCCTGTATCGGCCGTGTCGGGCCATGGGCCGCACGCATGCTTGCGGCCACTTCTCATTCGAAGCCCATAAGCTTAAATGGTATTAATCCAACCCATGAGTAACGGGCCAGATGCGAGTAGTACCCGTGGGTCGGGTTCATGACCCGGTTGGGGACTATACGTCATCATGTCCCCCCAGTCTAGTTGTTACAGCCGTAGGCGTAACCTCTAGACTAATCAGTGTCCTGTAGACCTTGTTGTTGCAAACATGGCCGTACTCCAGAAAAAGCCGACCGGGACAACTTTAATGAATGCATTAATGGTTGTCATTAGTCAGGCGCATGTCTAAAAAAGTGCACCAGAAAGACCCACTCTTGAGCCACGTAAAACTGTCAAGAAGTGACCCGTGGGTCCCTTCTAACGTTTCAGAAGTGTCAGAAATCCCATCCGTTAGATAGGCGTAGTGGTTTACACATGGCAAACATCCATGGCACCTCGTAACTCGAGGCAACCCTATAAAAGAATTCGCAGCATAACTGTGCAAACACACAGTTCACATTCCCTTTTCTACCATTGTTATACTTGTGCTCAATTCTTCACTCCGTCTCTTCTTTTTTCCAATGATTTTCTCCACCCCAGGTTAGACCATCGCGCCTCTCTAATCCTTTTTATAAATCATGGTGAAAGATAACCCTGTCATCACGGACGTCCTCAATGTGATGCCTCCGGAAAAATATATAGACTTTTTTTCTAAGTATTATATTCTCGAAAGCATACACCCGACCTATCCAGGTGACGGTGAAGCTATTACGCATGCTCGTAAAGGAAAGATAGGCGTGTATATGCGCCTATTTGACTCGGCTAACTACCGCATCCCCCTATCTAGGTTCCTGGTAGATGTGCTTTTGTACTATGACTTCCACATAACCCAGCTTCATTGCATAGGGGCATGTAAGATCAACCAATTTGAGATTACCCGCTACACATGTGAGGTAACCCTTACCGTGAATCTAATTAGGGTTTTTTGCTCCCCCCAAATGGTGAATGGGTGGCTATCGTTTAAGAAACAATCCGCGACCGCACCTATGACTTATATGAAACCCTTAGATTCCCTTAAGAGTTGGTACGACCACTACTTTTTCGTAGATGAAAAGGTATTCCCCACCCCTTTTGTTCGTAAAACCAAAGTGCGCTTTGACTACCCTCCTTCATCCAAGGACTATAGCAGTAAGGATTTAAAAATATTAGACACCCACCACACTGAATTCCATAAGGGCCTGCCGGAGCACTTCCTCTGCTTAGTAGGGATCAGCCGCAACTATTATGGGAGGGAGGATAGATATCCATGCTTTCTGACCGAGCGTAGACAAGGTAGGTATTCTATATATTAGATACAAACGTGTCTTACAGTACTTGTGAATTTACTAACCCTTATGCATGCAAATGTCCGTAAAGATGAAGTTGTTCGGATTATTACGCCAAGGTGATCCAAGCAAAGTTCCACAAGGGTCTCGACCACTGAAAGAAGGCGAACCCCCCTTATTAGCTGCCACCGTTAACATGACCATCCCACTAGAAGAAACGACTAAGCAGCGGTCGGATGAGGAGGAGCTCGTGATCCAGAAGTCCCCCCTAGATTTCCACAATGAAGACGATGAAGAGCTGCTGCTGGAGAACGCCCCGCCGCACCAAGATGAAGAAGAAAAACTCACCGATCCATCCATCAATCGTGACGGTGGAGAAGACGAAATAACACAGGATTTCGGATCCACCCAGCCATCAAAGCCCAAAACCAGAAAGCGCAAGACCACCAGGAAGGTGGTGAAGAACGTGGAGGCTGAGGCGGGGGAACACAATGCTCCCCCAAAGAAACTAAGGCAGGACCACCCGCAGTTCCAAGAGGGAAGCAGTACCACCATGCCCCAAGGCAACCCCTCGCCGCATGTAGATGACCAAGTCTAGAAGGAAACTCCTGTGAATGTCGTGGCTCCTTCTATCACGGGACCCTTGATTGACACAACATAAGTGCCGACAATACTTCATAATACATAATCCACTAACAAAAACTCATAAGTGTGTTTCAATAACAGGGCGGATCCATCAATAGTAGCACAGGAGAAGGAGGCGGAAAGAGAACCCTCACCCATGATATCAATGAGACCTCCACCCCCCTCCCCTTTAGCTCATGAAGAGGAGCCACGCTCTGAGGGACCTGACACCAACCTCCGTCCAGCCTGGAACTTGTCCAACTTAACAAGACTAGAGGCGGAGTCTAAGTGCAAAGAATTCATGGGCCACATAACCCCTCCAGCGCTGGCACAAGACTTAGGTGAACTCGAGTACGAGACGCTGCTGGAGCAGTATGATGTGGCCACGGCGCACCAGGTAACAGTCGACGCGGCCCTACGGTACCGTCTGGAAGGAGCCTTAGCCAACGTGAGCCGTGCCGAGAGGAGGATTGCTCGCAGAGAAGAACTGGTGGAAAAACATGATAAGACTATAACCTCCTTGCAGGCAGCCTTGGTTGTAGCGGAATCGACAATTAAGGAACAAGCCAACCACGCCAATGCCCGCGAGGAGCACATTGCTGAGCTGGAAGCCCTCCTAGCTGCATCTAATGAGAAGGTACGCGCCTTTATTGATACTCATTATTCATATAAGACCTATCTTGTCTTGTAGTAATTCCAAGTATTATTTACATGTATCCGCAGCCGAAGCCGCCGCCAAAGCCGTAACAGAACAAACCTTCACCATTGCTCAAGAACGCGGTATGCTCAAGGAAGAACTCACCCAGGCACAGATTGTCATGGAAGAGCGAGCTGCGGTAGCAGAGGAAGAGCTGAACAGGCTAGCGACGGACTGCGCCGAAGTGTTGTGCCCTCTATTGCTCACGGCCATAGCCGGGCGTAGATGGATGGTGGGCCATGGGGTGCGCCTTGCCGTCACCCAGGTAATGGAGGCTCCTCATTTTGTGCAGGCTTTTGCGGATGTTGTATTAGACGGAATTGACCGTGGTAGGCACGAGGGTTTGATCAAGGCTGCAGAATTGATAAGCAAAAATGAAGACATCTCCCAACACGCCTACCATAATCCTGGAGCAGAAGATAAGATGACCGCCTCCATGGCCGCCCTTGGGGAAATCCAGCACCCCTTCCTAGATGATCTTGAGTCGCTAAAGGATGCTTCCAACGAGGCGATCATGGCCAAGCTCACAACCGACACATCCAACTGACCCTGCCAACATACGACTCTATTTCGAAGGTGATGAAAGGTGAGAAACTCTTAGCCGAGGCGTTGGATGCCAATATGACTAGGGCGCAGGGTGGCAAAGATGCTCGCGGCGAGGTCCTCCGTGCCCTGATTGCCGAAGGAAAGAGGGAATTAGGAAAGTTCCTACCTCCTCTGTAATTTACCTTGTAAACATTTGTATCTTTCTACTTTATTCGTTCGTGCATGTACACGGCTAGAATTCATAATATTGTTAGAACTTTATATATATAAGTCTGTGGTGACCACGGCCATTTTGTGTATTGAATTTGAAACTTGTTTATTTTCTTTAGATATCGTGTATCTATGTTGCATGACATGTCACGGCTTATCAAGAATAAAACTAAATCTATATTTCATTAGACGTGCAGCGTGTGTCTTTAGCATGTCTGATACTATGTAAGTAGGGTATGCGGAACTTATTACAACGTCTTGTAAATAAGGTGTCTAGCAAGGATACATGATCCGCATCACTAGGTTTGCATCCCTCTTATGCGACAAGTTGAATTATTATGTTCATTTAATCATCTACCCCGCCTGGGAGCGAATAGTACATGTACGTTTTGAATGAATGCATATGAATAAGAGATAGTACATGACAGAAATAATAACTAAATCTATAAGACAATAACTTGCACAAGAACGAGTCGTGGAGCTAGCTAGGCACCACGACATTTTATTAGAACGTTTATGATTTTTTCGACAAGAATGAAAATCCTAAAACAAATAGAACCTAGAAAGCATGAAAACAAAAAAATACATGGATCTTCTTTGAAGCCAACTATAGCGAAGTGTCCATGCGGAAGCCGTAGCCTTTCAAGGATAGCATTTTTTAAGATTGCAGATATTCAATGTACGTTCCAGGTCACAGCCATCCATGTCACGCAACTTGTACGTACCCAGTCCTAAGGCTTCCGTAACCTCATACGGCCCTTCCCACTTGGGGCCCAGCTTTCCTGTATTCTCCGCGCGACTTGCCTTGTTAGCACGATAAACAAAATCCCCCGGTCGAAAGGAAACACCTTTAACCTTGGCATCGTAATAAGCCTTCATCCGTGCCTTGGACTTGGCCTCATTGATAACCGCTATTTCTCTTTTTTCCTCCAACAAGTCCAGATTAATCCGAAGTTGCTCATCGTTCGTGACGACATTAACCTCCGTTGTGCGGATGGTCGGCATTCAATCTCTGCTGATATAACAGCCTCGGTCCCGTAGGCCACCGCGAATGGAGTGTCCCCATTGGCTGTTTTAATCATAGTCCTATGCGCCCATAAAACATGCGGCAACTCATCTACCCACTTGGCACTTCGTTCATCCAAGCGTGCCCTGATGCCTTCACCTAAGCTTCTATTTGGCCGCTTCACAAGACCATTGGTCTGCTGGTGCTTAACAGATGTAAAGCGCCGCGTGATATTCAATGCCGCGCACCAATCCTGAATGGATTATCCGCGAACTGCTTCCCGTTGTCCGAGATGATTTCTCCTGGCAAGCCAAAACGTCACACAATATTTTCCCAAACAAACTTTTTAACTTGTTTGCCCGTAATGGATTTGACCGCCTTAGCTTCTATGCAACGTGTAAAGTAGTCCATTGCGACAATTAAGAACTTAACTCCCCCTGCAGAAACTGAAAAAGGTCCTGCGATGTCGATCCCCCACTTATAGAATGGTCATAGGGATGTGATGGGTGTCAGTTCTTGCTGCGGATGTCGCGGTACTGATCTGTGCACTTGGCAATCACTGCATTTACGAATCATGTCACGTGCATCCCTATGCATAGTAGGCCAATAATATCCTGTGCGTAAAGCGCGTGCTACTACGGATCGGGGACTTGCGTGCATACCGCATGACCCTTCATGTATCTCACTGATCACATAGGTAGCCTGGCGTGGTCCAACACACCGCAACCACGGTTGTAAGAAGGAGCGCTTGTACAAAATACCTTCTCGGAGCTCAAAGTGTTGCGACTTTCTTCTGATACGTCGTGCCGCCTTTTCATCATCCGGAAGGGTTTCATCAGTTAAATAGCTGATGATCGGGGTCATCCATGTAGGTCCATCTTCCTCAACTATAGCTGCGATTTCCCCTTTCGTTATAGATTTTCCCTTTAGTATTTCTACCAAGACTTGCTTGGATAAGTGGGCAAAACTTGTAGACGCGATCTTACTAAGAGCGTCCGCCTTCTTGTTTTCACCTCTTGGTACCTGCTTGATAGAAAACTTCCCGAAAGTAGCTATGAGTGACTTGACTTTTTCCAGGTATCGAACCATGTTATCCTCCTTGGCTATGTAACCTCCTAGAATGTGGTTCGCTACAAGCCGTGAGTCTACATAAGCCTCAAGGTTGCGGACTCCCATTCTAGCGGCGATTATTAAGCCCGCAATCAACGCTTCATATTCTGCCTCATTATTAGTGGCTGTGAATTCAAAACGTAGGGCATAGGTAAACTCCATTCCTTTCGGATTCGTGAGGATAAGGCCAGCTCCTGACCCGTCCTTACACGAAGATCCATCAGTGAACAAAACCCATGGTTCTGCTGGAACTTCCTCTCGTTGGATCACTGGTTCGTCCTCCCCTGGCTTCTCAATTAGGAAATCTGCCAAGATTTGGCCTTTGACCGCTGTCCTTGGTCTATAGGAGATGTTATGCTCTCCTAGTAGAATGCTCCACTTCTGTAGCATACCGGCCACGTCTGGCTTGGAGATGATTTGTTTTATTGGTTGATCAGTAATAACCACAATTGGGTGCGCCTGAAAGTATCGGCGTAACCTTTTCGTGGTGTATACTAATGACAAAACCAACTTCTTCATAGAGGAATAGTTCAACTCCGGCCCTTGTAGTGTTCTACTTATGAAGTAGACCGGAGTCTGGACTGTATCCCTATCCGTCATGAGTACTGCACTGATTGCTCCGTGTGTAGCCGACAGATACATAATGAGCTCTTCCTTAGGTCGGGGAGCCACTAGCATGGGAAGGGCTGTGAGATGTTGTTTAATCTGATCAAAAGCTTCCTCTGCTTCCTTTGTCCAACGGAAATCTCCTTTCTTGATGCACTTCTTGAGTGTTTTGAATAGAGGTAGTGATTTCTCTGCGGACTTCGACAAGAACCTATTTAGCCCGACCAGTTTACCATTTAGTGATTGTACCTCCTTTCGTGTACGAAGGGGTGGTAACTATATCACCGCGTCCGTCTTTTCTGGGCAAGGCTTGATGCCGTTTGGATCAATCATATATCCAAGGAACATCCTTCCGTGGCGCCAAATGTGCACTTTTTTGGATTCAGTTTCATGTTGATTCTCCTCAACGTGTCAAACGTCTCCTGGATATCACGGAGAAGTGCTTCCTCCGTATGACTCTTGATGACCAAATCATCAACATAGACCTCAAGGTTGCGGCCTATCTGGGAATCGAAGGCTTTATCAACAAGTCGTTGATACGTTGCTCCAGCGTTCTTTAGTCCGAACGGCATTTTTGTGTAACAATACACGCCTGACTAGTATGAAATGCCGTTTTCTCCTCGTCTTCTTCCGCCATCTGGATCTGATGGTATCCTTTGTATGCATCTAAGAAACACTTGAAAGGGTATCCACATAAGGATTCCACCTTCCAATCAATTTCTGGTAACGGATAGCAGTCTTGCGGACAAGCTTTGTTCAAGTCCATGAAGTCCACACACATGCGCCAACTTCCGTCATGCTTCTTGACCATGACTGGGTTGGATAACCACTCGTGGTAGTATACCTCGCGCATAATTCCTGCGTCTACTAATTTCCGTACCTCATCCAATATTACCTGACTGCGCTCTGGTGCTTGACCACGCTTCTTTTGTTTAACAGGAGGATATCCCCGGCGGCTTTGAAGTTTGTGTTCTGCTATCGAGCGCGGCACACCCGTCATGTGCTTAGGCTCCCATGAAAATACATCCAGGTTCGCTTTTAGGAGAGAGCACATGGCCCTCTTGCCGTTATCCGAGAGTGTTCCTCCTGTGTACACCTCTTGTTCTGGGTAGTCGGGGTGGATTGCCACCTTCCAATTGGGGGCGGTGATCCTTCCTTAATGGGAACAGGCTCGACTGGTGTCGTTACGGCGTGGCATTCGGATGTCGGCATGATTGAATTGTAAATAGTAACAATTCCCCCCTCAACGGGGAACTTAATCATACCGTGAGCCGTGGACGGAACTGCCCGTATGGCCAGGATGCCTGGTCTTCCAATAATCTCATTGTATGGAGAGTGTGAGCGTATCACCATGAAGTTCATCCACGCCGTGGTGGAATGCTCTTCATTCCTAATGGTTACTAGCAGACGCAGCTGTCCTATTGGCCAGATAGTGTCTCCGCTAAAGCTAATGAGCGGCGACGTGGTCGGTACTAATTGGCTTCTTATTTCTGGTCGTAGTTGCACGAAACAGTGTTCGTAAAGTACTTCCGCCGATGACCCTCCATCCACATACATACAACGAACATTGTGTGTTCCAATGCTTACCTCAATCGTAAGAGGCGCATCAGCCACATCACTTGCCGTAATGGGAGGGAATGAGATTTCTCTGCCACGTGAAAATTTTTGACTAATTTTCTGCTTTTTGCGGCGCTGCCAAGATGATCATGTATATAGTCGAAGGTTTGTCCTTTTGGGGATCCTTCTTATCGTGCTTTTTGTTATCCTTTCCATCCTTCCAATCCTTGACCAAATATTTGAGTTTGTCTGACTTTATCAGTGACTCAATATGCTTCTTGAGCTGGATGCATTCCTCCGTGCCGTGGCCCTTGTCGTTGTGGAATTCGCAAAAGCGATTTCCTTGACGACGGTCCACCGGAGTTGTCATTGGGGGAGGCCTTGGGAAGTTCGCCCCTTCTGTCAACAAGATGTCCTGGTAAGTCATCTTTAGGGGGTGAATTTGTCATCTGACCGCCCTCCTTTGCTTTGACTCTTATAGTCCAAGCCCCTTGCATTGCCTTGGTTGCTTTGACCACCTGACTGTCTCCTAGACTGTTCTTTTGATCGATAGTTGTGGTTTCCCTTTGTAGGATAGGCTGCGGCTACCACGGTTTCTCCTTCTACAAAGTTCTTGACCCTTTCCATGAGGTCGTCATACTTCTCTGGTCGCTTGTCATTGAGGCGCCTAATTAATTCCTTGTCTGTTATGGCATGCATGTAGTCGGAAATTTTTAGGAGCTCCAGCATCGTTTTTGTGCGCGTGCACTCGTCATTGAAACGTTCCGTGAAGTCCTCCGTAGATTCTCCAGGCCGTTGCTTGACGGTTGCTAATGAAATCGGGTCCCTATTATACTTCTTTCGCTGAGTATAATTGTTCTTGAACGCAGTGCGCAACTCAATGAAGTTATCGATGCTTCGGGGAGGAAGTCCCTCAAACCAATCACGGGCATTGCCAATCAAGGTTGAATTGAACATATGGCACCATATAGGCATGGGTCATCGTTCGATTTTTTCCTGCGTGTCAAATATCTTTAGGTGATCATCCGGATCACCAGACCCATCATAGGTTTTGACACACGCTGGCATGCGACGCTTCTTATCCTCGGAGTAATTCCGTATGCGGAGGGTAAAAGGATCTTCCCTAGGATCACACCATGGACGGGAGAGATTGGGGTCACACCATGGGCGGGACAGATCTTCCCCTTCCACCTCACGATAGTAAGGGCCACCGTAGTACCCCTCACCGTCCGCTGGTAGTGGAGGAGTACGCCTAGGTCGGCGACGCTTAGGTGGATGGTCATCCGAATCTTCTCCTGAGGGACCGGGGGAAGAGGGCGGTGCCCCACTTCTCGGCTGAGGATGGCTTTTATGAGAAGAGCTAGGAGCCTTCTTCCCGGTATTCTCCCTATCCCACACGCTTGTGCGGCGATTGCTTTTGGTTAATTCCAAGTTCGGTCGTTCGGCTGAATCGTCGGATTTATCTCCTTCTTCACGAGATTGCAGTAGTTCCTGCATAACACGATCCCCTATGCGTTCGAACACATTCCGAGGTTGAGGATTCTCCTCAAAGAGGTTTCGTTCCTGGGGTCGTTCCCTCTTCTTCTTTTGAGTCTGAAGAGAGGTTCCGGACACGGCCCTGCCAAAGTTAAGCCTAGATTGGAGGTTCCTACCTATGCTTAGCCTTGACGCAATACCCGGGACGATCCTCTCAAAGTTCTGCGTGAGAACACGAGCGAGGTTTTCGTCACTAAGTGGTTCGACTTCCACTTCTTCTTCAGTTGATGGCCTACGTGGCTCCTTGTTAGGGGCCTTAGGCGCACTCCCTGGGTCAGGGTTGTCCATTGTCATGGTTGGTGGTGGGGTATTAGCGGACGTGCCTATCCCACCCATGGACTGAAAAACACTTCGGTTATTCGGTCCACATATTTTGTTGCTAGGGGACTGAGTGGGGATGAGTATCCCGTCCCCTATGGACTTCCGATTCGTAGGATTCGTGTTCCTGGGATTTCCTTTCGTCATTGAAAGAGATCGAGATGAAATTTGCTCTAGCTCAGTGTATTGGTCCCACGGATGGCGCCAACTTAGTGGAAACGACAATTTTACTTTTCAACTAATAAAATTTTGACCAAAGTATAAACGAAGATTTTTCGAACATTTACGCATCTTATTAATTATTTTCGATAAATCAACGAAAATCGTGTTAACTAAATTCAAATTTATTTCTGAACATTTTTCTATAACTAGACGAACTGAGAAAATTTAAAACTTTTTACGTTTACGTTTCATAAAATTAAATATTTATTATTTAATTACTTGCAATATTTATCGACGTTTTAAACGTCCGACTGTGCAAAAACTGATAAAATAATAATTGAGACGAAACTAAAATTTAGAAAACATGAAGAAAGAATTTCTGAATGATTATGGCCATGATATTTAATTCTTCGGGGAAGGTGAATGTAGATACTGACACATTATGTAGAAAGGATAAGTAATCAGTTAAGATATGTTCCTTAGTAATGACTGTGCAAAATAAATTGCCCGAACAGTTTAGAAATAACTAATGCTTGTGAGAAGGATAATATAAATAATAAAGATTTTCGCGACTGATGAAACCATTAGAAATGAGAGCCGATGGCGTTAAATGTTAAAAGGCCGCTTGTGGTTGCCTAAATATGGATGATTTCAAGATTTAGTCATGTTGAAATATCATAAGTTTAAGCATTCTATTCATACCATTTTTGATTAAATGTATCTTTATCTGAAGAAGTTGTACTAATGGCCAATTATGAAGGCAGACATCGCCTAATATGTTAAATATCTAACTTTTGCGAAGGTCAAGGTTGAACACCAAAACCCATAAGGATTGCTGCTATAGCTTAATAATTCTTGTTTAGAAGTGAGATAGAACCACCATGAATTCTTATCACAAATCTTCCAAGGTCATCATCTGAATTTGATTCGATTTGGGTCATCGTCGATAGACTGATCAAATCTGCTAATATCATTCCCGTTAATGATAGAATCTCGATGAAGAAATTGACTCTTTTGTATTTAAAGGAGTTGTGTAAGCATGGTGTACCTGTGTCGATCATCTCTATCAAGAACCTCGCTTCGCGTAGAATTTCTAGAGATTTCCTCAGAAGTCATTGGGAACGAATCTTGATGAGAGTACTGTTTACCACCCCAATCGAAGGGACAGGGTAAAGTAACGATACAAACACTAGAAGTCTTGTTTTATGTTTGAATAACTGACCTTTGGTAATGAACGGGATAATCGTTTTCCTTTGGAGAGATTATCATTGATAATTATCGCATTAGGATCGAGATCAAATCTTGTGAGGATCTAAATATAAGAACACCTGTAGGTAGGAGTTGGGATGAAGATCCCCGACATGCACCCATTGTGAGTTGGACATGTCTTTTAGGTTTAAGGTTGCCTATGATGACAAACCTAACCTTACAAAATACCCGACTAGAGAGACCTGAAATGATTGTTGAAATTAGGATCTGATTATTAACTGCTAGTAGTGGGCATGAGGTTAGGCAAATATGAAATGTAGATCTTGAAGTGCATGATGGGTAGCGAAGTTATGCCAAAAAATTTCACCATGGAGAAGTGAATTGATGATCTGAAAGATCATGGGAAATAAGTCCCCGTTGTATGGGACCATTGAGATAATGTAAAAAGTTGGTTTGAAAAGCATATAAGCTGGATCTACCCTAGGACTTCAAGGGCTGCGTAAATTATGTTCGTATATCGAGCTTGATAAAATGTCCATCAAGTGAAAAATCTGATTATTTCTTAATGAAGTTTGGATCGGCGAAAAGTTGCATTCATCGAAAACCCGTGAACATCATGGATAGAGAAAGTAAGTCAACTTAAGCCTGGTCGTATTCCCGTAGTTATGTTTAATGAAACTCGCGTATTGTAATGAATAACACTTGAGAGAAAAGACTGAATGTGGAGGAAATGCCCACATGTCTTGATTCTATAAGAAGCAAGTAGTAAGAAAAACGATCTTTGAGGACAAAGATCCTCTTTAAGGGTAACTGCTGTGACAATCCGTCAATTTATGGTCGATAATTTATTCTCAAGTATTATTTAAAACCATTATTTTAATGTTATATTATGAACTCACTCATTTTTGGGAAGAAATTTGGGTTTACATCTTAAAGTAGCATCGACTACATCTAAACCGGAGAACTCTACGTTACGTGCTTACGTTTACATACACCGTTTTTGTGACAGTCTGACATTCAGAAAATAAATTTATTCTCAAATATTATTTTGGAATTTTAATTTGTGTTGGTTCATAAACTCACAAATTTACGAGAAGAGATTAGGACTTACGTGCATAATTTAACGTCCTTTACGACTAAACAGGAAACCCTAGGATTAACTATTTACGTTTTCGAACTCCGTTTTTGATGAAACAATTTTTATTAGATTCGTTTTGTTCCGTTGATTCATAATTTATAAAAACATTTTTCGTAAAACACCCGAGGGCACGCAAATCGAGGAAACTAGAGTCGAGGAGTACCCGTAAATTAATAAGGGGATGAAACAAGTTATATTTGTCCCACCCCCTCACCATGGGCGACAAACTTAGCCAATACACCTCACTAGGTGTCACTTTTATACATGTCTATGGACACATGTCCTCCAAGTTTGCATAAACTACTAAGTTAACACAAACCACTAGCACAAACCATTTACACCAATTTCATACATGCAAACTCACACACAAACTCTCTCTAGCCCTCTCTTATGTCATCCCAAATACCACCACCACCACCATTTGATCAAAATTCAACCATGAATCTTGTGATAAACTTGCACAAGATGAAAGCCTTTTGAAGCCTTGTTGATTGGAGGTGATTCTAACATCCACAAAGAAGTTTCCTTGGAATCTAGGGCTGATTTTTCTCAAGATGTTCATATAGTTGGGTGATCTTGAAGGTGGTTTTGGTTTATCACAAGATTGGTATCAAAAACCAAGCCTTGTTCTTAACTTTCACTATCTTGGTTGGTAACAAGATCATTTCTTCCATTACCTTGTTATTTTGTAAATGTAATTTTGTATTTTCTTTATAAATGTATATGTATATGATGATAAATGATGATCAAAGTATTATATGGGGATCTTGTGTTGATAGATTTTGTTAAAAAGACTAAAATCTACATGAAAAGATGTTAAAATCTTGACTAAAATTATGGGCTGTATAAAACAGTAAGTAACCATATGATAACTTGATAAAATGACTTGGATTATTGAATATAGAGTAAGATATATGATTTTTACATGTGTGGGAGTTGACCACTCAATGAAATCAATAAAATGAGCAAGATATGATCAAAATTATTAAGGTTCAAATATGTATAGTCTGTTTTGGACGAATTATTAGGGACACTTACAAGATGATTGAGCAGCTAAAATGAGTTAATTGTAGAACATATTATGTAGTTTGTGCTGCCCAAATTTGAGTTTCTATCCTTGTAGAACTCAAGATATGGAAAAAATGGCGAAAGTGAGTTTGATAATCAGATTTGGAAATAAAAGTATATAATATATAATAAGCACTCAAGTAATATTACTATAAAATACATATATAAAACCCACTAACTAATGATAATACTTATAAAATAAGTTGTATACTTGATAAAATTACAAACTGATATGTTTTCTAAGTTATAAAACTATATATATAAGTTTTACGTCTTTTCTAAAAACCGAAAGATTAACGTTTTCGTCAAATAAAACTTAGACGGTCGGACCCGTCTAATGTAAACTTTTTATAACTCATCTACTGATATGTAAGTACATTTGACAAGTAAAAACCGATAAAACCCGAGCTTTATCACTTATGGACATTAGCGGGCCAAAGTAGCCTTATTGGACTATTAACCCAACTAGTTTGGCTAAACACTAATGGACTTACTCATGGGCTTAACCCACTTGGGCCCAACATATGAGTATAGACCTGGTATTAAAAGTCTAGCTCAGTTGGATGGATGCATTTGGTTATAGTCTCCATGTGGAGGAGGTCAGGGGTTCAACTCCTGTCATTCCCCATATGGGGGATTTTCCCAGAATTGGCAGCCGGGTTTGAATCCCATCGCAATGCCTTGAAGCCCCTTAATGGGAAACTGGATGACTAGCATGGGGGTTGATATTCTCTTCGTGAGATGATTCGAACTCGGGTTGAGAGACTTGGTGCCTTGGTGGCACGCAAGATACTCCGCTGCACCAAACTGCCGTTCAAAAAAAAGTATAAATGGGCTAATATAATGTATTGGAATTTTAATGGGCTTATTGGGCCTTAATATATAAATAAGTTGAAACTAGTGTAACTAGTCAAAAACTTGACTAACACATAACACTATAATGTGTATGAAGAGATAAAATCCCACTTGATCATCATCATACTTATAAAGTCATCATATATACATAGCGATTGTTTTTATAAAGTCATTGGACAAGAGTCTAAGACGATTATTATTTATCTAGGTTTCCGTGATTGAAGCACGCACCGTACATCCAAATCGCCGATAACCCGCCTTTCCCAATCAACGTGAGTTAATAGCCTCGCATTCTTTTAAATGTTTTATGAAATGTCTTATAAACCCGCGAGGGAGATAACATGTTAGTTTTAATAAAATAGGACACCAGTTGTCCCGATTATTTGCTTATTGATATGGACCCGAATGATTGTATGACCCACTGAATGATTATATGACCCGATGAATGAAATGAAATGGATTATTATTAGTTAGCTTATGTCACTAAAAGTCCCATTAGCATGAATTATGAACTACCGGGATTTGGTAGACGCTTATGCATATAATAGTACTATTTGGGGAAGATCACCTCAGTTCGCGCCTTGACGGTTGATCCACGTCGTGCCACTTGATTTGTAAGTGAATTTATGTATGAGAAGATTTATATAAGCGTGATTATTGTGACGACACGCTGTGTTAGATGGGCAAAAGAATTACGGGTTAGCTACCCGTTGTTTGTTATAATAAGGTAGCAATGTCATGCGGCTTATAATAATCCAATAACGAAAATACTGATATACGCATTGAATTACAATATATTGCTTGACTAGCAATACGGGGTCTTATTACTAATATTATGTTTGTTTTGGTTTTACATAACCATTTTCATATAACGGTTTTTATTAAATTCTATACAACTTTATAAAACGTATTGTATGATATTTTTACGACAATGGTTCGTATAATGGTTTTGACGGCAAAAGCCTATCTTATGATTTACGACCAAGATTTGTATAAAAATGTGTTTGGCCTATTTTATGGCCTACGACAATGAATTGTATAAAATGTTTTTCGATAATGATTATATACCGATGATATATTAATGGTTTCCATTAAACTCTATGAATTCACTCGGTGTTTTCGCTGACCTTTTTAACATGTTTTATCTCAGGTACTTGAAGGTAATTCTCGGGAAGACGACAAGAATTTGTGGCCCGCATTCAAATAAAATTTCCATTCAAATATTTTGTAAAATTCTATGAAATACTATGACTTGGGACCTATGGAATTTGATATTTATGAATGGAAAATGCTTTATCATTAAACGGCGCGATTTTTAAGCTTTGTCCATGATTTGAGTAATGTGCTATCCCGTAACACCAACTACTCTTCCGCTGAACTAAAGTATGAATATTTGGGGGTGTTACAGATTTTGTTACCGGTCTTCCGCAGACTAAGAGGAGGCACGATGCGATTTGGGTTATCGTTGATCGACTTACTAAGTCAGCTCATTTCTTACCGATCCGCAAAGATGATCTGGTCTGTAAACTCGCTGATACTTACAAGAAGGAGATCATGAGACTTCATGGTACTCCATCCAGCATCGTCTCGGATAGAGATCCTCGTTTCACTTCGTGATTCTGGAAGAGTTTGAAGAAAGCTTGGGGTACAAAACTTAAGCTTAGCACGGCTTTTCATCCTCAAAGAGACGGGCAATCGGAACGAACGATTCAGACATTAGAAGACATTTGAGGTCATGTGCGTTGGAATGGACAGGAGATTGGCATGATTACATCTGTTTGGTAGAGTTTGCATACAACAACAGTTGACACGCTAGCATTAAGTGTGCTCCATTCGAGATGTTGTATGGCAGAAGGTGTCACGCCCCAATTTGTTGGGATCAGGTTGGTGAGCGAACACTTGAAGGACCAGAAATGATAGAGTTGACCAATGAGAAGCTCACTGTAGCTAAGCAGAAATTACAAGAAGCACGATCACGTCAGAAGACCTATGCCGACAAGCATCGTAGGGACTTACATTTTAACGTAGGAGATCACGTATTTCTTAAGGTATCGTCGGCACGTGGCGTTAAGCGTTTTGGAATCAAAGGGAAGCTCAGTCCTCGATTCAGCGGACCGTTTGATGATATTGAGCGAGTCGGTGAAGTATCTTATCGTTTAGCGTTACCTCCGCAGTTTTCTCACGTTCACGACGTTTTCCATGCAGAGGGTACAAGTATCATCTCATTCACATAGTTCAGTATCCACTAGAACAGATTCGTGAAGATCTTACCTTCATAGAGGAACCCGAACGAGTTCTTGACAGGCAAGAACGAGTCATGAGGAAGAAGACGATTCCATTCGTCAAAATCCTTTGGAGGGACCATACCGAGCGGGAAGCCACTTGGGAGACCGAGGAGTCTATCCGGACTTCTTACCCTCATTTCATGTTTTGAATTCGGGTATGTTCCTCTTTTTTGTTTACTTTATCTATAATTCGGGGACGAAATATTCTTTTTAGGGGGAAGAGTTGTAAAACCCGCATGCTTTTACCATGAATAGTACCCTTATAATCGTACGTACATGATTAAAACTTTCCTTTTATAACATGAATACGTTTCACAAATATAAATTACAAGAACTACGTACGTGTTATTACACGATAAGTTTTAAGTATGTGTAAATGCACGATAATTATTATCAATAATAATTAAATAACAAACATGAAATCATGAACGTAAGAATCACGAACGTATAATTATGTATTTACGTAACTATTATTACGACTACGTACAAGTATTTAGAATAACACGAATATTTAATAATAACGTAACGTAAATACGAGCACACGAACACGTAAATAATTGAACAAGGAAAAACTACGGGTTTTCCTTGGTGGGCCCTACAAGCCGTGGAAACAAGGAGGAAGGAGGCCCAGCCCATGGTTAATTTTACTAAGTAAACAAATAATGAAAACATTATTCATTCACAGAAGATTCTTAGAAAAGCAAAAAACCCTAATCCTTCTCCTTGCTCTCCTTGGTTGGCGGCTACATCATCACACAAGGGTGATTGGTTGATTTTGATTTAGCAAATCATAAGAACGTGTTCGTGTATTCATCCTCTATTCATTTCACGTGTTTTGGTAATCCGAAAACCTTTTTTTTAACTCTTTTTATGTTAATCCACCACTGGCTAAAGCCGGTGGCTATTTATGGTAAGCAGGGGGAACCGCAACAAGCAGGGGGACCACCGGCAACTGCCGGTGGGAACCCTTTGTGTGTCAGCGGCTGGCCGAGAGGACAAGACCACCGGCTGCAGGTGGCAGATTACCGAAGGCAGGGGCAACTGACTTAGGCCGGTTTGCCACTGTTTTTGGTTGGGTTTGGTTCGACCGGTTCACGGGTTCACGGACCGGTTCACGATATGTTTTAATAAAAATAATACATGGGTTCGGTTTATTATTTTTACAAGTTTAATAGTTTTACAAGTATAATTATTTACAAGTTAATTAAATTAATTTAACATGGCATATAATTAATTTAATTAAAACATAGACTTATGTTTATTATTATTATTTAATAATACATGATTTTAACCTAAGTATTTATTTATGTAATTTAGACTATAGGAATTAATTAATTATTGAAACATGACATATAATTAATTAATGGGTAAAAGCTATACAATACCATCTTACTTAGCAAAATGTACCGACTTTAAACACTTACAATTTAATCGCTAGACATTACCAATAAACTTTCAAATTGATTATACACTTTACCAATATGGTCCTAAAATGACAATATTACCCTTTTCTTCTTTTACATAATTACAAATAATGCCACATTCACTCTTTCTCACACCATAATCATTAAATGTAGTAGCTAAAGGATGAGTAGCCAAACCCACAATCGTAAAAAAATCGATGAAAATTTACTGACGAAAACGTAAATTTATTACTTTTGTTTTACGTTTTTCATCGATTTTTTTACGTTTTCATCAGTATTTTTATGTTTTCGTCAGTAAATTTACGTTTTCGACAGAAAATTTACGTTTTTGTCTGTAAATATAAGTTTTAGTTAGAAAATTTACGTTTTCGTCAGTAAATTTACGTTTTCGTCAGTAAATTTACGTTTTCGTCAGGAAATTTACGTTTTCGTCAGTAAATTTACGTTTTCGCCAGAAAATCTACGTTTTCGTCAGAAAATTTAAGTTTTCGTCAGAAAATTTACGTTTTCGTCAGTTCATTTACGTTTTCGTCAGTAAATTTTCGTTTTCGTCAGTAAATTTATGTTTTCGTCAGTAAATTTACGTTTTCGTCAGTTAATTTACGTTTTCGTCAGTAAATTTAGTTTTTCGTTAGAAAATTTACGTTTTCGTCAGTAAATTTATGTATTCATCAGTAAATTTTCGTTTTCGTCAGTAAATTTACGTTTCCGTCAGTAAGTTTACGTTTTCGTCAGTAAATTTACGTTTTCGTCAGTAAATTCACGTTTTCGTTAGAAAAATTTCGTTTTCGTCAGTAAATTTAAGTTTTCGTCAGTAATTTTACGTATTCGTAAGAAAATTTACATTTTCGTCAGAAAATTTACATCTTAGTCAGTAAATTTACGTTTTCGTCAGAAAATTTACGTATTCGTCATAAAATTTTCGTTTTCGTCAGTAAATTTACGTTTTCGTCAGTAAATTTTCGTTTTCGTACGAAAACGTAAATTTACTGACGAAAACTTAAATTTTTGACGAAAACGTAAATTCACAGAAGAAAACGTAAATTTACTACGAAAACATAAATTTCCTGACGAAAACGTAAATGTTCTGATGAAAAAGTGAATTTACTGACGAAAACGTAAATTTACTGACGAAAACGTAAATATACTGACGAAAACGTAAATTTATGTCGAGTCGGAAACCTAGGTATACCCAAAAATGTAAATTTACTGACGAAAACGTAAAATTACTGACGAACATAAATTTTCTGACGAATACGTAAATTTACTAACAAAAACGTAAATTTTCTGACGAAAACGTAAATTTACTGACGAAAACGTAAATTTACTGACGAAAACGAAAATTTTCTGACGAAAACGTAAATTTACTGACGAAAACGTAAATTTACTGACGAAAACGTAAATATATTGACGAAAACGTAAATTTACTGACGAAAACGTAAATTTTTTGACGAAAACGTAAATTTTTTGACGAAAACGTAAATTTTCTGACGAATACGTAAATTTACTGACGAAAACGTAAATTTTCTGACGAAAACGTAAATTTACTGACAAAAACGTAAATTTACTGACGAAAACGTAAATTTTCTGACGAAAATGTAAATTTACTGACGAAAACGTAAATTTTCTGACGAATACTTAAATTTACTGACGAAAACGTAAATTTACTAACGAATACGTAAATTTACTGACGAAAACGTAAATTTACTGACGAAAACGTAAATTTACTGACGAAAATTTACGTAATTATGTAAAAAAAGAAACTAACCTTTTGGTGGAATGGGTTGAAATTGCCACCTCTTGTAATTATGTAAAAAAAGAAAAAGGGTAATATCGTCATTTTAGGGTCATATTGGTAAAGTCAATAATCAATTTGAAAGTTCATTGGTAATGTCTAGCGATTAAATTGTAAGTGTTTAAAGTCGGTACATTTTGATAAGTACGATGGTATTGTATAGTTTTTACCCTTAATTAATTTCCATGACTTAGGTTATATTAATATAAATATTAATACATGTTTTAAACTAAGTATTATATACACTTTAATTTAATTAAAATATGGTTATATTTAATTAAATCGTATAACATATAGTTTATTTAATTCACATGTTATAATTAATAAACTATACCATTAATCACATGACTTAGTATATTTAATCAGTAAAACTTAAACTTATCGTATAGCTTAATAATTCAGCTTATTTCTAATTATAGAAACTTACTATTTTTGGAAACTTTCTATTTTTAGAAACTTATCTATTTAAGCAGTTAATCTATTTTTGGAAACTTTCTATTTTTGGAAACTTTCTATTTTAGGAAACCTGCTATTTTTAGAAAGTTACTTATTATTACACAACAAGTATAATAATACAAGAAATACAAGTAATACTTAATCAGAATATCCAGAATACATGATAAACACAGTATAACGTTAAAATCGGTAAAACAAGACATGAACATATAAAACAAGCTAAGACATGATATAAAACCAGTTACGTACTCAGTAATCAGAATACTTATACACGTATACTATTTATGTAGCATTAGTGAGATCGAAGTAGGACTCTCTTCCGTTCGTCTTCTTCGTTCACTGGACATAAGGTACGGATTCTCCGTCCTTTCAGTATGGACATTCTTTCCTTATTAGGATTCCCCGTATGCAGACAACTGTTTTCCCAGTATATGTTTTATATGTTTTGATTTGCTTATGTTTAATTTAAATGCCTAAGCCATATACATGCATGACCAGTTTCACCTAGTTATGGAGGTACCATAACCATAACACTGGAGGCACCAGTGTTATGACTTCACCACGGCGGAGTGATAGCTCGTGGTGTCCCTTTCAGCTTTTGGCCTTATTATTATGTTATCATGTGGGGCGTATGGGTGCATCCTAGGTTACATGTTTTTAACAGATTATTCAGGTGAATGTGGTGTGTGCCTTGCATCCTTCACAATGAGCTGATCCCTCCGACCCAAACTTATATTAATTAGAGGCAACCCCTCTAATTGCATGATGAGGTCACCCCTCCAAGTATTCATGCACGTCGATATTTCATGATCTATATTGGCTTAATGGTTAACATGTTAAACAGTTTTTATAAGATAAACATAAGGCTTTTCAAACTATAAAACCAGTTTTACTAAGTTATATCAGGTTTTCCAGAACTTAATCAATTCCGCTGCTATGTGTTGTAGATGCTTATGTTATTCATTCTATGCTTGTATATTCGTGCACTGAGCGTTATGCTCAGCCATTTTCCTTTCATGTTCCCAAAACGGCAGGTACTCAGGGACGTTCGTAGACTCTAAGCGTACGTGCATATGGATTGGAAGCTTTCTAGCCTTCATTACTTTATGCATTTCATCATACGTTTTGCTACTTATTTCTATGGACATTGTTTAGTCCTTTTCCTTTACAGTACTTATGTTTGTGTGTCATGAGCTTATACTTTGGGGTACCGATGTTTGTTTCCGGTATTTCCTTTACGGTCATGTAATGTTTAAGACATTTATCCTTGTATGCTTTGATGACACGCCATAATCACCTGTGACATTCCATTTACCAAAGTGGGGTGTTACAGGGCCGAACCTCAATAATGTAAGTGCGAGCCCGACTGAACATTATACGTCATCAACTCCTACACACCACTTTTGTAAATGGCCAATCCCATCCTAAAGACTCTGACCGTATGAAGCAAAACCCACCTATATAAAATGTAAAATTCAATGGATGATCGTTAAATATTTAACAAAAATACTTAAATTGGCTAAAAAATAAACTTAATGTCTTTTATAAAAGAAAAAAATGTAATATCTTAATTGTAAATAACCTTAAAAAATGTAATATCTTAATTGTAAAATATTAGGGGCTGTTTGGTTGGGGGATATTTTGGGATATTAGGGGATATTCAAAATATTTACATTTTAATATCCTCGACTAACGAAGAAATTTAAAATTCCTCGAATTCCCAAAATAGAGGATATTAGAATTACTCCAATAAGTGAGGAATTTTAATTTACTTGAAAATTATTTTTTATAAACTTTTTTTCTAGTCGTTATTATTTTGGTTTTTATGTTTATATAAAAAATTATAAAATAAACAAAATTTATATAATTTTTTACTTATAAAATTTATACAAATTTTAAATAAAAATTTATATCAATTTTTATAAAATTTATAGAATTTTTTATAAAATATATATAAATTGGATAACAAATTTATTGAAATTTTTTATAAAATTTATATAATTTAATGAATTTTTTTATAAATTTTATATAAATTGTTTTATAAAAATTATATCATTTTTATTAAAAAAATTTAATGATTCCTTTTATAAATTTTTTATAAGATTTATACAAATATTTTTACAAAATTTATAATTTCTTTTATAACATTTATATAAACTTTTTATAAGATTTATATAAATATTTTTATAAAATTTATATAACTTTTTTATAAAATTTATATAAATTTTTTATAAAATTTATATATTTTTTTTAAATTTATATAAATTTTCTATAAAAATGTATAAAAAGTTATATAAATTTTTTATAAAATTTATAATTTTTTTCTAAATGTCATATAAACTTTTTATAAGATTTATATAAATATTTTTATAAAATTTTTATAAAATTTTAATAAATTTTTTTATAAAATTTATATAATTTTTTTATAAAATTTATATAAATTTTCTATAAGAATGTATAAAAAATATATAAATTTTTTATAAAATATAAATTTTTTTATAAAATTAAAATAATTTTTTTATCAAATTTATATAAAAAATGTAATTTTTATTTTTACTCTTTTAAATAGAAAATTTATATAAAAAATATTTATTCGTTAACTAGTTCAAACAAAAATCAATTTTTAAAAAATATTATAAATTTTTACGAACCAAACAAGAATAGGCATTTTAAATTCTAGAATTTTAAATTATGCGGAATTTTAATATACTAGAATTTAGAAAACTAGAATTTTAAAATATTGAACCAAACGGGCCGTTAAGTTAAATATTTTTTTCTACCATTTACGCTTTTCTAAAATAAAAAGTTAATATACACTAAAAACACCCCTCTCTAATCATCCAAAACTTAAGTTCAAGCTCTTTAATTATAAAAATAAGGATGAAAGGCCCGCGCTTCGCTACGGGATCTTCCTTTTTGTGTTTTTTCTTTTATAATTTTTCGTGCGTCTTTTCGGTAGGAAAAGTTATATAATATGAATTATACATCAGACTGGCTAAAAACTCCAACTCGCATCAAAATTTCAATAGGCTATAAACTAACTAATGAAATTGTTACCACTCCGCAATCTAGCTGAGAACCTGTTGGTGCAACTTTGTTTACTATAAAAGCCTTCTACTTGTATCATGTTCGAAACAATCTTGACATCATGTCTAACATACAAAGATGTAACAAAATGTTCTAATATCAAGGTTACATTTTACTACAGCTGATGAACATGCTATAACTTTAAATGTTTAGTCGAGGTCTTGAATCCCAGGTCTTTTGCTTATAGTATTCTTCAGTGGCTCTAGTCGGGTTGGTTTGGCGAAGCTTGTTGAACAGCCAATGATATCTATGATGTCACTCTAGTTCCACAACCTGCACATAATCAGAAGACCACTCAACTATACTCTCAAAAACTCAAAATCCTTGATCAAGTTAATGGTCGTTTAGGAACCAAGGAAACAAATATGCACAGTTGCTTACATTGTATGCAGTTCCCAGACATGGCAGGTACTTGGTTTTAACATTTTATACCAATTTTTTTGTTTCCATTTTCATGCAATAGAATAAGTTTTTAAGTTATTTCATTGTTAAATATCAAAATGTCAAATACGTTTTTGGAGCGTCAATGAAAGCTCCTAGATCTCGAATATAAGGCGGACATGATTTACCTTCTAATGATCATCCAATAGTTACATAGGCAGTTTCCTCTCTTTCAATACATAGTTACTTGGGATTCAAACTGCTAGCTCTTTGCGAAAGAACTCCAGCTCTTTCTGACCAACAACCCCGGTGTTACCTATAATCTTTAGTGGTAGTTTATTAGTGTCTAAACTCTGAAGTTAAATCTCTTTCTTCGGCTATAAATCCATAGCGTTCAGAGTTTCAATATGTTAACAGATCATAAGGTGTGCAAATCAAAGCAAACTTCAACTCATGCTATACAAACCAAAGATCCCATACCATTATTTCTAAAAAACACTAACGCCCATCCATAACTCTTGTGATCATATTTTTAGTTGAATAATAATAATTTATTGTTGTTAAAATTCTCGTCTTCATGTAATTCAACTTTTATTATTCAACAAATGTTTAAAAACATAAAATACAACACAATAAAATTCACGTAATCATGTAAGTCAAGACTCTAACTCTAACCGTAACCTACTCAGGAAGAGGCCGACCAGGTGTAGATTATTCTAAAAATGTTGAATAACATAAAATTATCAACAGAAAAAGTATCGCTAATTAATAATGATCCCTAAACATAACCGATTTAGATTTATAAGCTCATGATCTAATATATTACAAATTGAGGAGCAAGAAGAATCTCAAAACAACGCTAAAAAGGTAAAATATTATAGACTTACCAGTTGGAATATTCTTAAGAGCGGTGGAATATCTTTGAGAGTGGTTCAGCGTCCGCACAATCAAAAGAGCATCATAAACTGATAAGTATAAAGTATGGTCAAAATATCTCACACAGAAAGTGTTGCAACATGTTGTCATACCGTATAGTAGTAATTTAGAATGAGAGTAATAAAAGATTTACTTATCTCACAGAGTGTATGTCTTGTGCGAATTTGGCAGGGCAACCTATTCGGTTTGCAGCCAAGCGAGTCGTACCCTCTTCCCCTCATGTAAATTTAGTACCCTGCAAAAGAGACGTGGGAATAAAATATTTTTGTTTAAAGGATTGAACCAAGGAAATACAGATAAGACATTCAACTTCTTTGTGAACAGAGATGGATTGTTATTCGCTGTTATCAACAGTGAACTTACACGACCAACAACTCCAGTGATGGAAGCATTAACTTACCAAAGAAGCAGACCACTACAGATGGTTTTTCAGTGAAACCTGAAACACATTTACAAAAGGCAAGTAAATACCAAAATCCTGATAAAACTTCATAATTATGTCTGGTTCTAAAACTTCATAATTGTGTTGGAACTGAGATCTCCTGCCAGGCTGCCATTAAACCACACATGTCACTTTCTTTATCTTTAGCTTTTCAACATGCCATCTGCCAAGACTTGGTGATCCAAATTAACCGAGTTTGACTCACCTTGGAGTGTCAAAACACATTCTATCTAGCCATAACCAAATGCTCGATATCCTCGGGCATAGTGCTTGATGCAGGAGGAAACTCATCATCCCTACATATTTTAAATAAAACAAAAAAATAAGATCAACACTTTGAACATTCTGATTTTATGGAAGTAAAAAGCATCGTTCAGGGTGGCAAAGAGACTACTGATGACAAAATTCCGAAGGACAAACTGGCTTCTGATAATCTTTTGTGTGATACTAAAACTTCAGATGACGCACAATGGCAAAATAGAACAGAAACTTAAAATGATATTGTTCGAGGGGGATAACTATGTAGGAGAAAGATACATGTGCTCGAATATATGAGCCACAAAATCAAGGTTAAGGTTGGGAGAACCTTTCGTAATGGATTTTGTTGTCAAGTATTTCTTACAACCCATCCTATCAACAATATGTTCAAGAACTATTGTTGCTCTTTTTAAAGGATCTATGATGACCAAGTTAGACGGGTTACTATGCTCGAGAGCAAGAACATTTAAGATGTAAGCGTAAGCATCTTTATCCTACACAAAATATTAATATCAGATATTCAGATCCAAACACTCATCTTTGACTTGGAAACACAATAAATCAGATAACTTTATAAGCAAAACACTCTGAATTTTTACAATGGTCAAAATGTTAAGGATTACAGGATATAGTGAAGGAAGCCAAACATTATGTTTTTATATAGGCAACCCCATAAAATAAGCAGCCTACCTGAACACCCTGCTTGGAGGTCTTGCCTAAACCTTGAAAACAGCTAATTACCGCTTCACCAAAATCCATCTGTTAGGGAGTTAGTGGGCTAGTCATATCAGGACATCTACGGTCACGTTAAGCATTTAGGGACTGCACCTATTCATGCACTCACATGAAACCGTTGTAGGATTTGCCTAACATTAAAAAACACCCAATTAATGAAGTAAAGCTTCTTAAAAAAAATAAAAAACTATGGAGAATTTAGATTACATGCGTGTTTGAGGCTCATGTCGTTAGGAATACATCATTTCGATGTCGAAAAATAGAAGCTGCAAATATGCATTTATGTGACCGGCTTGCGACATCCACTGTGGTTGCAAGTACGTTCAGGGTGTGGCTGATCTCAATTGGGTACTCGACCACCAACCATTATCAGGACATCTATGGAAAGATGCTTACGCTTCACCAAAATACATCTGTTAGGGAGTTAGTGGGCTAGTCATATCAGGACATCTATGGAAAGATGCTTACGCTTACATCTTAAATGTTCTTCACTGAAGATTGTTGGTTGGGTACTCGACCACCAACCAACAATATTTAGTAAAGTAGGATGTTTACCTTTGTTGGTCGCCACATACCAGCATCTCGAAAAGGCTTTCAGTCGTGACCCTTATGAGTCGGTTCAGCTTTATGAAAGTGTAACCCTTATAATGATGACCCTGATTACCTGATATGGGTTCCTTAAACTCAGAAAAAACACTTCATTCAACATCATATCCCTTTCCGATATCCATGTCCATATACACCACTCTGACTTTTCAACTTGATTTATGTGCTTCGTCTATTTGGTTGCACCACGCTCGGTTTTGCGTCGGTTCCCATGATATATATGATGGTTTCACCTTATGGAAAATGCAGATGTTAAAAACAAAGCAACAATTAATTATCAAACATAATTTAACATATTTCATAGATCTAAATCAAATCAAATCGACATACTTAAACCAAAAACCATCAAATTCCAACGTAACTAAATTCTAATGTCCCTAACAAAAGCAAAAATCCAATTCAATTTTCGTAATTATAACTTGTTAGAACAAAATCCGGTTGTTTTAGATTACTAATATAACTTAACTAAATTCTTCATCCTACAAAAAATAACATAAGATATAAATTTAAGCACAACTAAAATGAAATGCGATACATGTAAAAAGAAATGATACATTAAATTCAGTACAAAATACACCCATTTACCTTTAAGTTCTGAATGTGGAGTGTATACACTCGAAATGGTAGCCCTTAGATAGCCTTTCCAACCTTAGGAGTCCGATTTAGATCCCTGACTGTAAGATATTGTAAATCTATGATTATATTAGAGAGAGATTCGAGAGAGAGTTGGTAGAATCACACACACTTGAGAGAGAATAATAAGAAAACACCTTAATCAATATGTGTAAAATGAGTGAAAACCACACCCTCTCCATCTAAGGAGAGGGTTTATATACCCAAGCCAATGAGATGGGCTTGGGCTTAAAAGTTGGGCCGGCCTACACATGTTGTAGGCTTGGCATGGCCTTAGTTGTTTAATATTAGTAAAACTAAACTACGAGCTATTACTTATACTATTGTTGGAGTGACCGATCCTTTCTAATACGTAAAACGTATTTCCAACAATATCCGCCTAAGGGAGGTCACTCCAAACAAGGGCGTTACCCAAGTTACAATAATAAAATAAACCTAGCATACTATGCTTGTCTTGAGCTCGTAGTCTTCGTCTTTCTTTTCTTTTTCTTTTCTGGTGAACATGCTGATGTGATCTTTGATATCAATCTTTAGCATTAATCTCTTGCCTTGATCTTATGCATCCATCACTTATTTTGGCCTCCTCGTCATCGCATGTCCCACATACTTATACCTTCGTAATTCTTGAAAGCTTCAGAGTTTGATACAGCGGAAGACTTGACTTTTAGGCTTTCTAGAATTAGATGAAGTATTAAGTGCATAAAGTATAAGCACGTGGGGACGAATTCTTCTCTGATTCCGCAACGCCACCATCTTCAAATGCCGCAACATAAGTAGACACGAACGAAATGGCTTTGAACATTTCATTCTAATTCGGTAGCATTTTACCTCCGGTCGGTGAAGACCGTTGGACGATATAAAATATCGTACATGTGGCAGGTAGATTTAATTAAAAATCTCCTTGACAAGATTTCGCGGGTAAACCTGTTCTCTTTACTCGACCGTCCAAAGTTGACTATGAACGTAAAGAGTGAATCATTTGGATAAAATTATCCGCATGATTGAAGCCGTCAATTCCGATTCCTGGAACAAGTTTGATTCATTAAATAATCGCATCATCGTTGCTTTCCAGTTGTCACGAGCTAGATTCATATTGAATCTTGCAAGTTACCTACCAAGTGCTATTTGAGGTTAACACTAGAAGGATTTCCACTCATCACTGTAAACACTATAGAGTGTCACTCTGAGTGTTCTGGCAAGATCACTAAGATATTGCGTAGAGGCCTGGAACGTGTTTAAATTCAGTTAAGAATTAAACCACTGTTGCTTTCCCGTTATCACAAGCTTGATTCATAAAGAATCGCACAAGTCACCTACCCTGAGTTTTTTGATATTCGCTCAAGAAGGATTTCCATCTTCATTGTAAATACTTTCGTATTACTCGGATGTTCAGGCAAGATCATGAAGATTTTGCGTAGGACTCTTAAGATCTTTCTTACTTTTCACAGTGTGTGAAGAAGCAAGGAAATATGGAAGTGTGTCTTAATGAGATATTTGATGATCTCAAATGTCTCTTGACTCGATCGTGTATTTTAGATTTTAATAATCGGAGGCTGAAGAGGAGTGCCACCATTTCAATATCAATATATTTGGAGTGAATAAATCGATAGATAATGCGTTGTCTCCGTGTGAATAAAACAAATACCTTTTGAGAGATACCTGAGTTAGCTGGGATGGGTTGTGCATTGCATCACTGGGTCCATGATGTTTTAGCTTCAATATCAAGCATCATTTAAAAATGATCTCAGTAGCATATGTATTGACCCGGTTTCTGCCTAAGTTGTAAGGAGGGCTACTATCTTTACACCCTTTATCTTTACAATTCTTTTTCATTCTTCAACCCCTTCAATGCTTACCAATACGTCATAACTAGCACCTTGTTGTGATTGTTCCAGTGCTAACTTAAGTACTTGGTCGGCATTCATCTACGTTCACAATCTTTCTCCATCTTTCCTAAGGACTACTATTTCTAGCTATGGAATGTCCTTGGGAAGATTCCTCCGATTTTGGAAGAATCATTAGACTTAACCTATCCTACCATCCTTATGACACCACAATCTTCATCGTCGTGAAATAAATGGGTTGAGGGTAAGTATATGTCACCATGAAAATCCATTTTGATGTGCAAATCCGTTTTGCTCCCCCTTAACATATGCCACGATATTCGAAAAAAAATTCGCACATGTCAGGAAAAGCCATCACGTTAAGTCAAACCATTTGTGATAATTTCCCATATTAAATCACATTTTCTCCCCCATATTAAAAATATTAACCCAATCGATGTTTTTAATATCAATTGATTTAATGAAGTTTTAACAAAGTTTTAGGAAGAAAAATGCAAATCCGTTTAATCTTCATGATACCAAATGTTTGAGATATGATACCGATTTGTAAAACAATCACATATTCACTATATTAGAAAAAATTGACAAGGTTGGACCTGATTGATGAGAACATTATATGATAAGATCAAATGGTTCTTGGCGACAAATGTTGGTCGCCTCGTCACTTCTGAAGTCATCTCTTGACACCACATGTACGATTGGTACTGTTTTCTTGACACCAATTTGTGAACTTGGCACTTTCAGCATCGAAGATTCTGAATGCTTGACAGTTGCTCCCCCTTAGTTGTTGACCCGTGTTCTATTGAAAGAGCTGTAGTCGTCGTTTGAGTAGTCGCATCATCGAGTATGTAGATACCAATTGTTGATAGCTATGGTTGTAGAGATGATAGCTTCATAAAAACAAGATTTCTCTTGTTTTGACAAATAAATGCACTAATGCGTACATATATCTGTGTTTGATTGTGTTATAACGTAAACACAATCCCTTACATGGTTATAAAGTAAACCATGCCCGAGAAAATTAATTCCCGTTGTGAGCCAAAGTTTTCATAAGAAATACTTGACTTTAATATGAAAAACGGGTTGCAGTCTGAAATAACTACAAGCCATTTGGGCATGTTTTATGAAATATTTACAACTTTTGTACGAACTCTATTTATGGCGCCGTGTCGATATTAATCAACATTTCTAAGGCCGTAAATATTATCGTACCAAAAGACATGCCTTTGAAAAATAAAGTAAAAATATTTTTGGATTTTTCTAAATTTTTCAATTTTTATGGTTTTTATATGGTTTTATATTTCTGTATTTTGCTTTTGTGGATAAAAATATAAATAATATATACAGATGATCACCAAGGATACGGAGAATAGTTTACCACCACTATTCTTTCCCTTCATCTACCAGTTCCTTTAGAGTCTCGGGCGAGAATGTTCTCAAACCTAGCTTGTCGGCCAAAAATTCCATTTGAGCGCGATCTAAAGCCTTCGTCAAAATATCCGCCAATTGATACTCAGATCGGACAAAGTAAAGCTCGATCACTCCATTTTCCACTTGCTTCTTGATGAAGTGGTAGCGAATGTCAATATGCTTCGACCGGGAGAATTGAACATTGTTTCAGCATAAGGCAATGGCACTCTTGTTGTCACAGTAAATCGGAATTTTGTTGAAACCTAGACCATAGTCGGTTAAATTGCGATCTCATCCAAAGAATTTGAGCACAACAACCGGTCATAGCTATGTATTCTGCTTCCGTACTTGAAATTACAGCGCTTTTATGCCTTTTCGATGCCCAGCTGATTAGTGTATCTCCTAGTAGTTGCAAAGTTCCACTCGTGCTACGCCTTGTATCTTGACAACCCACGTGATCCGCATCTACATATGCCATTAGTGCGACCGAAGAGTCCTTCGAATACCAAAGTCCCCGATTAACGGTTCCTTTAAGATACCGAAAGATCCGTTTAACAGTTGCTAAGTGTAACTCAGTAGGCCTAGTTTGATACCGAGCACACATACATATAGCAAATTGAAGATCAGGTCGACTAGCTGTGATATACAAAAGGGTACCGATCATTCCACGATAAAGTGTCGGATCAACGACAATCCCATGTGGATCTGCATCTAGCTTAGTACGTTCCACCATTGGAGTGTCCACGGGGTCGCAAGATTCCATCTTATATTTCTTAAGCGATTCAAGGGCATACTTGGATTGATTGATAAAGATGCCTCTGGGACTCTAAGATATCTGAAGTCCTAAGAAGAATGATACCTTGCCCATCATTGACATCTTAAACTTGGAAGACATGAGTGTCCCAAACTCATCGGATAAGGTTTGGGTCGAGCCGGCAAATATAATATCATCAACATATATTTGTACCACAATCATATATTTACCTCATTTCTGAATGAACAGCGTGGGATCCACCTTGCCTTTAGCGAAGCCTTGCGTAATGAGAAATTGTGACAATAGATCATACCATGCGCGTGGAGCTTGCTTCAACCCATAGAGAGCCTTCTTAAGCTTGAACACATGATTAGGATATTTAGGATTCACAAAACCATCCAGCTATTGAACATAGACCTCTTCCTTGGTTTCACCATTAAGAAATGTCGTCTTCACATCCATCTGATAGACGATCATATTCATGTGGGCTGTATAAGCGAGTAGTAGTCTAATAACTTCCAAACGGGCAACAAGTGCAAAGGATTCCATAAAGTCGATGCCTAATAATTGCTTGTATCCACGAGCTACTAGTCGAGCTTTGTTCTTCAATATTCCGCCTAACTCGTCGAATTTCACCTTGTAAACCCATTTCAAAGTGAGTAACTGCACTTGATCCGGACATGGGACAAGTTCCCATACATCAAGACGTATAAATTCATTAAGTTCTTCTTGCATAGCTTCTATCCAACAAGATTGGGTAAATGCTTGTTGCCACGTCTTAGGTTCAACTTCACTGAGAAAAGCATCAAAATGACAAAACATTGCACTTTCTTGTAACTGACTTCTTGTGGATACCGGACGATTAGGGTCACCAATAATTGAATCTATAGGATGATCCTTTGTCCACTTGCTGTCATGTTCACGAATCCGTGGATTGGAGTAAACCGTAGTAGGAGCTTCCTCTGAGGTGGACGACCCGACATGATTAGAGTCGGGAATAGGTACACCAAAGAATGGAAGTTCACGCATTTGAGCGAATTTCAAATCGTGATCATCATCATCCTCTTCATCATCAATAGGCGTGACATGGGTAGTTGAAACATGTGTTGGTTAAGAATTACTCGTTGAAGATATATCTTGACCAATTGTAGGTGCAGATGTATCTGATTGTGCTTTGGTTGCTGGAGCTACAACTTCGGTAAACGAAGTTATTACCTCAGGTTCTGGAGCGACAATACTTGGAGGAGTAAAGAATTCATCAAAGAACGGTTGAAACAACGTATCATATTCATTCCTAGAAGGTGGTGTAAATGATGATGAAGTAGGGTTGTTTGGGACAAGACCAGAGCTAATGTTACTGGGTCTCATTTCATGAAGTGCGGGTTCAGAGCTGCTTTGCTCAGAAGCCATCGCCGTCAGCTCATCAAAATCAACATTCATAGTTTCGAGGATCTTTTGAGAATTACGGTTGTAGATTCGGTATGCCTTCTTTGTGGGTGCATAACCAATGAAGATACCAATATCAGCCTTGGGTTGAAGTTTTCCCAAATTGTCACCATCATTATTTGGATAGCAAAGAGAACCAAATACATGAAGATATGATAAATCTGGTACTTTTCTATGTATAAGCTCATAAGGTGTTTTACCATGACCTTTACGAATTAGTGACCGGTTTTGGGTGAAAACTGTTGCAGATACTGCTTCTGCCCATAAAAACAATGGAGCCTTTGCGTAAATTAACATCATTCGAGCAGCTTCCATAAGTGTGTGATTTCGCCTTTCAACGACACCGTTTTGTACTGGAGTGCGAGCAACGGATGTTTCATGAGATATGCCAACTTCTTCATAATAATCACGCAATATTTGATTCACAAATTCGGTTCCTTTATCTGTACGAATGCGGCGGACAGTAGTGTTGAGACGCACTTGAATCATCTTGAGAAATCCGATGATGAATTTAGGTGCCTCATTTTTTGTTGTAAGAAATTTCACCCATGTAAACCGAGAGTAATCATAGACAATGACGAGGATGTACTTTTTACCACTAAGACTTTCAACACGCATTGGCCCACAAAGATCCATATGCAACAAATAAAGTTTCTCTTGGTTGGTGTCTTCAGTCTTGGGTTTGTATGACTTCTTAGTGCTCTTCCCCATTGTACACGCGGAACACAAACGGTCCTTGTGAAATGTAAGTTTAGGAAGACCACGAACAAGTTCGTTTTTCGCCAAATGATTAATAGCGTCAAAGTTAAGATGGGATAACCGTCGATGCCATAACCATGACTTAGTCTTCGATGCTTTGGAGAGAAGACATACGAGAGAAGCGGCCATCATGTCTTGTAGAGACAAAGTGTACAAATTATTCCCTCGAGTACCTTTCAATAAATCAACCCCTTCCAAATTACGAATGAAGCATGTATGCTCTCGAAAAGCAACTTCTAGGTTTGCATCACAAAATTGTCCCACAGAAAATAAGTTGTGACCGAGACCTTCCACATAATACACTCTTGAAATGATAGCATTCCCAATATGATATTCACTGTAACCCATTATCTTTGCAATATGATCATTTCCTAATCGAGCCGTACCAAGAAACTTGCTGACGAAATTTCTGAGCTGAAAGCGATCTCCGGTCATATGCTTGGAGCAACCAGAGTCCAAATACTAGAGAAGAATTTGGACCACCTGTTTTCAGTAACAACAGTAGACAATGCATTGGAAACTATTGGTTCCGGAGTGTTAGCAGATACAGATATGATATTATCAGAATTGCTAATATTTGTGTGACCCTTAGATTTCCTGTATTTTCTAATGTGAGTTTTATCATTAACAGGTTTTATTGTTCCAACTTTCTGAGGTTTTGGAGTATTAGCGGGCACTACAGTGGGAGTAGACCTATTTAAAGGGCACTTGGTTCCTACGGTAGTGTTGGTGCTCCTAGTTAAAGCACACGCTTGTTTTTTGGTAGCCTTGGTACTCCTAGTTAAAGGGCACGCTTTCTTCGCTTTAGTGGGAGTGATCCTAGTTAAAGGGCACGCATTTCCTACTATAGTGAAAGTTCTACAAGTGGGACGCCCCATCCAACCAACTTGGTTTAACACTTTCCCAGTCGGTTTCCATTCTAAACCATTTTTACGGGCATTCATATCATTCACATGGTCAATAAGGCAAGAATCATGACGACTAGAAAACATACATTCGTTGCAATTCCAACATTTTAAATTAGAATTCACAGTAGGCTTAGAACGCTACACAACCGCAGAGCCTTTAAGTTTAGCTACATGATTCTTTTTATTCAAAACAGAAATAACATTTCTAGGGTGGGCTTCTACTTTCTTTTTCACTTGACTACTAGATGGGGGCAAGATCCTATCATTCTTCTTGTTTCTTTTAAGCTTAGATCTTTGAGCCTTAGTAGTGGTGCTTACTCCTGTAGAAGGCAACACGAAATTATTAGAAACTGGTTTTGATTTTGCCTTATCCTTAATGACCAATGTTTGAGATGGTTTAGTCCTAGGGCCCTTGTTAAGTGGTGTGACGGAGATAAGGTTCTTTTTTATTGCACTAGAGGACGATGCTGAGACAATGGTTGTGTTATCCACAACATTATTACCTTTTAAGGTACAAAGTGTTTCCTTTAACTCAGTCAAAGCCAGATTTTTACCACAAATTTGTTCCCTAAAATCAGATATTTCCACCGACTTTCGATTCAATCGTTCAATCAATGATTGATTCTATGCAGTGGTATTAGCACATGCGGGCTTTACTGAATCGAAGAGTTGTGTATTTTTCTATTTTAAGTTATCAACTTTGGATAAAATATTGGAAACTTGATTATCTAGATCAAGTTTAAAATTCTCAGCGGCCTCAAGTACGTTCACACAGTTAAGCTGCTTAGATTTCTCTATGTCTATCGGCAACGATTTAGCAACCTTGTCACTGGGCTGACGCTGTTTTGATTGTAAGTCCAATCGAAAATTCTTTTGAAAATTTGCATCATCTATATTAACACCTTCGAAAGACGTTTCAGAAAGCTCTTGAATAAATTGTTGTTTATATTCAAGCGAAATACAATGTTTTTTAATCTCATCAAAACGTTTTGAACGCGAAGAATAAGAATCTTGAAGCTTTAAAAATTCAGCGTCAGATTTGTGACAAGTACTATCTACCACGTTATCCACAGATTCAACATTATGCACGATAAAATCATTATCAACACTATTATTCACACAGACGGAAACAATATCATGAGACGTCACTTGCTTCAGAAGCTGATCATTTTGGCATGAAATTCGTTCAATTTTAAGTAAACTGTTTTCATATGCATCATCCGTTTCATTGAAAACACGTCTAACTTCTTCTATTTCCAAAAGCAAATCTTGATCAATAGTGCCAAGACAAACTTTAACATTGTTTACAAATGGAACAATTTCGTCTCGAAACGCAGCTCTAGTGTGCTCAAAATTCCATTCACCTTCCGTTATGGCCGTAGCCGTCATACGTTCCGTAATGACCTTGTCAAAATCGGCAAAGTGTTGGTGCACTGCATTTAAGCTATCTGACACCTTACTTACCGGTGGAATTAACTAAGTTAAATCCTTTTTTACAAGTGTAGGAGACGTACTAAGAAGGTTTTCCGTTGACAAACTTTGAGGCACAAAAACTGCTAATTGAGCTAATTCCTTTTGTAAACGAATACGGGTCTTTTTAGAAAATTGATCTTTATTATGCTTATCATAATCAATCATATGGAATTTTGAAAGCATTTTAGATCGAGTTTCTTCCGCAAGTGACATTGTCTCCTCAGTACTACGAACATAAGGTGCTTCTTTCGATTTGCCAATTAGGGTCACATCATAAAGAGAAGGAATATCTTCCTGAGCTTGTTTTACATAACCAGGATTAGGTGGTAAATCTTGAAGACGCTTAAGTTCGAGTTCTTTAAACGATTTAGTTAAAAAATGAACCTTTTATGTGGAAGCGTATTGTTTTAAAAGCTGTTGTTCTTTGAATTTAAGAAGTTTGGTAGCATTAATTTCCGATTCAAACTTTTTATACTCGAGAGTTTCGAAATCCATTTGAATTTTCTGAAAATCATTGACAACCGACTCTTTTTCTTTTAATTCATTGGAAAGATTAGCTTTTAATGATTCTGTTTCTTTTAAGTGTTCAATCTTTTCAAAACGAAATTGGTCAAATTCAGAATAAGTTATTTTTTCCGCTTGAGGGACCATTTCAAAAGTTTTAACCTTTTCCTTATACAGCGCAAGCTCAACGGTTAGGTTGGCATTCATATCTACGGTTTGTCGAACAGCTACATTCATGTTATCAATAATATGTTTAGGCACCATTACCAAATCACGTTGATCATAAGATTCCATACCCGTCGTAGTATTTGGTTGAGGTTCTCTCAAATGTGTTGGATTGGATACCGCATCATTTGAGTTACTAGTTCCCGAATGCTGTTCGAGGTTGTCATTTTCATGCTCAACATGATGTGGATTATCATGAATATTGTTAGATGTGGTTGGTACTTCACTGACGACATCAGAACCGTAGTGAGAGAGATTAGCAACGAGTGCAGCTTAGGCTGAGTGAATGTCATCACAATCCGAATCATATGCATCAAGATCATCTGCTTGATATGCTGCATTAGAAGTAGAGACGACTGCAATGCCTTCATTATCTGCTGCCCCTGGGTCTACAAGAAATGCTAATCCCTCTGAATCCAAGATCTTTCCCTTTGATTGAGCATCGACCAAATACATCTTCGCACGAAACCATGTTGCATCCCTTCTCCTTTTTGGCTGAGTGCATTCCCTCGCCATATGACCTTGTCCTCGGCAATTGTAGCAAGTCACAACCTTTTGAGGACCAATAGTGCTTCCATTACCACTAACTTGAGGATTCACAGTTTGAGCGTTCACGGTCCTTGTAGGAGGTCCATATGAATTTTGCCTTCCCTGAATGGTTTACACCGTCACTTGACCATCTTGAATAGTGGCTTGTTGTCGAGGATTTGAAGAAGTGCGGAGCTGATTATTCGTTGGTGGAAATCCTCTAGTTGCAACAAGTTTTGACAAGTAGGCAGTGAGATGGTTTAAGACATCAGTAGGTGTATCATTTGGAGGAAACACTAGTGTTTGGATTGGTGGAAGTTCATTGGAGTAGAAGGCCTGTGCAAGTGGTGCTTCAATTGGAAAATATCCTTGCTGAGGAGTATAGCCCATTGGAGAAGTGATAGCTTGTGAGGGTGATGCCTGATGTGCTGGTTGCTGTGGAAAAGACTGTTGATGAACACTTTGTTGAAATGCTTGCTGTGGCATCATTAGTGGTTGATAAGATGGTTGTTGTGGTTGCTGATAGGTGTGTGGTGGTGACTGTTGCAAGTATGATGGTTGTTGATAAGTGTAAGCCATGTTTTGTTGGGGAGTCATTTGTTGAGAAGCATACATGGCAAGTGGATCACGAACTTGTGGTGTAGACAACCGAGCCTCGATCACATGGCATCCGTGTTGTTGAAGAAAAGCTTGAAGTTGATCCACGTTGGTTTGATGCAGATCCTTAGCCAATTTAACAGCCGTCACGTACTTGCTCCATCAAGAAGGGAGAGTGTTCAAATACTTGGTGTTTAATTGAAACGTAGGAATTGCCAGGCCATAGATGCTCATTCATCAAAAGAGTAAATCTCAAATAGTAACCATTGAGAGTCTCCCCGGGGACATAGGCAAACTTATCAAATGTATCATAAAGCTTACACTCTCGTTCTTGCTTAGTTAACGAGGTGCCTTACATTAGAACACGAATTCTAGCCCACAATTCTTTGGCAACCTTATGTTTACTGACGAGTTTGTAGACATTTGGAGGAAGGGCTTAGAGAATGATGTTTGTAGCTTGTTTATCACACTTGTCTTGAATCTTAGCATCTCCATTTAATTCACCCGTTGTGCGAGGACGAGTAACAACACCTTCCGTCACAGTACCATATACCAATGGTCCATTGAGCATCGATGCCCAAATGAGATGTCCATTTTCTTTGTTCAACATATACAGTTCCATTCGGGAAGCCCAATCCTCGTACATAGTCTTCACCAACATTTGTGGACGATTATCCGTACCCGAGAGGATGGACTTATCCGTAAGAGATGTGTACTCCATTTCGATAAGTTAAGATTTACAAATGTTGATCGAACAATGAGAGAAAGTAAATGTATTTGTTGTAGCGTGTAGAAGCCGAGAACTAGTGTTTAAATCCCCTAAATTATGTTCTAGATGAACCAAAAATTCCAAGTCAAAAGTACACACGACACGTTTTTGAAAAATGTTGGATCGCAACTCTTGATCGCAGTGGGTGATCGTAACTCTTGATCGCAGTGGGTGATCGCAACTCTTGATCTCAGTGGGTGATCGTAACTCTTGATCACAGTAGGTGATCGCAACTCTTGATCGCAGTGTGTGATCACTCTTGATCGCAACACCTGATCACAACTCTTGATCGCAACACCTGATCGCAACCTTGGATCGCAACCTTGGATCACAACCTTGGATCGCAACCTTGGATCGCCACTTTGGATCGCAACCTTGGATCACGACATTTGATCACAAGATGTGATCGCAATATTCAATCGCAAGTAGAAACCCCTGGTTTATGCGATCGCAATATTCGGATCGTAATATAGAACCCTTCAAACGTTTCGATGGAGTCGATCGCAATATGGAATCAAAAGTACCACTTTTCTCGGATAGTACACAACAATTTTGAGATTCTTAGCTTAAAATTGAATCAAAAACACCCAAAAATTTTGTGTTTTTAACTAAAGTAACAATACCAAATCACTACTACAAGTATATAAATGATTTGTATCAATATTAAACCATAAAAACACAAAAAAAAAATTGGTACGTATGATTTTGGATCAAAATAGGCGTATGAATCAAGAACACAAACACATAAACCAAACAATCATCCCATGGCTTTTGATACCATTTGTAATATATTGTAAATCTATGCTTATATTAGAGAGAGATTAGAGAGAGAGAGAGTTGGTAGAATCACACACACACTTGAGAGAGAATATTAAGAAAACACCTTAATCACTATGTGTAAAATGAGTGAAAACCACACCCTTTCCATCTAAGGAGAGGGTTTATATACCCAAGCCCATGAGATGGTCTTGGGCTTACAAGTTGGGCCGGCCTACACATGTTGTAGGCTTGGCATGGCCTTAGTTGTTTAATATTAGTAAAACTAAACTACGAGATATTACTTAGACTATTGTTGGAGTGACCGATCCTTTCTAATACGTAAAACGTATTTCCAACACTGACCCATCTTGAAACAGCGGTTTTCATACTTCTGCATTGGAGCTTTTAAACATATCAAATAAATGAAAATAAGGATCACATTACGTTTCAAATACCGAAAATAAATGATGATTACAATTAACCGTAAACGCGATACCTAATGAGAAGTAAATCTTCTCAGCACGTGTGGATAATTTCACCAAGTAAGAAAACGAAATATCACTGCAATTTTCACACAACCATATCATCAAACATTTTGTCTACGACTAATTTGTTTTACAAAAACAATACCAAATTGCATAAATATGTGTAATTTCACACATACCCAATTTCAAACACAATATGTAATCTCAGTATTATGTATATAATGCAATTTAAGATTGATAACCAACCAATATAAAACCACTTACATGCAATCTTCCCGACCCCTCTTAAATTTTGAGATTTGTTTCAGTGGATTAAGAGAACACATACATTGCAAATAAAGTCTGTTGGGTCATCATAACCCAGCAATTTGATATTTGAATCAGCAAAACCAATGCAATCAACAGTAGCATTCGTGTTAAACATAACCCAACAATTAGATCGAGAAATCAAGAACAAATCTACATATTTTTTTTAGAGAGAGAGAAATGGATGATAAGAAATGAGGATGGAAGGGATGTTTGGATTTTTTTTAACCGTTAGTAACCGTCAATAAAACTCTGTGAGGGGCGTTTGTTTTTTTTTAATTACAGAAGTTTCCCATTTATTATTATAGTTATAATATAATATAATAACAACACAAAAACATAGTAATTAACCTTTATATAAAGGAGGAGAATCACGCATCCATATGAGTAGTGATTCTCCTCACAAACCCATTTTAATAATAGTATCCCCCTCTCTCACAACCAAAAATTCCTCTCACAACCAAAACACACACTGGCACCTACAACTTTCGTTTCATTATTTCCGTTTCATTAATGGTGCCCCGTTTTCATTAATTGGGAGTTTGCCCTTTACTGTTTATTTGCCCCATGGTGATTGATTGGCAATTTGCCCTTTGGTGATTGATTGGCTACAGGAACCCTAGAGGTGTTATAATTGATCATTGTTTATTGATCACACAAATCACTCACCCCTCTCTCTCTCATAAAAATAAAAAACCAAGATCTTGAAATATTATCGAGGGGGTTTGTGTGTTTTGTTTGATTGCGGTTGTTATCATGTGCGATCGAGACTTTTGGGGTTTTGCTGGAAACCATCATTTTTAATGGGGTTCGTTGCCACCAACTTCTTCGTTGCCACCATTTATGGTAGGCGGTATTTATGGTCGGTAGGCGGCGTCCCTGAGGTTAGATGGGTGTTTCCTTTTGCGGGTGATTTCATTCATTAACTTAGGGTTGATTCTCAAATGGTACACTACTTTTTTCTATCTCATATTGTCCTTAACTTCATTACACAGTGGAGTTATTTTGGTATGGGTTTATTAAGTTTGTTCACACTGTTCATGGTTTAAAAAGCAAGATATTGATGTAAGTTAAGTTTATAATATTTGTTTTCATCGGATGAACACGAAATTTAGGTTTTTTTTTGTTTCGTTTGATTTTGTTTAATCTTCCAAATACTTAGGTATGCGATTTCCCTTTTGATTTCATCATCTCTGTTGTTTCCGTATGCTATGAGACAAATTTTTTATTGCTTTGTGGGTTTGTTGCGACAGATTTCACTATACCTTAGAAACCGAGATCCCCTATATTATTAGATTTATTATAACTGTAATATGATTTCCCCTTTGATTTCATCATCTCTGTTGTTTATGTTAGAAGTTGCGCCTTAGGCTCCTTCGATGCCACTGTTCTCTTCGCTGCCGCCATCCATGGCGTGCGGCGTTGCGTCGGTTGGGTGACGATGGTACTAGGCTTATTGGATGCAAAATACCACGCCTGATGGCATAAAAGAAAAAGAGGGGTTTTGTAATGAATGAAACACATTTGTGGGATCCGTGTTCCATATTATTGTTAGGTTGTAATACGCTGCAATAAGTTTTTTTGGTTGTGTGATCTTGGTTTCGGTTTGCATTTCATGAGATTCGCGACGATATCCATTTTAGAAACCTATGATGGATCTCAAAGCAGCCTATGTCCCTGACTGTTGCCCTATTTAGGCCGTGGAATTGCTATTGTGCGGATGTGTGTAATATTGTTTTCCTACAGTACATGGTCTGGTCATGGTGGGTGTCATTGACCCGTATCTTGGCGGGACAGCACGCCGGCGTGCTTGCAGCCATGGCGGGACATCTACCGTTTTAATCCATTATAAGATGACACGCCTGATAGGGGGTGTTTGGGAGAGGTCTGAGTAATGAACCAGTTTGTATACTTTTTACGCTTACACGTATGGTGTATAAAAGAAACAAATGTGACGGGATATAATTTACCTAACATATCTGAGTATGTGGTCACGTATCTTTTGGAATGTTATGAAAGGCAATGACGATAATATTTGAGCCTCTCCCACCGGATTCGATCAGAATTAGAATTACGCGTCTCCTGGCGGGGCAAACTTGGTAGGTTTGCAGCCAGACCGTATATATCGACATATCCGATTGCTCACTTATCTGAGCCTCGAACTACCAAAATATATTCCGCCCAGTCTGTTGCACCTAGAGTGTGTCGTCACCTATCGTAATATCAAGGTTTGTAAGTTTTTCGTTTCTTACATTAGTGTACTTCATATTTATTTTATACTCAATTGCTAATACTAATACATTGTGTGTTTAAAATCAGGTGGGCGTGCAAAGAGGAAACATTCAGCAGATTGGTTCAAGAAATGCTTCCGTTGTCAGCTGAATTTCCCATCACCCTTATTCGGCCAACATAGATACTTGAGGTATTTACGACATAATAACAAAATAACAAGAACCCTGTCCAATCCTATGTCTATCTGATCTTACATTTAAATGCAGGTCAACACATGTTCATCGCATCAACTGAAGCCGAAGGAGTGCAAAACCTTTTGAAAACTTAAATATGTGTGCCTCTTTTGTGTTTTTCTGTGTTGTTAAAATATCAGTGTGTCGGCCTTTTGAAAACTGAAATACGTGTGCCTCTTTTGTACACTGTTTATGGGCCCTCTTTTGTACAGTGTGTCGATCGTTGTTGGTAGGTTGGTGACGCTTTTATGGGCCCTCTTGATTTCTTTGTGAGGAAAGAAACTCCTTATGTCATTCAATAGCTGAAAAATGAAGGATTCGATGCACTTTTTTTTGTTTGTTTGGCAGCGTGTGTTCATGTCACAGGTACATGTTGCTTTTTTCCCCATTATTGTCATTAGTTCTAAAGTGTAAAAATGGTTCATTTGAAATTTTGAATAATTTGGTAACATATTAGAAAGGGATATAAGGGATTGACTATTGGTGTTTGCCTTTTGGTGGATAAGGTATGGAATTTGTTCAAATGTCTGACAATTCTATTTGTTAATGGATTCAGCTTTTAAGAAGTCAAATTAGCTACTCTCCATTTCATTGTCAAGTCTGATCATATGCTCAAATCTGATCTTCCATTGATAGTCAGTCAGAAATACCCCTTAAGGGATAAGGAGCATGAAATTAGGCAACTTATGTGATCGCGCAATTATCCTTAAAGTCAAAGTCAATGAAGTCATGAATTTAGGATGAGGATTGTTATTCTAGTTTTGAGATTAGTGCCGGTAATTATAAGTTTGCAATTTAGCGATTCCTAGACACTAGACACATCTTTCTCTTTTTATACTAGGAGAAAATATTATACTTTTAGGATCTTTGATTCGTTAAGGAAGAACATAGGTATGGCAACATACTAGACAAGTTCTTGATTTCATTTTGCAGTATTGGGGACCCCTGACTACAGGGGTAATGCCATGGCACAATTGAGTCCAGTCCTCACACAAAGGGATAAGAAATGTCTTTGCATGAGATCTTTTATTCTAAATGATGGTACATACTTTTTATGCACAATTCTTCTATTTATGTAATAACCTTCCTACTTGAGATACATATTATGGTATGCAAAATAACTAATACTTCACTCGGTTGCATGTATATGCAGGTAATGTGGAACTTCTCTTTGTCGATACAACCCCCTTCCAAGAAAAATATCTCCACGCGACAGATCAGGAATATGATTGGAGAGGCGTGGTTCCACGAGATGAGTATCTTGCAACACTTTTGAAGGTAAAACTGTTAATTATTAGGCGGCATTTGATTTGAATAATGCTTTTGATAGTTTCTCATAATAACCAAATTGTAACAAAGCAAATAAATGCGTTTTATATGCAAAATTGAGAGTATAATGTTTGTGGCTACGTACTCAGAGTTAGACTTGGATTTTGTTTAAGAATGTAATGTTCTGAAATGAATGGAAAATGATAAAAAAAATGTAGGCAGGATGTTAATGTAGCATTGAAAGAAGCAAGTGCCAAATGGAAAATCGTGGTAGGCCATCACACAATATTCAGTGTCGGTGTCCATGGAAATACAGAAGAGGTTGTGGACACTCTTCTGCCCATCCTTCAGGTATATCCAATACACAAACAACATTTTGCTATATCGCCAGGTATATACATCCAATACACATAATTATGAACATGGTAGTTGTTTGTACACATACTTAAATGCACCATCGCTCTTTCAAAACTATCAGAACCGTAAATTAAACTTATTTGTGATTGGGCTTTTGAAAGCTGATTGTGGCAACATGAAGGTCACAGAACGAGGCTGAATTTTTTTATGCAGTCAAGATCATTTTAAGACATGATATTGGATGTTTTTAATCAACATTTCGTTGTTTGCAGGGATCTAAAATTGCAAATGAAGCTAGCTAGAAGTTTTTTTAAGCAGTAAGAGAAGATTATGTGTTAAAGGTATGTTTTCATGTTAATTTTGGTTTTTTTGTCGATTGCTGCTTTTTTATGTTAGGCTGATGTGTTGGCCAGATACTAATTGGAGCATTCGGCAATGACCCCGGTTGATGGAGTTGTCAGTGACATGGAGCTACTGAGTTACAGATCTTCAGTTTCACTCACGTAAGTATGCGTAGATCTATTTTGAAAATATTGGCTGTTGTATGTGTGCAGTTTGAAAAGGCTGTATTAGCGTATAAACTAACCAAATAGAGATAGTGTAAAAACCAGATGCTTTGTGTTTGGTGTTTTTATCTACAAAAAAAATTGCATTAATGAAGGTGTTTTTTTAAATATCATAGCTTTGTTCTTTATTTAAAATTGTTTTCATTTTTTTTGCCATTTAATTTAAATTCGGTAATAACCAAATAAGTACAAATATATCCGTTAGAAACTTTTAAGCCTAAACACTCCAAACAATTGGTTTTGAGAAGGAAACCATGGAATACAAAAACTAAGGAATCATAAAGGCCGGGTATGGATTCGAAACGACTTAGTTTAGCTCATATGCAACTATACAATAGCTATGTGTTTCATATAACATATTAATTTGAATTTCAAATTTTTTGTTTTTGCAGCTGCTGATCACAGATAATGACGGCGTATGGCGAGTGCGTGTGGAGATACTAGCCGTCGACATTCTACAGCTCTCAGCAGGTAAAGAAGCCTTTTTGCTTGGACTAAGTTTATTTAGGGGGGCCCGCAGTCATAAAATTTATTTTGTATTGTTCTGTGCGTGTTATTGTTTTCTTGGCTCAAGTGAAATAACAAGTACAATATTTGCAGTTGGGTTTGACTCAAAGAAGTGATGATTCATATGTGAAGCGTATGTTGGTGAGGGCAAAGTTAAAGGCGGTGATTATATGAAAAATGGCGACAATACGTGATTTTTTAGGACAAAATGACCTCATGTAGCTGCTTACAGCAGCTTTGCTTCACGGGTAAGAAACAACCTCAAACCATTTTGACAGCATTCCTTAGATTTTCTGAATGTTGCCCAACCTTTCGATCTTTCTCGAACCTAGGAGTGCTAGAATTCGTGCCCAAAGGATAATATCTAATCTGATTAAATAATGTAGTTTATTTGGCCATGCTTATGCTTCTTCAAATGCCCTTCTTTTAAAAAATTCAGAGACTAATTAGATTAATCATAGGCAAACACCCCTATTAGTGAGATTTTTTAAAATCTTCTCGACGTCTTTAACTTTGTATCTTTAAATCGCTAATAAAATTGGTTCACGCAAGTTCTGTCCACTTAAATTACATATGGAATTGCCCTTATTAATATTGTATCGCTATTGTTCTCTTGGTTTTTCATATATGTGTATATAGTACTCGCAGCTGACTGAAACTTATATACTCTTGACAGGAAGTGGAACATGAAACCTAACAATAATCACAACTATGGCTTGAGGAAAACCAGTTTGTTGAAGAGCAGAGACAATTTGCTAGAATGACAAGTCACAGACTCAACGTGAATCTTAGTCAAGGTCTGTGCAAATTCAGGGATATAGGACTTAGGAACATGAATCTTGGTCAAGGTCTGTGCAAATTCAGGGAGGAGTTAGGAAAGATGATGACATGTAAATTACTTGAAACTGTAGTATCATAGCTTTGTGACAAAACATACATTTTTTTTACTTTTTGATTCTGAAGTTTGATTTAATTTCTCCTGCCTTTGCATAATGGATCTACCACATCTACTTATGTGCTTCGCGTCTTCACAGGGAAAAGAAGTCGTGATTCGGTATTAGATACATATACATTACATCTACTGAGTTTAGGGAATTACTGAAGTCTTACGAGGAATGTGCTAATTTATCTTCTGCGATTGACTTTGTTAAGAACACCTAACAGTTTACAGCTAAACCTATACACCATCATTATATCGTCCGTGCTCCCCGCAGCGGAACGCGGGCACAGAACCTAAGTTCAACTAAAACTCTAACTCGAGGTTACCAGACCCGATAAAACCGATAAATTATTTAGATCTTATAAAAACTTTATCGAATTTGAGTCTGATCTTTTTCTTTGGTAAGTTAGTTTTGTGAAAAAAAGAAAGAGCAAAGTCCCAAAACGCCCCCCTTTTGTTTCATAGGGGAGAAAAATTGCAGACTTCCTAGTAATTATTCCTCCGGTTCGATTCGATTGTTGTTAATAAAAATGCTGGGTGGATTATACGGTGATCTCCCACCACCTTCAGACGACGACAACAACAATAAGACCAAAACACCCAAACAATCGAATGTCTGGTCCACCAGTGTGAAGATGGCCCCACCTACTCTCCGTAAACCCATCACCCCTTCCCAACCCCCCAAACCCATCTCCAAACCGAAATCCCTCACCACTTTCACCCCGCCTGCTGACGTCATCACCACCACTACGACAACCCACCAACCTCCTCTTGCGGGCGTCTCCTTGTCCGTTTCCCAAGAGTACGACCCTTCCCGACCTAACGACTACGAGGACTACAAGCGCGAAAAGAAGCGCAGGCAGAACGAGGCGGACTTGAAGCGAGAGCTTGACAGGAGACGCAAAATCGAAGAGGAGAATGAGAGGCTAAAGAAGGTTGAGGTGGACAAGGATGTTAATATTTCCGGGGAGGAGGCGTGGAAGAGACGTGCCGCCATGAGTAGTGCCGGAGGGGGGAGGAGGTCGCTCTCACCGCCTAGTGGTTCTGGGGAAGGAGGGTTTAGTATTGAGAAGTCGGACAGTGCTGGGTTGGGAGTGGGAGCAGGTGGACAGATGACGGCCGCCCAAAGGATGATGGCCAAGATGGGGTGGAAAGCGGGCCAGGGGTTGGGGAAGCAGGAGCAAGGGATTACCACTCCGTTGATGGCCAAGAAAACGGATAGGAGGGCTGGTGTTATTGTTAATGCTAGTGAGAAGAAGGCAGAGAAGAAGGCGGTCAAAGGTGTTAGTATTAGTGGCCAGCCTACTCGTGTTGTGCTTCTTCGGAATATGGTAAACATTTTTTACAAGATTTGCTATTTTTTAATTGCTTAGTTACGTTCTAGTCATATATATTGTTTGCAATTTAGAAACCATAGTTTTCATCTAAAAAATACACATTATGTACTCATGCTATGAAGCATATCACTTATTAGTGGCACTGGCCCTGATATCCATAGGTGTTAAAAGCGTTTGACAGTTTCATGGTGTTACATAAGCTTGACCAAAAAAAATCTAACGATCATATTTTGAGTAATAGGTGATTAGGAGATGTTGATAATTTGAAATTGCACAAGCTTGATTAATTATTATGTATCATTTACATATCTCTGAGAATACGCATCCTTTTACATGTAACCATCTTCTATTGAGTTGCAGCATATATAGGTTTCAGTATATAAGGGCATAAGGCTATGTTAGTCAAGTCATTAAATGTTGGTGGTTTCTACTTTCTAGTTTGTTGGGGTAAATAGTACTATGTATCTGATTTTGAATCTGCAGAAAAGATGTATCAGTCCTTTTGGTTAAAACCAGACGGTTTCACATTATTCCAGATCTGTTGATCTTGACCATACATTGAAACGCTCTTTAAACAAGATACATAATATATTGTCTGACCACCAGCAAAACAAACATGTCTCCTAGCATATAGTGTCGTCAATGGTGTCTTTGGTGGTCTGTCAGTTTAGGTTTAGTTATGTATCATGGCTTTACTAATTATGGCACTTTAGTTAAAGTACTTTTTCTCGTTACTTAAGAACAATTGAGTTTTCTCATATACGCAATAGGAAAGCTTTCACCTTTTGTTTATGAAGTCTAGATTTCTTCTCTGAGACAGTTCATTCATGATAGAAGCCGTATGTGTATTTAAATTACCATTTGTGAGGCTTAGAGAAGCTATGTTTCCGTGTCTCAGACAGCCTTATGTGTAAACCCTAGTTCCTAAGTTATATTATTTTAAATATCATACCTATTCTAAGAGTAAGAAAAATGAGGAGATGGTAGAGGCTGTTTCATCTTTGTCTTTAATGCATGTGCACAAAGCAAAATAACAGAGTGTTATTAAGCAGAACTTCTTGCCCTTATATTTTCTCCCCTTTTCTCTTAATGAAGTTAAGTTATACTTATTAAAAGATAGGTGAGGCCAGCTAAACATAGTTGAGATTGAAAAACTCTTTATTAACTTAAGTGAACCAGCACATTGCAATTGTTTTTCTTGTCACTGTCTGAAAGCAAAACCAACTCTTTGTTTTGTTAACTAATAAAATTTTTTGAATGTGTTTAAGTATGCAATAACATCATACACATATCAATTGACGACACTTCTTCATTGAAGTTGAGCATCTAGCCAAGCGGGCCTGCTTATCTCAGCATTTGCAGTCAAGATTTCTGGACACCGCATCTAGGCTCTTTAATAGACAGAAGTATGTTATCTAGTTACCATGCAGTACTCCGATCATTGAGATTTAACCCCTGCAGCGAATGCTTTAGAAACATGAGATTTTCAATTTGCTTTTGGTCTAAAGCTGTCCAAATTTACAAGTGATTTTGTTTAGTCACAATTCTATGTCACTTCACTAAATTGGATTTCTAAACGCGTAATCTGACTACTGCATATTTTTCACACATAATTAAGCCTAACCAAATAGTCGATGTACTAATTCAGACGGACCGTGCATTCAATAGCTTTTCTGTCTTAGGAATTAGTAACTTAATTTCATTAAGCATATGGTACAGAACCCACTTACAGGTTTAAATTTTGAGAAATAAATGAAACAACGGGTGGTCGGTGATCGGCTGGTCTATAGATTGACTAGCATATAAGTCAAGACCTGCTGTGGAAGTCTACATTCTAACAGCAGAACTGCAGAAGGCGTGTGCACCAATGTTTTAAAAACCGGTTCAACCAGTTGAACCGGAAACCGGAACAATGACCGGTCCGTTATAAGCCGGGCTAACAGTAAAACTCGAACCGGATTAAACCGCCGGGTTTCAGTCCAACCGGGTCGAACCGCCGGATTAGAACCGGCCGGTTTGACACATATCAAGAGAAAAAAATATGATGATCCAACATCAGATTATATATAATTACACAAGATCGATGCCTAGTCGAGATCGATCGATCGATCTGATTTTCAGTTTTCTAGTATTTTAGGTGTGATGAAGATCTATTTTTGTTGGGATGATGAGTGGTGGTTCTTGTGGATGAATCAGAAGATCAATTTGAGTGGAATATAGTTTTTTTGGGTTCGTTTTGATAAACTAAAAGATAAGAGATGATGATGGTAGATGAAAAAAGATCCTGTTAGTGTGATTTGTAATAAGTACTTGTTTTGTTATAACTGTAGAGAATGATGAATGAAGAGAAAGTGAAAGCATGAGGGAGCCAAGTATCGAGATGATGTGAATACTTTTTGACCAGTTGACATTTCTTGGAAATGAATTTCTTGGATGTCAAAATATACAAGTAACAACATACTGTAATTAATTTTGTTGATATCCAAAACCACTAATAAGGTGCATCTATTTCTATATACGGCATTATTTTTTTAGCATAAAACCGGTTTGACCCGGCGGTCTAACCGGTTGAACCGGTAACCCGGTGAACCAGTAATTTGATCGGGTCAACTAAAAAACCGGGTTTTAAAACATTGGTGTGCACTTTGCAAAACAAATGGAAATATAGTGTAATACCTTGATGGAGTTGGTGAAAAGAGGCAAAAGATGTCCTTGTACTAGAAAAAAAAAACAAAAATACAAAAATACAAACGGTCCCTTCATAGTTTAATTATCTAGATGTTGAAAATGAAATCTGAGGAATCACATTATTGCCATTGGTAGTTTGGTACGCAACTTTGACTTTTTTAGCAGTCTTTGTAACTGACCCTGGGCATCTTTTCCATAGTCTAGTATATCCTGAGCAAAAGTTCAATATTGAATGTAAATCATTCTTGCTTTAACAATTTTGTCAGTTTTTGCTGTAGTAGTGAACTCTCTAGTGCAATGCCTTACGCCTATTTTAGCTAGCAATTACGGAATTTGAGATATCCCATCCATAGTTCCCTGGAACTGCTATCGCTTCAGTATGATGTACTCTATTGTTTTTGTACCCTTTGATTACTAATTAAAATTCTCGATACGTTTTATAAATTGGAAAAACACCCATACAGCATACTACATCTCTGCTTGGGTGCTGCAATATACAAATAATGGTCTGGTTGTGTCTATCTTAAGTGTTAAATAGTCTAACACCAACACAAAACTGAGAAGACATAAAAAAGAAAAACATAGTAAAACACTAAAGTGACAGTACTTGTACTGATGCAAATTAGTTTATCCTTGACCATTTTCCTTCCCTATTGTCAACAACATTTTCATCCAAGTTCTCCCACCACATATCTTCTTGTGTCAAGCTTGAACCTTCAAATTAAGTACTCTTCTGCTTCATGTCCCACTTTTTGTGTGCACCCGATTTGTTAGATATTGAAGCGGAATATTTGAATCGACAAAGATCAGCTTGCCCGCTCTTGAAACATTTAAATGGCTTCTCATTACATTAGGAATAGGTGCTTCAATTTCTCTCCGCTGAAAAGCTACTTATGGCTCGTGAAAGTACCTCTTTTGCAACTTTTTCCAATTCCGGAGTCTCCGAACCATGGCTCGACCCCCAATTAATTGGTTCCATTGTTACTGCATGTTGTGCTGCTTCCAAAGTAAAAAGTCCCTTATTATATGAGATGTCGTGAGTTGCTCTCGCACTATTAGATGTGGGTGGAATTCCAAGAAGACATCCAAACCTTGCCAAAGAAGTAATACTTTGCATTATGGAACCTTTTGAAAAAGTTGCTCAAAGTGAAGTGAAAATTGCGAGAGAAATTCGCGACATTTGATATAAAGAATAAACTTTATTCTTTGGAACAGCGCAAATTGAGGTAGTGACAGTGGAACGAGTTACTTGGATAGTGAAAAAATATCTGTGAATATTGGCGACAAAAGATTTCATCAGTTTCAAGAAAGCTAAGGAATGGTTTAATGAAACCAGCCCTTATATACCCCGATATATTGGTACCTTCATTTGCTGGATCTTACTAAATCTGTACACCCTTAACAAACATGATGAATGGCTTTCAATTGAAAGTCATACCCTGTGTTTAAAAAAGCGCGCCTGAGGCACGCCTGAGGCGTGACTGAGGCTGATGCACACCCCTATTGCATCGGACACCCTGAGGCAATGCAATTACGGGATGCGTGGTGAGGCGCACGCATCGGGCACGCATCAGCTAAAGCGTGCATTGGTGCTTTATTGCGCATCATGTACTTGGGCATTATAAATTGAATTTGGTCTTAGTCAGATGTATTGGGCTTTTTCTTATGGGCTTTTCTTTTTTAAAATAGGGTCAATTTGACCAATTATAAAAAATAAATCACATATATGATAACACTTCCGAAGATATTCGTAATATTTATGTATTCTATCGAATGGAATCGTGAACTATGAAAATCCATGGTATATTTTGATCGTAAATTTGGTATCTTTGTGTTTTGTGCATTGCATATAATTTATAAGTATTTTTTTTAAGACTGTCGCCTAGGGTACGTGATGCGCGCGCTTTCGCCTCAGCGCCTCGCGCCTCGGCTTTTTGACCCTCGACGCCTCGGCGCGCTTCGCGCTTTTTAAAACCCACGTCATACCCCCATACCAAACACACCCTAAGTTTATGCAACACGACTCAAGAGTGAACTCCTATTGAGGTTACAAGAAATTTATAGCTTAATTATAGGTATTATCTTTGTGTTAGATTGACGCTCCTTGAAGTTTATGATAAAGTTTGCTTGAACTAAAACAACAGGTAGAGAACCAACTTAAGACGATAGCGTCATATATGTAGTCAAGGTATTTGTGTATATCTTAACACTTGATCTAGGTTTCCTAACAAACAAAACTTGGGTTGGGGAATACTTCATTCATGTGAGATTCAAACACATACGACCAGCTTTTTTAGAAACATGTGATTCAAAATTTAGATATGCCTTTGGTCATAAGTAGCTGATATATACAAGTAATTTTGTTTAGTTACAGTTCAGTGTCATGAATTTGGATTCCCCGTCACCTAACAATCTGACTAGTCCATGGATTTGGCTTCCTCGTCACCTAAAGCATTTTATAGCTTTACATTAACTTAGAAATTAGAATCTCGTTTATCAAGCATTTGATACAAAACCAAGCTACACACATCGAATTCTTTGATAAAATAACTTTAAACAGCTAGATAAATAGTAACTTCAAGGAGTACATTCCATATTAGGGTCGGAGCAGCAGAAGCGGTGTGTGCTTTACAAAACAAATGGTCTGTTAAGGGTAAAACCTGTGATTGTGCAAGTGAAAAGAGGCAAAAGTGTCCCTCTACCCCAAAATTAAACAGGCGCCCTAGTACTATCATTGGAATTTTTTTGGACTAGAATGGTGTGTTCTCTGCCTCTTCAGCCTTCACATCTTGTCTTCCCTTGCGTATAGGGAATCATGTGTATATGTTGGTTGCCTTGGTGTCATTCCGAAATATAATATGAAGTTATGAACAGGTTACAAAGAAAGAACAAAGAAAGAATTAAGCAGATTGTGGCGCATCACTAGCATGATTCCAGAAAAGCCAGACGACCATATATTTTATTCATTGAATAAACTGCAATGATTTCCATTATCGAATTGTGCTCCATGATATTTGTGAAATATATTTTAGGGTCTAATGCCAAATCTCTGTTTTTTCTCAATACATAGTAAACACCTCGATATTGTTCTTTTGACTAACTTGTGTTTCTAATATTTCCCTATACAACAACACCTCATATATTGTAAGTATTAGAATAAATAAGGAGGATCTAGTTTATCGATTGCAGGCATATGCTTCTCCCTGTTTTACGTCTCTTACATGTATCTTAACTCTTACCACATTATCTCACAGTCTAGCAGAATTACTTATTATATTTTATTCTTATTTTATTTTCAGGTGGGTCCTGGTGAAGTAGATGACGATCTAGAAACTGAGGTTGCAGAGGAATGCGCAAAATATGGGACAGTCACGAGGGTCTTGATATTTGAGATAACAGAGCCAAATTTTCCAGTTGAGGAAGCGGTTAGGATCTTTGTGCAGTTTGAAAGATCAGAGCAAGCAACAAAAGCTCTTGTTGATCTTGAAGGTCGGTTTTTTGGGGGTAGAGTAGTAAAAGCTACTTTTTATGAAGAGGAAAGGTTTAATACTAACGCGTTAGCTCCGATGCCCGGGGAAATTCCAGGTTTTGTTTAAAGTATGCAATAAATTTGAAAAGCCATGTTTTGTTGCCGGTATTGTTTTCATTATCCTTTGGACACTGCAACATTATTTATGTATGTTTGATAATGTAGAAGCAGCTTTACCGAATCTGGATCTTTAAGATATGATATTTTCAGTAGTGTTACAATCCGAACTTCATTCTAACCGATATATTTGTTTCTGAAGAACCAACATATTATCTCTCTAAATCCAATGTCCGTTCTGCCACTTGTCACGATCGTGTATTCATTCATTGTTTGCAACTAATTTTTACCTGCACTTAAGAAAAATACCATCAGAAAAATCTTATAGAAAGTAATTTTTCTTATATTACAGTGTTTGAAATTTTCCACATCTTTACACACACACCTGTAGCGTAGGGGTGGCATTTCAACTTTTGACACGAACGAAACACGGCTTCAGACAAAAGTAAGTACACAAGGTTCAAGGCTAAACAAGTTCGGGTTGGAAATAGATCGACACAACCTATTTAATAAATAGGTTAGGCTTGGGATGAGATTCTCAAACAATTACAACTCATCAACCCATTGTAAGAAAGAATGCATTAAAAAATATAATAGTAATTTTTTTAATTTAATTATAAAGTATCTCTATGATATGATCCTATACAGTATCATTTTTTAAAGAGAGAAGTGCAAAAATCATCCCTGTGGTATGTCGAAAAATCGAATTACATCATTCGTTAACTTTTTGGACAACAGTCATCCCTCCGTTAGTGCGCGGGACACAATACATCCCTCATGGACTAACGATGCAAATGTTTTCTCGTTAAAAATTAACAAAATTTAAAAGAGAGGGTATTCTTGTCTTTTTCCTTTCCCAGGGATATATTATGAACCTTATCATAAATAGTTTCAAAAAAAAAAATATTTTTGAAAAAAAAATTAATTTTCAGAAAAAAAAAGTTTTATTTTCTCGAAAAAAAAATTATTTTCGAAAAAAAAAATTATTTTCGGAAAAAAAAGTTTTATTTTCTAAAAAGTAAGTTTTATTTTGAAAAAAAAAAGTTTTATTTTCGAAAAAATATGTTCTATTTTCGGAAAAAAAGTTTTATTTTCGAAAAAATATGTTTTATTTTCGGGAAATAATTTTTTTTTTGATAATAAAACTTTTTTTTCGAAAATAATTTTTTTTTTCGAAAATAATTTTTTTTTTCGAAAATAAATTTTTTTTTTCGAAAATAATTTTTTTTTTCGATAATAAATATTTTTTAGAAAATAAAACTTTTTTTCCGAAAATAATTTTTTTTTTCGAAAATAATTTTTTTTTCGAAAATAAATTTTTTTTTCGAAAATAAATTTTTTTTTCGAAAATAAATTTTTTTTCGAAAATAAATTTTTTTTTCGAAAATAAATTTTTTTTAGAAAATAAAACTTTTTTTTCCGAAAATAATTATTTTTTTCGAAAATAATTTTTTTTTCTAGAAAATAAAACTTATTTTTTCTGAAAATAAATTTTTTTTTCAAAAATAAATTTTTTTTTTGAAACTATTTATGATAAGGTTCACAATACATCCCTGGGAAAGGAAAAAGACAAGAATACCCTCTCTTTTAGATTTTGTTAATTTTTAACGAGAAAATATTTGCACCGTTAGTCCATGAGGGATGTATTCTGCCCCGCGCACTAACGGAGGGATGGCTGTTGTCTAAAAAGTTAACGAATGATGTAATTCGATTTTTCGACATACCACAGAGATGATTTTTGCACTTCTCTCTTTTTTAAAGTTTGATAATGATATATATCCTTATATCAAAATATATCACGTTGCTTATAATGTTTTTAAGCATACAATTTACTATATTTAATCTGTCTCATTAAATATTATATTCAAATGATAAACTGGTCGACACAACTAACCCGTTTAATAAACGTGTAAGATTATGGTTGAACTTCTCGACATGATTTAACTAAATAAGTCACTGGGTTGAAATTTTTGAACCTGCCCCGTCAACCCAGACACGAGCTAAATTGCCACCCTTACACACATGTACCAGGTACGAAGACAAGTATACATCTCGGACCACAATAATGAAAGTATATGCATCTGTCAAATATCAGACTACGGTTATTAGACATGTGGAATATTTTACATGATTTTGTGCTACCTTTAAATAATTCACATTCAAGAGAAAGGGCAGGAAGATGTTCTTTTTTTATTACGATTTAAAACGCTAAATAGAGCGTCATGAAAATTCAATGAGCTAATTCTAAATCCGGCCGTCTATCAAGAGCTTCTAAAGTTGAATCATCCGGGAAAGCATCTGGATATGTGGCTTTGATCTTTGCTTTAAGACTCCTGAAAAGAAAACAAAATTAAGTTTTTAGATCACTGCATATTTGGCTTTAAGACTCCTAAAATTAAGTTTTTAGATCACTGCACATAAGCAGTTTGATGTATATCTGGATTAAAAAAATTGCTAATGTATATCCTACCATTTTGAGGATGAAATAAGTTATTTTTATTAGGGTGCTCATATGTTTCTGCTTATAAGCACGAGGACCATTATAAGCTGTTTAGATTACCAAACACAACCACAACCACACCCCGGTATCTCCAAAACCAACTTCGCACGTGATTTGGCTTCATATTTCAGCTGTCTATCCGGTTATAAAATCATTTTCTATAAAAACTACTGTACTACATAAAGTAAGCATCTTGACTAGTTTTCCTTGCAACAACTTTAAAAAACATCAAACGACATAAAGATCATCCAAGTTCAATCAAAATGGTGCACACAAGAAAACACACTTATTTCAGGGCCTTGACGTATAGACCTTCTGTTTCAACGACATTAAATCTCTATGTTTATCTTTATCATTATTCAGGTCTTGCTTAAATAAGTTGTCTGACTAGGTCTTCATAACTTCATATTCGAGCCATATAGGAACTTGGAGCATATTCAGAGTGTATTCAAAATCTCAATTGACACTCTTTGCATCATTTTCTTTTTGAACGGCGAGTTAGTAGTATGCAAGCTTCGAACCTTCTCCTTAGGGGATAAACCCCACTTCTGCTTCTTAATTAGGGCCCCTGAAGGTTTTTGGTGAGACTCGAACTTGAGACCTCTCCAAAAATACCTCCCCAAGGTTACCCTTGGTGGCCAACTGAGCTAGCTCAGCTGGTTAACACTCTTTGCATCATTGATTTTAGATTAATTCACAAATTTGTTTTATGTTCAATTTATGGTGAATCGGTGTTCAATGTCAAGGTAATTTTCTGATTAAAAACAGCCTTTTCTAGAACAGATTATGCTTTGAAGTTTGAACACCCCTTGCTAAGGTGCAATGAGGCATTGGTTTTTTATTAACATGGTAGAACGACAGATATGATTACCTGAACAAACATTGCCTAGTTTATTGATCTGGTTTTCTTCTCTCTTGTCATCCCCCTGTTAGTTTATTGGATGACTTTAAATAAGTTGTCCAACTCATGTTTGGGTAAAAAGGCTAAAAAATAGTTTTCAATAATTACTTAGGATCGACTGTCTCTAGTAGTGGTCAAAACTCAAATCCAGTAGACTTTGTTGTTATGAAAGGGATTTTAATATATAAGTTAGAAACACATAGCCATGAGTGTATCATCTGGGCAATAGGGAAACTAAAATGAGTAGAAAACAATAAGAGAAACTACAAATAACTTGACTAAGCGAGATAAAGGAGACAAAAGTCAACTAAGGGGGTGTTTGGGATTGCGTTTGAAACTAGATTATCTACTTATTTCATTTTCAAAATGAAGATAAGCTAAAATGAGTGTTTGGAGAATAAATGGAAAAAAGTGATTATTTGCGTTTTGAAGCTTTCAAAATGGAGTTTTGAAAAAGTAAGTGAGGAGTTACTTATTTCATTTTCAAAATGGAGAAAAGTTAAAATGAGTTTATTTTAGAGGGTGTTTGGGGTTGCTTATTAAAAATAGATTATGCGTTTTGAAAATGAATAATCAAATAATGGTTTTACAAAACATGGTTTTGAAATATGGTGTTTGGGTTTGATTATTTTGTTTGATATTTGACAAATCATAATAATTAATAATTTAACTTGTAAAATTACTAAAAAGACATATCCTATGTATCACCGGTAGCAAAAAATCATAAATATGCATGCAAACAAGGGCAAATAAGTAAATTGAAAAGAAAAGTATGTTGCGTTTTGGAAAAAGCATGTGTGGGGCTGCTGTTTCATATCCACGTTTTAATGCTTCCTAAATGCACATAATCACGTTTGTGATTTCCTTGCCCAAACACTGTCCGTTGAAATTGCGTTTCATAACTGAAATAATCAGATAATCAGGCATGAATTGCACTCCCAAACACCCCCTTAGTCATTTTACTTATCAACAAGACAAATAATCTGATTTGCCAAACAGTAAAAAAATTGATAATCTGATTATTGCGATTTCAAACAACATAATTAAATCCAAACAGTATTTCTCAAAACAGCGTTTTCTAATTGTTGATTATCTGATTATTCATTTTCAAAACGCATAATCTATTTTCAATAAGCAATCCCAAACACCCCCTAAATGCATCTAATATATTGAGCTTAAAGGGCAGTGGATGAGTACAGTGTTTTAGTGTAAATGGCGAGGAAGTGCTTGGAGATATTATGAAACTTTTGATGATGCTAATTGAAGGTTTGCGCAAAGAACTGTGTCAGAGGTGAGGAAATGCTATGCAGAATTGTAGGTGATTCTATATAGCAAGGAAATATATCATATGCATGAACCAAAGTTGAAAAACTCAGCCTAAGCGGCCGATTATTCAGGAGTACTGGGTGAGCAGGTAGGTAGCTATTCGATCTGAACCTACTCGGCCAAATTACTAGGACTGGTCAATTTTCGGTAAAATTTGGGCTACTTGGTCCAGTTAAGTCCGAATCAGCCAAATTACTCGGTCAAAACTCAGGCTACTCGCCTAAATATTCGGTTTTGATGTGCTGGAAGGATTATGTTTACGTTTGAACTTTAAGTACTTAAAATTAATATGTTTATGTTTAAACTTTGAACCAACCATTTGAAGTATTTGAGATTTTGGTATTACGTTTATGTCAATATGTCATAAATGTAATTTTTGAAATTTACATATAAAAAGTTCCAACCCCAGTGCTCCCTTCATAGGCCTATAACTCGCTACCAGGTAGTCGAGCGCTCGAGTACCACCTAGCGAGTTTTACTACATTGGCAAGAATTATCAACAGATAAAGCTAATAAACAATAAGATAAACTATTGGGAGACGTTATTAGTCACGCTTATTAAGTGCCAAGACTAAGATGTCATAAATTGATTCAGAATCTAAAAAGAGATCAACTATAAAGGCCACTTGAATAGTGATCTGAATCCAGGTGTGTAAGACATATACCAACAATTTGCACACTTCAAATAGTAATCTGAATCTAGGTGTGTAAGACGGGTACTTTTGTTCATTTCAAATTGTAGGTAGTAGTTACTTTTGCGTTGGTAGTGACTAGTGAGTCGGTATTAGCAATAGGAGGCTGTTATTAGTCTGCAGAAATAATGTAATAAGTTACAAGTTCATTGTTTAGCATTGTTTTCAAGAACGTTGCTCTTTCAATTTTTGGTTCTGCTTTATTGCTGATCTGGGATACAACTTTTTACACTATTTGTAACTGTTACTTTATATAATATGAAAACATAAGGCGTATTATATCACAAAAAAGAGTAAAGTTGCTGAACCTTGAGAAGCCAGAAATCTCCAAAAAATTGCACACCAATTTACAAAGGCAGGTGACATTTTTGACCCATTTAGTTAATGTAATGGTTGATTCTGGTTATGTTTTATATCTAACGGTAAGATACAAATAGCTTGATAGAAATCAGTCAAAGGTCGCTCAAATAGTATATAGTAATGCATGACGTAACTGACACAAATATATACTCAGTTCAAGGATTACACTTTATTAATGCAAAGTTGGAGCTTTGATTTAATGAGTTGAAAAATGTGGCAGGATAAGTGGGTCACACCCAATGGGTGACGGGACAAAATTGGTTCGGAATGAAACAGGTCATTTTTGGTAAGGGCCAAGTCAGATTGGGTTGACCTGCAAACACTTTCTTGTCCATGCTTTTGAACTTCTCATGAATGACAAAGAAGATATCTTTATGCTAATTAGCTAAGTGTTTGAATCAAACAAAACTGGAAGGTTTAAAGAATAAAAGCAAACTGTGAGGGGACTTTCACCCTGTTCGACCCATTTGACATTATAACATGATGTTTGAAAAGGAGACAAATTGCATGAGGGCATGTTATCCATAATTTTCTGTGGACATTCATTAAGGACAGCAAGTTACATGAGGGATATGCAGAAGTTCATAAACTACATATATGGTACTTTAATGAGAAGAAAAACAGCTGAAAACATCTAGATAAACATTTATATGCTCCCTTCGCTCTTGATATGTATCTCATTTGACTTAACTGTTTCACTCTAGTGTTTCCTTACAAACCTTGGAGAAGATTTATACTTCTATGGAAAGGCAAATAGACATGAAGTTTCATTGTCATCCACAAATTAATCAAAGTGTATAAGCTACCTAAGTCAGGTCGATAAGCAAAACAACACGCATGCACAACTATCACGAACACTTATTCTGGAGTAAAGAAAATATAATGCAGCAGTAAGTGTAAAAATCAAGGTCAACCAACCTCAGCTTTTGAAAAACATAATCCAGGTCGGATTTCATGGACTTTAAGAGGCGTGTATTTGTAGAAAGATCACTGGACACCTCAGCAAAACACTGCTCTGAATAGTCATTAAAATGAGTGAGGACTGCATTGCTGTCCTGCAGACGCCCTAATCTGCAATAAAGTCAAAAATAAAACAGCATACGTTAATAAAAAAATTAACAATGTGAAACTAGGAAAGTATTGTCGGTTACAAATTTATTGTTTAGTCTTGTTTTCAAGAAGGTTGTTCTTAGTGCAACTAGAAAGACGTGACAAATTCTGATTTTATGTGTATTTACGAAAGATGTCTCACCTAAGGTGCAGCTAGATTGCAATTACAAACTAATGCCTAGAAATAAAATTCTAAGTAAAACCATACATAGGAAACGAAAGTAACCCTCTTGGTAATCTCTAATTTCAGCCTAAAATAGTGAATTGCTAAAACCCAAAGTAATCATTTTCTTAGTAAACCCATGTAGTGTTGTTAGTAATCTCTAATTTGAGCAGTAAACAAATTCAATAACATCCCGACAGCGTGATGAAATGAAAATTAAATTATAAGAAGAAAATGAACATACATAATGTTCTGCAACTGCTTAATTGAATCCAAATCATTTGAATCAATTAATGTTTTCAAGTCATGTGAAATCTCCTGGGATGCTGCTGCTATCGCTTCTTTCTCCATTTCCATTTCCACTCCCTCTTCTTTTTTTTTTTGAACTTTTTATTCTCAAACTAATTTTCCCTTTGCATCTCTTCTTATACAATACTGTTATAAAAAAGTGTACGAGGGGTCCCTCAGTTACTTGTATCTAAAACCCCATTAATCAAAACTGTTTTCCCCATGGCTTGGAGGATCTTGGTCACATTTGTGATTCAGGTGATCGGTGAGAATTACTCATCTACTGAGCAAGTTAATTCTACTCAACAGATGCTAATCTACATTCTCATTAATGGACTCAAGATGGACATAGGAGAGATCATTTATAATGATCTCGTAACCAGGCTCTTGAAGGAGTCAAGGCAAATGTATGTATCTTACCCAAGGTTCAGATCTTGCGCCTTAGAAAGGTTACTGGGTTCTCTTTACACTCAGGATAATTTTACTATGTTTTCTACACCCATCCCGAGTTCCACAAACTTTTCAAAGAACCCATCTGAAGTCGCCCCTATCGAATTGACGGCTCATATGACTGAGGTTATCAGTCGTGAATCATCTGTGTCTCATATTCCCTTCTTATAAAAGAAGGGGAACAAGAAGACTCTGACTGTGCCAAAGACCAAACCAACGGCATAGGGCCCTAAGGCTTTCGAGACACGTCCTAAAAAGGCCAAGGCTAAAAAGACTACCCTTGTTCAGACCAAGCTTCAACTACCCCAAGGGAAAGAGCTTACGGGAAGCCCTGATACATCACAATCAGGGTCGACGGGCCAACCTACTGGTCCTCTTGATGGAGAGGGAAATATACAACCCTCTCCTACGGGACTGCCTTCCACTCAGTCTGATGAGGGCATTCGTAAATCACAACCTTTCCTGAGGACAAACACAAGGCCAAAGACTCAGGGAGACGCCTAATAACTAGACTTTTTGCCTAATTAAAAAGTTCGTTATAGTAGTGTGTCTAATCGAATTGATCTAGGTTCTAAGTGCGACTCAGTCGTTCTTTGGTGAAACAAAAATGTGTCGTTGTAGTATATTAAAAGTGCAAAAACAATTAAAGTAAATGGCTTAAAATAAAATGACGTTTAAAATTAAACTAAGTCTAATTAAACGAAAGGGTGCAATATTTAAAAAACTTTGACAAGTAAAATAATTAAATGACGGGAATTTAAAACGTGACGAGAATTAAAATTAGACAAATATTAAAATGAAACTTGAAAATTAAACAAAGCGAAATTAAAATCCAAAACCATAACCATCAGAATCCACTATCGGAATGCTGTCACCATACCATTGGAATCCAGATCGGAATGTTCTGTCGAAATAAAAGGTACAACCTATCGGAATGTTTCAGATCGCAATGCAGTTCAGATCGGAATGATACTAAGAAAAATTGGGCAGCACTTCGACTAAGTAAACCTCAAGAGCCGTCGGAATGTGCGATCGCAACCCCAGATCGGAATGAGGGTGATGTTACTCCTATCGCAATCCCGGATCGGAATGCAAAACCCTTTGGCCAAAACTGTCACTATCGGAATGTGGTAAAGCAAGCCGTCGCAATGTGTGTTAACCCTTCTTTTCCGATGGAATGCAAATTCGTAATAAGCTCAAATCTTAATAAGCTAATTCTAATAAGCAGTAACAAGGAACTTGAATAGAATAGAAACAAAACGAGAAAATAAGCTAAAAAGTTAAATACTTTCAAAACTTAAAAGAAAAATTAAAACGAAACTTAATGGAATGGATTTTAAAAAGTAAAACTTTTAAGAAAACTTTCAAAACAATTAAGCTAAATACCAAATAAGCACATAAGATTGTCAAACTTATGGCTATTTCGTATGGAAGCTAAAAGGAAAAAGAAAAGACAAGACTTTTAATCAAATGAGCAATGGATTAAGCAAAACCTTGCTTAATCCGAAATTCAAACCGAATCAAAAGAAGAAGAGTAGAATGAGATTGGTAAAAATAAACTTGATCAAATGATAAAGAAAGATTAAAGCAAGAAAATTAAAGGACACTTACTTGGAAATTAAAAGATAATTAAAGTGCAAAACATGTATTAAAAATGACAAGAAAAGTAAATGACAAGATATGAAAATGGTGGAAGACTAATTGTTACCTTAGCCAACAAAAATGAAAATGAGATACTAATGGTCTATTTATAGGAGATTAGGAGAGTGGTTAGAGGAAGCTTCCTCATCTCCTTCCTTTCTTGTTAATTGCACCATTAAGTCCTTCCTTCTTAGTCTTTTGTTAATCTTGGACTTTAAGGACTTTTGGCTCGGGATTTCTTTAAACTCGTCTTCAATAAATAAGACTCGAGTTCTTCGGCTTTTGGTAATCTTCCGTCTTTTGACTTTTTCTTCGATAAATCTTCAGAATTGGTCTTGGACTTCCGTTCTTTTTGCACTCTCGACTTCTCGACTTCATCTTTCATCTTTTTCTTCAATAAAAGCCCGTAAATGCCGTGTTTTCTCCACTTTTCACAATTTCGTCCTAAATCACAACAAAAACACAAACCACGCATAATTCCGACATAAAAGACATAAAATACATGTTTTGGCTCGGTTATTATTGTAATTAAGTGGTAGAAAAGATGGGTGTTTTCACACCTATCAAAACCCCTACACTTGACCATTGCAATGTCCTCATGCAATGCATTAGTTACAAAGCATGTTTACACTTTTCATCATAATCAATCCATAGTGGCCTTTATTAAAGAGATAGAAAACTATAAATATTCAAAGTAAAGAAATTAAAAGCATACCTTGGGTTTTGGAAATGTTATGAATAATCATCATCCTCAAGTTTTCACTTTATCCAAACCAAGCTTAAAAACGAGATCATTGTTATTATAAGTTAGCAAACTAACACGAACTCATGTGGGCCAATTATTCACTTAGACTCCCTTATTCCTAGGTGTATCTCTTATATTTTATTTTTGTCTTGAATGATCACGAGGATGCATTGTTGACTTATTTCGATAGTTATTTAGTCCGAAAATAAAGTGAACGATTTAATCAATAGTTAGCTAAAGGACAAAATCTTTTAAAACTGCTTCTCGGGACCTCATAAAGTTCATATCTTGGCATAACTCGCTTCGCGATTTGAGACCTTTCTCGGACCGATATTTGGCAGCGACTTCATACTTCAAACCTTGAGAGACGCTCATGAAATAATGGTCTTCTCTTCATAATAGGAATTTCTTCACTTGAAATTTTGAGAGATTCATACTTGGACCACGACTTCTTCATTTTTCTCCAATCTTTATTTTGGATTTTGATATACAACGATCCGCCTCCTTTTATGACTTGGATCTATTTATCCTCATACCTTGTTAGGGTCTTTTCGGATACACTTCTCCATGACTTTTGGGGAGTTTTTGCTTTATGTCGTGTGTCTCGATCCTTCATATTGATTTTCGATAAATGATTCTTCACATCACTTTGGATCTTTAGCAACAAAATATAGCCCTCATGCCTTGTTAGGGCCTTTTCGGACTCGCCAATCTTCGCATCCCGCTTCAATAAGTTATGCCTTGGCTATGAACTCTAATCCATACCGAGCAACTTTTAAACGATCTTGGGCTAGAAGTTAAGTAACTTTTCAAATCGTACAACCTTATTTATTGCAGATAAATTTATTAGCAAGCGATGGGAGAATAGGCTTATAATTAACTCACATAAATTCACGAAAGAATACCAAACTTATAATTGACTCTATCATCTCTCGTTCTCCACAGTTTAAAATCTCAAGGAATGAGACTCGTGGATGCTTAGCCTATTAAGTCAAAGTTTTGGGTTTTCGAGTCGCCTATAGGATCTTGCAAATTCTTAGACTTTTTCAAGTTTAGAAATCGCGTTTTAAAGTTCCCTTGATAAACGACTCTCTAGGATCAATTATAGGAACTTGCGAAAAGTTCTTGTTCTTAACCCGTGAGAGTTAAGACTTTCGCGTTTTATAGCTCCCTATATAATAGCCTAGCAAAACTCGACTTAAACATGTTAAGGATACTAGCTAGAGTAACTTAGATGAGTAAACTCGGGTTGAGTCAAATGATTCACAACGTTTGAAAATTAAAACCACTTTATTAAACATTTATTCTAATAAGGAAAGAAAATAACTATACAAAGGGAAAAACTAATATGCCAAAATAGATTAAAATTTTTGAAAAATGTCGAAAAAATTGATTTTCCGGTTAAAATGAGGACAAATACAAGGAAAAGGTCACTTAACTTCGATAGAAGTCCCCCCTACACTTAAGATAAACATTGTCCTCAATGTTTAAGCATGTGGGAGTAAACTCCCCTACACTTAGGACATTGTGCACTTTGTTTAAATCTCGCTAAGGAAGAGACAACTAAAGAGATTCCTATTTTAATATTGAGAAAATATAAAATAGTGAATCGAAGAGAGTTTAGGATAGAACCGGGAAGATGGAACACGGAATCACGGGTCGTCAAGAATCATCAAGAGTGGATCATTGAAGCTCGAATCCCTGATTAAGAAGAGGGGAGAGGAAAGCAAACCAACCGGTCTCCCCCTACACTTATGATAAAGAAAGCGAAAAGATAGATGCATGGGTTGCCTCCTAAGAAGCGCTTGGTTTTTGTTAACCGAGTCGTGAGCCTGACTCGACCTTGATTATCAACGGAAGAAGCATGAAATATATCCACCGGGATCAAAGACATAGTTTTCGTCCATCAAATAGCACAAGCTTAAGGCGAACAAGGCAAGACAAAGAAGAGTAGGCAAGGTTCCCTTAAGCAAAGATGGAGCACGGTGGAAGCAAGTATGGTGAGGTGCAAGCATGTCTTCAATATTTCCAAAGATTTTTCCTTTTATTTCATCAGGTGGATACTGAGATGGCTGTAGAATATCAATACCGGGGTCGAACACCTTTTCCTTTAGGGGAAAATAGCACTCAGGCTCAGCAGAGTGTGAAGAAGATCCGCGAAGAAGCACAACCTCGTCCTCAGAAGGGGGACAAAGAGGTGTTAACTCATACGTGCTGCGGATATCGGTGTCGACCGGTTTCTTATCTTTTGAAAGAATGTGCTTCAAATCCAAAGTAGGATCAAGACGATAATCTTCAAAATCCAAAGGAGGAGCATCACTCTCATGAGGGAAGTAAGTGTTGAGAAACGTAGAGAAGTCTTCCTCAAATGAGTAATCGTCCAAAGTAGGATCGAGTGATGGTGGTGGAGGATCTTCATCATGTGAAGAATCGCTCGAAAGAGTATCGGCCTCATCAAAATCATCGTATGTAGGCAGATCGGGATACTCAGAAGTAAGGTCATCATAATCATCCGAATCTGAGCTAGAATCATCATCATAAGCATCAAAGATCGGTGGAGAATCATAAATGGGAGGAGGTTCCAAATTGGAGAGAGAATCATCCACATCATCTTGAAAAAGTAGATTATCATTGCAAGACTCGAATAGAGGATTGTTGTAGACAACAAAGTCATCAAGCACATTAATCATATTCACTGATTCTCGTCCTCCAAAGGTTGTACTTGTAAGCTTCCCCATTTTGAAAACTTGTGCATCATCCCCGACTCTTAAGATTAACTCACCTTCGGCCACATCCACTAAAGCTCGTCCGGTTCTCAAGAATGGCCGACCAAGTATTAAAGGAATACGATGGTCCATTTCATAATCAACAACGACAAAATCGACCGGGAAAGTAAATGTGCCAACTTTTATGAACACGTCTTCGGCTATACCAACGGGGTAAGCGAGAGTGCGGTTTGCCAGTTCAAGAGTCATCTTTGTTGGAGTGAGGTCGGGTAATGATAGTGTTTTCCAAACACTCAAAGGCATAAGATTAATACAGGCCCCGAGATCAGCAAGGGCAGTAAATTCTTCAGTTTTGTTGAACACGCAAGGCAACACAAAACGACCGGGATCTCCAAGCTTTTCCGGAAGTTCTTTAAGAATAACTGCAGAGCAGTTTTCATTTAAGCGTGTGTTGGCGAGCTCAATCAGGTTCTCCTTCTTGTTAAGCAATTCCTTAAATGCTTTAACAAATTTGGGCATGTGGACAAGTGCTTCAAGAAAGCTAACGTTGAAGTTCATTTGAGAAATCATCTTCACATAGCGTGTCACTTCAGAGTCCTCCTTGGTTAGCATTTTGGTCTTGCCTAAACGAGAGGGATAAGGGATATTGGGTTTGGGTGGTGAAGGTGAAGGCGTAGCAGGTAAAGGTTGAGATGTTGAAGGGTCCTTCCTAGAAACATCGTCATGACGAGGCGGAGACGGTAATGGTGCACTAATACTAGGTGTAGGAGGAGTAGGGATAAATGGTGGTGGGGGAGGTGTAGATGATGGGGGCGGGATTGGTGGATCGACAATGGTAATTACACTACGAGTAGTAATAGCACTCACATTAGCTCGCGGATTGGTGACGGTGTTTGAAGGTAGAGAACTCGAAGTATAAGGTTGAGCTGCGGGCAAGAAACTAGCAAGCATATTCTTTAAATCATTGGTTTGATTGCTGAAGGAGGATTGAATGTTTTCTCGAAGCTCGGATCTAATCTCATTTCCTTGCTTTGTGATATCTCCTTTAAGATTGATAATTTGGCTCTGCAGATTCTTGATTTGCTCACCTTGGGTTCTCATGATGGCTTCAACATCGGGATTAATGGGTGAGTTTTGTTGAGCGGGTGGGTGATAAGGATTAGAAGCTCTTGGTGGGATTTGGTTGCTTCTATTGTAGTTGTTGGCGGGGTTTTGGTTTTGAGGAGAAAAACCAGGTGAAAGGTAATTGTTTGATCGGTAACTCAGCAAATTTCTATCCCCTTGAGGTCGAGCTTGGTAATTTTCTGGTGAATAATTACCATAAGCTGCATACACATTTTCCGGATTTCCTTGTGTAGAAGGACAATCGGTGTATGAGTGAGGACCGCCACATGTTTCACAAGGATTAGCAACCGCTTTAACTTGTTGTTGTTGTTGGTTTGAAGCGAGAAGCGTGATACTTTTGCTCATTTCAGTCATCATGCGGGTGAGTTTGGTCATCTCAGGGTTTGCTGAAGTAGAAGAGACATTGACTCTCGGGTTGTTCCTTGAAGAAGCGGAGGAATCCCAGTTTTTGTGGTGAGTAGTCATGTTCTCAATTAGCTCTCTACACTCCTCGGGTCTCCTTTTCATAAATGTGCCACCGGCGGCTGCATTAATCGTATCACGATCACGAAGAGTCAAACCGTTGTAGAAAGTATCTATTAAGGTCACAGGGAGCATGTTGTGGTTTGGACAACGATCAATCAAGACATTATATCGCTCCCAAGCATCAAAAAGAGATTCATCAGGGTCTTGCATGAAACCGCTGATTTGATTGCGAAGGCTCGTGACCATGGATGGTGGAAAGTAGCGCGACAAAAAGCGTTGAGTCATGTCATCCCAAGTGTGAATAGAATTCTTCGGGAGACGATCAAACCATTTCTCGGCATGATGCGATAAAGTATGTGGAAAGAGTTGTAGACGAAGAACATCCATTGTAGCACCAGGCAACTTCATGCTTTGGGTGATTGTAATGAACTTGTCGAGGTGTTTGTTGGCATCATCATCAGGCATTCCGGCGAATGGATTAGTTTGTACTTGCTGAATCATGTGGTGCTTCAACGAAAACTCAGGAGCGTTGATTTGCATCGGCGCAATCGGTCCTCCTCGTCCAAACATGGTAGGTTGACAAAGCTCCTCCATGGTCCGAAGATCGGGCTGTGGAAGAACATTGTTGTTATTATTGAGGTGCGGTGGAATATTGTTGTTGACACCTGATGATAAACAGATTTTGCTAGGTTCAATTTTCTCTCGGAATCCTCTCGAATTGATCTCGGTCTTAAGTGGAATGATTTGTTCTTGGTTGCTAAAAAGGAGTTGGTTTGTTTATCTATTTTTAAACTAATAACACTTAAATGTAAATGACGTTGAGTAACTTAAAACTTTGGAAGATTAACTAAATTGACAGGTTAAAATTGAGTGCTTGAAAATGTAAAGGAAAGATTAGAAAATTACTTTGAAAACTTAATTGAATAAATGCTTAAAAACTTGTTCTATCGGAATGTTGAAAATTATTACTATCGGAATACCTAAAAGTCAAAAGCATCGGAATGCACAAAATAATGGTCCATCGGAATATATTTGTTAACCACCATCGGAATGTTCAAAATCCAAACTGTCGCAATGATGCTGTCGGAATGAGGACGATCGGAATGTTGCAAATAAAAATTGGCCAGAGTTTCGACTAGAAAAGGGACCTAAACCCCGTCGGAATGTGCGATCGCAATATGCGATCGCAATCCCAGATCGGAATAGGGGGGTTTACAACCTATCGCAAAGTAAAACCCCTTATGGGTTATTGCGATACCAAGCAAAGAAGACCCGTCGGAATGTGTTAAAACCCTTGTATTGCGATGAGATGAATGCAGTTCCGAAATTGGTGGAAAGCTAAAAACTCAATAAGCAAAGGAAATAAGCTAGGTGATTCGAAATCTAAACACTTCAAAAAGATTAAATTTGATAACTTTTGAAAACAAGAAACTTTAAAACTTAATAAACAAAACTTTTCAATGATTAAAACTTTGAGGAAATCCGAAAATCAATAAGCATAGGCAAGCAATCAACCGATAAGCATGGAAAGCTTACGGCTTAATCACAAACTAGAGCTTAAAAAGGACAAGAAAGATTAAGCTAAAGGTCAAGAACACGTCCAAAAATCCCAACCGTAATGGTTTCAACAATCGGATCAAGGATTAGACAAATCAAGAAAAGTAGGAAAAGCTTAAAGAACTTAAAAGCATAAACTTGATTAAGATTAATGAAATCAAAAGTACAAGAAAGCTTTGAATTAAAAGATGAAAAACAAAGAAAAAGTTTAGTGAGAGAAAGTATGGAACTTTCTCTCTCTAGAAAACTAGAGAAGAAAATGAAAACTAAAGACTAGCTAAAAACTAAGTGTGTGAAAATTTGTGAGGTGAAGGCTTTATATAGGCGTGTGTATGGTGTTGATGGGCTTTTGATTGGGCTTTGATTTGGGCTTCTTTTTCTTCTTTCTTCTTAAGTCTTCATGCGTCTTTAAATAAACGTTTCCGACTTGGATTTGAGAAGTGTCGGTGAATAATTCCAACTCGTCTTATAATCTTTTTATTTAATAGACTCGAGTTCTTCGACATAAATGAATCTTCCATCTTTGGCTCTATTCTTCGATAAATCTTCAAATAGGCACAATGACTTCAAATCTTTTGCACCTTTTGGACAATAGACTTCGTCTTGAGCCCTTTTCTTCGATAAAACCCGTGCAATCCCATGTTTTCTTCAATATTCACCCGGTCGACTCTGAAAACACAATAAACACAAAAACCACGCATAATTCCAAACAAATGATATTAAATACGTGTTTTGGTCTCGTTTTAAGCCCAATTTAAGTGGTAAAAGGATGGGTGTTTCCACACCTATCAAATCCCCTACACTTAACCATTGCCATGCCCTCATGCAATGCTTAGTGACAAAGCACAATTACACTTTTCTCATTATCAATTAACCTTGGCCTTATTAAAATACTACTAAACAAAAATTTAAAGTACTAAGAAATTAAAATTTTAATGTAAACAAGAGAATAGAAATTAACTTATGTGGTAATAACTTGGAAAGAGATCGAGGACTTACATTAGGGCTTCGGTGCTGCGAAGATTTATCACCCTCAAGTTTCACGTTCCCCAAACTAAGCTTAAAAACGAGATCATTGTTATTATAAGTTAGTAATTCAAACACTCACACACATGGCTTAATTAAATGCTTAAACTCCCTTATTCCTAGGTGTATCTCTTATATTTTATTTTTGTCTTAGAATGATCATGAAGATGCATTTTTGGACTTATTTCGATAGTTTATTTAGGCAGAAAGCAAAGTAGGACGATTTGATCAATAGTTAGCTAAAGGACAAAATCTTTTAAAACTGCTTCTCGGGATATCAAAAAGTTCATATCTTGGCATAACTTGGTTCGCGATTTGAGACCTTTCTCGGGCCGATATTTGGCATGTACTTCATACTTCATATCTTGAGAGACGTTTTTGAGATAATGGTCTTCTCATCGTAATAGAGTTTCTTCACTTGGAGACTTTTGAGGGGTACTCCAACTTTGTTGACCACGACTTCATGATTATTCTTCAATCTCTAATTAGGATTTTGAGATACAACGATCCGCCTCCTTTTCGGACTTGGATCTATTTATCCTCATACCTTGTTAGGGTCTTTTCGGATAGACTTCTCCATGATCTTTATGGGAGTTGATTGCTTTTCGTCGTGAGTCTTGATCCTTCATATTGATTTAGGGAATAATGCTTTTCACATCACTTTGGATCTTCAGCAATAAAATTGAATCCTCATGCCTTGTTAGGGCCTTTTCGGACTCGCCAATCTTCGCGCCCCGCTTCATAAGTTATGCCTTGGCTATGAACTCTTATCATTACCGAGCAACTTTTAAACGATCTTGGGCTAGAAGCTAAGTAACTTTTCAAATCGTAAGACCTTACTTATTGCAGATAAATTTTTAGCAAGTGATGGGAGAATAGGCAAATAATTACACCAAGTGAGCTTGCGCAAGAATACCGACTTATAATTGACTCTATCATTTCTCGTCCTCCACAATTTAAAATCTCAAGTAATGAGACTCGTGGACACTTAGCCTAATAAACCAATTAAGGTCTACATGGTTAAGGATACTAGCTAGAATAAACTTGGATAAGTCTATTCGGGTTGAGTCAAAATAAACGCAACGGGCCTAATATGTCAAAAATTTCTAAACTAGCCACACCACTTATTAATATTTTTGACTTTATTGTGGAATATATACATATGAAAGCAACGATAAAACTTTAAAAATTACGACTAAATGGCCAAAGTTAATTAAAAATTTGAAAAATGTTGAAAAAGATGATTTTCCGGTTAATTGAAGGCATTTTCATGGAAAAGTCCGCTTAAGACTTCGATAGAAGTCCCCCCTACACTTAAGATAAACATTGTCCTCAATGTTTAAGCATGTGGGAAAAGTCTCCCCTACACTTATGACATTGTGCACGTTGGTTAACTCAAGTTAAGGAAGAGACGACTAAAGTGATCAATTTCAAATGTGAGTATGAAGAAAATTGAATCACGATAGTTGAGAGATAGAACCGGATTTCGGATAACACGGGAGCACGGTTCTTCAAAGGTTCCAAGAGTGCACTTATCCCTGTAATCACATCACCACAAAAATACAAACACCTATGCAGGCCCCCCTACACTTAGGAGGTTAAAACGTAAAAGGATAGATACTCGGGTTGCCTCCCGAGGAGCGCTTGTTTTTGATAATCGAGTCACGAGCCTGACTCGACCCAAATTTAGTTCATGGGGAACGTGGTAAGGGATGGAATCATCTCCTGAGAGATGTCCTCACCAAAGTACAGCTTCAGACGCTGGCCATTCACCTTGAAATTGGGCCCATTTGGCTGAGAAAGCTCAATGGTCCCATACGGAAAGACGTTGGCGACGGTGAATGGACCAGACCAGCGGCTCTTCAACTTGCCAGAGAAGATCTTCAACCGAGAGTTGAAAAGTAAGACTTGATCACCAACGTGGAACTCTCGGTTCTTGATTTTTGCGTCATGGAGGATCTTCGTCTTCTCTTTGTAGATCAGCGAGTTCTCATAAGCTTCATTCCTTAGTTCGTTGAGTTTGTTTAGTTGAATCTTGCGATGATCACCGGCTTTGTTGATGTCGAAGTTAGCCCACTTTAAGGCCCAGTGCGCCTTATGCTCCAGCTCGATGGGAAGGTGGCATGCTTTCCCGTACACAAGACGATAAGGTGTACAACCGATCGGGGTCTTGTAAGCAGTACGGAAAGCCCACAGAGCATCATCTAACTTATCGGCCCACGCGGCACGATGCTCTCCCACAGTACGCTCCAAAATTCGCTTCAATCCACGATTGGATATCTCGGCTTGCCCATTGGTTTGGGGATGATAGGCGGTGGAAAGACGGTGATTGACACCATACTTGGCCATGACTCTTGCAAATTGATCGTTGCAAAAATGAGTCCCGCGGTCACTGATAATAGCACGAGGAACGCCGAATCGAGCGAACAGCGATTTCAAAAAGTTACAAACCACCCTTGCATCATTAGTAGGCAAAGCTTTGGCTTCAACCCACTTGGAGACGTAGTCAACGGCAACAAGGATGTATTTGTTTCCTTTAGATGAAGGAAATGGCCCCATAAAGTCGATACCCCAAACATCAAAGATTTCACACTCTTGAATGAAATTCTGAGGCATCTCATCTTTATGTGTGATCGTGCCTTGTTTCTGGCAAGCATCACATTTTTTTACCATATCGTGAGCGTCACGATAAATGGAGGGCCAATAAAATCCTGAATCAAACACTTTTCTGGCGGTGTAGTTGGGACCAAAGTGACCACCAGTGGGTCCTTTGTGGCAAGCATCAAGGATTTTGAAGGCTGCCGGTCCATCAACACATCGGCGAATAATCAAGTCAGCACATTGTTTGAAAAGATACGGGTCATCCCAGAAGTAAGTCTTTATGTCTTTGAAGAACTTCTTCTTTTGCTGGGATGTTAACCCGTCAACGAGGATTCCACCCGCCAAGTAGTTTGCAATGTCTGCAAACCACGGGGTTTCGTCAGCAGTCGAGTTAATAGACATTAAGGTCTCCAGGGGAAAAGAATCATTGATTTCTTTGTTCGGATGAGCCCCCTGGTAAGGATCCTCAAATCTACTGAGATGATCCGCGGCTAGGTTTTCTGCTCCTTTTTTATCGCGAATTTCGATTTTAAATTCCTGGAGCAGCAAAACCCAGCGAAGAAGTCTTGGTTTGGAATCTTGCTTTGTCAACAAGTACTTCAACGCGGAATGATCGGTATACACAATGGTGGTGGAAAGGACAAGATAGGGGCGAAATTTTTCAAAAGCATAGACAACAGCTAAAAGCTCTTTTTCTGTTGTCGTATAATGCAATTGTGCCCCAGTCATTGTCTTGCTAGCGTAATGGATCGGTTGGAAGTGTTTGTTCACTCTTTGTCCAAGAACCGCTCCAATAGCAAAATCACTAGCATCGCACATCAACTCAAAGGGTAGCTCCCAATTAGGGGTAACCAAGACGGGTGCCTTAGTTAGCTTATCCTTAAGCGAGTCGAAGGCTTCAAGGCACTCTTTGGAAAAGATAAAAGGAGTATCTTTTTCCAAGAGGTGGGTCATCGGGCGAGCGATTTGAGAAAAATCTTTGATGAATCGACGGTAGAAGCCCGCATGACCCAGGAAACTTCTCACACCCTTCACGGTTGAAGGTGGAGGCAACTTAGCGATAACATCGACTTTAGCACGGTCTACTTCAAGACCGGCTTTGGAGATTTTGTGTCCTAGCACGATGCCTTCTTTTACCATAAAATGGCATTTTTCCCAATTCAGAACTAGGCGAGTGTCTTCGCACCGCTTGAGCATACGTTCCAAATTGGCAAGGCACGCAGAGAATGAATCGCCATAGACCGAGAAATCATCCATGAATACTTCCATAGTGTCTTCCACCATGTCATGGAAGATAGCCATCATACACCTTTGGAATGTCCCAGGAGCATTACATAAACCAAAAGGCATGCGTTTGTAAGCAAATGTTCCATAGGGACAAGTGAATGTGGTCTTTTCTTGGTCCTTGGGATCGATGGGAATTTGAAAATACCCGGAGAAACCGTCTAAGAAGCAGTAATAGTCATTACCAGCTAGACGCTCGAGCATTTGATCCATGAAGGGAAGAGGAAAGTGGTCTTTTCTCGTGGCATCATTGAGCTTGCGATAATCAATACAAACTCTCCACCCAGTAACGAGACGAGTGGGAATCAACTCGTTGTGTTCATTGGGAACAACGGTTATTCCGCCCTTCTTGGGCACACAATGGACGGGACTTACCCATGGCGAATCCGAAATAGGGTAGATCAAGCCGGCATCTAGAAGTTTGATAACCTCTTGTTTGATGACGTCATGAATTTTAGGATTAACCCTTCTTTGGTTCTGGATGGTGGGTTTAAAGTCATCTTCCATGAGAATCTTGTGAGTACAAAAGCTCGGATCAATTCCGCGGATATCGGAAATTTTCCAAGCAATTGCCTTCTGATGAGCTTTAAGCACAGCGATGAGACGAGTTTTCTCTTCTTCTTGCAAATCCTTAGCGATGATGACGGGTGACTTCTTCTCTGCTTCAAGGAACGCATACTCGAGATGGGGTGGCAACTCCTTAAGTTCCAAATCCGGAGGATTGTCGACGGGAGGCGTGTTCGAAGTCGGAGTATCGATAGCAATGATAGTGGGAGATGGAGGAGAAGGGTTGTCTTCTTTGAGGAGATTTGCAATGAAACTGAGGTCTTCATCCCAAGTGGCAGTAGAATCGTCATTGTTTTGCTTCACATCTCCCAAGGTGGCTTCCAAATCTTTCCAAAGGAAATCACTTTCTCCAAATAGAGATAGTGATGAGTCGATAGAGGAAACGGTCTCAACATTGGGAAGAGAGGTAGGAATGTTTTTACAAGCATCCTTGAAGTGTTCTTCACAAGCCTCATCAAGAAAGTCAATACAATTAACATTCTCGTAAGAAGAAGGCTGTTTAGATAACTTTCCCATGTTGAAGACTACTTTATCGTCACCCATTCTCATGATAAGCTCACCGGCTTCAACATCAATGAGAGTGCGACCGGTCCTCAAGAATGGACGACCAACAATGAGTGGCACACGGGGGTCCATCTCGTAATCGACGACAACAAAATCAGCAGGGAAGGTGAATTTGTCGACTCTTACAATGACGTCTTCGGCTATCCCCACTGGATAAGCAACCGTACGGTTGGCTAATTCCAAAGTCATTTTAGTGGGGACCAACTCTGGGAGAGATAATTGCTTCCAAACACTTAGAGGCATGAGATTAATACTGGCACCTAGATCCGCTAGGGCCATGCAATTCTCTACTCCCGGGAAATTGCAAGGGATAAGAAAACGACCCGGATCACCAAGCTTGATTGGCAATTTCCTTAAGAGCACTGCAGAGCAGTTCTCATTAAGTTGGGTGTTGGCGAGATCGAGGAGCTTTTCCTTGTCGCTCAGAAGATCTTTAAACATTTTCACGTACTTAGGCATGTGAGCGAGAGCCTCAGCGAAGGAGATATTGAAATTCAGTTGTTTAAACATTTTAAGAAAGTTAGAAACCTGAATATCGTCCTTGCTTTTGAGCTTCTCTTTCCTCAACCTAGATGGATAAGGTATATTGGAAGAAGAGGAAGGCTTTGGGATGATAGGATCACTCACATCCTTGGGTGGAGGAGGGGTAGAAGGAAGAGGTGGAGAAATAGGAGCAGGTGACTCGTTCTCCTTAGTCACAACCACCGGTGGAGGTATAGGAAGCTCGGGTTCCTTGGTACCTTTACCACTGCGAGTGGTGATTGCTTTCATCTCCCCTCTTGGATTCGCAACGGTATTACTCGGAAGAGTACCCGAAGAAGAGGGTTGATTACTGTTGAAGAAACTAGCCATCATGTTCCTCAAGTCATTCGTTTGACTATCCATAGTGTTCTTCATATCAGCTCTTAGATCATTCCCTTGTTTCATCAGATCTGCTTTCAAGTTGCGCACTTCCTGTTGGAGATTATCCACGATCACATCGTTAGTTCTCATGTAGGTTCCAATGTCTTGATGTGATGCGGGGGTTTGGTTTGAAGGAGCAGTGTATGCGGGTGGTTGATAAGCAGGTTGCTGGTAAACTTGGGTGTTTCGTTGTTGTGGTTGTTGCTGCTTGTGAGGAGGGATGTATGGTGTACGAGTTTGTTGTTGTTGAGGAGGACGGTTGAGGTTTTGTTGTTGGTTTTGGTTGTTAGGATTAAAACCAGGTGGTGAGAGATAGTTGTTGGAACGGTAGCTAAGCAGGTTGCGGTCACCTTGAGGTTTTGCTTGATAAGCAGGTTGAGTATAGGTGCCATATGCTGCATTCACGTTCTCTGCAGGGTAATCTTGGGTGGCGGTACAAGTTGTGTAAGAATGAGGACCACCGCATATCTCACAAGGTTGGCTGACAGCGTTCACTTGAGCGTTTTTGGCGTTGTTGCTGTTGTTGTTGCTGACGGTGTGGGTGACAAGCGATTCAAGAAGCGTAGTGATTTTGTCTAATCGCTTGTCGCTGTCATTAGTGCTAGCACTAGCAACATTGGTCCTAACACTCTTGGTTTGCACACGAGACTTATTCTCAATGATATCCCAAGCAGCATTGGATGTCTTAGCCAATAAATTACCCCCTGAGGCACTATTCAGTGAATCTTGGTCACTCATGCTTAAACCATTGTAAAAAGTATTGATTTGATGTACTTTGGTAAAACCATGTTGTGGGCATTTTCTTAAAAGATCTTTAAAGCGATCCCAAGATTCACTGAATGACTCATCGTACTTTTGTTCAAAGTTTATAATCTCATTCCGCAAAGCGGTAGTACGAGAGGGTGGAAAAAAGTAATTGATAAACTTTGTTTCCAAATCCGTCCACGAGAGAATACTCTGTGGCGGTTCCTTAGCAAGCCAATGTCGGGCTTGTCCCTCTAAAGAAAAGGGAAAAAGTTGTAACCTTATAACTTCCTGTGGAACTCCATTGAACTTGACCGTGTTGGTGAGTTGTAGAAATCTCTTGATATGGTCGTGTGGGTCATCAATGGTTCGTCCCAAGAACGGTTGAGCTGAGACCATCTGGATAAAGCCTGATTTGAGCTCGAAATTGTTGGCGGCAATTGGAGGGATGACAATTGGATCCGTGTTGCCATCAACGTGAGCTTGCAGCAGTTCAATCATCGGGCGATTATCCGGAAGGGGCTCATTGTTGTTGTTATTGTTCATGTTGTTGAAAGGCGGGTTGTTGTTGTTATTATTGTTGTTCGGAGGTGGTATGTTATTGTTGGTTTGTACACCAGCCATGTCCAAGTTATCGAGAGGCTCGGGCTCTTGATAAGACGTGGATCGAGTGCGCATACACCTGCAAAAGAACGAACAAAGAAAAACAAAGCAAAAATATTTTTGGTTTTTATGTTTTTTACTTTTTAGGATTTTTGAAAATTTTATATTTTTTTGTTGTTTTTGAGAATTTTTGATGAAAAAAGAACGTTCACGGGGAACGGATCCCAAAATCCAAGTTCTCACAAAAAACTTTTGATCTTAACGAGAAGAGCCGGCAGCGGCGCCATTTGATACATCGATTTGCAACGGGTTCAGATCTTAGTTCTCTCGATATCCTCTCGAATTGATCTCGGTCTTAAGTGGAATGATTTGTTCTTGGTTGCTAAAAAGGAGTTGGTTTGTTTATCTATTTTTAAACTAATAACACTTAAATGTAAATGACGTTGAGTAACTTAAAACTTTGGAAGATTAACTAAATTGACAGGTTAAAATTGAGTGCTTGAAAATATAAAGGAAAGATTAGAAAATTACTTTGAAAACTTAATTGAATAAATGCTTAAAAACTTGTTCTATCGGAATGTTGAAAATTATTACTATCGGAATACCTAAAAGTCAAAAGCATCGGAATGCACAAAATAATGGTCCATCGGAATATATTTGTTAACCACCATCAGAATGTTCAAAATCCAAACTGTCGCAATGATGCTGTCGGAATGAGGACGATCGGAATGTTGCAAATAAAAATTGGCCAGAGTTTCGACTAGAAAAGGGACCTAAACCCCGTCGGAATGTGCGATCGCAATATGCGATCGCAATCCCAGATCGGAATAGGGGGGTTTACAACCTATCGCAAAGTAAAACCCCTTATGGGTTATTGCGATACCAAGCAAAGAAGACCCGTCGGAATGTGTTAAAACCCTTGTATTGCGATGAGATGAATGCAGTTCCGAAATTGGTGGAAAGCTAAAAACTCAATAAGCAAAGGAAATAAGCTAGGTGATTCGAAATCTAAACACTTCAAAAAGATTAAATTTGATAACTTTTGAAAACAAGAAACTTTAAAACTTAATAAACAAAACTTTTCAATGATTAAAACTTTGAGGAAATCCGAAAATCAATAAGCATAGGCAAGCAATCAACCGATAAGCATGGAAAGCTTACGGCTTAATCACAAACTAGAGCTTAAAAAGGACAAGAAAGATTAAGCTAAAGGTCAAGAACACGTCCAAAAATCCCAACCGTAATGGTTTCAACAATCGGATCAAGGATTAGACAAATCAAGAAAAGTAGGAAAAGCTTAAAGAACTTAAAAGCATAAACTTGATTAAGATTAATGAAATCAAAAGTACAAGAAAGCTTTGAATTAAAAGATGAAAAACAAAGAAAAAGTTTAGTGAGAGAAAGTATGGAACTTTCTCTCTCTAGAAAACTAGAGAAGAAAATGAAAACTAAAGACTAGCTAAAAACTAAGTGTGTGAAAATTTGTGAGGTGAAGGCTTTATATAGGCGTGTGTATGGTGTTGATGGGCTTTTGATTGGGCTTTGATTTGGGCTTCTTTTTCTTCTTTCTTCTTAAGTCTTCATGCGTCTTTAAATAAACGTTTCCGACTTGGATTTGAGAAGTGTCGGTGAATAATTACAACTCGTCTTATAATCTTTTTATTTAATAGACTCGAGTTCTTCGACATAAATGAATCTTCCATCTTTGGCTCTATTCTTCGATAAATCTTCAAATAGGCACAATGACTTCAAATCTTTTGCACCTTTTGGACAATAGACTTCGTCTTGAGCCCTTTTCTTCGATAAAACCCGTGCAATCCCATGTTTTCTTCAATATTCACCCGGTCGACTCTGAAAACACAATAAACACAAAAACCACGCATAATTCCAAACAAATGATATTAAATACGTGTTTTGGTCTCGTTTTAAGCCCGATTTAAGTGGTAAAAGGATGGGTGTTTCCACACCTATCACCTGACATACTTAAATCTTCTTGAGTCTCGGGCTCTTGATAATTAGAAGATCTAGTACGCATACACCTGAAAATGCAAAAGAAAAAGAAACCAAACACAAAGACAATATATATACACAATAAAGATAAAATCTTTTTGGATTTTTGAAATTTTTAATTTTTATGGATTTTTAACAATTTTTAATTTTTATGATTTTTTTGAATTTTTTAAGCCAGAAAATAACGCTCACAAGTGAACGGATCCCAAAAAGCAACGCGTCTTTCACAGAAAACCGTTAATCTTTACGAAAAGAGCCGGCAGCGTCGCCATTTAATAACTAGACTTTTTGCCTAATTAAAAAGTTCGTTATAGTAGTGTGTCTAATCGAATTGATCTAGGTTCTAAGTGCGACTCAGTCGTTCTTTGGTGAAACAAAAATGTGTCGTTGTAGTATATTAAAAGTGCAAAAACAAATAAAGTAAATGGCTTAAAATAAAATGGCGTTTAAAATTAAACTAAGTCTAATTAAACGAAAGGGTGCAATATTTAAAAAACTTTGACAAGTAAAATAATTAAATGACGGGAATTTAAAACGTGACGAGAATTAAAATTAGACAAATATTAAAATGAAACTTGAAAATTAAACAAAGCGAAATTAAAATCCAAAACCATAACCATCGGAATCCACTATCGGAATGCTGTCACCATACCATTGGAATCCAGATCGGAATGTTCTGTCGAAATAAAAGGTACAACCTATCGGAATGTTTCAGATCGCAATGCAGTTCAGATCGGAATGATACTAAGAAAAATTGGGTAGCACTTCGACTAAGTAAACCTCAAGAGCCGTCAGAATGTGCGATCGCAATGTGCGATCGCAACCCCAGATCGGAATGAGGGTGATGTTACTCCTATCGCAATCCCGGATCGGAATGCAAAACCCTTTGGCCAAAACTGTCACTATTAGAATGTGGTAAAGCAAGCCGTCGCAATGTGTGTTAACCCTTCTTTTCCGATGGAATGCAAATTCGTAATAAGCTCAAATCTTAATAAGCTAATTCTAATAAGCAGTAACAAGGAACTTGAATAGAATAGAAACAAAACGAGAAAATAAGCTAAAAAGTTAAATACTTTCAAAACTTAAAAGAAAAATTAAAACGAAACTTAATGGAATGGATTTTAAAAAGTAAAACTTTTAAGAAAACTTTCAAAACAATTAAGCTAAATACCAAATAAGTACATAAGATTGTCAAACTTATGGCTATTTCGTATGGAAGCTAAAAGGAAAAAGAAAAGACAAGACTTTTAATCAAATGAGCAATGGATTAAGCAAAACCTTGCTTAATCCGAAATTCAAACCGAATCAAAAGAAGAAGAGTAGAATGAGATTGGTAAAAATAAACTTGATCAAATGATAAAGAAAGATTAAAGCAAGAAAATTAAAGGACACTTACTTGGAAATTAAAAGATAATTAAAGTGCAAAACATGTATTAAAAATGACAAGAAAAGTAAATGACAAGATATGAAAATGGTGGAAGACTAATTGTCACCTTAGCCAACAAAAATGAAAATGAGATACTAATGGTCTATTTATAGGAGATTAGGAGAGTGGTTAGAGGAAGCTTCCTCCTCTCCTTCCTTTCTTGTTAATTGCACCATTAAGTCCTTCCTTCTTAGTCTTTTGTTAATCTTGGACTTTAAGGACTTTTGGCTCGGGATTTCTTTAAACTCGTCTTTTAATTCTTCAATAAATAAGACTCGAGTTCTTCGGCTTTTGGTAATCTTCCGTCTTTTGACTTTTTCTTCGATAAATCTTCAGAATTGGTCTTGGACTTCCGTTCTTTTTGCACTCTCGACTTCTCGACTTCATCTTTCATCTTTTTCTTCAATAAAAGCCCGTAAATGCCGTGTTTTCTCCACTTTTCACAATTTCGTCCTAAATCACAACAAAAACACAAACCACGCATAATTCCGACATAAAAGACATAAAATACATGTTTTGGCTCGGTTATTATTGTAATTAAGTGGTAGAAAAGATGGGTGTTTTCACACCTATCAACGCCCACGGGTAACACAGCTCGTTGATAGGCCTATCACTTCCACAACATCCGATGAAGGCACACTAGCTCCAAAGTCTTTGCCTGAGGAACCAAAAACTGATTCCTTAGACTCAGAGGGACGCCTATGGGTAAAACACCCCGCTGATAGGAATCTCACCTCCAAAAATCCCAATGAAGGCACACTAAATCAAAAGTCTTTGTCTGAGGGAACCATTATTGATCCAAAAGACTCAGGGAGACGCCTAAGGGTAAAACACCTCACTGATAGGGATCTCACTACCACCCTTGATCAGTCACAAACTGCCCATGAGGATCAGTTGGCCAAAACCCAAGCCTCGGGATTTGGGGTAGGGAGTGGCCAAAACAAAGGCAAACCTTCTTTTGGAGGGGAGCTGGAAAAGCCTAAGGAGTCACTGAACTATGGAGACTTTATTGATTTACTTGAAGAGCCTGGGGAGCTACTCCATGGTTTCAGTGATGACGATGACATGATTGAGGTTGGGGATGAACCTGACACTGAGGACCCTTCTCAATCAGACCAGAAGCCACAGTCCCCACCTTTGTTCAATCATGTGTATACCACTCTGAAGGCCGATGTTACTCAGAACCATGAAGACCTTTCTTCCAAGGCTGATAAACTCCTTGACGAATTCAAAATGTATGGTGACCGTTTTGATATTGCTGAGGAGAAAATGAGAGTTCAGATTGACAACCAGATGGATTTCATCAGTGCCGTGAACAACAGTCATGAGAGTCAGGAGAAGAAGCTTATAAACTTCCTGAACACTGCTCTACCAACTGTTGAAGCAAATGTTTCTTTAAAGACAACTTTGGATAGACTGATCTCTAGTTCTACTGATTCCACTTCCAAGGTTGGTCAACTCTTGGATTTGCTTAAGGAAGATAGGATATCTGAGGTCTTCACTAGGTTGGACTCTCTTAAGTCTGAACTAAATGTGGTGAAAGCAAAGTGTGAAGCTATTTATGAAGATGTTCACATGGATCCTGAGGCTGAACTTCGACTGAGCAAAGCTACAAATGGATATATGGCTAATGCTACAAACCTTTCTGATATCTCCAAGGCTCTTAAGGAAGCGGACATTCCTCGCCTCAGGACCAGGATCCACACTATGGAAACCACTTAGTCCCTCATACAACTGGATGTGCAGACCATCAAGACTGACACTCAGTCCATGAAGTAAATGGTGACTGAAATGTTTCATGCTTTCAAGGGATCATCCACCACCTCCTCCTCAGGACCACCACAACAAACAAAAGTTGGGATCAGTCAGCCTGACCCTTCAACTTTTGAGGGGGATAATCTTGTATCAATGATGCTTACATGAAAAGAACCTCCCTCTCAACCTGAGGGGGAGCAAGAAGAAATGATGACTCAACAACCTCAGGTGCTTGAGATCCCTACCCAAACACCTTTGAACTCCATCCCACCCAACCCTGAGCCCTTAGTCTCTAACATAGACAAGGGCAAAGGTGTAACACCCCAAAAATGGGTCAGCGAAAGCGGTAAAGCTCGGGGGCTGTTACGTCATAATAACAAAGTCCAAGGTGCAAGAGAACGACTCTAAATGAGACGTTTTAAAATAATTTACCTCGTTGCATTAGATTTAGAATTACAAGTTTCAAATCATAAATAAGTTTAAGCAGGTGCAGCGGAAATTAGAGTTTAAATAGCAACAATGAGGTAAAAAGTTTATTAAGCATGAGCAAGTCTTCAAATCCAAGTACAGTATGCATGAAACTCCAAAGCAAGCAACAAGCAAGTAGTTCAACACCTGAGATAAACGCTTAAAAGTGTCAACACAAAGGCTGGTGAGTTCATAGGTTTAAGTTAAAAGCATAGCATTCGATATTGGACCGCAAACAAACTGTTTAAAGCATATGAGACCATTATAGGAGATATAATGTCATGCATATGGGAATCAGATGTGATAATTATAGTTATGATAACACTAAGCTCATGACACCGAGGCTGATGACAAGCACGTACAACTGATGCACGCGTAATATGTAAGATTGCCCCAAGTAGGTGCCTAACCCATGGCCACCTAGCAACAACCATATGATATACGTCCGTTTGGCATGGCGATGTATTTGAACACCCGGACGGGGGTTGTCAAACCCCAATAGATCTATCCATAACATAAGCGCCTACTCAACCAGAGTAACTAACGGTTCATGATAACAGGGGACTAGTGGGCTATCGCTACTTAGGCATATCACACATAACTATTAGCAAGGCAACAATGTAAACAGATTTTGCGTCCATCAGGCAGGCAACACAGCATTTATCTCACCCAGATGATTAAACATAAAAGACAGTTTAATAAGGGTTATGACTTACCTCGGTAGAGCAAAGATTTAACAGCAAGAATATGAAAATCCCAGATGCAGCAAACACAAGTCGCAACCTAAATATATAACGCTAGATTAGGTCACGGTTTAATAATGCAAGAATGCATTCACGTCACACGCATATGTCACCCTTTACCACAAGTTTAAATAAAAAAATAATATGCGATCAAAACATTTGTTGGTGAAATACTCGACCAAATTATAAGTAAGGAAGGTATCGTCTTGTCTCAATAAAATCCGACGGCCTTTCGGCTTACATATATATTTACCATTTTAATTTTAGTTAAAATATCTCTCGATTTTCTAAAAAGAATCCGTCAGCATTTCGACGTAATTTTTAACTTAGCCATTTAAAACAAAACTTAACTCACGTCACTTTAATCTCGACGATCGCTTTCAAAACCCAATACCTTACTCGATGTTTAAATGCACTCGAAACAAAAGCTAATTCAATATTATTTGCACACAACAATTACAATTTTTAAAACATTAGCCAAAACTAAAGACAACTTGGCAATTAAAAACATGGTATAAACCCCACGTGAAGCTTTTGTTAGAAACAGATTTTTGGAGAAAGTTCACAATAATTGGACAAACAAAATGGGTATAACCCACTTGATGCTTTTAAAACATGTACATCCCACGTGATATAGTCTTTTTCAAAAAAGCTTTTGACATGCCTTTAGGAAATAGTCGGTCCAACAGGACACCCACCTTGAAAGACACTAATCATTGTTTGATAGTTTTGATTATTACTCACGTCCAATCTCTCTCTCACGTCTGTATATTACTCATTCACTCTCTCTCTCTCTCCTTCGTTAAAATAGAAATCTTCCATTTGTAAAACAAGGCTTCCATAATGACTCTTACTCTCTCAGCATACATTCAACGAGACCAACGACTCAATGTAAAAGGTTTTGACTCGACAAACACTCATAACAAAACCTCACGACAAAGCTCACAACAAAACCCTTGCAACTCACAAAACGTTACCCTCGCCTCATATACACTCGTTTCACATGTACTTGTTCTTAGTCGCGAATCGAAACTTGGTTTTTGACACGAACCCATTAAGCCCGACACACAAAGTGTCACATTAACGTGAGTTTTAAAAGAAAGTTGCACGTTCCTCAACTCAACATGAAAACCCATACAAACCTCGCGTTTAAAACATTTACAACAACCATGTTGTTAAGTTTTTATTCAGTGAAAATGGTGGTAAATGATGACGCATGACATATGATTTTTATCGTATGAATAAGGAAGTAAAGAAAGCATAGGTTGTGGGTAACCTTGAGGAGATTCTCGGGTACACTAACAATGTTCACAGCCGAAACGAAACTATAACCCACTCGAAGAATGCGAGACCCACGTTCAGAGCTTAAAGCCCATGATGGAATACAAGAAACCCACGACTAAAAAGAAGAACCCTTCGAATCAGCAAGAACCCTCGTGACCACCTGTATTCGCTACGCAAACAGCAACCAGAAAACCCTCGAACCGGTGAACTCGCGTCGAAACTATGAAACCTCTTCACGTCCTCGAAACCGTACTCACTTTACTACTCGCAGCTGCAACTCTCGAACCAGCGTCCTGCGTGAACACCTTAACCTCGAATGACGCAGCCTAGAACAATCTTCACAGGTAATGTTTTGTAATGGGAGTGTTTAGTACAAGATTTAGAAGAAAGTGATAGAACATATTTGTGTGTAGTTGTAGTTTAAAAAGGTGATGAATGAAGTATGAGACTTTGTTGTAAAGATGGAGGGGTTATATACATTTTTATTTGTGTGTCTGTTAAAGCGATGGAAGGGAGATAGAGAGCATGAAGATGAAAATGAGATAATGAGACATGTATATTACACGTCTTGTGCATGTGGAGGGGACCCTTTTTGGATTGCACCAAAAGGTCCAAAAACATAGGACGTACTACTCTCGAGGATTTAGGAAAGGCAGTTGAAGTTTTGAATTTTTAAAATGTAAATAAGTGGGTGTCTTAGCGGTACAAAAGAAATAGCTTATGCATAGCAAAATCATTATATAGTTTATGTGTTAGGTGTGATACATTGTAGTGGGGTATTGTTTTATTTTGTAGGATATAAATTATTAAGGTGATGTTGTGTAGTTGAAAAAATGTAATTATGACAAAGTGTTATATATGGAGGGATCGGGTATCCCGTAAAGGGGATTAGACAGAGTTGTAAACAACGAAAACCAGACGCACACGTCATATACTTATAAATTATTTTACGTAAATCACGTGACACGTAAATAATTAATTATAGTCAGGGTAATGTAAGTAATTTTTCAGGCACAATATTTTTTTTTTTGGTAAAAGGGTAACAATGACTCCGGTAAATAGAACCAAAAAAAGCGTTGAAGTACAAGGAATGTGGCTGAAATAGCACATTAACCGCAAGCTACAGGCAGCTTGTTAAACAAAATGTTTATGACAGGCCATAAACATTAACTAGTCTAGAATACTGGAAATATATAAACTAGACAAAAACCAAGACGATAACATAAAGTTACGAGGAAAATAATAAAATATCAACATGGGATCAGCCAGTTGGAGTGCTTGCCCCAATATTAGTGTTGAGAAGATTCATTGATTCATCAAAGACGACCTCGACTCCCTCCTCCTCCTCATTATCTTCCTCGCTTACTTGAACCCCTTCGTCAATACCAGGCATGGACAAAGTTGAAAATTTATTAGATGTAGAAACACTGCTCATTTGAGCTTTACCCTTGTTCGGACCATTAGGATTGCTAGACTGCTGCAACTGACCAGATTTAGTATTCAACTTCCTACTATTATTACCACTCGTACTTGTAGTATCCAAGTGAGTTTTTGGACGAAAAGCAACCGTCTTACCTGTTTGGAAACCCTTGCTCAATGGAACACCTCTCGGAACTTGATTCCCTAAATTACCTTTGTACGTCTTCCTCTTGCTTTGTACTTGTTGGAATCCATCGTTATCAACATGAGTTGTCACATTTTCAACCGTTTTAGGTTTGACATTTTTTGGACAAGAATCAAAGGCATGACAAAAAATATTACAAGTATGACATCTAGGCGGTTTCCATTCGTATTCAACACGAATTAATTCCTTAGTACAACTAGAGCCTTCAAGATCAGGAACACCAATAGTAACGTTATCTATAAACTCCGAATCAGCATTCATCTCAATAAGACAACGAGCAAAACTACAACGACCCCAAGACTCTTTGCACATATTATCAGTATAGTTATCCATCATAATAAGCTTACCAAGAAACGAAGCAATTAAACTAATACCTTCCTCTTCAAAAACCTGTAGCGGGACATCATGAAACTTGACCCATACCGGAATACGAGTTAGTTCCTCCTTTAGAAGATTCGTTTTCATAGTCCATTTCTTAAGAGAAATTAGTGAATTACGAACCATCCACGGACCACCTTCCAGAACCGCGTTGAGACCCTCACTAGACCCAAATTGAAAAAAGAAAAAAACCTTTCTCATTCATCATGATACGCTTAAGACCATGTTTTGCCCAGTTATTCTTAGCAAAATACTCAACCACAGGAAATGCAATCCTTTTACCAAGAAAGTTACCATATAAAGTGTTTTGGTAGCGAGTATTTACTTTTTCAACGACCTTCTTAGGAATAGAGATATTAACCCCTTCAAAGACATTATCAGAATTAAACGAAGAAGAGACTACATTAATACCTCCATTAGTAGACGTAACCATATCAGCTTCAAATTTGCAAAGTAACTCCAGAACTTCTTTAGCACGGTCATGTGAGAGCAATTCCCACAAAGGATGTTTCTTCATTCTTAACTCATGCATAAATTCACCCGCATCACCAACCGTGCGAATCGTTACACCAAATAAATTCAAAACCTCATGTAGATTACACGGTTGCATACCATTAATGGTTGCAGCCTTAGCTGCAAGGTCCAAAAATACATCACAAGAAGAGGAAACATTTGTACTAGAGTCATCTGTTTCCTTAGCCATTTGTGCTGAGTGCACACTCGAACCACCTGAACTGAGTGAAGAAGTGTTGCTAGTTAGATTCTTATGGCGTTCACACAAAACTTCATAATAAAGCATAGTGGTCTCCTTAGGTAAAGTTGACCATTTAAGAAATTTGTTTGCCTTAACACCATTTGCAAACACTTCAATGTCACGCACAGTATTCAAAGGAATAGAAAACAAATTAGATATCTCCTCCAACGACTAAAACCTGAAGATTAGACACCATAACCACATCATTCCATCCTGTAAACAATGGCATATCACTTTTATTGCTCGAATCCATGTTCAATCAAACACAGCCCTAACCACGACAAATAAACCCTAAATAAACAGTAACCGAAACCCCTTAAAAATAAATAAACAAGACGAATGTGACGACACCCTAAGAAATAAATTACGAAACAGTAACCTAATTTATGGTCAGCCGACCAAAGTTAAGGTCAACCGCCACAATTTATTAAATGCAATGTCAACCGACCACTCCACCCCTAATCTTGCGATAACCCAATAAAATAATAGAGAGAACGATCAAGCACCAATCACCAATTCAATAGACTAATGATTAAAGTCAGCCGACCACAAGTTTGTCAGCCGACCAATTTAAAGCTATAGTATACCAGCCGTCCAAACCTAACCCTAACTTACGATACACAAGAAAACAAAATAGAACCGATCGTGCAGGTACCCAGTAAACAAACACACGAACCGACCTAGAACAAAGCAAAATCGCAAACAGCAATGCGGATCAGAAAAATTAAAAAAAATCAATAATCAAACTCTAAAATCGTGCAACCTAATAAGGACTGTGTTAACTCAATATTAATACAAGATTAAATGAGAAAACATCATCATTAGAAGGTATTCAGATGAAAGGAGGTTATAAAATTGATTCAAACAAGAGGGGAATTTTTCTGCCACCATTGTTGTTTTTTAGGGTTTTATATTCCGATATTATTCAGGCACAATATTAATACGTACAATTACACAAACAACAATTAAATCGCAGATAACTCGCGCAACGCGACTCAGGTAAATCCTACACAGATTATGCACACCTAATGGAAATAAACTTCCAGAAACGTAAAAGTATTGATCGTAAAAAAAATATTACGCAACCAATAGTGACACATTCGCAGTGTTCACAGCGACACAGACTGAGCACAGTCAAGACATAATATACGTCAGCACACGTTATTTCACAAAACACGGGAATGCTTCCCAGTCTAATAGTAATATAGCACATAGTTGACTAAATCAAAAATCTAGCGGGGCAAAATGTAATTTTAGAAACTCTGAAAATTACGGTGTGTTACAAAAGGCATTGCTGACGAAACCCTATCACCCCCATGAAGCTTGTAAAAGCTTCAAGGAAAAGAAGGCATGACCTTGATGCTCCAGTCTTGGTACCTTATGAGATTAATGCTGATCCCAAACTTAGATCGATTTAGCTTTGTGTTAACGAGATTGAATCAAGTATAACATGTAGAGAAACTTTGTGTATTCAACAATATAAGTGTTATGTGGAATTAACACTTAGAGAAAAGAACAAAGCAAAACAATGTAACCCAAACTTTCACTTTGATTAATGATAAAACTTGCGTACAATGAAAGTGTAAACTTGTGAAAAACTTGTATATCCCTAAGAACCCTACGACCTCCTTTTATAATATAAGGAGCTGTGTACAAAGGTCTACCTATGAACTATTCTTGGTAAAGATAAACATAGAAAATACTATATTTAATATATATTTACTTGAATTACAAAACGTGTAGACTAAGTATTCTATCAGTGGTTGAACTTCTTCTTGTCAGCGCTCAAATATGCTTTGTCAGTGCTCATCTGTCAGCGTCTCTTTTACTCTTGTCAGCGCCCAAGTTCTTCTTGTCAGCGTCCCAGTGACTTAGTTAATTTTATTCCCAACAATCCTCCCCTAAACTTGATATCTACTCTAGTAATCAAGTTTCTGAATAAAAACTAAGTATAAGGAGGATTCTTACAAATACAAACTAATTCTGAATTTGAGAATAAATATATCTAACAAAATCCTTACTAACATCACTGGTATAATCAACCTCTAGCTTTGTGGACACCATCATCTTCAAAACATCTTGAGACCAAGGATATGCAACAGCAACCAAAAGAGATTCTGCAAACTTTAGTGTACTAAGATAGTATACACCAGAAGCTGAAAACAAACACCACTTTAACCCACTAAGATCATCCAAATCTATCCAAATTAGATCTGCTTCATCTGGAAAGATCATTCTCTTGAATGTGGTCCAGATCTTTATTCCATTAACTAAAGAAGGCTCTTCAGCTTCATACTTAGCCTTCATCAAATCCCACAAGGCTACCAAACCCTCTCTATTCATACTTGCAAACAAAGAGATCAAAGAAGTGAATGTGTGTACCTTGTCACCAGCCCTGGTGACCACCCAGAAACCAGTTGCATCTTATTCATATTTAACAATGGGGTTTCTGAAATACAAAGGTACCACTTCTGCAATATCTAAATCTTCCAATGGTGAGAGCTTCATGGTCTTTCTTATCACAACTTTACTTGGATTTAATTGATCAAGTATTGGAAATCCAATCTTCAATCCCTTCTTGACTGGCCTTGGAACCACATATGCTTTCTTCATTCTCATATGTTCCTCCATTTCTTCTTGCCTTTCCTTGGAGAGAAGCCCAAAAGTCCTATCTTTACACAAGAAATCCCAAATGGGATATGCCAAATGCTCCAAATGGTTAAAAGTAAGCTTCTTGAGCTTGGAGTAGGTCCACCCAGTCTGGTGACACCTTAACATCATGTAATATAACTCTCTCCTTGTTGTCTTGTTTTGTTGAAGAATATAGCAAGCTCTATTTTTCTCAAACACCTTTATATCTCTCTACAGCCTCAAAAATCCTTCTAAACACCAAATATTCTCAGACAAAGAAACTGTTGGATCATTCAAGACTTGTTCTTCATACTTGAAATAGAGCTCAACAATCTTGGGCATGTCAAAATCAAACTACATCTTCAACTCTCTAAGCTTCTCCTTAGCCACTTCATCCTCCCCATATCCTAACCTTTATGGGTCTTACTCTAAAATATTAGACCCATGCTCATTTTCCTCCTTTTCATCACCAGATTCATTCATCTCATCACCTTCAGACTCTGATGAGAGAATTTGTGCTTCAATGCTACCCTTATTGAGCCCCTTCTTTTCTTGCTCTTGCAACTGGTGAGCAAGTATTTCATCAAATTGTTGTTGGGCTGCATCTTTAGGTACCTGTCCTTCTACCATAACTCCTTTACCTTTATCCAAGACTCCAATTGCTCGTAAAGTTGTTGATGGTACCTGTGTAGAAACATCTTTGATAATGGTTGATGGTTGGGATACACCAGTCATACCTGCAAGTCTTTCAACGTCTGATTTATTAATGTCAGCGTCCAAAACCTGAGTGTCAGCGGCTGACTCTGTGACTTGCCTCATCATCTCTATAAACGATAGCTGCTTAGGAGTAATCAAAGAAGTATCAAAACCTGGCTTCTCCTTCAATCCTGTTAGCACCTCAGCTATCTCTACATCCTTGTTTCCAAAAGAACCACCTTCTTGTGAGCCTTTGTCCTCCTCCCCTTTGTAAGAATCCTCCCTTGAAGAAAGGACACTGAACTGCCTCCTCCTTGAATTGGCAGCCTCCAAAGTAACCATCCTCTCCCTCAAAGATTTGAGTTCAAGGCCTTGACCTGTGACAATCTGTACAAGATCTACATTTTTCTTTTGCAAGCGTATGCAGATCGCCGTCAATTCTAAAGCTGATACAGGTTCCATTCTGCCCTCCTCTATCATGGAGATTTGACCTCCCAAGAGAGATTCATTGGGCATAGGTGTGGTATGAATGATGTTGGGACTGTCTTGACCTGCTTCTAAGCGAGTGCCAATAGTCCCAACCCTACCCATGTCACCAACCACACTTGTGGTGGTGGTTCCCTCTGCTACATGGCTAGGACCACTAGAGGAGAACACTCCAGTAGTCCTTTGGCGTTTCTCAAACCTAAAATCTGGTTGTTCAGAAGAGGAAGTTGAATGTGGGTCATGTTGGTGTTGGGGGGAATTGGTGTCAGCGTTTGGGTTGGTTGTGTCAGCGCCCACGTTTGGAACATCAGCGCCTAAGGGTTGTGGGCTAATGTTCATATGTTGGGGTGATGGAGGTTGTTCCGGTTGTAGGTCTGGTTGTGGGTCTGGATTTGCAGCTGCCTGAATGACAACTTGCATGGCTGGGGTGAGAGGAAGGTCTCTAAAGGGAGGGGTGTTCATGTTACCAAAAACAGTTTTCTTTTGAGTAGGGACCTCATAAAAGTCATCATGGTCCCTATGGTAATATTGTTGAGCATCAAAAACCATTTGCAAAAACCTTGGTAAGCAAGAGTCATCTTGTTACCCTTTTTGTGACACATGCCATCAAAAATCATTTTAGAAAAGTTATATTTTTGCCCATTTACAAGGCAAACAAGAGCACAACCAATGGAACTGTTGATTTCATTGAAAGACGAGCATTTGGGACTCAAACATTGTAGGATGACATGTATCAGGTACTTCCAGGCTGGGGGAAATTGTTGTTTAGAATATTTGTTTATATGCCCAACAGGGGGCAATTCATATACCAAGCCTCGAAGCCCTAACTCTAGCTCTGTTAGGGGAAGGGTGGTTATACCATTAGTGTCATCAAGATATAAAGCTTGACGAACTAAAGCCTCGATAACTACCCATCTAGTCCCATGAACAGTGCCAACCAATGTAATCACTCCATCAATAGTTTCAGAACGAGCAGTGTTCCAAAACTGCTTGATGTGTGTGATAGGGACGAGTGGAGTATGAGAAAGTGCATACCTTAAAGGAGATGCCATCAAATACCCAATCATCTCTGTGTATTGGGGGTGCAAAACATTATTAGCAACCATATAAGCCACCATATTATGTTTACTTCTGAACCCCAACTCTACACTAGCAGGCTTAAACTTTGGTGCCATTTGAATGCTTTGTGAAAACTGAAAGATAATTAACAATGGAGGTTTGAAGGTTTGAGAATTTGGAAGACAAGAATAGTAGTTACCCTGTTTAAAGAAATGAGCCTAATATTTAGGAGTGGTAAAAGCACACTATTGGTTGAAAAAAAAGGCAGTTATAGTAAAAAAGTAATGATTATAATCAAGAAAATATATAACTTATCTCTTTCATTAATAAAAGATACCAACTCTCTAAAATTACGGCCTATATTTTCGTCAAAAATAACAACTGGGTGGTCCTCAGTGTTTTTCAACGGTCAAAAATTAAATGTCAGCGGGTAACGGCTATATTTTGTCAGGGTTGAAATTTTGCCATGTCAGCGTTTAAAATGGTACTATCAGCGTTGGAAGTAAACTATGTCAGCCGCCAAAAATAAAAATAAAAAAAAAAAATAAAAAGACCTTAAAAAAGAAGTTTACCCTAAGGAAGATAACTCTTATCCTGAAAATGACGGTAGGGTGGCAAGCACTGTCCAATCATACACATTTTCATAAACAAGATAGACATAATTATCCTCAAGTGTCCCTTGCTAACCAAAGTTCTTAACAGTGATGAAATCTCATATGAACTCTTTGTAACTTCCCAGGTAAGCCCAATTAAAATGTACACCAAGTCTCCCAACCGACCAAACCCAATTCTAAGCCAAAATTCTTGGCAACATGCACAGTATATCAACTTTGCATGCTACAGTGCCTCAAGAACAAGAAATTCCAACAATTCTTAAAAAAAAGCCTTCACTATTTCTAATTCCCACTCACCTATGGACACAATCTAGAATTGTGATAAGAGTATTCTAAGAATACCCAAAATCCTAAAGGTTTCCTAAACCTCCCCTTAAAATATTATATACACAGTTGCAAAATAATAAGTATATGACAAATATTTATTTCAAGATAGGAATGCAAACATTCCAACCATCATAAATAAACTTTTGGCACATTCCTTGTAAGCTCCAAAGATCCATAAGCAACTCTGTATCCAATTTTACAAAGCTCATAATGCCTGCATGATTAGATGAAAAACCACAAAACCAAACATGTTGCTGTCAGCGGCCATTTTTACACTTGTCAGCGTCAAAATAACCTCTGTCAGCGTTAGAAAATAAAGTGGAAAATCTAATACTTTACAAAGACAAATAAAAGTGCACATCCTGTACATACTATATAATGATTTCAAAAACACATTTAGGTAAGACTTATCATTCCAATACTTGTGACCAAGTACTGAAACCTCCCCACATCAAAAGGTTTAGTTAAAAGATCAGCCACATTCTCTTCTATATCTACCCTATCTGGATGTATTAAACCTTTTTCAAAACAATCTCTTATAAATGATGCCTAATTTCTATGTGTTTAGTTTTAGAGTGATGTACAAGATTCTTAATAATGCATAATATACTGTTATTATCTACAAAAATCTTGGTATGCATAAAATTATACCCATAATCCAACAACTGGTTTTGAATCCATAGAGCTTGTGCACAACATGCAGCAGCAGCCACGTATTCAGCTTCAGTTGTAGAATTTGCCACCACTGTTTGTTTCTTGCATTGCCAAGATATAAGCCTACTCCCAAGAAATTGGCATCCACCAGTTGTGGATTTTCTATCATGATTATCACCTCCATAATCACTATCTGAATAGCCAATAAGCTCCAAAGGAGACTCTCTAGGATACCACAATCCCAATGTGGGAAAGCATCTAAGGTATCTAAAGATCCTTTTAACTGCATGAATGTGACATTCATTGGGTGTGACTTGATGACGTGCACATGCACATACTACACACATGATATCAGGTCTTAAAGCTGTAAGATACATCAAGGATCCAATCGTAGATCTATAGTGTCCCTGACATCAACATCTTTTTCTTCTCCAATCTTTCCCCATGGGTGTTCCTTGTCCATGGGAGTGCTAGCCCGCTTTTCATGTGGTGAAAAGCCAAACTTCTTCAAGATCTCAGCCACATACTTATCTTGAGATATGAAGATACCATCCTATTTCTGTTGAACTTGAAAACCAAGAAAGAAAGTCATCTCTCCCATAGCACTCATCTTAAACTTATCTTTCATAACTTTGGAGAATTCTTCACTCATTCATTGGTTAGATGAACCAAATATAATATCATCTACATAAACCTGAACAAGAAGAAAATCTTTGCCTTCCTTCTTTTTAAACAATGTCTGGTCTATGGTACCCCTCTTAAAGCATTATCCACCAAATAAGTGGAAAGTGTTCCATACCATGCTCTAGGGGCCTGATGAAGACCATACATAGCCTTCTTTACTCTATAAACTTTATCTAGATGCTCAGAATCTTCAAAACCGGGAGGCTACATGACATAGACTTCTTCTTTGATTGTGCCATACAAAAATGCACTCTTCACGTCCATTTGGTAGACTTTGAAACCCATGCAGGAAGCATAGGCTAGGAAAATCCTTATTTCTTCGATCCTAGCAACAAGTGCAAAAACCTCTTCATAATCAATACCTTTTTCTTGTGTGTATCCCTGAGCAACCAGTCTTGCCTTGTTTCTAATAACAATTCCTCTCTCATCTTTCTTGTTTCTTAGAACCGATCTTGTCCCAATAGGCCTAACATACCTTGGACAATCTACTAGCTCCCAAACATCTTGTATAGCAAAATGATGAAGCTCATCTTGCATTGCTTCTACCCAACTCTCTTCTTTAAGAGCATCAAAAATCTTCTTTGGTTCTAATTGAGAGATAAAACAGGCAAACAAACATTCTTGAACAAAAGGAGTATCTTCCATCTTGTGAATATTAGCAATGAATCTACCTTGAGTCTGCTTAGTCCTCCTTGTTTGAACAAGAGTCTAAATATCACCAATTATTTGGGAAGGAGGATGATCTTTGGCCACCTTTGTAAGTATTCCTCCCCCAGATAGTGAGTTGTCATGTACAGTGGACTCCATGTGGCCAATATCATCCTCATTTCTATCCCCATCCCCACTTGAACTTGGAGGTATGTTGTCAGTGATTGAAACTGGTCCACTGACATCTTGATTAGGTATGGGGTCTTCAACATGTTCAAAAATATTCTGTTGGAGGAAGATAATAAATTTCCAAATAGATTGTCAGCGGCTGAATTCAATGTGTCAGCGTCTGAATTGGCTTTGTCAGTGGATGAGGATGCATGCATGGATTCATCAACTGGCTTTTATTGTTGCCCTTCTTCCTCCTTTCCAACAGCAGCAAATGCTTGTACAAACCCATCAGTCCATATAGGTATGGTGACATACTCAAATATGGGAGTTGGTTTAACTACATGTGATCCTTCTTCTTTATCAACCCGTGTACCTGAAATCTCAACAATAGGTTCTTCCAAGACAATTGGATTAGTCGCATGCATATACTTCAAGGACCTTGACAATGGCTCTAGATCAAATAGCCAATTAGGTCCAGACTCAGGATCACTTGGTTTATTCTCTAAGAAGTCAACATGAATATTTTCTGTTAGAATCTTAGACTTCTTGTTATAAACCCTATACCCCTTGATATTTGTGGAATATCCCATAAAAAGTCCCTCATCACCCTTGGAATGAAACTTACATAGGTTATCACTAGTATTCAAAATCACTACATGACACCCAAAAGGCCTAAAGAAGTTTATACTAGGTTTCCTATTCCAACGTAATTCATAGGGAGTCTTATTATGAAACTTATTGACCAAGACCCTATTCTGAACATAGCAAGCAGTGTTCACAGCATCAGCCCAAAAAGCAATGGGTAGATTTGCAGCTGCCAACATGGTTCTAGTTGCTTCTATTGAAGTTCTATTCTTTCTTTCAGCTACACCATTCTGCTGTGGAGTTGTAGCTATGCTAAACTCCCTAGAGATTCCCTTATTGACACAAAAGGCATCTAGAAGGTTGTTCCTAAACTCACCACCATTATCACTTCTAAGTATTTTAACCTCATTACCTGTTTTCTTCTCAATTTGTGTGATGAAGTTAATTAAAGTCTTAGCAGTATCACTCTTTAAAGCAAAAAAGAAAGTTCAAGTAAACCTAGAATAATCATCAGTGACCAAAAAACAGTAGCTTTTACCATTTAGGCTTTCTATATTGGTTGGGCCAAATAAGTCCATGTGTAACAGGTGAAGTGGCTTAGGACTGGTATGAACTAGCTTAGACTTAAATGAGGCCTTATGATGCTTGCCTTTCAGGCATGCAACACAATTATGATCATTGTGGAATGCTTTTGAAGGCAAACCTCTCACAAGATCATGTCTCACAAGTCTGTTCATGTTTTTGAAGTTAACGTGCCCTAACCTTCTGTGCCATAGCTTACTTTCATCTACTGAGGCCTTAGCATAAAGACAAGACAAGTTATTGTTCATTCTAATACCATTTAGATTCACATTATAAACATCTTTATGTCTAGGTGTTCTAAATTCTATGAACTTGTCAGCAGGAATCTCAAAGTCTTTACTTAAAACTAAGCACTCAATATCAGTGAAAAGAACCTTATTCTTGTTGTCACATAATTGTGACACACTAAACAGATTGTAATCAAGTTCTTTTACCAGGAAGACTTCCTCAAACCTTAAGTTGTTGGTGATGAGTGTGCCTTTGCCAGAAATGTTGCCATAACTACCACCAAAGTACACCTTATCACCATCTTTAATAGGAGTGAAATCAGTAAGGTAATCTTCCTTCCTAGTCATGTGTCTTGAGCATCCACTGTCCCAATATCCAAAATCATTGACCTGCTTGTGAATACCCTGCACATGAAGAAAACGAATTAGTTTTCTTTGGGAACCCAAGCCTTTGCAGACTTGGATTCAACTGGTTGTTCAACAAGAATTGACTTATTCCTTGTAACAACCCCCTTTTCATCCCTCTGTGGCTTAAACACCCAATTTACCCCAATAGGTTTAGTAATGACCTTTGTAAGAAAATTAAATCTGTTGCAAGTCATAGAAAGTCCATTTGAATTAGGGTTTTGGTCTTGTTTAGGTCTCCATGTCAAATTGGATGAAGCTTTAGACCCTGGTCCCTTAGGTTTTAAGTACTTATTGCTTAGCCTAACATGAGATCTAACAGAAGCCAGTTGTGGCATTTTTATACCAAAACTAGATCTGTCAGCGGCTAATTTTGTCTTGTCAGCGGAAAATTTGTTCCTGTCAGCGTCCAAATTAGGATTTGCTACAGGAACCCATTGTCTGTTAGACCAAGTATTGGTCTTTTGAAAGGGTCTTTTTCCCTGAGTATTAGTCCCTCTAGAAAAGAAAGGAGCTGGTCTAGTGGCCTGGGGACTTGATTAGACAAAAGGTCTAGGTTTGACCATGGTTGACCTATTATCAGCGGTGGATTTAAAGCCGCTGACACATTTATAAGCCAAGTGAGAAAAACTCCCACATGTGTAACAAGACTTTCTAGATACAACCTTAGGTCTAGATTGAAAGAACCCTGTCCCATTAACACTTGCTTGACTTTGAGGTGATCTAGGTTTCCTATACATTTCAGCACATTTAACACTAGATTTGGTCTTAGTTGTAGAGCCAAGGTCAATAGGTTTTCTAGTGGTAGAGTTAGTGATGAATATTGGTTTAACTTTAGTTTCTTCATCACTAAGAAGCCCCCCTTAACAAACAACATAGGGTTGGCTTTCTTCCACTGTTCAAGATCAGTCATTTTCTACTGATACTAGGGGTGTTCACTGGTCGGTTTGGTTCGGTTAGTTAGACGATTTTGACTATCCATCGCGGTTCGGGTGGTTAAATTTACTATAGGTAATCGAACCGTACAAGGCGGTTAACCGGACATACGGTTACCCGAAATGAGCGGTTACCCACGGTTTGGGTCACGGTTAACCATTTTATAAGTTTCATCAAGTTTTAGTGTATAAATAATAACATGGTTTAGAACATAGAATGTCATTTTCGTATAATTCAATGACATTGAATAGATAAAAGTCATATAAAAATGATTTCTTTCCAAAAATTGCATTAGAATATTCATAAATAACATATTAACTAAAAAATATGTATTCGATGTTTATAAACTACGGTCACATTAATTAAATTTACACATACATGTTTAAAATAGTTGACATTAAGAGTAAAAAAATCGTTGTAAAATAAAAGTAGGGTACTAATACAATTAATACATGTACTATAATTTGAATATTTAGTCAAAAAATTTCGTGTATAATATGTGCGGTTCGGTTCGGTGTTTAAACACGAATATCTAAAAATGAAAACCGTAACCGAACCGTTATAAGCGAGTTTTTTCGGTTTCGTTTTTTTCGTTTCGATTTCTTTGGTTTCGGGTTTTTTCTGTTTCAGATTGAGCGGTTCGGCTCCGTTCGTCGGTTTCTCGGTTTTTTAACACCCCTAGCTGGTACTCTTCTACTAGGGAAAGCACTCTAGGTGAAGTAATAAATTCCTTTATTTGGAGTTCTGGAATACCAGTCCAAGAGAGATCCTTTTTCAGGACACCATAGAAGTCCCCAGCAGGTGGTGGAATGGTAGCATACTCTTTCATCCTAATCCCAGACATGTCCCTAGGGTTTCTTTGTTTACTACACTTTTATAGGGTTTGGCTTGCTTTATCAAACTTTTCAATTTTAAGCCCCATGTTTTCTTTATCCTTAATGGCTTCACTTAACTGAAGTTGCAAGCCAGCTTTACATTTCATTATGGACTCTCTAGCTTCATTACTGACTCTCAAATCTCTATTTAAAACATTAATTTGATCTTTAAGGTCAAATTCCATTTTCTTATATTCCTCTACCATCCCATCAGATTGTGCAAGCCCCCTTTGATAGTTTGCAAGTCTAATTTCTACATCAAAACATCTGATTTTAACTTTAAAATTTCTTTTTTAAGCTTTTCAGTGTTTAACATGCAACCTTTACTACAAAAGGCATCATCATATACCTCATTATCTGATGAAGAAAAGGAATGGGCCATGAGGGCAAAGTGACCATGTTTTTCTTCTTCCTTTTCAGCCACCAAAGCTTGATTCTCTATCACTTCTTCTGCCATAAAGCTCCAGTCCCATCCAATGCCATCAATACCTTGCATGGCAACCATAGCCTTTGGCTCAGGATCCCCAATAGTGACCATCTGTCTTGATTTCTTTCCAGCGTCATCACTTCGTGGAGATCTACACTCTCTCATGAAGTGTCCCATCCTATGACAATTATAGCATTCAACCTTGGATTTATCAAATCCAGCTGTGTCTTTACCATTAAAAGTTGATGGTTGAGTTTTTACACACCTTTAGGAAAATGAGGTAATTAGGGTAAGTACGACGGTTTAGGAAAACCGTGCACAAATGACCCAAAGTGGGGATCGTTCTCAAGGAGGCTTGTGTGTTGTGTAAAGATAAGATTAAGTGTTTGTGATTATGTTTATGAGAAAAGAAAAGAAGAAAAGAGATTAGAAGAGAATGACGGTTACGATTATGAATTAAACTAAGAGGATAAGTCGTGCACGTAAAACCGTAAAAAGTGACCAAAATCAAAAAATTACCCTAAAACTTCCTAGCAAATTGCAATAAATCATAAAAAATGTAATTAGAGTTTACAAAAAATCAAAAATCACTCAAACCTTTTATTTAATTAAATAATAATTTTTTAATGCTAATTAAAGCCCAAAAAATCAATTTAATTAACAAAAAGCCCAAAATGAGACTTTTTAACTTGTAAACCTCTAAAATAACTTAAATAAATTTAAAACTATTTTTGAAAATTTTAAAATTAATTAAAACTATTTAAAAATAATTAAAAACTATTAAATCTTAAAATAATCAAAAAAATTAATCTAATGACAATAAAATTAATCTAAAAATTGTAAGATTCCTAAATTAATGTATTTAAACTAAGAAAAATGAAAAAAATTGTAAAAATCTAAATTTTTATTTTTAATAATAAAATAATAATAAAATATTAATAAAAATCCAAAATTTATAAGAAATTCTAAAAAGTTTCAAAGTAGTTTATTTTAACCTAAATAAAACAGAAATGGACTTAAAATTACAAAAATACCCCTACTGGGCCTTAAAATGGGATAAATGACAAAACAGTCCCTTAATGGGCTTAAATTGGACCCAATAAGAAAAAGTCAACCAAATAAGCCCAAAAATTCCAGTCTGACTTAAAATTTGATTTTAAGAACAAAACTCTGAAGGCCCAAAAGCTGAAAATGTGTTTAAGCTAGCTTATTTCAATGCAGCTTATTCTTAATGGGCTTTTTGGCCCATTAAGCTATAAGCTGATGCCATAAGCTAAAATTTGGCACACAAGCTTCTTTTGAGTAACAAAAGAGATCTGTAAAAAGAAAATTTGAAAAAGCACAATAAATAAGCCAAGACTCTCTTCACAAAATGGCAAAATAGTCGTTTTTGAGTTCTAGACCACCTCAAGTGCTGATTCAAGTTTCAAAAGGTTTTAAATGACTTAATTAAGCAAAACAACCAAAATTTTTTCCAACAAGCACAAGCAATAAGCTAGAATAAGCAATTAAGCACTTATGTAAAAGTCAACTTGATGAGTTTTCTAGTCAAACTTAAAAGTCAAACCCTAATAAGCTCCAGATCAAATCAATGGGTCAAATAAGAAAGATCTATCACAAAAATAAGTTGTTGCAAGTCTGGATAAGCCAAAATGGCTTATGAATAAGCTGTTTGATATTTAACACTAACAGGGGTTAGTTTTAGAGGTTCAGTAGTGGGAAAAGTTTCCACTGCTTGACCTTTTTGACTTTTTGTCTTTTGTGACTCTTTTGTGGATTCAGGTTAAGCAAAGGCACCCAAGTGATCAATTAATCACAAGGAGTCAATAACAACAACAAAAACACAAATTCAATCAGCCAATCAGTGCAGTTAATTCAAAAGATCATCAGACTTGTACTAGATATGAACAATAAGCAGTTTTCACTCAATAAGCACTTTTAGCAAGAATAAGCCAGCCAAACTTCACCAAATGCATACACAAGCTATAAAGAATTCAAATGAACAAATATAAACAGGTTTCATGCATTGATTCAAAGTCTAGATCTAGATTCAAGCAAATGAAAGTTACTGATGAACAAGAACAAGCAGTTATGATACTTTGCTGATATACTTAACCACAAATCTAATTTCAAACACTCAAATCTTCTTAACATGTTACACAAACTTTGGTTTAACACTTGTTAGCCCTAAACATGCATACACTCTAGGTGTTTCCAAAATCTTAGGTCAAAATAAGCAAAATCAAGTGAGTTATAGCACAATCTTAGATTTGATGTTTTTAAGCTGAAAACTTGCAGATATTAGCATACAACCAAGTATTAAGCAGATACAAACACTAAACAACGCCTTCCAATAACTCAAAAACAACTTGTGCACTTAAACAGGTTAACCCAAACACCCCTTATCTTTTTCAAATCCAAATTTAACAAAGTATAGGTGTGATTTAGTGTTACCCAAGCCCAATCAAACACAATAACAAGTATATTATGCAGTATCAAGCAAGATTAAGCCACAAAACAACTAGAACAATAGTAGAACTCAAAATCATAAAACTCAAGTATTTTGATAGATTTTGGGTTCAAGGGCTCAAACCTCATGAATGTACATCCACACTCACGAATTGTTGAGCTGATGTGCCTAGCAAAACAAGGCACAAGCTTCCACAACAAGGCTGCTAAGATTCAACAAGGTTAGAACAAAAATATGAAAAACAGAAAGTAGAAAAAGGCTTGATTGATGCAACCTTTGTACCCACTTTTTGATTATCCCCAAACCACAAGCCTCATAACACCTTGATAACTCTTTATCAGGGTGCTATGATCAACTTATAGCCCAAAAATTCCAAAGGTGTACCAAAGAACTTAGCAAAATATCAAGATTTTGAACTTTGAGCAATTTCTTGCACAAAGTTTGAAAACAGGTTTTGAGATTCAACAATAGAAACATATATCAATAACAAGTAACTAAAAAGATTAGCACTTGGATTTAGTCACACAATTCAAACACATTTCATTAATAATGAAGGAGGATTTACAGAATGTTGACCAATATGAAAACCAAGAGCAACTGAAAATGTAAAGCCTAAATGCCTTTATATAGGCTACAAATGTTCTAGAAATGCAAGGAAAAACGTAAACCCTAAGCTGTGAAGTCCCCAATATGCCCTTGCTGAATTTTGAAACTTGGAATCATGTGAAGAGCTTTGGATGTTTGTGAAGCTGTAAAGGGGGTTGCAATTTGATCAAAGGCCCAAAACAAGCTTAGTTTGTAAGCTTCATTGTCAAACGTTGGATGGCTGGCATGTTTTGGTAGTTTCTCCCAAAGTGTAGCAGGGGAATCATGTGTGGGGTTGTTGGTTGGTGAGGTGTCAAGTTTAAGAGTTGGGTTAGGATTAGGATACCCTTAATCAATATTCTGGAAAGGATTAGGGTTTAATTACATGTAATTAAGAAATGCCCAATCGTGTTCATCATGTGAATAGTGCAAGTTTTAATCTGATTTGGGTTTTAAAACTTGTTTTAAACGCCAAATAATTAACTAATCTAGTTTAGTTAATTTAGTTGTGAGTGGGAAATGACGTGGTGAGATGGTGAGAGCTGATTGGATGAGAGGGTGAGTGGGGTGAGGTGGCACATGGGGATCGGTTAAGGTAAGTATCTTTGTCTGCCGGCTTTAACCCCTTGTTTCTTTCTTTCTTGTCACTTGAAGTTTAATAAGCCTAAAACGAATTTCCTTTGTAATCCAAGTTTTAGTTTTTAGACTTTTGCCCCAAATACTTTTCCAAAGTATTTTTAGAGGTATTTCTTGCCAATTCATGATTCTTGAAGGGTTGTTTTGGCATTTTCTTCAAAAAATTATGGTCTTGACTTGTATTGTTGACTTCTTAGAGGACTAAAAATGACAAGTCTTCATTTTTGAGGGGCTATTCTTGCCAATTCTTTAAAGTGGGGGCCCTTTTTGTAATTTTGACAAACTTTAAGGACCAATCTTGTAATTATGAATAAACAAGGGTCTAAAGTGTTAATTCTTCAATATTGGAGGACCCTTCTTGTACAATCTTCAAATCTTCAAGGGTTATTCTTGGAAAATCAACACTAGGGATTGGTTCATTGTGCGGCTTCGTTTCCCGTGTTCGTTTTTGCTTGTTTTTTGTGATCTTTTATCATTTTCTCAATATCCGTACCTAAAATACACATGTAACAAACACAAGAATATATTTGGCCTTTTTCATGATATTTTATGCATTTTAAGCCCGTTTTAGACGACGAGACTATGTATAAAAGAAGTCTCATCACTCCCCCATACTAAACCATTGTCGTGCCCTCACGCAATGCTAGAATAAAGTATCGTAGCACCTCCATAATTTATTTTTATGCAATTTTATTGAATGATAAACTAGCTACACTACTACTATTAATACTACTTGCGTTTTGGACATAATGTATGATTTTCATCGCAAAATGGGACGTTTAGGTTCATAGAACAAGAAAACGTGAATGCTTCGTTAGAAATAATTTCGCCGTCCTCGATTTTCACCCCAATTCCATGCTAAGCGTGCAACGAGATCATTGTCATTATAAGTTAGTAATGCTAACACTACTCATATGCCCTAATCACGTACTTATCCTCCCATTTTCCTAAGTTGTATCTCTTATATTTTATTTTTGTCTTGAATGTTTCACGAGGATACATTTTCGACTTATGTGATAATAGAGATTTAGGTCTAAAAATAGAGTCATAACGGTGTAACCAAGACCATCGAATTAATAACCCCCCCCCTAATAGACAACGATGTCAAAAAATTAAGTCAACAAGAAGGATCGATAAACACGGTTTTATAACAGTTTTGAACATGAGACTTATTACCAAGACTTTTATATGCCCCCTACCGGATGGGCCTTATTATCATAGGTTTACCTCCATCTTTTATTCAACTTCGCCATGAAGCTTTTATTATGACTTCGGTCTTGCCTTGCCTTTTATTTAACCTCGCCATGAGGTGTTTATAATGGCCAAAGACGTATATCCTCACGCTAAAAGCGAATTTTGGATCTTTAAAGCTTCAGAGATTAAGGCTTGATTCACTTTCAATTTTGCATAGATTTTTCGGCCTTGTGAGCTTCAAATTGTTTGCTTGATTTAGGTGAGCACTTGAAATCTTCTTATTAGGTGAAGCTTTTGATTATTTGGGTTGCCAATACTTCAAAACCGTGACGCTGTCGATACCTTAATGTCTTCCCAATTTAATTACATGGAAGCTACTAGAAAAAACTAGAAACCAACAATCAAGACTAAACCGCTAAGTCAATATTTATTAAGCAAAAAAATATTTACAAGCGAAGAGAGAATAAGCAAACAACAAGAACACATGAGTTTTTGAAAGAATACGAGTAATCTACGTTTAGCATAGTAGCTTATAATTAACTCTATCATTTCTCGTCCTCATTTAAGAGACTTAGCCTACTATAAAGTTAAGGAATCGAAGCTAAGTGCTCAACACGCACGGTCGAGTCAAAATTACTCTTATTCTCGCCATCGGAAAATCTACATTCGTGTCTTAAAACATGAGAAATTTTTTAAAATTTGGCCATTTTTAGCCTTATTTTGCAACAAAACGATAAACAAAAAGATAAACTTTGGAAAGCGTGAAGGTTTGGCAAGGCAAGTGTATATTCACCCCCCATACTAAAGTTAAACATTGTCCTCAATGTTTCAAGTCTAAGGGTTGGAAAACCCCCATACTAGAGACGTAGTCGAATGCTTAATCTAGCATGGAAAAGGGTGTAACCGTTAAATTTAAAGCCATTTATGAAGTGTGCTATAAACCTAAGGTTAGAACATCAAAGGATATATCATGTTATTGAGAAATTCTTCCAAGCAAATGATCGAGTGCTCCCATAAAACGAACACGAGAGGCTCCAATCGTGAAGATCATGATCATCTAAAAACCACATAGCACAAAAAATCACGGAACAAAGGTTGGAAGGGCACAAATCCCCTCACGTTACTACATTAGAAAGCGATAATATGTACATGGGATAAGCATGGGACTCCCCATGAGGCACCTCGTTTTTGATTACCGAGTCATGAGCTCGACTCGATCCCCTCAATACTAATTATCATTGGGGAAGGTGATTTGGTCGAGGTAGTTCAAGGATGGAACTTCCCCGCCAAAGTAGTGCTTCAACCTATGTCCATTCACCTTGAAATTGGGGCCATCATTTTGAGCTAGCTCGATGGTCCCATAATGTAAAACTTGAGTCACGGTGAATGGACCGGACCAACGGGATTTCAACTTGCGGGAAAATATTTTCAAACGAGAGTTAAAAAGCAACACTTGATCTCCAACGTTAAAAACCTGGTTTTTAATTTTTGAGTCATGAAACTTTTTAGTTTTTTCTTTGTAAATTAATGAATTTTCATAAGCAATGTCTCTCAATTCATCCAATTCATTCAATTGCATTTTCCGGTGTTTTCCCGTGGTCTCCATATCATCTTTACAATGCTTAAGGGCCCAATAAGCTTTGTGTTCGAGTTCAATTGGCAAGTGACAATTCTTCCCATACACAAGCTTATAAGGAGTGCACCCGATGGGCGTCTTATGAGCGGTCCGAAAGGCCCATAAAGCATCGTCCAACTTATCCGACCAAGATTGTCGGTTCTCTCTAATCGATCTCTCCAAGATCCTCTTCAACGCTCGGTTTGAAACCTCGACTTGCCCACTCGTTTGTGGGTGATAAGCCGTAGAAAGCCGACGTGTAACTCCATATTTCCTTAGGACCCTTTCGAATTGGTCGTTACAAAAATGGCTTCCACGATCGCTTATGATCGCGCGAGGGGTTCCAAACCGAGAAAACAAGCTTTTCAAAAACTTGACTATCACACGAGCATCGTTCGTAGGCAAAGCCTTAGCTTCCACCCACTTAGATAGGTAGTCAACGACGACAATGATGTACTTATTACCATGAGATGATGGGAACGACCCCATAAAGTCAATGCCCTAAACGTCAAAGATCTCACACACTTGGATGATATTTTGTGGCATTTCCTCGTTTTGTGAGGCTTTTCCTTGTCGTTGGCATGAGTCACATGACTTCACAAGTGCATGTGCAGCTCGGTAAATAGTAGGCCAAAAGAAACCGGCATCAAAGACCTTCTTAGCCGTGAGATTAGCACCGTGGTGACCACCCGTTGGTCCCTCGTGACAAGCTCTAAGGATGTTAGAAGCTTCGGTGCCAAATACACAACGTCGAATAATTTGACCCGCACAAGTTCGAAACAAGTAAGGGTCGTTCCAAAAATAGAACTTGACGTCACGAAAGAATTTTCGTTTTTGTTGAGTCGTCATACTCTTGATGATGAAGTTCTCCGCATGGTAATTTGCGATATCCGCAAACCATGGGGTAGATGAATCAAGCTTAGAATTCACTACAAGTGTCTCGAGAGGAAATGTTTCGGTGATTTCTTTTGGCTCGTAAACACTTTGGTGAGGATCTTCCAAACGAGAAAGATGATCGGCCGCTAGATTCTCGGCTCCTTTTTTGTCAAGGATTTCGACATCAAATTCTTGAAGGAGGAGAATCCAACGAAGTTATCTCGGCTTTGCATCTTGTTTAGCCATAAGATACTTGATAGCCGAATGATCCGTATACAGTATGTAAAACCCGTACACTTTTACCATGAACAGTACACATACAATCGTACGTACATGATTAGAACTTTCCTTATTTAGCACGGTTACGTTTCACGAATAAGAATTTACAAGTATTACGTACGTGTTATATCACGATAAGTATTTATTACGTATTAAGACACGATAACTATTTCAATAATAATTATAATCACGAACATACGAACATGAAATCATGAACGTAAATTTATCACGAGCCTAATATTACGTATGTATGTATATTTATTACGATCATGAATAAATATAATAAGACACGAACGATAACTAATTAAATCACGTAAAATACGAACACGAGAACACACTTATATTTTAGACATGAAAAATGTTCGGGCTACCCTTATGTGGGCCCCATACCCGCGGCTACAACAAGAAAACATGGGCTAAGCCCATGCAAATTTACTAAACAAGGAAAAAAGGGAAAAACATGTTTCATAATCACAAAATTTAGAAAACAAGAAAAACCCTAATCCCTTTTCTTCTCTTTCTTTGGCCGCCGGGTATAAGAACACCAAAGGGGTGTTTGGTCTGATTTTGGCATTAGATTTATTGCAAGGATCGTTGTGTGTTCATCCTCATTTGATTCACGTGATCGGTATAACCTTTAACCTTTTTCTTTTTATGTTTTGATTATTAATCACATAAAATCATGAATGTTTTTAATAAACTAATTAAAAACAAGTGTAAACATGTTGCTTTAATCATGGGGTTAAATCAATTAAGTGTTAAGGGGGTGTTTGTTTGTGGCTGACGCCTAACCGAGCCCAAGGGGGGGGGGGGGGTCTCGGCTTGGCTTAACTCGCACCACCGAGACCACATGGTCTCGGTTGGTGGTGGTGGTGTCACAACAGCAGCAAGGAAGGGAAACCCCGACCTAGGTCAGGGCATGGTGGTGTAATTGGGTCCGGTTCATAGGTTAAAACATGGGTCCGGTTCACACATGGTTAGATTTAAAACACAGTCCGGTTCATGAGTTATTTTTACAAGGTTAAATATTTTTACAAGTTATATTTTTTACAAGACTTAATTAAATTAATTAAAAACATAAACATGATTAATTTAATTTACATGACTTAGGTTATTAATTTTATTATTAATACATGAATTTTAACCTAAGTATTTATCATTTAATTAGACTATATAATTAATTAATTATTAAAAACTATGACTAATAAATTAATTAATTTACATGACTTAGGTTATATTATTAATAGATAATAATACATGTTTTAACCTAAGTATTTATTTTACCTTTATTTAATTAAATCATGTTCTATTTAATTAAATACTTTAACCTATAGTTTATATGATTCACATGAAATAGTTAATAAACTATACTATTAATTACATGACTTAGAATATTATTCAGTAAACACGTAAGCTTATATAATTAGTTTAATTATTCAGCTTATATCTAATTATGGAAACTTTCTATTTTTAGAAACTAATTTAATTAAGGCAGCTAATCTATTTATGGAAACTTTCTATTTTTAGAAACTTATCTATTTTAAGCAGTGAATCTATTTTTGAAAACTTTCTATTTTTGGAAACTTTCTATTTTTGGAAACTTTCTATTTTTTTGAAACTTTCTATTTTAGAAAACCTGCTATTTTTAGAAAGTTACTTATTATTACACAACGAGTATAATAATACATGAAATATAAGTAATACTTAATCAGAATAGACAGAATATATGATAAACACAGTATTAAGCCTAAATCAGTAAGACATGACATGAACATATAAAACAAGCTAAGATATGATATAAAACCAGTTACGTACTCAAGAATCAGATACTTATACACGTATGTATTTATGTAGCATTAGTGATACCGAAGTAGGACTCTCTTCCGTTCGTCTTCTTCGTTCACTGGACATAAGGTACGGATTCTCCGTCCTTTCAGTATGGACATTCTTTCCTTATTAGGGTTTCCCGTATGCAGCCAACTGTTTTCCCCAGTATATGTTTTATATGTTTTTGAATTGCTTATGTTTAATTAGAATACCTAAAGCCATATACATGCATGACCAGTTTCACCTAGTTATGGAGGTACCATAACCATAACACTGGAGGCACCAGTGTTATGACTTCACCACGACGGAGTGATAGCTCGTGGCGTCCCTTTCAGCTTTTGGCCATTTATTATTATCAGGTGGGGCGTATGGGTGCATCCTAGTTTACATATTTTCAGCAGATTATTCAGTATGAATGTGGTGTGTGCCTTGCATCCTTCACAAGGAGCTGATCCCTCCTACCCAAATCAGTATATTAAATTAGAGGCAGACCCTCTAATTTGCATGACGAGGTCACCCCTCCAAGTATTCATGCACGTTGATAATTCATGACCTATATTGGCTAATGGTAAACATGTTAAACAGTTTTTACAAGATAAACATAAGGCTTTTTAAACTATAAAACGAGTTTTATCAAGTTATACCAGGTTTTCCAGGACATATACATTTCCGCTGCTATATGTTATTCATGCTTATATTATTCATTTCATGCTTGTATATCCGTGCACTGAGCGTTATGCTCAACCGTTACTTTCCTTTCCATGTCCCAAAACGGCAGGTACCCAAGGACAGACTCGAGCATTTTGGAGGACATGCATAGGATGGAAGCTGCCATAGACTTCTTCTCCTTTTGCCTTCATATATTTATGCTTGTTCAAGTCTTTCATTCATTTCATTTACTTTATTATGTTTTGGGCTTATGTTTGGGAACCGATGTTTGATTCCGGTTTACCCTATGGTCATGTATGTTTTACTACATATTACCTTGCATGCTTTGATGACACGCCATAATTACGCGTAACGGTCCACTTATCAAAGTGGGGTGTTACAGTTATGGTATTAGAGCCAAGGCTTCGACCTGTAGGCTCTAAAACTTGACCTGTGACTAGTGGGTAGTCACCAGGAGTTTCCTAAACCAACGCTTGTTATTCCACGTATTGATGTGTTCAGTGCATTGTTGTTTTAGCCATGATGTTTTCAGCACCTTGATGTTTAACCTTGATGTTTTCATCGATATTGTTTTACTAATATGGATGGACAACCGTCATTCATATTTAGTTATGTGTCATTGTTTCATGCATGATGTTCCTTGAGAACTGTGGCTATGTGAACTGAAACCCACTAGTTCATAATTAGTCACATAAAATTTTTTATGATAAGTTTTGACAGATGAGTTTCATTTAATTATGTTTCATGTATCATTGTTGTAGGAGTTATGACTAAGTAATGGTTGGTACAGGACTGGTCCTATTTTATACGTGATCGGGCTATGGAAGTAAATTGGTATAAAGCTGTCTGGTTTTCTTATTGTATTCCTCGTCACTCTATTAATTTGTGGCTGGTGGTTAGAAGGAAATTGAAGACACAGGATAGGCTTAATCAATGGGATGTTGGCCCGTTGGTGGATTTAAGCCTTCTTCGGTGTCCTTTATGTAGTTTGGTGCAGGACTCCCATGACCATCTTTTCTTTGAATGTTCTTATTCTGTGCAGGTTTGGTCTAAGGTTCGGACCTTGTGTGGTATGGATACTGTCCCACCTCGTATTGATGATATATTAGCTCATGTTATTTCAATTTCGAATGGGAAATCATGTGTTAGTATTCTTGCTCGTCTTGTGTTGGCTGCTACTGCTTATTTTATTTGGATGGAACGTAATTCAAGACTATTCAAGAAGAAGCGGATGTCTGTTGATCAGTTATTTCAGATTCTATGTGATACTATTCGCTTGAAGTTGATTTCTTTCCGTTTCAAGAAATTATCTACCAGGTCAAGTTTGCTGCTTGACAAATGGAGGGTGCCGAGCTCAAGATTTGTTCCATGATAGGTGTGTCGGGTGAGTGTTGTACTCTTTTTTCCTTATCCAAGGTTTTTCCCACTGGGTTTTCTTTGGTAAGTTTTTTAAGGAGGCCGACTCATTTGGATTCATCCTGCTCCTATCATGGTGGTGTTGGATGCTGAAGAGTGAGCGCGGTTTCATGTTCACATCTTAGTTTTTATCTAGTTTACTGTTGTCTTCTAGATTTGGTTAGGGCTTTTGATGTTTCATAGTCTTTGTTAACAAGCTGCATGTAGCTTGAGGTTAATGTGGTATCTCAGCCACATTCCTTTGTATTTAAACGTTTTTTTGGTTAATATATTTACCGGGGTAACCCATTACCAAAAAAAAAGACTGGCCCTATTTAGTCGCATGTGCTTTTACCAAAACTTTTAACTTTGGGACCGACCCATAGGCGTCCCCTCGCCATGTCTTTTGTTTTGGGACCGACCCATAGGCGTCCCCTCGCGCATATAAAAGTTTTTATAAAATGCATCATGCATTCATGCACTGTTTTTCATGCATAAATATTTTTTCTCATGATTTATTGGCATAAAATTTTTTTTCTTCATGTCTCCTTATAAGTTACTATGTTTTATGTCAAGTATGTTTTCATACTGTCATGGTTAACTTTAGTTTCATGCTGATTATGTTATACACTCCTTCATGATAGATTGTTTCATGTTTCTTCATGATGACTTCGTCTTCACGTGATTATGTCTTACGTTTCTGTTGTTGTTTATGCTTTCATGCAAGACACTGTTGGAATTCATTTAAATCCTACTTTCATGATAGTCATGGTTGGTTTTCATTAATCATGCTTTCAGGAAAATCATCGTTGAAATTCGTTTAACCACACGTTAGCGTTTCTCTATGCAACCAGAATGAGATATATATACTGGCATTGCCAGATTATCATGATGGTCTTTCTAACAGTTTAACCAATCATTTCCTGTAAAATCATGTCAGATGATCGACCCCATACCGATCATTTCAGGTACATTCCATGTGTACTACATGTACCGTATTCCATGTATGTATTCCACTTGCTGATACTCTACAAGATTGCTGATGCCGCTCATGACTTGGAGACGTTACTAAAGGTTGATGCTGCTGATTTTGGAGACGCTATGAGATGATGATGCTGTTCATAACCTGGAGATCTTACAAGACGAAGACAAAGGCGTTAGATCAAACCGATCGGACGAGAGATGCTTCACCACCAGACGATTTCCATCAATCATTGTTCCGAATTCTTAGTTACATGTCACACGTCATTTAGTTGTCGTTTCAGTCATATGAGCGGAGAACTGGTACCAGCCGGCCACTTAGCTGAATAGTTACATGAATCACAGTCATGAGAATGACCGTCATGGAACTGACAGACAGGACGATAGTAACCACTACTATGACAGCAACTATCCTAGAAATCACAACCGAGGCTCCGGCCGCGGACGTGATCAGACTTATAAATGATCAATATTCCAACCGATCCGTCAATTCTGGCATAATAACCTAATACTTGTAGTTCTATTTGTTTCACACCTCGAGACACATGTCAAGACATCAGTCAAGACACATGTCTCATGAATGCTTTCAAAAGAAACATGTCAAGACACCAGTCAAGGCACATGTCATGCGTATTTTTCCAAGACACGAGTCAAGACACATGACTCACGTCAAATTCTGGAGCATACCTAAGAAATTCAGGGTACCCTCCAAAGGGTATACCCATTTCGTTGTGCCATGTATTAATCAGGCCACAAGGATTTCAGTAGCAGCACCCGCATATCAGTAAGAACTATCACGGTTGCTCGATTGACACTTTCATTTCTTGCAACCATATTTCATATATATTCATGACCATAAAGGACGCCATTCGTATTCTCCATGTATACGAAGGTCTTTCCTTCAGCCTAATGATAAGATCCAAACTACTAACGCATTACCTCGGACAGACGCGAGTTAAATTATCCTAATTATGGACTACGAACAGCACACCATGCTATGATTCATGATTATGTACAGTAATGTTCAGGCTCCTGAATACATTCAGCTTGATTTTCCATCAGGAAAATCAATACAAATTATTTATGCTTTACAAGCACGTGCATTGTTAGCTATGACTGCTAAAATTTTCTAGGTGTCAGTTAAGACATGACCACTGAAGTTCCTTTTACGAATAACCAGACGATTATTCCAAAATCTTCCCATACTTTCCAGAAGAACCTTCAAGGAGAAGGACGGTAACATGAGATTAGGTGTCGACTACCGTCGACTTAAACAAATCACCATCTATAACCATTATTCTCCTCCATGTACTGACAAGATGTCCAATCGACTTTAGGGTTTCAAACACCTTTCCAAGATCGGATTCATGATCATGCTGCCAAGAGTGACGAGTGAAAGAGCAGGACATGTCCATGACTGCTATTTGTACACGACTCGGTCATGTTAGATTCATGATTCTGTTTTGGTCTCAAATGCTCCAACAGCATTATGGACTTAATAAATTGAGTTTCCATGAACTCATAAACAAACCCATCCGTGTTTTCATCTATGACAACCTAACCTTCTCTAAAGTCTGGAGAAGAGCAGGAAGATCATATTTGCACTATGTTGCAAATTCTATGACAGAAGAAATTTCACCCTGAAATTTTCTAGTATAAATTCTGGTTGATTACAGTAACACGCTGAATCACGTGTATTCTCACGGTTAACCGTACCATGACTCAGCTTATGCATAAAGGTGAGAACCCTACACTACGTTAGGTGTTCCAAGAAAATCCTACGCTAAGAGAAGTTTAATTTCGGAGGCTCAGAGTTCGCAAACTTCTATGTATCAAGTTTCTACGAAGCAAGATACAGTTACGTTCATATCTAAGTACCTGACGTACCAACAGGCTAAGATAGAACACCAATAGACTTGTATGTTTTTTCCATAATCAGAAATTATGAACAGAAATGGGACAAGATCTCCATGGATTTTGGTCACCAGATTAACGCAAACTCAGAAGAAGCAAGATGCTATCTGGATTATTGCCAACAGTTTGATCAAGTCTACAGAATCCTACATCCGTACGGATTTCAGAACCAACAGATTGATCGGACACATTCCAGTCAAGGCTCATCCGATCACTTGGTAATCCGTCAGCTATCGGGTCAGACAAAGGTTCGCATTTGTGCTCCTTATTTACATCCATGTCCTTGTTTTAATTTCACGATCTTTCACGCTCACGTTCATGACACTATTTCCGTTCATAATTGTATCTTGGCTTACGATCTTACGTTCATTTTAATGCTGGGAAGTTTTGCAAGAACTTGAGAGACCAAACTCAAGTTTAGTATAACTCCCTATCCTCAGATAGACGTTTCACGTCATATTCCACGTCTCACCTCGTAGCGTTTGGCGTTACCGCAAGTTGTATTATATGTTCACGATATATTTCACATGTCATGTTCATTCCACGTACCTCATATCGCGTTCACGATATGTTACACGTATCATGGATCACGATATTTCTGCTCATACTACACTCACCATATCTCCACGTATCACGTTCAAAAATTTTCACGTATCACGTTCAAAAATTTTCACGTACTACGTTTCAATATGTCTCGCGCATCGTTGCTAATTATCAGTTAAGTTAGATTATTTTGTATCGTAATGTTTCAGTTCCCCTTGCATGTTATTTCTGTCTATCTTACGTAAGGTGACAATGAACTTTTCGTGTTTTCAAGTAAAGGTCAGAAGGACCAAGACTTATCATTGTGTCAAGATCTTGAGAAGGAACCATTTACAAGAGGGAAGCCACTTGGCAACGGACAAGTTCATCCGGACTTCTTATCCGTTTTTTTCTTATCAAGTAGATATATTCTTTCAGTCACGTCACGTTCCATGTCCTTTCAAGACATGTCACGTTCCACGTTCCTTTCTACCATGTCATCTTCATGTCCTTTTATCCTTCATACCCTTTCAGTTTGATTCGGGTATGTTTCTTTTCAGTCTACTTTATCTATAATCGGGGACGAATTATTCTTTTTAGGGGGGAAGAGTTGTAAAACCCGCACGCTTTTACCATGAACAGTACACATACAATCATACATACATGATTAGAACTTTCCTTATTTAGCACGGTTACGTTTCACGAATAAGAATTTACAAGTATTACGTACGTGTTATATCACGATAAGTATTTTATTATGTATTAAGACACGTTAATTATTTCAATAATAATTATAATCACGAACATACGAACATGAAATCATGAACGTAAATTTATCACGAGCCTAATATTACATATGTGTGTATATTTATTACGATCACGAATAAATATAATAAGACACAAACGATAACTAATTAAATCACGTAAAATATGAACACGAGAACACACTTATATTTTAGACATGAAAAATGTTCGGGTTACCCTTATGTGGGCCCCATACCCGCGGCTGCAACAAGAAAACATGGGCTAAGCCCATGCAAATTTACAAAACAAGGAAAAAAGGGAAAAACATGTTTCATAATCACAAAATTTAGAAAACAAGAAAAACCCTAATCCCTTTTCTTCTCTTTCTTTGGCCGTCGGGTATAAGAACACCAAAGGGGTGTTCGGTTTGATTTTGGCATTAGATTTATTGCAAGGATCGTTGTGTGTGCATCCTCATTTGATTCACGTGATCGGTATAACCTTTAACCTTTTTCTTTTTATGTTTTGATTATTAATCACATAAAATCATGAATGTTTTTAATAAACTAATTAAAACAAAGTGTAAACATGTTGCTTTAATCATGGGGTTAAATCAATTAAGTGTTAAGGGGGTGTTTGTTTGTGGTCGATGCCTAACCGAGCCCCATGGGGGGGGGGAGGGTCTTGGCTTGGCTTAACTCGCACCACCGAGACCACATGGTCTCGGTTTGGTAGTGGTGGTGTCACGGCAACAGCAAGGAAGGGAAACCCCGACCTAGGTCGGGGCATGGTGGTGTAATTGGGTCCGGTTCATGGGTTAAAACACGGGTCCGATTCACACATGGTTAGATTTAAAACACGGTCCGGTTCATGAGTTATTTTTACAAGGTTAAATATTTTTACAAGTTTTATTTTTTTACAAGACTTAAATTAAATTAATTAAAAACGTGAACATGATTAATTTAATTTACATGACTTAGGTTATTAATTTTATTATTAATACATAAATTTTAACTTAAGTATTTATCATTTAATTAGACTATATAATTAATTAATTATTAAAAACTATGACTAATAATTAATTAATTTACATGACTTAGGTTATATTATTAATAGATAATAATACATGTTTTAACCTAAGTATTTATTTTATCTTTATTATATTAAATCATGTTCTATTTAATTAAATACTTTAACCTATAGCTTATTTGATTTACATGAAATAATTAATAAACTATACTATTAATTACATGACTTAGAATATTAATCCATAAACACGTAAGCTTATATAATTAGCTTAATTATTCGGCTTATATCTAATTATGGAAACTTTCTATTTTTAGAAACTTATCTATTTTAAGCAGTGAATCAATTTTTGGAAACTTTCTATTTTTTGAAACTTTTTATTTTTGGAAACTTTCTATTTTTGGTAACTTTCTATTTTTTTGAAACTTTCTATTTTAGGAAACCTGCTATTTTTAGAAAGTTACTTATTATTACACAACAAGTATAATAATACATGAAATATAAGTAATACTTAATCAGAACAGACAGAATATATGATAAACACAGTATTAAGCTTAAATCAGTAAGACATGACATGAACATATAAAACAAGTTAAGACATGATATAAAACCAGTTACGTACTCAGTAATCAGATACTTATACACGTATGTATTTATGTAGCATTAGTGATACCGAAGTAGGACTCTCTTCCGTTCGTCTTCTTCGTTTACTGGACATAAGGTACGGATTCTCCGTCCTTTCAGTATGGACATTCTTTCCTTATTAGGGTTTCCCGTATGCAACCAACTGTTTTCCCCAGTATATGTTTTATATGTTTTTTAATTGCTTATGTTTAATTAGAATACCTAAAGCCATATACATGCATGACCAGTTTCACCTAGTTATGGAGGTACCATAACCATAACACTAGAGGCACCAGTGTTATGACTTCACCACGACGGAATGATAGCACGTGGTGTTCCTTTCAGCTTTTGGCCATTTAATATTATCAGGTGGGGCGTATGGGTGCATCCTAGTTTATATGTTTTCAACATATTATTCAGTATGAATGTGGTGTGTGCCTTGCATCCTTCACAAGGAGCTGATCCCTCCTACCCAAATCAGTAAATTAAATTAACGGCAGCCCCTCTAATTTGCATGACAATGTCACCCCTCCAAGTATTCATGCACGTTGATAATTCATGACCTATATTGGCTAATGGTAAACATGTTAAACAGTTTTTACAAGATAAACATAAGGCTTTTTAAACTATAAAACCAGTTTTATCAAGTTATACCAGGTTTTCCAGGACATATACATTTCCGCTGCTATATGTTATTCATGCTTATATTATTCATTTCATGCTTGTATATCCGTGCACTGAGCGTTATGCTCAGCCGTTACTTTCCTTTCCATGTCCCAAAACGGCAGGTACCCAAGGACAGACTCGAGCATTTTGGAGGACATGCATAGGATGGAAGCTGCCATAGACTTCTTCTCCTTTTGCCTTCATATATTTATGCTTGTTCAAGTCTTTCATTCATTTCATTTACTTTATTATGTTTTGGGCTTATGTTTGGGAACCGATGTTTGATTCCGTTTTACCCTATGGTCATGTATGTTTTACTACATATTACCTTGCATGCTTTAATGACACGCCATAATTACGCGTAACGGTCCACTTATCATAGTGGGGTGTTACACACTATGCATCGAGTCAAGACGAGGTAAGGTCGGAATTTTTCAAATGCATACACCACGACAAGGAATTCCTTCTCCGTTGTAGTGTATTTTAGTTGAGCCTCGGTCATCGTCTTGCTAGCATAGTGAATAGGCAAGAAGTGTTTTTCATGACGTTGCTCCAAAACGGCCCCAATAGCGTGGTCACTAGCATCACACATGAGCTCAAAGGGGAGGTTCCAATTGGGAGCAACAAGAATGGGAGCTTCGGTAAGTTTCTTCTTATGGATTTCAAAGGCTCGTACACAATCTTCGTTAAAGACAAAAGGTGCATCTTTTTCGAGGAGATGTGTAATAGGTCGAGATATCTTTGAAAAATCCTTGATGAATCGACGATAAAAGCCCGCGTGGCCTAGGAAACTCCTAACTTCCTTAACGGTTTTGGGATGAGGTAATTTAACGATGACATCTACCTTAGCTTTGTCTACCTCAATCCCTGCTTTCGAAACCTTGTGCCCTAAGACGTTTCCACTTTTAACCATAAAATGACATTTTTCCCTATTTAGCACAAGGTTGGTTTCCTCACAATGCTTCAACATTCTCTCAAGATTTGACAAACACGAAGTGAACGAACAACCAAACACGGAAAAGTCATCCATGAAGACTTCCATCGTCTTCTCGATCATATCATGAAAAATAGCCATCATGCACCTTTGAAAGGTTCCCGGTGCATTGCAAAGTCCGAATGGCATTCTACGATAAGCAAATGTTCCATATGGACACGTAAACGTAGTTTTTTCTTGATCACGAGGATCGATAGGGATTTGGAAGTAACCGGAAAAACCATCTAAAAAGCAATAGAAATCGTTTCCCGCAAGACGCTCCAACATTTGATCCATGAAGGGCAAGGGAAAATGGTCTTTACGATTGGCGTCATTCAACTTACGATAGTCGATACACACCCTCCAACCGGTCACGAGTCTAGTTGGAATTAACTCGTTGGCATCGTTTGGCACAACGGTCATTCCTCCCTTCTTAGGGACACAATGAATAGGACTCACCCAAGGGATATCGGAAATAGGGTAAATCATTCCCGCGTCAAAGAGTTTTAGGACTTCCTTTTTGATGACGTCGTGAATTTTGGGGTTCACCCTCCTTTGACATTGGATTGCGGGTTTGTAGTCCTCCTCCATTAAGATTTTGTGGGTACAAAATTTGGGATCAATTCCCTTAATGTCGGATAATTTCCACGCAGTTTCCCCTTTGTGATCCTTTAGAACATCGACAAGTGCGGGTTTTTCATCATTCGAAAGATCTTTCGCAATAATAACCGACAACTTGTCGTCCTCCTCCGAAAATACATATTCAAGGTGAGGAGGTAAATCTTTCAAATCGAGGATAGGTGGTTCCTCAATTGAAGATTTGGGCTCGATACTCATAACCTCCTCGGGTGGAGGAAATGGGAAATCGTTAAGAAAATCCTTGATAATCGAGAAGTCCTCATCATTGTCGAGGTCTTCGTCATAAGTACGTGGAACATCGAATTCTTCCAACGTAGAACCACCACCTTCAAATGGAGTGAAGGTTGGTGTCGAGTTATCAAGAATGGGATCAAGCATAGTGGGATTGCCACTATTTTCATCATCACCAAAACCTAGAACTTCTTGTGAAAATTCCTCGCAAACAACGTCGATCATATCAACAAGGTTTATGGTAGCAACGGTATAAACATGAGAAATTGGAGAATTTTGAGTTGCGTTTATAACAAGTTCCTCGTCGTTGAAACGTAAGGTGATCTTTCTAGCATGCACATCAATTAAAGCAATAGACGTATCTAAAAACGAACGACCTAAAATGAGAGGAACTTGAGGATACGTGGGAATATCGACAACGATAAAGTCTACCGGATAATAGATTTTTCCCACTTTCACAAAAACGTCTTCGGCCAATCCACATTCGGGAATCGTGGAATGATCGGCCAACTCGATAAACATTAGTGAAGGAGTAAGATTAGGAAGATTGAGCGACTTGAAAATTGCAAGAGACATCAAGTTAATACTAGCACCAAGATCGGCCAAGGCATAACATTCTTCCATATCTTGGATTGCACAAGGAATCAAGAATTTACCGGGATCACCGACTTTTTGAGGTATGCGGTTAAGATAAACCGAAGAACAACTAGACAATTGTTACAATTTCTCCTTGTTTTTCAACATACTCTTAAAGTTAGCGGCAAATCGAGGCATCATGACCAAAGCATCGGCAAAACTTACATTAAAATGAACGTCACGAAATTTTTTCATAAAAAGCTCAAATTGGTAATTGTCGCGCTCTTGACGTTTCTCCTTTCTAAGTCTTGATGGATAGGGCAAAGGTGGTGTGGGTTGAGGCATATGCATAGCATTTGGAATCTCAGGTTCCAAATGTGGTAATGGGTCAACCGTAGGTGTGGCATGAGCGGTACTTCGTGGGATTATGACATGCTCCTTTTCGACATCACCTCGGGTTCTTACTCAATTGCTTCCTCCGTAGGAGCAATTGGTTGAGGAGTCGGTTCCTTAAGTATCTTACCACTTCGTGTGGTAATCACTTTCATCTCTCTCTTAGGGTTCGATATGGTATTGCTAGGAAGACTACTTGAAGACGGTTTGCACATTATAGCCTCAAACATGGATGAAATTTTATCCTCAAAAATAGATTGCCTCTTCTCGGCCTTAATCATCCCTTGTTTTATTTCATGTTGCCCTTGTTCCATTTTTTGTTGGTATTGTTGTAACCTAGTTACATTTCCCTCCATTTTGTTTGTATGGATCTTAAGCTCATTTGCTAACTCGTTTTTCAACTCCTTTTTCAAGTCATTCTTAAACTCGGATCTTAGGCTAATGATCTCTCTTTGAATATTATTAAACCTAGCATCGTTTCCATTTGCGTATTCAACAAATTCATTTGGAAGATCTTTCAAATTTTGCAAACCCTTGTTGTTGTTTTCAAAATCATTGTTTTGATTTTTGTTCGAAACTTGATTGTTATTAGCCCCTTGATTCCCATAGTTGTTTCCTTTGTAATTGTTTTTGAAACCAAATTGATTGTTTCGATAGTTGTTGTTAGCATTTTGATTGGGAGCAAAACCCGGTGGAGTCAATTGATTGGAGCGGGTAACTTGACCGTTTTGGTTGTAAGTTCCCGTGGCCGCGTAGGCGCTCGAAGTGTTACCACCGTTGGTAATGCACTCGGAGAAATCATGACCTCCACCACAATACATACATGAAATCTCAACCGCTTTAGCCGTAGCGTGAGCACTTTGTTCACCAACTTTGAATTCAATTAAAAGTCCTATAAACTTATCAAAGATTTTGTTTTCCAAGTTCGCCTCAATTTGGCAAGCATCGATGGTATTGGACAAAGAAGGTGAAGCCGAAGACGAAGCCTTACGAACACTCGATGTGTTACGAGGACTATACACCTTAGATCTATTCTCAATTATCAACAACGATTCCTCAACCGTTTTACACAAAAAATTACCACCCGCGGCGGCATTAAGATAATCCCTTTCATGATCATTTAAACCATTGTAAAACGTGTCGATTTGATGCAATTCGGAAAAACCGTGATGAGGACACTCATGTAACATTTCCTTAAACCTATTCCAAGCCGTTGAAAAACTCTCATTAAATTCTTGTGAAAATTTTGAAATCTCGTTTTTCGAATGCGTAGTCTTAGAGGGCGGGAAAAATTGGTTCACAAACTTTGAAACGAGATCCTTCCACGTCAATATAGAATTGGGTGGCTCTTTCTCTAACCAAATTTTAGCGGGCCCCGCTAAGGAATACGGAAAAAGCATCATCTTAATCGAATCATTAGCAACATCCTTAAATTTGCAAGTGGCGGTAAGACGATTGAATTGGCGGATATGGTTGTGCGGGTTGTCCTTTTTATCACCACGGAATTTGTTGTTTTGGATCATCGACAACAAACCCGTTTTCACTTCAAAATTCTCCGCAAGGATAGTGGGAATAACAATAGCCTCTCCATAACCCTCGGTGGGTGCTAGAAGTAACTCCATCATAGTTCGATTCGCCATGGTTGGTTCTTCTTCTATGATAGGTTCGTCAATAAGATACTCCTCACTACAAAGATTAGGAGTAGGTGTGGACTCCTTTCGGTTTTTTCGTTTACGTGCACGTCTTGCTTGATTACGAGTAAGCATAAACGTCACGTACAACGTGGGGATGAGCAAAGAAGATTCTTTTTGGTGTTTTTAATTTTTCCAATTTTTTTGTGATTATTGAATGTTTTTACTTTTTTGGATTTTGTGATTGTATTAGGTAGACAAAAATCTACAAATCTCCTCCTTAATCAAATCTCTTGATTAAAGAAGCCTCAAGGAATGAAAACGATCACGTGAAGTGAACTCCTTCGATGACATTAGAACGTTGGTGGAACACCAAAACGTTCAAGAGGGTTTAATAAAATGAAACCAAGAAAATATATATGATACTTAGATAATACTTTGGTTGACAAACCCTCGATTAGCCCTTTTTATCTAAACACGCACAAGCAAGCGGGGAAACGAGGCGGCGCGAAGCACTTAAGAGCCTTTTTCCTTAGGGTATATTTTATAATACCCGCCTTATACCCACCTTATAGTTTGTGTTTTTCAAAATTAAGCTTCACGAAAGTATTTATCTAAATGATTGAGTAATGACCTCCCAATCAAGGTTGTGTTTTCACACTTTTGGAGTACTTGTGAATTTATTGTTCTACGTATACAATATAGTAATAGTATTCACACAAAAAACAAAAACCGATAATACGTATTAGTAGAGTGCTACTAATACAAATAGCTATTATGGCTATATAAAAACAACAAATATTCAAATCAAAACACAACACACCTCCCCGGCAGCGGCGCCAAAATGATGGTTGAGTTTTTACACACCTTTAAGAAAAGGAGGTAATTAGGGTAAGTACGACGGTTTAAGAAAAACGTGCACAAATGACCCAAAGTGGGAATCGTTCTCAAGGAGGCTTGTGTGTTGTGTAAAGATAAGATTAAGTGTTTTTGATTATGTTTATGAGAAAAGAAAAGAGGAAAAGAGATTAGAAGAGAATGACGGTTACGATTATGGATTAAACTAAGACGATAAGTCATGCACGTAAAACCGTAAAAAGTGACCAAAATTAAAAAGTTACCTTAAAAATTCCTAGAAAATTACAATAAATCTTAAAAATTTAATTAGAGTTTACAAAAAATCAAAAATCACTCAAATCTTTTATTTAATTAAATAATAATTTTTAATGCTAATTAAAGCCCAAAAAATTAATTTAATTAACAAAAAGCCCAAAATGAGATTTTTTAACTTGTAGACCTCTAAAATGACTTAACTAAATTTAAAACTATTTTTGAAAATTTTAAAATTAACTAAAACTATTTAAAAACAATGAAAAACTATTAAATCTTAAAATAATTTTAAAAATTAATCTAATGACAATAAAATTAATCTAAAAATTGTAAAATTCCTAACTTAATGTATATAAACTAAGAAAAATGAAAAACTTGTAAAAATCTAAATTTTAATTTTTAATAATAAAATAATAATAAAATATTAATAAAAATCCAAAATTTATAAAAAATTCTAAAAAGTTGCAAACTAGTTTTTTTAACCTAAATAAAACAGAAATGAACTTGAAATTACAAAAATACCCCTATTGGGCCTTAAAATGGGCTAAATGACAAAACAGTCCCTTAATGGGCTTAAATTGGGCCCAATAACAAAAAGTCAACCAAATAAGCCCAAAACTTCCAGTCTGACTTAAACATTGATTTTTAAGAACAAAACTCTGAAGGCCTAAAAGCTGAAAATATGTTTAAGCTAGCTTATTTCAAAGTAGCTTATTCTTAATGGGCTTTTTGGCCCATTAAGCTATAAGCTGATGCCATAAGCTAAAATTTGACACACAAGCTTCTTTTGAGTTACCAAAGAGATCTGTAAAAAGAAAATTTGAAAAAGCACAAGAAATAAGCCTGAAATAAGCCAAGACTCTCTTCACAAAACGACAAAATAGTCGTTTTGAGTTCTAGACCACCTCAAGTGCTGATTCAAGTTTCAAAAGGTTTTAAATGACTTAATTAAGAAAAATAACCAAAAAGTTTTCCAATAAGCACAAGCAATAAGCTAGAATAAGCAATTAAGCACTTATGTAAAAGTCAACTTGATGAGTTTTCTAGTCAAACTTAAAAGTCAAACCCTAATAAGCTCCATATCAAATCAATGGGTCAAAATGGCTTATGAATAAGCTATTTGATATTTAACACTAGCAAGGGCTAGTTTTGGAGGTTCGGCAGTGGGAAAAGTTTCCACTGCTTGACCTTTTTGACTTTTTGTCTTTTGTGACTTTTTTGTGGATTCAGGTTAAGCAAAGACACCCAAGTGATCAGTTAATCACAAGTAGTCAATAACAACAACAAAAACACAAATTCAATCAGCCAATGAATGCAGTTAATTCAAAAGATCACCAAACTTGTACCAGATATGAACAATAAGCATTTTTCACTCAATAAGCACTTCAAACTTCATCAAATGCATACACAAGCTATAAATAATTCAAATGAACAAATATAAACAGGTTTCATACATTGATTCAAAGTCTAGATCCAGATTCAAGCAAATGAAAGTTACTGATGAACAAGAACAAGTAGTTATGATACTTTGCTGATATACTTGACCACAAATCCAATTTCAAACACTCAAATCTTCTTAACAGGTTACACAAACTTTGATTTAACACTTGTTAGCCCTAAACATGCATACACTCTAGGTGTTTCCAAAATCTTAGGTCAAAATAAGCAAAATCAAGTGAGTTATAGCACAATCTTAGATTTGATATTTTTAAGCTGAAAATTTGTAGATATTAGCACACAACCAAGTATTAAGCAGATACAAACACTAAACAACACCTTCCCAGTAACTCAAAAACAACTTGTGCACTTAGACAGGTTAACCCATACACCCTTATCTTTTTCAAATCCAAATTTAACAAAGTATAAGTGTGATTTAGTGTTACCCAAGCCCAATCAAACACAATAACAAGTATATTATGTAGTATCAAGCAAGATTAAGCCACAAAAACAACTAGAACAATAACAGAACTCAAAATCACAAAATTCAAGTATTTTGACAGATTTTTGGGTTCAAGGGCTCAAACCTCATGAATGTACATCCACACTCACGAATTTTTGAGCTGAGCTGATGTGCCTAGCAAAACAAGGCACAAGCTCCCACAACAAGGCTGCTAAGATTCAACAAGGTTAGAACAAAAATATGAAAAACATAAAGTAGAAAAAGTCTTAATTGATGCAACCTTTGTACCCACTCTTTGATTATCCCCAAACCACAAGCCTCACAACACCTTGATAACTCTTTACCAGGGTGCTATAATCAACTTATAGCCCAAAAATCCAAAGGTGTACCAAAGAACTTAGCAAAATATCAAGATTTTGAACTTTGAGCAATTTCTTGCACAAAGTTTGAAAACAGGTTTTGAGATTCAACAATGGCAAACATATATCAATAACAAGTAATTAAAAAGATTGGCACTTGGATTTCGTCACACAATTCAAACACATTTTATTAATAATGAAGGAGGATTTACAGAATGTTGACCAATAAGAAAACCAAGAGCAACTGAAAATGTAAAGCCTAAATGCCTTTATATAGGCTACAAATGTTCTAGAAATGCAAGGAAAAACGTAAACCCTAAGCTGTGAAGTCCCCAATATGCCCTCAGTGAATTTTGAAACTTGGAATCATGTGAAGAACTTCGGATGTTTGTGAAGCTGTAAAGGGGGTTGCAACTTGATCAAAGGCCTAAAACAAGCTTAGTTTGTAAGCTTCATTGTCAAACGTTGGATGGCTGGCATGTTTTGGCAGTTTCTCCCAAAGTGTAGCAGGGGAATCATGTTTGGGTGAGGTGTCAAGTTTAAGAGTTGGGTTAGGATTAGGAGACCCTTAATCAATATTCTGGAAAGGATTAGGGTTTAATTACATGTAATTAAGAAATGCCCAATCGTGTTCATCATGTGAATAGTGCAAGTTTTAATCTGATTTAGGTTTTAAAACTTGTGTTAAGCGCCAAATAATTAACTAATCTGGTTTAGTTAATTTAGTTGTGAGTGGGAAATGACGTGGTGAGATGGTGAGAGCTGATTGGATGAGAGGGTGAGTGGGGTGAGGTGGCACATGGGGATTGGTTAAGGTAAGTATCTTTGTCTGCCAGCTTTAACGCCTTGTTTCTTTCTTTCTTGTCACTTGAAGTTTAATAAGCCTAAAACGAATTTCCTTTGTAATCCAAGTTTTAGTTTTTAGACTTTTGCCCCAAATACTTTTCCAAAGTATTTTCAGGGGTATTTCTTGCTAATTTATGATTCTTGAAGGGTTGTTTTGGCATTTTCTTCAAAAATTATGGTCTTGACTTGTATTGTTGACTTCTTGGAGGACTAATAATGACAAGTCTTCATTTTTGAGGGACCATTCTTGCCAATTATTCAAAGTGGAGGGCCCTTTTTGTAAATTTGACAAATTTTAAAGACCAATCTTGTAATTATGAATAAACAAGGGTTTAAAGTGTCAATTCTTCAATATTGGAGGACCCTTCTTGTACAATCTTCAAATCTTCAAGGGTTATTCTTGAAAAATCAACACTAGGGCTTGGTTCATTGTACGGCTTCGTTTCCCGTGTTCGTTTTTGCTTGTTTCTTGTGATCTTTTTTCATTTCTCAATATACGTACCTAAAATACACATGTAACAAAAACAAGCATATATTTGGCCTTTTTCATGATATTTTATGCATTTTAAGCCCGTTTTGGACGATGAGACTATGTATAAAAGCAGTCTCGTCAAAAGTCATCTTTCTGCCAAACCTTTTGTTCCATCTATTGGCCTTTATGCTTGCAAGTGCCATGTTCCACTTGATATCCATCTCTTCTAGGTCAGCATCACTGATTTGCTCAAGATCCTCATAGGTAACTAAGGAACCATTGGGTAATGCAGCAATGTATGCACATACTGTATCCAAATCAATACCAGCAGGTTTAAGACTTGGTGAGCCAACATTATATGTGTCAGCGTCAAAATTTGAACCGCTGACAAAGGTTGATCCACCGCTGACAAGAGTTGATCCAGTAACAGGATGTACACTCAATCCATTAACATATGAGTCTTTGTCAATGGTTTGAGATTCACTATGTGAGATGAAGGCAACGCTTCCAGATGTTGACTTCTTCCCATATTCAAGTAAGGTCTCATTCTCCTCAATCTTTAGCTTATTGTAGATATCATCAAAAGAAGCACTCTTATGGGCATTAGTAGCAACAATTGATATGGATTCAATTTTCCATGCATCACCAACACCTCTAAGGAAAGTAGCAATGATATCAGCATCTTCAAGTTCTGTTCCCCCAAAATCCAACTTGCTAGTGATGTCTTCAAGCCTACTTCTTACTTCACTTAGCTTCTCACTGGGATGAGCCTTAAATACAACATATTCACTCAATAGTTTCTTCTTCCTTTCTTTGGTTGTATCTTCATTACCACCATAGGTGACTTGAAGGGCTGCCCAAAGATCTTTAGCAGATTCAAAGCTTCTGTATTTGTGCCAGTTCTTTGGACCCAAGGAAAGTTTAAGATTGTTCAAAGTCTTCATGTCATTCTTTCTCAAGGCTATCTCAGCCACTGAGACAGCTCTTCCATCTTCAGGTCTTTTATTAAGAGCAGCACCATATTGTCCAGCAGTTCTTCGTGCTGCAATAGCAATCTAAATCTTAGATGCTTTATCGAATTGATTGCCATATTCAATGACTTCCCAAAGAGCATAGTCATTTACTTGAAGATACTGTTCAAAATTGAACTTCCATTGTTCAAAGTTGTCAGGGTCGAGCATAGGGATTTTGAGGTTGTGATTTGATGAGGATGAAGATTCTACGGTAGACATCTTGTTTGGTTTAGGGTTTCTGGTGATTTAGGGTTTTTAGGGTTTACTGTTCTTTTTAGATCAAAGTTCCTCAACAAGCTCTGATACCACTTGTTGATCCAAACTTAGATCGATTTAGCTTTGTGTTAACGAGATTGAATCAAGTATAACACGTAGAGAAACTTTGTGTATTCAACAATCTAAGTGTATGCGGAATTAACACTTAGAGAAAAGAACAAAGCAAAACAATGTAACCCAAACTTTCACTTTGATTAATGATAAAACTTGCGTACAATGAAAGTGTAAACTTGTGAAAAACTTGTATATCCCTAAGAACCCTACGACCTCCTTTTATAACATAAGGAGTCGTGTACAAAGGTCTGCCTATCAACTATTCTTGGTAAAGATAAACATAGAAAATACAATATTGAATATATCTTTAATTGAATTACAAAACATGTAGACTAAGTATTCTATCAGTGATTGAACTTCTTCTTGTCAGCGCTCAAATATGCTTTGTTAGCGCTCATCTGTCAACGTCTCTTTTACTCTTGTCAGCGCCCAAGTTCTTCTTGTCAGCGTCCCAGTGACTTAGTTAATTTTATTCCCAACAATTAATGGGAAAATGTACAAGATAACTCCTAAACAAATTCAAGAGTACTTAGACAGAATGGAGAGAGCTAAGACCAGTGTGGCAACAAGAGCTGAGATACTCAAAATGTCCACTGGGTTTGTTAAGGAAGTGGGTGGTAACCCTGATGAGTTATTAAGCGCGAAGGGTGGTCAAGAGTTTATTCAAAAGCAAGAAGAAGAACTCAAAGCCATTCAGGACGAAATGATCAAGAAGCAACAACAAAGAACTTCACAACTGAAGAGATTGTTTGATCGATACACTAGGGTTACCACTCAGAGACGAAAGCCTGAGCAAATCACAAACCTTCAAATCATTCCTCACACCACACCAGTATCAGTATCTGTTTACAGAAACAATGATGATATGAATTTTGAAGTAATGAAGAAGTTTTCATTTAGTGATTTCGGTCTTAGTGAGTGGGATGAGATGGGAAGAATCCTCAGGACCAAAGCCAATAAGTGTGTCCCGGAACTACTTAACAGCAAGCGATATGAGAGGTTGAATCAAATCAAGAATCAGTTAGGCATCACTGAGGATCTTCCTGAGGCTGAACAGGATCCTACCAAGACTCGGGGACAAAAAAGGAAAAGGGTGGAGCTAAAAGTTGAAACTAAGGTCCATGGGTTAGAATGCAATCGAACTCTACCTAAAAATGTACCCTTTGTTAACATCATGGTCATTGAAGAACCTGAGTGGGTATCTTCTTTATTCATGTATTTGGAGACCAAGCTTTTCAAAGGATAAGTAACATTAAGAAGTGTCCTACTGAAAGTCTTCTTATGTTCCATTTCAAGGAGGCCTGATAAAGAAAAGGTGTTGAAGTCTTCAAGAGTAAAGAGAGAAGCAATGGAGGCCTGAAGGGTGTAATCTTTTGTTTTTATGTTTTTCGTGTATCAGACTATTCAGTCTTTGTAATGATGAATAAAAAGGAAGTACTTTGTTTAAAACAAGTCTTTTCATCAGTAGATTAGTTTGAATGAGAAGAAGCCTCTTTGCTCAACTAAAAATACCTTAAACTTACCACTTTTTATGGTTGTGTGTAGCTAATTTTTTTTTCTCATTATATCAATAAACTTTTAAATTTCGACCTTTGTATGTATAAAATGACCTGCTCAAACTTGCAAGCCTACGTGGATCCGGTTTTTTCCAACTCAGTAATAATTGATTTTGAGTTAATTATATAAAGACCGAAATACCCTTATTCTATTGTCAAAATATAATTTATTTTACTTTATTTATTTTTTTTCTCCTTAAGTCAATAATCTTATCTTTTCAAATCTTAGTTCTTAACACCACCGCCAAGATATGTACCCTGAATCTCCAAAACAAAACTAATATTTCTAAAAAAACAACAAATCCACCAGGTTCATGAAAACAAAATATCTAATTTATGTGCATAATTAACATACTCAAAACAAACACCATTTATCATATATTCGTACACCATGTTTGTTTCAACGATCTGAGCCCTTAGTGGTGGTTTGATGGTCGGTCAGATCTGAACACACAAGTGTAATTAGTGTTGCTACGACCGGAGATGGTGACTGTGGTGGTTTGTCCTCAACAACGACCCCACCACCACAACTCCACCGCCACAACACCACCGCCGCCACAACCCCACTCCTCAACCACAACCACCGTAAACCACAACCCCACCACCACAACCACTGTCGTCAACCTCAACCCCACATTTATTCATCTTGTCCTCGATATAATGAGAAAAAAAAGTTAGTTACACACAACCATAAAAAGTGATAAGTTTAAGGTATTTTTAGGTGATTTGCCCAAAAAGTTAGTTACACACAACCATAAAAAGTGGTAAGTTTAAGGTATTTTTAGGTGATTTTCCCTATTTTATATCCAAATAGGGGGAAATTGTTAGGTCAATTCAGTGCCTAATTATTTCACTAATGGATTTGAATAACAATCAACCTATTTAAAGTATTATCCTTGAACATAAAGAAGTCACTGATTGAACAATCACTCAATGAGTTACCTTCAAGAGCTTAGACTGATTCTAAGAGAAAGACTCGAGTATTCAGTGAGGCGAAGCTCAATGAATGATGTAACTAAGACAAAGAAGAAGGTGATGGGTTCAGTAAGTTGTAGCAATAAACTCACTGAACCCCATACGATCTCCCTGAAGGAACAAGCATCCTCAAAGACTAAAGTAAAGGCGGGATAAGTTTGAAGTAGATAAAATGTATTACAACACACGATTATCGTGACTTACCCTTTGTAGGTTAGATAAGGTACTGAACTTGTAAAAGGACTTTGTCCTAATACCTAGAATAGGTTAAGACAAGTTTGTACAAGAATTACACATGGCAATTCTTTGTTACGTACCTACCCTTTCTTGTATAAATAGGATGGTTGTAAAAGAGAGAACTTAAGTTTGTGCACTAAATGCTTTAGACATTCACAAACAGTTCTCTCTTCCAAATACGATCAAAATCACTTGAGTTCTAAACTCCTGTTTTCTTAATCGTCAAGCTCATTAATCGATAGGATTGAGTTAGCTTGTTAGTGAGGAGATCACAAACACACACATTGTCTATTCAATCCCTATTGTAGCTTCGCATACAATAGGGTATAATTGTTTAAATAATAAGAGTTAAACGTTGAAAACCTTTTGTGTCATTTACTTTATATTATCTTGTGTATTTACATTACTTTACCATGAGTTAGGTCTATAGTATAGCACTAATTACAAGGGACCAACAGTTAATGTTTTGGTGGTCTAACAATTTTTTTGTCTCAAATCTGTTGAACATTTTTTTCAAATCTGTTAACAGTTTTTTTGTTACAAATAATCGAGTTTGGTGGTGTAAAGTTTTTTGGGCTCAATCGTTATGAATTTATATCATGCTGTCTTTACGTCACATGTCACAGTTTTTTTGTTTCTCTACTTTGTTTTGTTGTCCAAACAGTTACAGCTTTGCTGTCATATTTTGTATCACCTCTCTAGTATTCGTCATATGTCCACTGGTTACATTGTTTTGAATCATGGTCAAAGTTTAGATCAAATCTGATAGTACCACTTTTTTCTGGGTTTCTTAGTTTTTTCTTGAAGATTCTAAAAACCCAGATCCAAAAATGAAGATAAGATTAGATCTAGAAAACCAGATCCAGAAAAGCTGGAAAGTACAATATGGATAAGGTTTTCATATTGCGAGATTTTTAGTTTTTCATATTCCTAGAGTTTCTTTGATTTATTGCTAAATGATGTATTCCAAAAATATTCCGAGATCTGATTAAAAATATTGCGAGATTAATATGTCACATATTGCGAAAGCACTTATCAGTTTTTTAGAGATATTCCAAAATATTATGGCATAGATATTTTGAAATGTTGTGCATAACACATTCCGAATTTTTTTTAGAAAACATTGCGAGATTGTTTTTATTCAACATTCCAAAATGATGCCATATAAAACATTCCGAGACCATGATGTTACAAAAACCAAAACTGATACTTCATCACCCTTATTACTCCCCAACACCAATCATCTAACCTAAACCCATTGTCACCTAATCCCCTCTATAAACATCTTTAATCAGTTTCGAACAGATTACTAATTGTAATGATCTTAGGATATAACCATTCGTGGTATATGTAAGATCCTTTAAAGACCAATCACACAAAATATTAAATGTCATCATTGATCATTTATGTGAAGGTAAACACCTTTCGTTGCTATTCGAATCAATATTCAGGAGCAATAACTAAAGAGTTATGTCCTTTTACTTAGATTCGTCATAAATAAATCACATGCATGTTAAATTAGCCTTACCTGAGACCCTTGTGGATCTTGAAGCTGATGTCTTCTCACGTTTTTTTATTCATATGTAACGACTACAAGGGGTTCGTTCTTTTCTTCGATGTGATGATAATAGGTTAATGATATTAAGACTTTGTTCTTATTAAGATCAATCAGTTCTTGAATAATCTAATATGAAAAAATGGATTTGATTTTTAGGTGTTGCTTTGGGTGCATCGAAAGAAAATGAATGATTAGGGCATATCGTGTAAAGGCTGATTTGATTTGCGATGATATTTGTCACACCCCAAAATTCATCGCAACGGAAGACTGGCTTTGGGAGGCTATGACTTCATGAGTAATCGAGAGCTTGATCCGAGAACGACATCTACATGCCAAAACCACATAGCAGACTCCAAATAGTCCATACAGTCAAGTACCTGAAAATACATGATTAAAAATGTCAACATAAATTTGATGAGTTCATAAGTTTGCTTTAAAACATTTATGAAAAATTAGAGTTTTATCGACTACTGCACCTTACAGTAAAATATAAGAGTTTAAAAATCACAGTTTCTAGTTAAACAGACTTTCTTCCTGTTAAACATTTCTTTGTTAATTTCAAAGTTTATCAATAAAGACAGCGTTTATTTATAAAAGCAGAGAGTTTACTAATATAACAAAGTTCACTAAAATAAATAGAGTTTTTTGATAAGACAAAGTTCATTGAAAATAAATAGAGTGTTCTGATAAAACAGACTTCACATGAAATAAATAGAGTTTTTAGATAAAACAGAGTTCACAGATAATAACTAGCGTTTTCTGATAAAAACATAGCTCACTGATAAAGAGTTTTCGATGATAATAGAATTGATTATGAACCACAAGATTTTCCAACCATTTAGTGACAATATAACAAATACAAAGTCACTAAATAAAATAAAGCATATTATTGTCTAAGCTCATGGCACCGAAGCGTTAACGACACCGGTAGTATAATCACATAATGCAGCCCTACGGATGCCTAACCCACGACATCCGTCCACGGACTCAAATAAAACTGTGACCGCTTGTCCTCTGTTGGACCAAGCCGGATAGGGGCGTCAACCCCGATAGATCTATCCATAACATTCACGCTTTCGACCGATCATCCGGTCCGAATTAATGATTCATGATAATGGGCCAAAGTAATTGGGTTAAAGCGGGAATTAGAACAATACTTAAACGAGTATAGGCACTTGTGTTCATTCTTGCAACCATTCTCTCTACCCGAGAACCAGTGAAAACAGTTAAAGTTTTGGGCTATGGAACTCACAAGAGAAATTATAGTATCAGCATTCGCAACTATAACAATTAAAGGTGTTGACTACTCTGCACGTAACAATTAAACCAGTTTAAATATAGTTTATGACCAACAAAGTAAGCTTAACATTAGCTTATGACAATCAAGTAGTTTATAAACAGTCATAGACAACCAAACAAGTTTAATATCAGTTTCTGACAACCAAGCAAGTTTATAAGTAGTTTATGACCAAAGCATGTACCTCCCCAAAGAGCAATTATAAAACATTTTTAATTCAATTTAAAGCAAGAAAAGGTGGGGTATGAACTCACATCGACGTAATAGTGATTCTAATAATACGTTCCACGCAAACGGAAATCGATGCGACTCGATCACGGTGTTGTGGTTTAACTAATCGGCTCAATCCAATAAGTTAAAAATATGTATCGAGTTCTTGATAGATATGTACATCAACATGACTCGTTGATAAAATATTTAAGTTCCAAATTATAATAGTTCGATGGTTAGTTAAGTAAAATAAATAAATTAGGCACACTTCCGTACACATTACGTATAATCCGACGATTATATAATTCTTATGTTGAATTATATAATAGCGATAACAATTTTTACAAAATAAACCAAAGTATATATTTATTTTGTATATACAATATAAAGATCGTGACAAAAATAATTAGACAACATAGTCCGACATATTTTAAGAAAATCATCACATAATAAATAATTGTCACTTTTGAGTAAAAGTATAACCTTTATCGATTTACATAGTATTTATTTATTTTATCGGTTTACAATTATAATAGTGTTTATTTATTTTATCGGTTTACAATTATAATAATATTTATTTATTTTATCGGTTTACAAATATAATAAATTTGTCGGTTTACAAAAACAATAGTAGTTTGTAACGAACGAAATGTAAAGTATTAAACTTTGTAGAAAATTTCGGCATGACCCATTCGTTTATACACGTTTTCCATATTAACCAATTCTCAATATTTTCTATTTTCCAAACCATCTACGTTACACTAGTCGCGTTTTAACGTATATTCAACTAGAATAAATAAATCACTATAATTAAATAATAATCAAACGCAACCTATGTGTTGTATATCAAAAGCAAAACGCCCTAAGTAAGCTATTTAAACGCAGATCTAAACGTCTAATTATAACGATAGTGTTCAACATATTTATTTAACCATAAATATATATATCACCATTTTAATCCGCTTTAATACTTAACAAAATTAGATATGTTATTACCATGAACTCAAATCGTGCCCGACATTCTAAACCCTTGCAAATCCCGTGACCAAAAGCACCCTTCGCATTTTCTGTTATACCAGACATCCCATCCTTACAGTTAAACAGCGAACCCTTCGCATTTTCGGTTATACCAAACATCCCATCCTTACAGTTAAACAGCGAACTAAACGTCCATGTTGTAACCCTCAAGCTGATCCGAACGCACCCTTGTGGTGTTATCGAGAAAACCGAGATGCGCCCCTTGCGTAAACATCAGAAACAAAGACCCCCGATGGTCTTTCTGCCAAAACAAGCACCTCCCTACTGATCCACAACAATAAAACTACCACTCCTGCTGGTACTGCGGTAACCCAAAATACGCGTATAAACACCATTTTATTGGTCGTTTTTCTACTATAAAACGAACACATCCCTGCTGGTGATGAACCCTAGTTCTGGTGCAATAGGATCCCACATCTCGTGGTGATGGGTCTGGTGGCTAAGTCTGTATGGTGGTGAAGTGGGATGGAACCGCGACTGGTGGCATCGAAGTGGTGGCTGATGGTCGTGGCTAAGGACCATGGCGATGGTAATATAAGGTGGTGAGGGTGGTTCAAACAGGTGGTAAAACCACTGTTGTCCAGGTCATGATGGATCTATGGTTAACGTGGTCCGATCTGGAGGCGAGTGTAGGGATGACGGATCTGCAGCGGTGTGGCGACGTGGCCAAAAGCCATAATAGATGATGGTGGCTGGTGACTTTTATAAAGAGGATAAGATGATAGTTAATACATTTAGATCGACGAGATGGTGATTTGATCACGTCGGTGGTCTTAATGGTGGTTTGTGGTGTTGTAGTAGTGGTTATAAATGACAAGGGGGTAATAGATCGACTCGATCTATCAATAGAGGGTGGTGGCAGACGAATTTTTATGGTGGTTACCGGATTTTGACGGCCGGAAGTTGTCACCGGAGTATTGGTGGGCGCCAGAAATATTAAGGAGAGAGTAGTGTACTAGTGTGTGTTTATCAAATTAGGGTTAGTGTAAACGTGAGGTGAAACCCTAGTGTGATAGTATATATACCCAAGAAGTATTAACACTAAGTGTAAGGTGTTCATTGTGTAATTATTTATTTCAGGGATTAGAAATACAAATTTCTTATAACTTTTGTTTATTAATGATTTGAGGCTCGTTTAAGATAGTTAATCATTAATATAAGACACGAAAGTTACACCGTTGCGTTCGCATTGATTTTTCCTATGAAAATGAGTATTCACTTGAGCATTGTTTCATAATATTTCGTAAACTCTTTTAAAAATGTTGATTATTTATCTAGTATCACTGTCAAACTTAAATTTAACGAAAAATGGACTTCACTTAAATGTTCTCGTTTTTAATGACCGTTAATGAAATAAAATCTTAAATAATTTAATAAAACCTTTTATTAAATATCTCGAGAAAATATAAATTTAATTATTAACTGTGTCGGTTCGCAGACTGTGCGATTTTTCAGATTTTACAAAATATGACTCGTTTTCAAACCCAATAAGTTTGGTATCGCTCAAAAATGATTTCGAAATATAATTTATTATTATTTAAAGTAGGAAAAATTCTCGGGTGTTACAATATTAGATGAGATCAGGGGGGATAAGATGAGAGGGGCGTAGGATTAGATGAAGATATTGATATGGATTGAGTTTGAGTTTTTCTTTAAGTGTCTGCGTTGGGAGAAAGAGGCGGAAGGTGATAAGATGAGTTTAAGGTTGTGTGTGTGTGAAGGTTATGTACTTATGATTAGGGTTAGCTAGGTTTTATTTACTCCTAAACTTAGTGGATCTGCTACTTGTTTAGGCCAGGACCAAGTATGGGCTTGCTATCAAAATTTAGTACGCTTATGAGCTATACCAAAGTTTTGATAGGTGGAGATTGAGAAAATGTGAGAACCGTATCTTGGACATTTAGAAATAGTATGAACCGTATATTAAAATTGATTGGTGGACTGGGTATAGCTTTAGCTATGATGGGCTGAACATACACTATGTCTGTTCGGTTACATTTTGGACAAAAATCTATCTTGGACATATTTTATGTCAAAATTTATTTTGGACAAAATTTGTGCTATTAAGTTATACTTTGGTTCTAATCGGGACGAAGGGACAAAATTTATTTTGACGAAGCCGAGAAAAATGGTTAATTTAGAATTTTAGTGGCTACGAATTTGATCGGGTATTCTTATTTGAAATTGAAGAGGGGTTTTTCGAAGGCGTGTTATTATTCTATCTTTGAAATCGGGGTTGGTTGGATGCATGATTTCAATGATAACTTGCTCGTGCTTAATCATTAGGACGAAGACTTGTTTATCTAGTTTCCGGGTTCGGGGTGGTTGGTTGATGACCTGGATAACTATCACTTAAAGGGGTTACATTGTTGTACTCAATGTCACGCGCATAGTCGATGTGGATAATTTCAAGAGGTGTTGTGCTCGTATACTTCTTCAGTAATGTATTGGGTACTTAGAAATTTCTCAACAAGGATATTTCTACATCGTTCCTCATTCACCAATAGTGCAAGCTTAAGTCACAGGATCGATTAATTCTTATTCAGTTTCATGTTTGGTATATATGGTTTACTCCAACAGTGGTCACTTCAAATAGCCTACAAAGGGGTTGGTAAAGATAGCCATGGAGAGTTTATGAGTAGAGAATTTCGATCAGCAATTGATTCTCTCAGAATATAATTAAGCTAATTTATTATTCTCACGAGATTTCAGGTGTGCGTATGATTTATTGCTGGTTCCGAGGTTTCGAAACCATCAAGGGGGAAGAAGAAGACATAGTGAACACACAACGAGTACACGTGATGAAATTCATACCTTCTTTTGATTTGAAGGCATTCCAGGGAAACAAATGTCATAACCGCGGAGAAAATCAGTGTTTTAACTCGTGGCATTTAGTGCATCTTTCAAGTTACATGGGGGAAGAAATGAAAGAAACAATCTTTAATGGGTAAAAGAGGTACACTATTGTTCGATGATTAATTGTTTTGATGTTTCAATTATTCATCATCATTATCCTATATGGAGAGATATGCATTTCCAGGACTTAATTGACTCTGGTGCATCTCCGGAAGAAGATGTGTGCATTTATGGGACTTAATTGACTTTGGCGTTACGATGTCAACTTCATGAATGGGATAAAGTGTCTACTTTGGTATGGGCTTCATACATGGGATTGGTTTCCTTTCTTCAACAATGTGGGGAAGAAATGTCTAGTATGCATAACTTGAACTTTCAGGGGAAGAAAAATTCAGAAGAATTATTCAAACGCGAGAAGAGACGTTGTTGATCTACTTGGTGTGCCCCAAACTTTCAATCAGTCATAACAACAATATCATTTCATATGATGGGGGTTGCTTGTTAAATTCCGTTGTGCGCTTAATTATTCTAAGCTTTATTGAAAGCTTTAAAACTACTTATGTGATACCCAGAACCCGAGGTCATTATTTAACCCTATTACGTATATTTTTGAAATTTTTAAGAAATTTTGTTGGTAATATGTTTGACGGTTTAAGTTGAAACCAATGTTGGAGGTCCTAATTTTAACATTTGGCGATTTAAGAAGAACTGACAGCGACTACGATACCAACGGATGCCCAAAATTTATCCTTTATTATCGATTGATCGATATTTGAATTCTTCGAAGTTTTTATTTTATTTACGTGTTAAGTCGAGTCGGAACCATTTCACTTCATTTTGTATACCACCACCATAGCACCACCACCATTTTTTTGGGTTTTTGGAAAAACTAATCAAAGACCATCTCTTATAACCTCATTGTAAGTGTATTCATCCATTAAAAACAAACATGCAAACACTTGATTTTTCCAAAAATCAAATCTTATGAACAAGTGGGTTTTTAATTGATTTTCTTATATGCATGTTTAAATCTAATGTTTATAAACATGGTGTGTTAATTAATTAAGGTGGAATTAATTTTTTTCTTGTTTTGGTTCATCAAAACTGACGACCAAGGGGTGTTTGGTTGATTTTTGATTTTTGATTTATTTTGTTAATGGGTATGTATTTGGGATGATGTTTATGTCATTTTAAAATTGGTTAAACATGTTGCAAGAAAGATTTATGAAATGGGTTTTTGATGAAGGTTGTTCATACAAGTGATATAGGATGTTATGATTAGTTTAGGATGATTTAATGATGATATTAGGGGTATAGGAGTTGATAAAAATGATTAAAAAGATGTGTAGATGTGATTTTGAAAGAGGCAAATTAGACCAGATTGTTTAGGGCTAATTTTCGTGGTCTTAAGTCTAATTACAGGTTATCATTATAGGGTATAGTTGTGGAGCTTGTTTCTACCTTCGTTTTGGTATAAGATAGAGCTTTTGACTCCAAACGAGTCAAAAGTTACATAGGTTTGAATATTCGTGTACCGGGAGGCGAGTGTCGACGCAATCCGAAATTGTGTTTGCTATTAGGTCAAATCTCGAGGATTAGAAGTAGAGTTTTAAAAATGACTGAGGGCTGTTCTTTAGTTCTAAACCTGTAGTTTTGAGTCTATTTTCAAACTAAGGAGTCAGATTTATAAATTGTATTGGTTAAGAGAGTCAAAACGGTTTTACAACGTAAGGGTACAAATATGCCCGGATTTTCAAGGTTGGAAATGTGTTGGGCAACGAGACTTAAAAGTAAAATCTTTTTATGAAATTTTTTACGAGATTTATACATGATGTAAGTGAGGTCTACAACGGGGTTCGTAAAATTTCGTGGTGTTTAAGTATGGGAATTCAGTCCGTACATTAGGTATGTACCGGCAAAATTGTGTTTCGAGCAATAGTCTTAATAACGTATAAAAATGAACGTGTCTAGTAAATATCACTTGCTTGGATTTTTAGCGTGAGTTTATATAAGTTTTGAGTGACTTTAATTATTTATATTCAGTACTTGATGGTACTTGAATGTGTTGATTCATAGCGCATTTTGTTTGTTAGGTGTTGTATTTGATTTCCCGTGGCATCCTCATCGCCGGTGATTGTCTTCGTCTACGTCTTTGCTACTACTACTATCATTACTACTTAAGGTGGGTCTATAGCCTCGCTTTCTACTGTTTTTAAATGATTTTTACCCGCGAGGGAGATACATGCTGCTTAAATGAAAAGGAACATTAGTCGTAAATGATTATTGGACCCGAATGATGCCTTAAATTATGTTAAGTAGCTAGTTGCTAAAAGGCCCTAAATTCATGAACCGTTAACTATTGTTTAATCCTTGTGTGGATTGAAAATAGCCGCTTGAACAATTGATAGTACTATTGGGTTGACGACCCTATCCTAGACGAGAGCTAGTACGTTGAGTACCCTCTGCGTATGGATAACTTGTGTTAAAAAAAGGTATAACTTGCAACGAATACCTAAGAGGGGCAATGACTTTACTTAAATCACGCTGGAATTTGGCGCAGGTGATTAGTTTATGGGGTCGGTGTCATGATCTTAAACATAATAAACTAGCTTATGCTATAACGAGTAATGCTAGAATAATAGTTTGTAATGATCAACATTCTATTGAATAATCGTGAATGATTTTCATACTTATGTTCAATTGTGATTTTATAAACCTATAGATCTCGCTCAACATTATTTGTTGACGATTTTAAGCATGTGTTTCAGGTAATCGAGGATGATGTGGCGGAGCATGCTATGAATGTTGTTGTGGCTTTTGGGCGGTCTAACTTGTTTTCCTCCCTTTTCTTAAAGACATTTATGTTTCATGATGTCTTGTTAAAATAAAATGGTTGGTTTTATGTGGTTGAGATTCATAGGGACCTAACGCTACTCTGTTATTATTTTTGGGATTGGAAACAATTAGACATGATGTTGTTGGAACATAACTTTGTCAAAATCTCTTATAATTAAACGTCTCTTTTTTAGTCGTTCGATATGGCTTGTGTGATGATACTTTGACTAGCACCCAAATGTGGTATTCCACTGCATAGTAAATTTGGGGGTGTTAGAGATTGGTAATCAGAGCCACAAGTTATAGAGAACTAGGTCGATTTTGAAAAAGTCCTAAACTATAACTTATGGTGTCGTAAATATTTTCTTTCTCAAAGCACGCAACTATACCGCATGGCTCCGGTAATATTTCTTTTAGTATTGTTTTATTATTAGATGTATCCCTTTGAAACTGAAATGATTTCCTGAGTATTTATTAAGTAAATACTATAGTATTATATTGAGATATTGTGAATGTACACCGAGTACTTGACATCATAATTTTTGCATTGCATGGCTATCATTTTGTTGCATATTGGCATACATACTACATTTGCATTGCATGTGCTTGCATGTATATATAATTTTTGAATAATGACCTTATATACCCTCGAACTTTCTGTATTTGCAGAAATGGTCGAAGTACCGCCGAATGAAAATGGAGACAAGTACGTTGTGGGAGTTGAGGGAGGACCTAATGCCCCAAACCCGCAAGGAGAAAATGGCTAGATAGAACCGGAAGGAGAAATGAACAAGGTTGTGAGGAATGAAACTGACAGTGATGTTGATAGTTTCAGTGGGAGTGATGATAGCGATGAAGAACCAGAAGAGGATCCCGTGGATGATGGAATTCCTACGAATGTTGTTGGTCAGACTGAGCCGGATGTGGTGCAACCTAATAGATCACCAAGAGGACCTGATGTGCCACCGACTGGTCGTTACGATCAGCGACATGTTCGTTATGCCATGCCCACATGTGACGCTTATTTTAGTGGTTTGCCAAGAGTTGCTCGTAACAGTAATGACCTTCATGCAGAATCTAGTGCTGCAGCTAGTGCATGTTCTCTCCATGAGAACATTGCAAGGGTTTATTATCCTAGACCGAGGCCTTACAGTAACACTTATCATTTAGTGAGAAAGTTTGACAGATTGATGTATGAAAGGTACGTGGTGGAAAAAAGGGTGATTAAGCGATTTGAGGAGAATGAGAAAGCATTTCAGAGGTTTTATTCTGGTTGGATGAGGACTAACTATGCTAGAGATAGTAAAAGAGCGGAGTTGGATAAATTGAAAATGATTGTGGGGAAACTATGTGTTGAGTTTGAGGAGATCAAGGAAGATCGTATTAGGTATGATCGTCTTCAAAGTTGGGAAGCACGCGCGAGACCTTTCTTGATGGATGTATGGAAATTCAAAAGTGATCCTAAGTATGCGGACACGCATTTCATGATTGAAACACCAGAGGTTGGCGAGTACTATACTTTTGAGGACAAGTTGTATTTGGCCAAGCGTATGATTCCATCGGGTGAAGGATCGACATCGAAGGGCAAAAGGAAGGTGGATGAGGGATCTACTTCCAGAGGCAAGAGAAAGATGGATGATAGTGATGAAGAGCCCGAGGAGGACAGTGATGATGAGGACGAGCCGCCATCCAAGAAGTCATGTAGATCACCACGTGATTAGTTGTTAGTATTTCATTTTATTTCCTCGTTGTAATTGAACTTATTTAGACTTTTGTATTATGGTATTGTGATGGAACTTGATGACTTTAAGTTTTATTAGTGGATGATTGTAGTGACATGACTTGTCACAATTTTGTTGATTTATCAATGCAATCTACATTTACCTCTCATGATCTATGACATGTCTTTATTAGCTCTTTTGTGATTTGGTTGATGAATACTTGTAGCATTTGTTGATTGTGCTTGTTGTATTTATATTATGTCTTGAAAAAGGAATCCTTCTTGATCTTGATGTGTATACTTACTTTGTTTTCTTTCCCTGTCATTGCAGAGAAGTGTAGGGGAAGGAGTTAGGGAGGAATTGTTCGGACATCAGTGAACCATTGTGTGACTAATTGTTCATCATGCCTCCAAAATTGACAGCTGCTCGTGTGAATACCATGATTGAAGAGGCAATAGCAAATGCGCTTGAGGTGGATCATGCAGCTAGAGGTCAAGGCCAAGGTGGAAATGCTGGTGGACCACAAGTCCCAAGGGAATGTTCTTATGCTAGTTTTATGAAATGCGGGCCTACACAGTTTCGTGGTACTAGAGGAGCTTTGGAACTTCGTCGTTGGGTGGAGAAGATTGAAAGTACGTTTGAAATCAGTGGGTGTACTGAGGCAAACAAGGTGAAGTTTGCGGCTGCTAATTTTCTTGATGATGTGTTGAGTTGGTGGAACAACCAAGTGTCTACCGTTGGGCTTGTAGTGGCTAATGGGTGGACTTTGGCTACTACGAAGGAGCTTTTGACTAAGAAGTTTTGTCCCGGAGAAGAATGGGGTCAATTGGAAGATGAAATGAGGCATTTAGTGTTGAGAAACAATGACATCACTGTTTATACAAGGAGATTCAATGAGTTGAGCTTGTTGTGCCCCGATGCTTTTGCGGATGACCACAAGAAAATGAAGCAGTATATCAAGGGATTGTCAAGCAACATCAAGGGTGAGACTACTTCGTCAAAGCCGAGATCTTTTGATGAAGTTATCCAGATGGATCACACTCTAATGGACGTTAAGGTGCAAGATAAGAAAGACAGTGTGGCTGAAGGAAACAAGAGAAAGTGGGAGCCTTCTCAGTCCAATCAATCGCATGGTCAGAACCGTGGGGGTTATCGTAATAACACTCAGGGGTCGAACCGAAATCAGCAATTTAACCAGATAAGGAATGATGGGATGTGAGCTGCCATAGTGCCTAGAGGAAACACGGTCAATCCCAAATGTGGCCGATGTAGTTTGTATCATGTAGGGAATTTCCCTCCTGCTTGTAACAAATATGGAAAGGCTGGGCATAAGGCTGTGGAGTTTCATACGAGAGGTGTGGCTACGGGAGAAAATGCCACGAGAGTTATGGTTTGCTTTGATTGTGGTAAGAAAGGACACAAACAAGGTAATTGTCCAAAGGCTAGGAATAGACAAGGAGGAAACGCTGCTGCTCCAGCTTATGTGGTGGGGACTGTAGACAAGCCTCAAGGTCCGAACATGGTAACCGGTACGTTCTTACTTGATGCTCGTTATGCAAGCGTATTGTTTGATAATGGATCCGATAGAAGCTTTGAAGATGTAAAATTCAGTCGCCTTATCAATAGAGAACCAGTAATGTTAACAACTAACTATAATGTGGAATTAGCCGATGGAAAGATTGTTAGCACTAATTCTATACTGAAAGGGTGTTCATTGAAGTTAGGAAACTATGTGTTTGATATTGATTTGATGCCTATAGAGCTAGGACCGTTTGATGTAATCATTGGAATGGATTGGTTTGCGATGATTGTTTGTGGTGAGAGATTAGTTCAGATTCCGTTAAGAAATAAGGTGTTGACGGTAAAGGGTGATGAATGTACTTCTCGTTTGAGAGTAATATCCTGATTGAAGGTGATGAGGTACATGGAGGAAGGGTGTGATTTATTTTTGGCTCAAATTTCTAGCGATGGTGAAGTAGAGACGAAGTTGGAAGATGTGCCAGTGATTCCAGAGTACCCTAAAGTTTTTCCTGAAGAGTTGTCGGGATTGCCGCCATCTCGTGAAGTAGAATTTTGGATCGATTTGGTGCCTGGAGCTGCACCAGTTGCTCGTGCGTCGTATCGATTGGCACCGTCAGAATTGAAGGAGTTATCCGATCAATTGAAGGAATTGATGGATAAGAGGTTTATTAGACCAAGTTCATCGCCTTGGGGAGCGCCTGTGTTGTTTGTGAAGAAGAAGGATGGATCGTTCAGAATGTGTATCGATTATAGGCAGCTTAACAAATTGACAGTAAAGAATCGGTATCTGTCACACCCCACCATGGCCGAACATGGGGCGCGACGTATGGATATCATCACAACATGGCGTTTCTATAGAGATAACTATATGAAATAAGAAATGTCGTAAAAATGGTGACACGAAGGTCATGACAATATCTCAACAAATGCAAGGGGTCTAGGTAAGTAAGTAACAGTCCTACTTCTTACCCAAGACAACAAATATCATACCAAAACAATCATATGTGTGCCACAGTATCACTTATTAAAATTAACAAACAAATAAAACTAAGAAGGAAACGGGGATTCTCCTTCTATATGCATTCCTAAGCTTCTCCAATCCTAGCCACTTATGTTCTCATGCTTAACCATAGTATCACCCGAAAGAGAAACTAAAACACGTCAACATAAAGTTGGTGAGAGTCATAGGTTTAGACTCCAACACAAGACAAGTCATAAGCTGTGAATACCATAAACCAATAAACATATGGACAATGCGCTACAATCATGTATTAACAACTAGCATTCAAGTTCAATCAATCATTACAATTCCAAGGCATCACGCCTTACCAACAATCACAATTTCCAAGGCATCACGCCTTACCAACAATCACAATTTCCAAGGCATCACGCCTTACCAACAATCACAATTTCTAAGGCATCACGCCTTACCAACAATCACAATTTCCAAGGTATCACGCCTTACCAACAATCATAATTTCCAAGGCATCACGCCTTACCAACAACCATAATTTACAAGGCATCACGCCTTACCAACAACCATGGTACCATAGGCGCCCATACACCTATGTACCTTTCGCATCCAAATCATACACGAACAAGAATCACATAGCAGTTAATCACATAATGTACACACAAGTCCATCTCATACCTTAAAAACATTCACATCATCAATTTATAAACAACATAACACAGTGTCTCTTCCATCCCATCTGGAAGTCAAAATCAATAATAAACATGGGACTATGAAACTCACCTGATAGCTCCTTCACGAGTCCTTGCACTAACAACAAGCTAACAAACCAAAACACGTAATCAATACACGAACCAATCACTAAGATGGCTCATTAACCTATGATGGAAATCTAGCCTATTCCCACATATTTACCTCATTGATAAGCTTTAATCACCCCATTACCCTTCCTTAACAAGTCCTTAACTTGGTTAAGTTTAATAACTAACCCGTTCATATTTTACCCAAAACAGTCCCAGTTTTTAGGTCTCAAAACTTTAAGTCAAACATCCACTTAAACATACCCATGGTTTCTGTAAAAGGAATATTCATACCCTTACATATGTTGGCTAACACCTCCCACCTTCACTAACCTTAAAGCTACTGTTAAGGCCCCGATATACATATATCAACTTTTGTCATTCCAGATTTCCTGATTTTAAACGTACTAAAAGTTTGTTACCATTAAGGGGTCTTAACTTAAACCACAACCTTAGCCCAAGTGCAGATACTTACGACAATATATAAACCATCTCTCACGTTCGTGAGAAGATCCCAATGCAACCCTAAGTACCCCAAACAACCCAAAACTTAAAAAGAAAACAGGCTGTATTCAAAACTGTTTTGACCTCCGACTGTTGTAACCTGTTATTGACCCACTTCCCGACCTCCAATTTAGTTCTCGTTTCTTGCATTGGAAAGCCACTTCAAATATCTTACCAGGGGTACTTAGATCTAAAAACAAGAGTTTATAGAACTCCCGATATGATCAAAACAATTGACACAAAATCTGCCCAGTTTTTAAAAATGGGTTAAAAAATCAACCTCATTAATTAACCCTAATCCCTCTAATTACAAGCCCTAATTTATATGATTATCATATTATGATTATCACATCATTAATTTACTGATTTTATATGAACCCTAACCCTAATTCCATCATAAGAATGATTATAAAAACATAAAAACAATTAAATTAAAAAGGGTTATGAAGGTTTACCTTTGATTTATGAAAACCTCCAAAATTATGAAGAACCCTAAAAACCCTCATGAAAACCCACGAATTTTTTTAATCTCCAGGGAATAATAGTGAATTTTGATTGTGATTAAAAACAATATATAGGATGTACATAAAATCTAGTCCAAAAATAAGCCCACTTTCCTTTTTTTCCTCTTTTTCCCTTTTTCCCTTCTTTTCTGCGTCCAAAACCGACTATGCACGCTTAAAATTCGTTTTTTTCCCCTTTTTATTATTAATATATGTATTAATAATATTACCTTAATTTTCCTTAATTTATTTCAGCTCCTAAAGCCTCCAAAACCTCAAAACCGTAAAACTAGTCAGTTTTTACGCGATTACCGTAAAAGACGTAAAATATACACTTTTAAAAAAAATCTCAAATTTTGAAATAAACTTTATAAATAAGTCCTAAATGACTTAAAACCATCACGAAAAATATTCATATAGATAATTACCTCACCCGAGACCTCTAAATGCTAAACCGTAAATCCTAAAAAAAAATACTATTACTATAATACTTATACGTATACGTAAACACCAAAATATCACCATTTCATTTCATAGTCACTAATTGTGAGCTCATGAACATGAAATAACCGTTCCTCGATTTACTTATGAGTACTTCAATACTCATAAATGATAACCACACCAACCTCGTTCACACAAAATAAACACGTAAACACACAATTCAAGTAAGCACACATAAAATAATTTAAAAGTAAGACCAAGTGACAAATCCAAAATCTAGGGTTGTCACATCACTCCCTCCTAATAGAAATCTCGTCCCGAGATTTACTCCCAAACTCCAACTTATTCTCAGCAAACAAACGAGGATACATATCCCTGATAAAACCTCCACGTTCAAACGTGAACTCAGTTTATACTAAAATAATCTCAACCAACAAGACATGAGCCTTAACCGTCCGCGAGGAAACTTATTAAAACCATAAATTTATGTAACCAACCTAACTAAATCTCGCAACTCATCAAACAAGAACTGTCTTGAAACCAAGTTAGGAGCCATCACATAACTCGACGGGTTTAAAACTGTCACCCCGATTTCAGTCTTACTCATAAATACCATAAATCAAAACTTATCAAATATAACCACGTATTCTAAAGTCTAAAGAACTCTCACATTCCATCCCAACTCATCTCTATGTTAACCCTCCAAGTGTTCATTACCGCAAAATACCCAAAACACGAGTTTAAACCATGTTGTCCGAAAATTAACCTTGAACTCAACACTTGTACAATTAATTCGACCAAGCTACTGACTTCCAATTACGAAACTTTCTGAATATTTGAAAAGTATGTTCCGAGTACATAATTTTAGGCTTTTGAATCACCCAAAAACCTTTAAAAACGAATAAGTTATGACCAAAACGATTTTTCTCAAAATCTGCCTAGGCATTAGCGACAGTTTCTGACAGTTAGCGACATATTTTGACAGTTTAGCGACAGTTTCTGCCTACTCCGATTTATACAAAAAAAAACGATTTTTAAACCCTAAAACCCCCCATTAATTACCAAAACTAGAACCTAATTTATTTTAATTCCAGAAAATTAAAACTCTATTAATTACATGATTTTAATATATTTCACTAAATAAGAACAAAATTTTTAACTTAAGAATAATAACTTTAGGTGATCAAAACCAAAATATTTTAAAATAACTGAGTCATGCTTATATGTTAAAGGATTTATATTACACCTTATTTGAAACATGATCCCGACACTTCCTTATTTCATCGACTACCAACAACTATTTTTTTTTCAATTTGCAAGTTCTATTTTTTTACCATGTATAACTCGAAACAAAAGACATCGTTACCCCAAAATGAAATCTCCACCATCTCAAAATCCTTCACGCCAAAAGTACCGTACAAACAAACACGTGAAATGAGGACCCGAGAAATGTGCTACTATAGAAGTTGAACATCTCAAAGAGAAACGAGCTAGCAACCATCCCAAGAATACAACCGGTAAGTAGAAAATAATTTTACATACATAGGCATAAGCGTACCTACACTCAAATCCATCCAACATATACTATACAAGCATGTATTAACTCTCTTTCATGCAATCATACTTGAAAGTCCAGTGGTGTTGTGGCACATATATAATTATGTAGGCCTCCATAATTATACATGTTCCATTTCACCAATGTACTCCCTCCTATGATGACACTTATAAGAAATTAATACTACACATAACACATAATCCAACAACTCACAAGCACATAACCACACAAGATAAGATCCAAAACCCCATGTATTAAAATAACATAGCCAATGCACGAAACACATAAACTCGTAGTCCAACTGAACCAGCGTAGACAAAATTCAAAATGTATAAAGAACATGAAAACATAATTAAGCGAAATCCAACAATGACTAGCGTATACGACCATGGTTCCACCCGCACTAATCAAAACTCGTAAAGAAAATAACATGTAGTTAAGTATGAACTTACTATGGTTCAATTCATACTAGTCAAAATATCGCAATAAATAACATCCAAACACACCAATTAATATAAAATGCACACATACTCCTATGACGCCTATATGCAGGGACCCTTAAGCTATAGACTAGGCTACGCGACTAGGCAACCTAATTCTCTATAACCATTGTCTCTGATACCATTCTGTCACACCCCACCATGGCGGAACATGGGGCGCGACGTATGGATATCATCACAACATGGCGTGTCTATAGAGATAACTATATGAAATAAGAAATGTCGTAAAAATGGTGACACGAAGGTCATGACAATATCTCAACAAATGCAAGGGGTCTAGGTAAGTAAGTAACAGTCCTACTTCTTACCCAAGACAACAAATATCATACCAAAACAATCATATGTGTGCCACAGTATCACTTATTAAAATGAACAAACAAATAAAACTAAGAAGGAAACGGGGATTCTCCTTCTATATGCATTCCTAAGCTTCTCCAATCCTAGCCACTTATGTAATCATGCTTAACCATAGTATCACCTGAAAGAGACACTAAAACACGTCAACATAAAGTTGGTGAGAGTCATAGGTCTAGACTCCAACACAAGACAAGTCATAAGCTGTGAATACCATAAACCAATAAACATAAGGACAATGCGCTACAATCATGTACTAACAACTAGCATTCAAGTTCAATCAATCATTAGAATTCCAAGGCATCACGCCTTACCAACAATCACAATTTCTAAGGCATCACGCCTTACCAACAATCACAATTTCCAAGGCATCACGCCTTACCAACAATCACAATTTCCAAGGTATCACGCCTTACCAACAATCATAATTTCCAAGGAATCACGCCTTACCAACAACCATAATTTCCAAGGCATCACGCCTTACCAACAACCATGGTACCATAGGCGCCCATACACCTATGTACCTTTCGCATCCAAATCATACACGAACAAGAATCACATAGCAGTTAATCATATAATGTACACACAAGTCCATCTCATACCTTAAAAACATTCACAGCATCAATTTATAAACAACATAACACAGTGTCTCTTCCATCCCATCTGGAAGTCAAAATCAATAATAAACATGGGACTATGAAACTCACCTGATAGCTCCTTCACGAGTCCTTGCACTAGCAACAAGCTAACAAACCAAAACACGTAGTCAATACACGAACCAATCACTAAGATGGCTCATTAACCTATGATGGAAATCTAGCCTATTCCCACATATTTACCTTATTTATAAGCTTTAATCACCCCATTACCCTTCCTTAACAAGTCCTTAACTTGGTTAAGTTTAATAACTAACCCGTTCATATTTTACCCAAAACAGTCCCAGTTTTTAGGTCTCAAAACTTTAAGTCAAACATCAACTTAAACATACCCATGGTTTCTGTAAAAGGAATATTCATACCCTTACATATGTTGGCTAACACCTCCCACTTGCCCTAACCTTAAAGCTGCTGTTAAGGCCCCGATATACATATATCCACTTTTGTCATTCCAGATTTCCTGATTTCAAACGTACTAAACGTTTGTTACCATTAAGGGGTCTTACCCTAAACCACAACCTTAGCCCAAGTGCAGATACTTACGACAATATATAAAACATCTCTCACGTTCGTGAGAAGATCCCAATGCAACCCTAAGTACCCCAAACAACCCAAAACTTAAAAAGAAAACAGGCTGAATTCAAAACTGTTTTGACCTCCGACTGTTGTAACCTGTTTTTGACCCACTTCCCGACCTTCAATTTAGTTCTAGTTTCTTACAATGGAAAGCCACTTAAAATATCTTTCCAGGGGTAGTTAGATCGAAAAATAAGAGTTTATAGAACTCCCGATATGATCAAAACAACTGACACAAAATCTGCCCAGTTTTTAAAAACAGGTTTAACAAAATCAACCTCATTAATTAACCCTAATCCCTCTAATTACAAGCCCTAATTTATATGATCATCATATTATGATTATCACATCATTAATTTACTGATTTTATATGAACCTTAACCCTAATTCCATCATAAGAATGATTATAAAAACATAAAAACAATTAAATTAAAAAGGGTTATGAAGGTTTACCTTTGATTTATGAAAACCCCCAAAATTATGAAGAACCCTAAAAACACTCATGAAAACCCACAATTTTTTTAATCTCCAGGGAATAATAGTGAATTTTGATTGTGATTAAAAACAATATATAGGGTGTACATAAAATCCTAGTCCAAAAATAAGCCCACTTTCCTTTTTTTCCTCTTTTTCCCTTTTTCCCTTCTTTTCTGCGTCCAAAACCGACTATGCACCCTTAAAATTCGTTTTTCCCCCTTTTTTATTATTAATATATGTATTAATAATATTACCTTAATTTTCCTTAATTTATTTCAGCTCCTAAAGCCTCCAAAACCTTAAAACCGTAAAACTAGTCAGTTTTTACGCGATTACCGTAAAAGACGTAAAATGTACACTTTTAAAAAGAATCTCAAATTTTGAAATAAACTTTATAACTAAGTCCTAAATGACTTAAAACCATCCCGAAAAATATTCATATGGATAATTACCTCACCCGAGACCTCTAAATGCTAAACCGTAAATCCTAAAAAAATACTATTACTATAATACTTATACGTATACGTAAACACCAAAATATCACCATTTCATTTCATAGTCACTAATTGTGAGCTCATGAACATGAAATAACCGTTCCTCGATTTACTTATGAGTACTTCAATACTCATAAATGATAACCACACCAACCTCGTTCACACAAAATGAACACGTAAACACACAATTTAAGTAAGCACACATAAAATAACTTAAAAGTAAGACCAAGTGACAAATCCAAAACCTAGGGTTGTCACTGTATCCACTGTCGAGGCTTGATTACTTATTTGATCAGTTGCATGGTTCATGTGTGTACTCGAAGATCGATTTGAGATCGGGTTATCATCAACTGCGAGTTAGAGAGGAATATATTCCTATAACTTCTTTCCGTACTCGATATTGGCATTTTGAGTTTCAAGTAATGCCGTTTGGTTTGACGAATGCGCCTGCTATGTTTATGGATTTGATGAACCGTGTGTGCAAGCCGTATTTGGATAAGCTCGTCATTGTGTTCATTGGCGATATCCTTATTTATTCCAAGAGCAAGTAAGAGCATGAGAAGAATTTGAGGACAATTTTGGAATTTTTGAATAGAGAGAAGTTGTACGCAAAATTCTGTACGTTTGAATTTTGGTTGGAATCGGTACAATTTCTTGGGCATGTGATTGACAACAAAGGTGTTCCTGTAGATCCTGCCAAGATTGAGGCAATTAAGGATTGGTCGGTACTGACAACGCCGACTGAAGTTCGACAATTTCTTGGTTTAGTTGGTTACTATCGGAGATCTATCGAAGGATTTTCGTTGATCGCGAAGCCATTAACCAAGCTTATTGAGAAGAATCGGGCGTTTGAGTGGGGAATTGATGAAGAAGCCGCTTTCAAAACGCTTAAGGATAAGTTATGTTTTGCTCCGATTTTGTCATTACCGGAAGGAATTGAAGACTTTGTGGTTTATTATGATGCGTCTCACAAGGGTTATGAATATGTATTGATGCAACGTGAGAAGATGATTGCTTACGCGTCAAGGCAATTGAGGAAGCATGAGGAGAACTACACTACGCATGATTTGGAACTTGGTGTTGTAGTTTTTGTGTTGAAGTTGTGGAGACACTACTTGTATGGAACCAAGTGTGTTGTGTTCACGAATCACAAGAGTTTGCAACATATTTTGGATCAAAAGGAGTTAAATATGAGACAAAAAGGAGATGGGTTGAGTTACTGAGTGATTATGACTGTGAGATTCGCTACCATCCTGGTAAGGTGAATGTAGTAGTTGATGCACTTAGTAGGAAGGAAAGAGAAAAGCCTCTTAGAGTTAGAGCTTTGGTGATGACGGAGAGTGTTGATTTGATTGGAATGATATTAAAGGCTCGAGCGAAGGGGTTGATGAGGGAGAATGTCAAGGCAAAGAATTTGGGAAGAATGATGAATCCGATTTTTGTGGTGAAGTCGGATGGACTGAGGTATTTTGAGAATCGAATTTGGTTACCGTTATGTCCACCTAAGTAAGGAGTACCTGGAGTGCGAGAGTTGGTTATGAACGAGTCTCATAAGACGAAGTATTCGATACATCCTGGATTGGATAAGATGTATCATGATATGAAGAAGGTGTATTGGTGGCCGAATATGAAGGCAGACATTGCTCGATACGTTAGTAAGTGCTTGACTTGTGCTAAAGTTAAGGCTGAACACAAAAGACCGTCTGGATTATTGGTGCACCCTAAGATTCCAGAATGGAAGTGGGAGAAGATAGCTATGGATTTCTTGACGGGTTTACCAAGAACTCCTAGTGGTTATGATATGATTTGAGTAATAGTGGATAGATTGACAAAATCTGCTCACTTTTTGCCTATGAAGAAGACAGATGGTATGTACAAGCTTACCAGTGTGTATGTGAAGGAGATCGTTTGTCGAGATGGAGTACCTTTATCGATTATTTCGGATCGCAACAGTTGATTTACTTCTGAGTTTTGGAGATCTCTTCAACGTGCGATGGGCATTGAGTTGAGTTTGAGTGAGGCCTATCATCCCGAGACTGATGGCCAGAGCGAGAGGACTATTCAGACATTGGAAGACATGCTTCGGGCGTGCGTGATTGATTTTGGTGGAAGCTGGGAACGTCATCTGCCTTTAGTGGAATTCTCGTACAACAGCAGTTATCACATGAGTATTAAGGCAGCACCGTTTGAAGTGTTGTATGGACGGAAATGTAGGTCTCCAGTGTATTGGAGTGAAGTAGGGGAAAGTCAGTTGACTGGACCTGAGATGATTTTGGAGACTACAGAGAAGATTGTGCAAATCAAGAACCGATTGCTTACTACGAGAAGCCGACAGAAGAGTTACGCCGATAATAGGAGGAAACCGTTGGAATTCAAAGTTGGAGACATGGTTATGCTTAAGGTATCGCCATGGAAAGGTGTGATTGATTTTGGGAAGAGAGGAAAGTTGAGTCCGAGGTATATTATCATTAAACGAATTGGACCAGTTGTTTATAAGTTAGATTTGCCGAATGAGCTTAGTGCTATTCATAACACGTTTCACGTGTAAAATCTGAAGAAGTGTTTGGCAGATCAGGATTTGGTAATTCCTTTGGATGATATTCAGCTTGACGACAAATTGCATTTTGTGAAGGAACCAGTGGAGATTATGGACCGAGAAGTCAAGAGATTAAAGCATAGTAGAATTCCCATTGTAAATGTACGATGAAATTCTAGGCGTGGACTGGACTTCACGTGGGAACGTGAGGATTTCTTTAAGGAAAAGTATCCTCATTTGGTTCTAGAGGTACGAAATGTGAGTATAAGAAGAGGCGAACGTCGAGCGTCGCTCTCTTAAGGAGGGGAGGATGTGATACCCAGAACCTGAGGTCATTATTTAACCCTAATTTACGTATATTTTTGAAATTTTTAAGTATTTTTTTTGGTAATATGTTTGACGGTTTAAGTTAAAACCAATGTTGGATGTACTTATCTTAACGTTTGACGATTTAAGAAGAACCGATAGCGACTACGATACAGATAAATGACCAAAATTTATCCTTTATTATCGATTGATCGATATTTGAATTTTTCGAAGTTTTTATTTTATTTACGTGTTAAGTCAAGTCGGAACCATTTCACTTCATTTTGTGTGCGTTTGAACCATTTAAAAGTATTTTGAGGTAGCCGGGACGAACCCCGACTCTCGAAAAAATTCAAAACCAACTACTAGGCCATATTGCCGCACTATAAATAGTTGTTTGAAATTAAGGCCAAAAGATAGCTAACTTGTCAAGTTTAGCCCCTCCCATTTTACAAAAAGGAAGAGAGTTAACACACACTTCATAACACACTTCAAAAAATTTTCACTCTCCCTATCCCTTCTCTCTTTGACCGTCGGACACCACCACCACCATAGCACCACCACCATTTTTTTTGGTTTTTGGAAAAACTAATCAAAGACCACCTCTTATAACCTCATTGTAACTGTTTTCATCCATTAAAAACAAACATGCAAACACTTGATTTTTCCAAAAATTAAATCATATGAACAAGTGGGTTTTTAATTGATTTTCTTATATGCATGTTTAAATCTAATGTATATAAACATGGTGTGTTAATTAATTAAGTTTGAATTAATTTTTTTTCTTGTTTTGGTTCATCAAAACCCACGGCCAAGGGGTGTTTGGTTGATTTTTGATTTTTGATTTATTTTGTTAATGGGTATTTATTTGGGATGATGTTTATGTCATTTTAAAATTGGTTAAACATGTTGCAAGAAAGATTTATGAAATGGGTTTTTGATGAAGGTTGTTCATACAAGTGATAAAGGATGTTATGATTTTGTTCAAGCTTTTGTTTGAGGTTAATGTAGCATTGCAGCTACATTCCATTGCACTTTAATGCTTTTTGGGAATATATTTTACCGGGGTTTTCCCCTTTACCCAAAAAAGGATGTTATGATTAGTTTAGGATGATTTAATGATGATATTAGGGGTATAGGAGTTGATGAAATTGATTAAAAAGATGTGTAAATGTGATTTTGAAAGAGGCAAATTAGACCAGATTGTTTAGGGTTAATTTTCGTGGTCTTAAGTCTAAGTCCAGGTTATCATTATAGGATATAGTTGTAGAGGTTCTTTCTACCTTCATTTTGGTATAAGATAGAGCTTTTAACTCCAAACGAGTCAAAAGTGACTTTAATTATTTATATTCAGTACTTGATGGTACTTGAATGTGTTGATTCATTGCGCGTTTTGTTTGTTAGGTGTTGTATTTGATTTCCCGGGACATCCTCATCGTCGGTGATTGTCTTCGTCTACGTCTTTTTTACTATTACTATCATTACTACTTCAGGTGAGTCTATAGCCTCGCTTTCTACTGTTTTTAAATGATTTTTACCCGCGAGGGGGATACATGCTATTTAAATGAAAAGGAACATGAGTCGTGAATGATTATTGGACCCGAATGATGCCTTAAATTATGTTAAGTAGCTAGTTGCTAAAAGGCCCTAAATTCATGAACCGTTAACTATTGTTTAATCCTTGTGTGGATTGGAAATAGCCTCTTGAACAATTGATAGTACTATTGGGTTGACGACCCTATCCTAGACGAGAGTTGGTACGTTGAGTACCCTCTGCGTATGGATAACGTGTGTTAAGAAAAAGGTATAATTTGCAACGAATACCTAAGAGGGGCAATGACTTTACTTAAATCACGCCGGCATTTGGCGCGGGTGATTAGTTTATGGGGTCGGTGTCACGAACTTAAACATAATAAATTAGCTTATGCTATAACGAGTAATGGCAGAATAATTGTAACACCCCCAAGTTGGTCAAATGCAGCGGAATAGTAACTGGGGTGTTACTTGGGTGGATCGATAGCAAATAGTATACAGAGCATGATCATAAAGTATCATTTAAAACATATTACATGAACTTAAATTTACAATTTAAATAAAATGTCTTGAAATCAACATTTATTGTTATGTGTAGAAATATCCCAGCCCGATGGTAAATATGATGCTTCCTAGATGATGACGGAAGCCAATGCACATGCACCTGCTTATTTACCTGAGAAAACATGTTAAAAATCGGTCAACATAAAGTTGGTGAATTCATAGAGTTTAGTTGAAAAAGTATAAGTATTTATATGCCAAACACCACGATGGTAGCAGGACATCACAGCCCAACGCTACAGTAGTTCCTACTGCCCTGTAATAGAAGCTAGACATGATTCTCAGTACGCCCATTGGGTCTATCCTGATTGAGGTTTCCCTAAATCCGACAATGACATAAACCTGCTGCTCGGCCTAAGCAATACGTGACAGCTGATCACGACAGGCCGGGTGTTGTCAATACCCGAATAGATCTATCCATACATTTCGCGCTACACTATTAACTAATACAGTCCACGGGAATAGGGCAAACAGTAGGCAAATAAATTGTTGTTGTCTGTGCATGCTTGCATATAAATAGTTTTGTATGTTTTCTCCCCCAGTTATAAAACAGTAAAGATGGGGCCATGAACTCACCTTAGTGGTAACGATGTAGTGATGGTGTCACTGAATGTACTGGCACAGTATGATCGCGAAGCAGTAGAATTACCTATGTAATTTATGTATGTCTTAGTAAATGCACAAATGAAATGCACATATGAATGTAATTGATGAAAATGCATGATCACAGATTTAATAAGTTGTTATCGTTTTAAGTGTTAAACTTATAGTAAGTTATTGTAACATGTACACCTTTAATTTAATAAAGTGTATTTACATTGGTTGAATGGTAATAGTTTAAATGAATTAAATAAAATTATTTTTATTTAATTAAGACTGATAAATATAATGTTTCATAAAAGTCTTACAAGTTTCCGTTATCGTAATAATAATATATGTTGTATATAATCCCCTAGTATGTGTTTGAGTTTATTAAACAAATCGGTGGTTATAATAACTGTGAAAGTTTTGGTGTTTTAGTTATAATGTAGTCGTTCAATCGGGATAAATTTAGGAATACTAAATATTTTGTTGTCGGGCCAGTTTATTTACTCGGGTTATTTAATGGGTCAAGTATCCTAAATATATTTTATTATAAAAATAATTAATTAAATAAACTAAATATTTTATTATAAAAATGTTTTAAAAAGTACAACATGTCCCATTTAAAGAAACAAGACATGTTGTTGTTTGGGAAACATAAGACAAGAATGTTTGATGTTGGGGGACATGAAACATTTATGAAAATGAAAAGTTATCAAGAATACGCACGTCTTTTCTTTTCAATTCCAACAGTGGCTAGATTTTAACTAACGGTGGCAAGTATAAGAAGGCAGTGGCAACATCTATGCCATACTAGTTGTTGTGGTTATTTTCGAAAGTGAGTAGCGAGTTCAATAGTGATTCATGGTACAAACTAAAAGCATCGTTGGAAAGCTAGCCGGGTCGTCTAGAGACCCGTATGTTTAGTTTTATAAATCGAGATTGTTCGATAGGGTAAAATCATGTTCGAAATAGGTGTCGAGAACTATTTTAAAAGACAAGTGTTTGTCGAGCTACTTTCGATCTCGTCTACGCTTTTCGATAAAGACTTTTGGGTTGAACTAAAAATAGGCTCGTGTAGACGACATGGCCATCTACAACTTCCGTTGTTCACTCGACTTGGGGCAAGGTCGTTTAGTGTGTCAAAAGTAGGTCGTAAAAGGTCGTGTTTAAAACACTTGATTAACTTATATATTTCGACTAAAATATGTTATGTTCGGCATGTTTCGGTAAGTGATTCCTAGTTCGTTTCTTAACCATTTCAAGTGATTCGAGTTACTATGAATTCTTAGCTAGCTCGTCTATTATTCGACCCTATAAAACTTGTGGGCACTCGATCCTAGGTGTCTCGTTTAGGTCTCAAATGTTGGAGTTTAGGCTGTGTATTATTTCCTAAATTGGTGTCTATTCTTTATGCTAACAACCTTCTGCTTTCTAATTACCATCACCTAGGCTCGCCATTAAGTAGCTTATGGGTTTGTTTACAACAGTACATGTTTTAAATCAATTTATCAAAAGAAGACAGTAAGGTTGTGACTTACTTGTAGTAATATGACTTCGAGGGTTTGTTTTCTCATTTAGTTACGTTTCAAGCACACACTATGGAAGACTAGAATGTATGCATTAATAATAAAAGAAGAGATAGGAATGACGAGTGACTTACTAGGAAAAAGAGTGTGTTCGGATGCATGATTTGCGTCCATGCGCAAGGAAGACAAACCGAGATGCAACATCGATTCGATATGTTAACGAACCACCCTCCATACATGCGACATGTGAATGGTTGTGTTGTGATTTTCCCTCGTCGACCAAGGAAGACAAGTTTAATATGTTGATTATAAAGGACGACGTTGGTTACTTGTTTATCTCTTCTTTTGTTGTTACTGTTTGAGTAAACGAGAACAACAAGAAAATAAGAGGAAAGGTTTGCATGGGTTTGTTGGTTGTATTTGTTGACAACAAAGAAGGAGATAGTGTTTGTATCCGTTTGTGTAGGAACATCAACATAAATAGATCATTTTAGGTTTGAGGTTTGGTGTGTACGTATGTAGCCGAGAGTGAGATAGATAGGTGAATGGGATTTTAAGCATTGTATATATGGAGAACCCAAGGGTCGGTTTGGTGGGAGATATGGCGTAGGGGATGCCACAATGCCTGGTTCCTTAAGGCTAACAAAAACCACACATTTTCATTTGGTCCCTAGAATGGTGATGTGTTCCATTTATGATGGAGGGGAGTAGTACTAGGATTAAATCCCCAAGTACATAAGAAGATTAGAAATGGATTTGTTTTGATTTGCTTTTGATTTGTTTTGTAAATGCAACGTGTAGAATGAGGAGCATCCAAGGAGAGAGTAGTTTTGGTAGCTTTGTTCATGCTTAGGCCTAGTTTTGTTTATATATATACACACTAAATAATAAATTTGATTCGGGTGTTTATAAACTAGGTATTCGACTAGTGTGTTATAAGGTAGATTAAGGTGTCGAATGAATAATCATTTGTGATTTTTGGTTGGTATAAGATAAGTATTGGTAAATTGGTACAAATGTTTTGTGTTTAAAAAAAAATATATAGTTTTAATGCGTAGTATTTTGGGTCGTCGTTATTAATTATAATAAATGTGATTATTTATAAAATGTGTCTAAAAATAAAATAAGTCCATTGTTAAAACGTCAAGTTTTTAAGAAATTTAAGTAAATATATAATATTTACTATATTATGATTTCGTTTGTAACGGTCGTTGATAAAAATATTATAGGATGAACGATATTAATAATGAGACCGGTGACGTGTTAAAAGCCCAAAATTTGGGGTTTTACAGCACTTACCCGTTATTTTAGCTTTGTCCTCAAAGCTTAAGATGAAGTTACTCGTCCAGGGAATAAGTGAGGACACTTTTTCTTGAACGTGTAAACTTGTGAAGTCAAGTTTATGCGACAGGTGATATTTAAAATGTAGTTATTGATCGTATGCCTCTGAGGAGTAAATTTTAATGCACAAAGTAATTTGTCTTTTATGTTTTGATAATTTACACATTTGGTCCTTCTATTTTTGTAATGTGGCCCAACAAAATAACCTAGGGCTTAAATTTAGTTTCAAAAGTGGCAAAATTAACCCCTAGCGTTTTTTTAATCCGTGTTAAGTCAACTAGGGCTTCTTTTAAGTTCATTGAAATCCATGTTTAGCCCTTAGAGTTGTCAAGGGCTTGAAATATGTTTGAAAAGTGGCAAAACAAGTCCCTGATAGTTTACAAGATTGGATAAATAGTACAAGCTCGTTTTAAGTCTTGGCTCTATTAAATGTGTTTCATGGGCTTTATCGGGCCTCAGTGTGCATAGATAAGGCTTGTTAATGTTTTAATAGTCCTTTAAGAGATTTTTAAGTTTATTAAGCTTCAATAAGCTTATGTAATGTTGGGTTAAAAAAATAAGCCGAGAATCAATAGCTCAATGCTATGATCCAAGAGAGATGAACATGAATCTTTATAAGGATATAAAGTATTTTGGACGAACCGTGAGTAAAAGGAATACGCTCCATAACTGGAAAAATAATATCGATAATGAGTCACGTCGAATATATTTAAGCCCACTTGTTTATAAATTTTTATTTACATCGATAAGCGTCCTCATCCATGTAAAGTAAAAATTTATAACTTCATGGTTCGGTGACCTATGATTTCTTTATTCAAACGAAAAAGCGTCCTAATTCGTTTCAATAAGGATTTCATAGCCCAACCTACTCAAATATTCCCGGCAAGGCTTACCATCAAAACGAATATAATATCTAAAAATAAATATTACGAAACCAAAGTGTATGAGTCAATGAGTTGTGTTCCGTAAGTAGATGTTCAAATCTAAGGTGATTTGGTTAAGGTGAAAGTATAAGTAGTAATTATAAAACGTATAGTTTAGTAGTATAAAACGTATAGTTTTAGTATTATAAAACATATGACACTTATTAAAATTGATAAGTGTGAAGTTGGAATGTAAAAAGGTGGATTTCGTTGACCCGTATTATTACTTCTAGTATAAAGAGAGTATGTGTATATTTATTTCGTAGTAAGTCTACGTACTTGGTAAACTTAAATACTTGTGATCATGGTTTTAGACCTTATAAAATCTAAAATAATGTATGCATATGCTCATGTGACTTATAGTCCCAAAAATGATCAATTGTATGTTTTGTATGCTCATAAAGATGTAGTCATACGAAATGTTCCCGTGATCCTATGATTGAATACTCACAATCATAATGTATTGTTCAAAGTTCTAGTGATCAAAATGAATGAATGCTCATGTATGATGCATATGATAGTGCAAAGTTTTTCATTATGCAATGTTTGAAAGGAGTAATTTTACCCACTAGCTAGTACTACTAGCTAAAAATTTAGTATGAAATTTGTTAAGTTTAGTTAGATACTAAATGATTTTGTTAGATTTCCAAAGACAAAATTTCCAAAGAGTAAATAGGATTTCCAAAGAGTTAGTTTGAATAAAGTTTCTCAAGATTTATAAAAATCTAAGTTAGATTTTTCAAGGTTTACAAAATCTAGTTAGATTTTCTAAGATTTATAAAGATTGGGTTAGATTTCCAAAGATTTACAAAATCTAGTTATGATTCTCAAAGATTTACTAAAATCTTGTTAGATTTTTAAAGATTTACTAAGATCTAGTTATATTTTCAAAGATTTATAAAATCTTTTTAGATTTTTCCAAAGATTTCACAATATTTAGTTAGAATTATAAAGATTATAAAATCTTGTTAGATTTTCTAAATATTTATAAAGATTTAGTTAGATTGTATTTAGATATTTCTAAGGGTTGTTATGTACAAAAGTTGTTCGTGGTTACAATGCATTGTTCAGGCCATCATATTTCAGAAGCCATTCTATAAACGTTTGAGGAGCGAGGGCACTTTAAATCGTAAACCCAACCACCCAGTCAAAACGTAATATCGAGATGGAACATCTTTAGTATAAAGCTCCATGCTAATATGGCATGTTTGTATGTTTCATTAAATACCTTAAGTATTCTAATAGCCTCAAGAGGATATTACATAATCGTAATATGTATAGCACGTAAAGGGTTAGTTCACATAATATGTATGCTCTATATGTTATATGCCTAACTATTAGGGTCCCCAAAATTCAATTTTTCTTTAAACTGATTTTTATATTCAGTTATAGTCCAGTTTTTAAATTTTTATTATTTAAAATTTTTTATGTTTTTGATCTGGTTCTCTATAACTATCGCTCTGATACCATTTCTGTAACACCCCCAAGTTGGTCAAATGCAGCGGAATAGTAACTGGGGTGTTACTTGGGTGGATCGATAGCAAATAGTATACAGAGCATGATCATAAAGTATCATTTAAAACATATTACATGAACTTAAATTTACAATTTAAATAAAATGTCTTGAAATCAACATTTATTGTTATGTGTAGAAATATCCCAGCCCGATGGTAAATATGATGCTTCCTAGATGATGACGGAAGCCAATGCACATGCACCTGCTTATTTACCTGAGAAAACATGTTAAAAATCGGTCAACATAAAGTTGGTGAATTCATAGAGTTTAGTTGAAAAAGTATAAGTATTTATATGCCAAACACCACGATGGTAGCAGGACATCACAGCCCAACGCTACAGTAGTTCCTACTGCCCTGTAATAGAATCTAGACATGATTCTCAGTACGCCCATTGGGTCTATCCTGATTGAGGTTTCCCTAAATCCGACAATGACATAAACCTGCTGCTCGGCCTAAGCAATACGTGACAGCTGATCACGACAGGCCGGGTGTTGTCAATACCCGAATAGATCTATCCATACATTTCGCGCTACACTATTAACTAATACAGTCCACGGGAATGGGGCAAACAGTAGGCAAATAAATTGTTGTTGTCTGTGCATGCTTGCATATAAATAGTTTTGTATGTTTTCTCCCCCAGTTATAAAACAGTAAAGATGGGGCCATGAACTCACCTTAGTGGTAACGATGTAGTGATGATGTCACTGAATGTACTGGCACAGTATGATCGCGAAGCAGTAGAATTACCTATGTAATTTATGTATGTCTTAGTAAATGCACAAATGAAATGCACATATGAATGTAATTGATGAAAATGCATGATCACAGATTTAATAAGTTGTTATCGTTTTAAGTGTTAAACTTATAGTAAGTTATTGTAACATGTACACCTTTAATTTAATAAAGTGTATTTACATTGGTTGAATGGTAATAGTTTAAATGAATTAAATAAAATTATTTTTATTTAATTAAGACTGATAAATATAATGTTTCATAAAAGTCTTACAAGTTTCCGTTATCGTAATAATAATATATGTTGTATATAATCCCCTAGTATGTGTTTGAGTTTATTAAACAAATCGGTGGTTATAATAACTGTGAAAGTTTTGGTGTTTTAGTAATAATGTAGTCGTTCAATCGGGATAAATTTAGGAATACTAAATATTTTGTTGTCGGGCCAGTTTATTTACTCGGGTTATTTAATGGGTCAAGTATCCTAAATATATTTTATTATAAAAATAATTAATTAAATAAACTAAATATTTTATTATAAAAATGTTTTAAAAAGTACAACATGTCCCATTTAAAGAAACAAGACATGTTGTTGTTTGGGAAACATAAGACAAGAATGTTTGATGTTGGGGGACATGAAACATTTATGAAAATGAAAAGTTATCAAGAATACGCACGTCTTTTCTTTTCAATTCCAACAGTGGCTAGATTTTAACTAACGGTGGCAAGTATAAGAAGGCAGTGGCAACATCTATGCCATACTAGTTGTTGTGGTTATTTTCGAAAGTGAGTAGCGAGTTCAATAGTGATTCATGGTACAAACTAAAAGCATCGTTGGAAAGCTAGCCGGGTCGTCTAGAGACCCGTATGTTTAGTTTTATAAATCGAGATTGTTCGATAGGGTAAAATCATGTTCGAAATAGGTGTCGAGAACTATTTTAAAAGACAAGTGTTTGTCGAGCTACTTTCGATCTCGTCTACGCTTTTCGATAAAGACTTTTGGGTTGAACTAAAAATAGGCTCGTGTAGACGACATGGCCATCTACAACTTCCGTTGTTCACTCGACTTGGGGCAAGGTCGTTTAGTGTGTCAAAAGTAGGTCGTAAAAGGTCGTGTTTAAAACACTTGATTAACTTATATATTTCGACTAAAATATGTTATGTTCGGCATGTTTCGGTAAGTGATTCCTAGTTCGTTTCTTAACCATTTCAAGTGATTCGAGTTACTATGAATTCTTAGCTAGCTCGTCTATTATTCGACCCTATAAAACTTGTGGGCACTCGATCCTAGGTGTCTCGTTTAGGTCTCAAATGTTGGAGTTTAGGCTGTGTATTATTTCCTAAATTGGTGTCTATTCTTTATGCTAACAACCTTCTGCTTTCTAATTACCATCACCTAGGCTCGCCATTAAGTAGCTTATGGGTTTGTTTACAACAGTACATGTTTTAAATCAATTTATCAAAAGAAGACAGTAAGGTGGTGACTTACTTGTAGTAATATGACTTCGAGGGTTTGTTTTCTCATTTAGTTACGTTTCAAGCACACACTATGGAAGACTAGAATGTATGCATTAATAATAAAAGAAGATATAGGAATGACGAGTGACTTACTAGGAAAAAGAGTGTGTTCGGATGCATGATTTGCGTCCATGCGCAAGGAAGACAAACCGAGATGCAACATCGATTCGATATGTCAACGAACCACCCTCCATACATGCGACATGTGAATGGTTGTGTTGTGATTTTCCCTCGTCGACCAAGGAAGACAAGTTTAATATGTTGATTATAAAGGACGACGTTGGTTACTTGTTTATCTCTTCTTTTGTTGTTACTGTTTGAGTAAACGAGAACAACAAGAAAATAAGAGGAAAGGTTTGCATGGGTTTGTTGGTTGTATTTGTTGACAACAAAGAAGGAGATAGTGTTTGTATCCGTTTGTGTAGGAACATCAACATAAATAGATCATTTTAGGTTTGAGGTTTGGTGTGTACGTATGTAGCCGAGAGTGAGATAGATAGGTGAATGGGATTTTAAGCATTGTATATATGGAGAACCCAAGGGTCGGTTTGGTGGGAGATATGGCGTAGGGGATGCCACAATGCCTGGTTCCTTAAGGCTAACAAAAACCACACATTTTCATTTGGTCCCTAGAATGGTGATGTGTTCCATTTATGATGGAGGGGAGTAGTACTAGGATTAAATCCCCAAGTACATAAGAAGATTAGAAATGGATTTGTTTTGATTTGCTTTTGATTTGTTTTGTAAATGCAACATGTAGAATGAGGAGCATCCAAGGAGAGAGTAGTTATGGTAGCTTTGTTCATGCTTAGGCCTAGTTTTGTTTATATATATACACACTAAATAATAAATTTGATTCGGGTGTTTATAAACTAGGTATTCGACTAGTGTGTTATAAGGTAGATTAAGGTGTCGAATGAATAATCATTTGTGATTTTTGGTTGGTATAAGATAAGTATTGGTAAATTGGTACAAATGTTTTGTGTTTAAAAAAATATATATAGTTTTAATGCGTAGTATTTTGGGTCGTCGTTATTAATTATAATAAATGTGATTATTTATAAAATGTGTCTAAAAATAAAATAAGTCCATTGTTAAAACGTCAAGTTTTTAAGAAATTTAAGTGAATATATAATATTTACTATATTATGATTTCGTTTGTAACGGTCGTTGATAAAAATATTATAGGATGAATGATATTAATAATGAGACCGGTGACGTGTTAAAAGCCCAAAATTGGGGTTTTACAGCACTTACCCGTTATTTTAGCTTTGTCCTCAAAGCTTAAGATGAAGTTACTCGTACAGGGAATAAGCGAGGACACTTTTTCTTGAACGTGTAAACTTGTGAAGTCAAGTTTATGCGACAGGTGATATTTAAAATGTAGTTATTGATCGTATGCCTCTGAGGAGTAAATTTTAATGCACAAAGTAATTTGTCTTTTATGTTTTGATAATTTACACATTTGGTCCTTCTATTTTTGTAATGTGGCCCAACAAAATAACCTAGGGCTTAAATTTAGTTTCAAAAGTGGCAAAATTAACCCCTAGCGTTTTTTTAATCCGTGTTAAGTCAACTAGGGCTTCTTTTAAGTTCATTGAAATCCATGTTTAGCCCTTAGAGTTGTCAAGGGCTTGAAATATGTTTGAAAAGTGGCAAAACAAGTCCCTGATAGTTTACAAGATTGGATAAATAGTACAAGCTCGTTTTAAGTCTTGGCTCTATTAAATGTGTTTCATGGGCTTTATCGGGCCTCAGTGTGCATAGATAAGGCTTGTTAATGTTTTAATAGTCCTTTAAGAGATTTTTAAGTTTATTAAGCTTCAATAAGCTTATGTAATGTTGGGTTAAAAAAATAAGCCGAGAATCAATAGCTCAATGCTATGATCCAAGAGAGATGAACATGAATCTTTATAAGGATATAAAGTATTTTGGACGAACCGTGAGTAAAAGGAATACGCTCCATAACTGGAAAAATAATATCGATAATGAGTCACGTCGAATATATTTAAGCCCACTTGTTTATAAATTTTTATTTACATCGATAAGCGTCCTCATCCATGTAAAGTAAAAATTTATAACTTCATGGTTCGGTGACCTATGATTTCTTTATTCAAACGAAAAAGCGTCCTAATTCGTTTCAATAAGGATTTCATAGCCCAACCTACTCAAATATTCCCGGCAAGGCTTACCATCAAAACGAATATAATATCTAAAAATAAATATTACGAAACCAAAGTGTATGAGTCAATGAGTTGTGTTCCGTAAGTAGATGTTCAAATCTAAGGTGATTTGGTTAAGGTGAAAGTATAAGTAGTAATTATAAAACGTATAGTTTAGTAGTATAAAACGTATAGTTTTAGTATTATAAAACGTATGACACTTATTAAAATTGATAAGTGTGAAGTTGGAATGTAAAAAGGTGGATTTCGTTGACCCGTATTATTACTTCTAGTATAAAGAGCGTATGTGTATATTTATTTCGTAGTAAGTCTACGTACTTGGTAAACTTAAATACTTGTGATCATGGTTTTAGACCTTATAAAATCTAAAATAATGTATGCATATGCTCATGTGACTTATAGTCCCAAAAATGATCAATTGTATGTTTTGTATGCTCATAAAGATGTAGTCATACGAAATGTTCCCGTGATCCTATGATTGAATACTCACAATCATAATGTATTGTTCAAAGTTCCAGTGATCAAAATGAATGAATGCTCATGTATGATGCATATGATAGTGCAAAGTTTTTCATTATGCAATGTTTGAAAGGAGTAATTTTACCCACTAGCTAGTACTACTAGCTAAAAATTTAGTATGAAATTTGTTAAGTTTAGTTAGATACTAAATGATTTTGTTAGATTTCCAAAGACAAAATTTCCAAAGAGTAAATAGGATTTCCAAAGAGTTAGTTTGAATAAAGTTTCTCAAGATTTATAAAAATCTAAGTTAGATTTTTCAAGGTTTACAAAATCTAGTTAGATTTTCTAAGATTTATAAAGATTGGGTTAGATTTCCAAAGATTTACAAAATCTAGTTATGATTCTCAAAGATTTACTAAAATCTTGTTAGATTTTTAAAGATTTACTAAGATCTAGTTATATTTTCAAAGATTTATAAAATCTTTTTAGATTTTTCCAAAGATTTCACAATATTTAGTTAGAATTATAAAGATTATAAAATCTTGTTAGATTTTCTAAATATTTATAAAGATTTAGTTAGATTGTATTTAGATATTTCTAAGGGTTGTTATGTACAAAAGTTGTTCGTGGTTACAATGCATTGTTCAGGCCATCATATTTCAGAAGCCATTCTATAAACGTTTGAGGAGCGAGGGCACTTTAAATCGTAAACCCAACCACCCAGTCAAAACGTAATATCGAGATGGAACATCTTTAGTATAAAGCTCCATGCTAATATGGCATGTTTGTATGTTTCATTAAATACCTTAAGTATTCTAATAGCCTCAAGAGGATATTACATAATCGTAATATGTATAGCACGTAAAGGGTTAGTTCACATAATATGTATGCTCTATATGTTATATGCCTAACTATTAGGGTCCCCAAAATTCAATTTTTCTTTAAACTGATTTTTATATTCAGTTATAGTCCAGTTTTTAAATTTTTATTATTTAAAATTTTTTATGTTTTTGATCTGGTTCTCTATAACTATCGCTCTGATACCATTTCTGTAACACCCCCAAGTTGGTCAAATGCAGCGGAATAGTAACTGGGGTGTTACTTGGGTGGATCGATAGCAAATAGTATACAGAGCATGATCATAAAGTATCATTTAAAACATATTACATGAACTTAAATTTACAATTTAAATAAAATGTCTTGAAATCAATATTTATTGTTATGTGTAGAAATATCCCAGCCCGATGGTAAATATGATGCTTCCTAGATGATGACGGAAGCCAATGCACATGCACCTGCTTATTTACCTGAGAAAACATGTTAAAAATCGGTCAACATAAAGTTGGTGAATTCATAGAGTTTAGTTGAAAAAGTATAAGTATTTATATGCCAAACACCACGATGGTAGCAGGACATCACAGCCCAACGCTACAGTAGTTCCTACTGCCCTGTAATAGAAGCTAGACATGATTCTCAGTACGCCCATTGGGTCTATCCTGATTGAGGTTTCCTTAAATCCGACAATGAAATAAACCTGCTGCTCGGCCTAAGCAATACGTGACAGCTGATCACGACAGGCCGGGTGTTGTCAATACCCGAATAGATCTATCCATACATTTCGCGCTACACTATTAACTAATACAGTCCACGGGAATGGGGCAAACAGTAGGCAAATAAATTGTTGTTGTCTGTGCATGCTTGCATATAAATAGTTTTGTATGTTTTCTCCCCCAGTTATAAAATAGTAAAGATGGGGCCATGAACTCACCTTAGTGGTAACGATGTAGTGATGATGTCACTGAATGTACTGGCACAGTATGATCGCGAAGCAGTAGAATTACCTATGTAATTTATGTATGTCTTAGTAAATGCACAAATGAAATGCACATATGAATGTAATTGATGAAAATGCATGATCACAGATTTAATAAGTTGTTATCGTTTTAAGTGTTAAACTTATAGTAAGTTATTGTAACATGTACACCTTTAATTTAATAAAGTGTATTTACATTGGTTGAATGGTAATAGTTTAAATGAATTAAATAAAATTATTTTTATTTAATTAAGACTGATAAATATAATGTTTCATAAAAGTCTTACAAGTTTCCGTTATCGTAATAATAATATATGTTGTATATAATCCCCTAGTATGTGTTTGAGTTTATTAAACAAATCGGTGGTTATAATAACTGTGAAAGTTTTGGTGTTTTAGTAATAATGTAGTCGTTCAATCGGGATAAATTTAGGAATACTAAATATTTTGTTGTCGGGCCAGTTTATTTACTCGGGTTATTTAATGGGTCAAGTATCCTAAATATATTTTATTATAAAAATAATTAATTAAATAAACTAAATATTTTATTATAAAAATGTTTTAAAAAGTACAACATGTCCCATTTAAAGAAACAAGACATGTTGTTGTTTGGGAAACATAAGACAAGAATGTTTGATGTTGGGGGACATGAAACATTTATGAAAATGAAAAGTTATCAAGAATACGCACGTCTTTTCTTTTCAATTCCAACAGTGGCTAGATTTTAACTAACGGTGGCAAGTATAAGAAGGCAGTGGCAACATCTATGCCATACTAGTTGTTGTGGTTATTTTCGAAAGTGAGTAGCGAGTTCAATAGTGATTCATGGTACAAACTAAAAGCATCGTTGGAAAGCTAGCCGGGTCGTCTAGAGACCCGTGTGTTTAGTTTTATAAATCGAGATTGTTCGATAGGGTAAAATCATGTTCGAAATAGGTGTCGAGAACTATTTTAAAAGACAAGTGTTTGTCGAGCTACTTTCGATCTCGTCTACGCTTTTCGATAAAGACTTTTGGGTTGAACTAAAAATAGGCTCGTGTAGACGACATGGCCATCTACAACTTCCGTTGTTCACTCGACTTGGGGCAAGGTCGTTTAGTGTGTCAAAAGTAGGTCGTAAAAGGTCGTGTTTAAAACATTTGATTAACTTATATATTTCGACTAAAATATGTTATGTTCGGCATGTTTCGGTAAGTGATTCCTAGTTCGTTTCTTAACCATTTCAAGTGATTCGAGTTACTATGAATTCTTAGCTAGCTCGTCTATTATTCGACCCTATAAAACTTGTGGGCACTCGATCCTAGGTGTCTCGTTTAGGTCTCAAATGTTGGAGTTTAGGCTGTGTATTATTTCCTAAATTGGTGTCTATTCTTTATGCTAACAACCTTCTGCTTTCTAATTACCATCACCTAGGCTCGCCATTAAGTAGCTTATGGGTTTGTTTACAATAGTACATGTTTTAAATCAATTTATCAAAAGAAGACAGTAAGGTTGTGACTTACTTGTAGTAATATGACTTCGAGGGTTTGTTTTCTCATTTAGTTACGTTTCAAGCACACACTATGGAAGACTAGAATGTATGCATTAATAATAAAAGAAGAGATAGGAATGACGAGTGACTTACTAGGAAAAAGAGTGTGTTCGGATGCATGATTTGCGTCCATGCGCAAGGAAGACAAACCGAGATGCAACATCGATTCGATATGTCAACGAACCACCCTCCATACATGCGACATGTGAATGGTTGTGTTGTGATTTTCCCTCGTCGACCAAGGAAGACAAGTTTAATATGTTGATTATAAAGGACGACGTTGGTTACTTGTTTATCTCTTCTTTTGTTGTTACTGTTTGAGTAAACGAGAACAACAAGAAAATAAGAGGAAAGGTTTGCATGGGTTTGTTGGTTGTATTTGTTGACAACAAAGAAGGAGATAGTGTTTGTATCCGTTTGTGTAGGAACATCAACATAAATAGATCACTTTAGGTTTGAGGTTTGGTGTGTACGTATGTAGCCGAGAGTGAGATAGATAGGTGAATGGGATTTTAAGCATTGTATATATGGAGAACCCAAGGGTCGGTTTGGTGGGAGATATGGTGTAGGGGATGCCACAATGCCTGGTTCCTTAAGGCTAACAAAAACCACACATTTTCATTTGGTCCCTAGAATGGTGATGTGTTCCATTTATGATGGAGGGGAGTAGTACTAGGATTAAATCCCCAAGTACATAAGAAGATTAGAAATGGATTTGTTTTGATTTGCTTTTGATTTGTTTTGTAAATGCAACGTGTAGAATGAGGAGCATGCAAGGAGAGAGTAGTTTTGGTAGCTTTGTTCATGCTTAGGCCTAGTTTTGTTTATATATATACACACTAAATAATAAATTTGATTCGGGTGTTTATAAACTAGGTATTCGACTAGTGTGTTATAAGGTAGATTAAGGTGTCGAATGAATAATCATTTGTGATTTTTGGTTGGTATAAGATAAGTATTGGTAAATTGGTACAAATGTTTTGTGTTTAAAAAAAAATATATAGTTTTAATGCGTAGTATTTTGGGTCGTCGTTATTAATTATAATAAATGTGATTATTTATAAAATGTGTCTAAAAATAAAATAAGTCCATTGTTAAAACGTCAAGTTTTTAAGAAATTTAAGTAAATATATAATATTTACTATATTATGATTTCGTTTGTAACGGTCGTTGATAAAAATATTATAGGATGAACGATATTAATAATGAGACCGGTGACGTGTTAAAAGCCCAAAATTTGGGGTTTTACAATAATAGTTTTTAATGATCAATATTCTATTGAATAATAATGATTGATTTTTATACTTATGTTCAATTGTGATTTTATAAACCTATAGATCTCGCTCAATATTATTTGTTGACAATTTTAAGCATGTGTTTCAGGTAATCGAGGATGATGTGTCGGAGCATGCTATGGATGTTGTTGTGACTTTTGGGCGGTCTAACTTGTTTTCCTCCCTTTTCTTAAAGACAATTGATGTTTCATGATGTCTTGTTAAAACAAAATGGTTGGTTTATGTGGTTGAGATTCATGGGGACCTAACGCTACTCTGTTATTATTTTTGGGGTTGGAAACAATTAGACATGATGTTGTTGTAATATAACTTTGTCAAAATTTCTTATAATTAAACGTCTCTTTTTGAGTCGTTCGATATGACTTGTGTGATGATACTTTGACTAGCACCCAAATGTGGTATTCCGCTGCGTAGTAAATTTGGGGGTGTTAGAGCTTATGAGGATTGTCGGTTTAGGGAGAAGCTATTAAAAGCTTCTACATCAATAATATGTGGCATGAATTAGGGGGAAATTAATTCAGAAGCCTCTTCTTAACCAGAAGTATATGGGTTACTTAGCTCGTGCCGTTACAGTATTTCTACTACAAGTCACTACAAAGATGAGTCTCTCTGGAGTGAAGACTTGAAGTCAAAGGCCTCAAAAGACTTCATCAACATTGGACGCTTCATGCAAGCTTTTGTTCTTAATCATTATGTACTTGCTAGGAAAAATATTGTAAAGAATTCTACACGTTATGGGGAAAGATTGTTGGAAATTCACTTTATGTGACGACATTTAAGAATTCCCATTAATTATCATAGTCACTCACGCAAGGACTAGACTTGGAAACGATGTATAGTATGTATGCGTGAGTGACTTTATATACCCCTCCAAGGCTTCCAAGGAGGGTTTGTTGTTTGTGTGTTTTCTATTTTCATTTTATTCAACTTCTTATTTTCTCTTTAACACCTACATCCAACACTTTCTCTCTCTAACTCAACAATGGCTGCCACCATCTACTACCACCACCCTAAACCACGATCTACTATTATAGCAAACCCACAGTAATAGCTCCCAAGTTTCAAGGATTAGCTGAGAAGTACGATGATGTTGTCTTCATATAGCTCGACTGCAATGAAGAAAATAGGTATAGTTTTTGTTATTCGTAATATGGATTTTTTTCACCAATGTCTTGGTCACAACTCAGAAGTCTGTTATATGCATACGGAATTGTTCATTATATGTTCGAAAGATATAATGCTCTTGATGTTTGTGCATACAAGGTGTATACTTTAGAGTAGCAAATGGTTGAAGAACCTGAACTGTGGCCACTACATGAAAAAGAATCGTACGTTGTTTTTGGAGATATGAAGAGTTTAACAAAATCATTAGGTGGTTTAAGAGTGGAGCTTAGTTATAAAATTTTGTATAAAATGATTCAAGTTGAATTATACCCTTTGCGCCTTGTACTGAATCCTAGAGAATGGCCAACTTTCTTTATCTTTGCCCTTTAATGTTGTTTTTTGCGACTTATGTTCGTTTCTTTTCATTCGATTTTCTGATGCCTAATTATTGTTTTCTCTCTTTAGGTTTCATATCTGGGTTAATTCTGGTCCCATGATTAGACAACGTGGACCGTCGATAATCCCGATGGTTTGTAAGTTTGAGCTCTTGGGGTTTCTCTTCGCGGACGCCATTGGCATAACACAACTTTCACCCATCTGTTGGCCTTGAACTGTGATAATCGCTTTCTTGCAATATATGTATGCAACATATGTACTTTTATTGCCGCTATTATTTTGGCTAGCGTATATATCATAGTCACAAGTAACGCCAGCCTAGCCGCGATCTACGTTTCGGATCGCTCATACACAAACGCGGTACGATCGCGTTTTGAATCGCCCGGATTCGCTATCTGGATCGCCAATATTAGCGTTTCGGTCAACTCCGGTCAACGATGAGTTTTTCTTGGTGTTTTCCGGTGTACTTGTTTGGAGTAGATCTAGAATGGGTGTTACATTTGGTGGGAGAAGATACCAATAATGGAGAGAGAAAGTGTGTTATAGAATATTATATAAATATATTAAAATGTGTACTATCAAGTTAGCATTTTTTTAGTAAATGAAAGTACTTGTGTTGTTACATCAATACAGAAATCAATAAATGCTTAATTTAATCATATATATTTATCAAAGAACTGATTAAAATGTTACTCCATAGTATGTAATATAGTGCGTTGTACGAGATTAGGTACGTCGTATCGGATTTTGTGGTACATCGAACCAAAGCGAACCAGAGCGTACCGAAATGAGCCTACCTTCCTTTATATCGAATTTTAAGGACCCGCGTCTCTCGTACCCGTTTCTCGTCCCCGTACCGAAGCGTACCACGTTTCTTGTGACTATGGTATATACGTGCTTACGCTAACCAGAACTACATTTATTCAGCTCCAAGAAATGGTTCAAATAGCGAAAACATCAGTTAGGCGTTTCTAACACCCTAGAGCCACATTTTGGTATGTCGATACACATATTTGTGCAGGTACCTGTTAGCTCTTTTTTATTCTTCATTTTTTGCTCAGAAAATGCCATGTTATAGTTAGTGTATTCGCATGTAAAGCACAACGCCAAACACTCCTTAATTGTCGACACTTTTTGATCAAAAAAAATTTGTTCGAAATTGATTGAAATCATCATTTAATAGGAGTTGAGCATTCGTCGAGGGACGTTAAGGATACAACTATCAGCACTCTTGCAACATAGGTACTGTTTAATCTCTATCCTACTGTCTCAATCTTTGATACAACTGCTCCAAGTTTTCTGAAATATAAGAGACTTCAGCTCAATGTGTAGGAAAGTACAAGACCTTGGTCAGCATCGTCAGTTTCTGAAATTGTATATATGATTAAAATCATGTATACGGGACAAGGTACAATTAAAGTGGACACGGTACCATCATTAGTGTCTAAGAAAAGCAGACAAGTCGAAATCATGCTTGGGTCTATTATAACAGATATGTTAGGTGTGAGATACCCTAAAAAAGGTATCATTTAGAGCAGGCTTAACTTCGAGGGTGATTTTGCTTATGGATCTCGTTGAGTTCCTCTAGGAGCATTGCTTGGAAACATTAGGAGATCTAAGTGCTGCATTATAACCCAACAAATACTATTAGCTACCGCTTTCTACAATTCTTACTTTTATAAAAAATAGAGTCAAGGTTGAGGGAAGGCTGATAATGCTCATCTTTTGAGCTATAATATCGCATCCGAGATTCAAATGAAAATTATAGTCATTAAAGACAGGAATTTCTTTATGTGAGAACATCTGATTTGGAGCGAATTGCAAGTAAAAAAACAGGGATCGCCCACATGGGCACACTTTCATATATGATACAAATGTCTTTTTTGATTTATTTTTTCTTCAAATTTCATTCTACAATTTTATCTACTATTTCTTCTTCATCTTCTTCATTTTCATCTCTTAACTGGTTTTCATTTCATGTGTTTAGATGCTAACCGATTTATACATCTTCATATTCTTGATTGTAGTGGATAAAAGTTAGTCCGAAAATAGGCTTCACCTACAAACTGCTGGTTAGTCTGATCAAGAAAAGGACTTCGATCATAGTGTCAGAAGCCCTTGGAATAATTGAAACACGTGGAGCTAAAGTGGAATCATGCTATCAATTTTACTCCTACTCGCTAAAGCGTAATCGTGTTATCGATTTTACTCCTACTCGTCACCACACCCTATTAAATGAAATTTAATATCTGTGAATTAATAAAAAGCAGTTTTTGATAACTTAACTTTGAGTCCTTTTTTTGTTGCAGTGTATCCCCTGGCTACTCACATGATATTTTAACGGGAACCCCAACTCCATACAGTAGTGACTACACGGTCAACGAAGATGACTATCGCACCCCAAACAATGCTCCAGATGCTGCAAAGTATAGTAATTTAGGTCCAAAATTTATTATACTTCTATAAGGCCTTCTTTTCCTCTGGGTAGTTTTGATTCAAGCCAAACGCAAAGAGAGCCCAAAATATTGATAACTGAGGGAACTATGCCCCATAGCGACATGAATGATCGGGTTTTGCTAGCCAATAAAAGATTTAGAGGTTCCTCAAACACAAGATTCACAAATACGAGTTCTCCCAACATTACCGGTAGTCATGACATGGGTTATATAGGAAGAGGTATAATTTCAAAGGGCGGGAATCGTATTTTTTATGCACGTTATGTTCTGGTTTTGGATTGATTGGATATGAGCTGTAACCGGTTCATTTCTAAAAGTTAAAGTTTCTTAATTATGTCAAGGGTAAAAACTATACAATACCATCGTACTTATCAAAATGTACCGACTTTAAACACTTACAATTTAATCGCTAGACATTACCAATGAACTTTCAAATTGATTATTGACTTTACCAATATGACCCTAAAATGACGATATTACCCTTTTTTTTTTACATAATTACAAGAGGTGGCAATTTCAACCCATTCCACCAAAAGATTAGTTTCTTTTTTTACATAATTACGTAAATTTTCGTCAGTAAATTTACGTTTTCGTCAGTAAATTTACGTATTCGTCAGTAAATTTACGTTTTCGACAGTAAATTTACGTATTCGTCAGAAAATTTACGTTTTCGTCAGTAAATTTACGTTTTCGTCAGTAAATTTACGTTTTCGTCAGTAAATTTACGTTTTCGTCAGTAAATTTACGTTTTCGTCAGAAAATTTACGTTTTCGTCAGTAAATTTACGTATTCGTCAGAAAATTTACGTTTTCGTCAAAAAATTTACGTTTTCGTCAAAAAATTTACGTTTTCGTCAGTAAATTTACGTTTTCGTCAGTATATTTACGTTTTAGTCAGTAAATTTACGTTTTCGTGAGTAAATTTTTCGTCAGTAAATTTAGGTTTTCGTCAGAAAATTTACGTTTTCGTTAGTAAATTTACGTATTCGTCAGAAAATTTATGTTCGTCAGTAATTTTACGTTTCGTCAGTAAATTTACGTTTTCGTCAGTATATTTACGTTTTCGTCAGTATATTTACGTTTTCGTCAGTAAATTCACTTTTTCTTCAGAACATTTACGTTTTCGTCAGGAAATTTATGTTTTCGTAGTAAATTTACGTTTTCTTCTGTGAATTTACGTTTTCGTCAAAAATTTAAGTTTTCGTCAGTAAATTTACGTTTTCGTACGAAAACGAAAATTTACTGACGAAAACGTAAATTTACTGACGAAAACGAAAATTTTATGACGAATACGTAAATTTTCTGACGAAAACGTAAATTTACTGACTAAGACGTAAATTTTCTGACGAAAATGTAAATTTTCTTACGAATACGTAAAATTACTGACGAAAACCTAAATTTACTGACGAAAACGAAAATTTTCTAACGAAAACGTGAATTTACTGACGAAAACGTAAATTTACTGACGAAAACGTAAACTTACTGACGAAAACGTAAATTTACTGACGAAAACGAAAATTTACTGATGAATACATAAATTTACTGACGAAAACGTAAATTTTCTAACGAAAAACTAAATTTACTGACGAAAACGTAAATTAACTGACAAAAACGTAAATTTACTGACGAAAACATAAATTTACTGACGAAAACGAAAATTTACTGACGAAAACGTAAATTAACTGACGAAAACGTAAATTTTCTGACGAAAACTTAAACTTTCTGACGAAAACGTAGATTTTCTGGCGAAAACGTAAATTTACTGACGAAAACGTAAATTTACTGACGAAAACGTAAATTTTATAACTAAAACTTATATTTACAGACGAAAACGTAAATTTTCTGTCGAAAACGTAAATTTACTGACGAAAACATAAAAATACTGATGAAAACGTAAAAAAATCGATGAAAAACGTAAAACAAAAGTAATAAATTTACGTTTTCGTCAGTAAATTTTCATCGATTTTTTTACGATTGTGGGTTTGACTACTCATCCTTTAGCTACTACGTTTAATGATTATGGTGTGAGAAAGAGTGAATGTGGCATTATTTGTAATTATGTAAAAGAAGAAAAGGGTAATATTGTCATTTTAGGACCATATTGTTAAAGTGTATAATCAATTTGAAAGTTTATTGGTAATGTATAGCGATTAAATTGTAAGTGTTTAAAGTCGATACATTTTGCTAAGTAAGATGGTATTGTATAGCTTTTACCATTATGTCAATGCAATAAGTTTAATAATTATAAAAATTTGAAAAATAGGTTACTAAGTAAAGCTATTACTTATAATGACATTTCTCATGGGAAATGCTACTATAATTTTCACAATTCATGAGCAGTGATCATTGTATTATTTGGGGGGAAATCACGACGAGAAGTTGAGATGGGGAGTCAATATTTTCTCACCACATACAACAAATGAAAGTTAAGAAGGTGATTCATCACAACCCATCATCATCAATACTGATCATCAATCTACGATTATTGAAAAATGGGCGATGGTAAGATGATTTTATTGTTCTATACCAGTGAAATCATCCACGTGTTGCAACAAATTCAATTCGTGGAGAGATTTATTCACAGTTGTAACTTGTAAGTATATCTTACGAGTGCAAGATGCGCGGGTCAGAAAATGGGTTCAAAATGTCGTTCCTTTATGGGCTGGTTGGGACTGGTCACACTTTCTTTGCCATAGTTTTCTCTTATATATTAATCTTTTATATAAGAAAACAATTAGATTTTTTTGAGAATTTTGGTGAAAATTAGAGGTTGTAGAAAAAATAATTGGAACAATCAAATAGCTTATTTTGTCACATAAGCAAAATCGAGCGATATGATTGGTGGAAAAAAAAGTCAAAATTGATTCAATTTAGTTAAAATTAAAAATTTTGGTGGAAGAATTTGATGAAAACACACAAAGATATATGTGTCAAATTTGTGAAAATATATACTTAGAAAAAGGAGGTATTAATTAAAACTTTAATGGTTGAATTTTAAATAAATTAGATTAACATAAGTATAAACTTATCGTTTTCCATATTTTTTTAATAACTTAAGAAAATAAACAAAATAGCCCATTAAACTTTATACCTTCTATATTTTAAATATTAGAAATATAATATATAAGTAATATTAAAAAATCAACAAATCACATGATTATGAATATTCAAATAAATACACAAATTATTGTTTATTTCTCTTTTGACACTTAATAAAGTCAAGCAATACGATTTACATAAATTATTATTAACATGAATATAAATATCAAAATGAATGCAAAACCTTAGACATCGGTGTGAGATGAAAATAAATAGACGAGATTATACATATTACAACAACATATTAACACAAAATGTCTAAAAAATGATAACTAACATTTCAGTTAAACAAAGTTAAATCCTTTATGCAACAAATATTTATACAAAATATCAATTAATATCATTAGATAATGATAAATAATATAAAACTCGTGGGTCCATGAACATCGTAACTATTTAAATATTAAAATTTGAATATTATTTTATATAATAAAATTAAGCATTAGAAAATAATAAATATATAAATCGTGTACGTGCAAGGTTGATATAAATGGTTAGTTGATTAATAATTAAGAAATAATTATTTAGAATAAAAATATCAAAAGTAAAAAGTGTATAAAATTCGAAAAATAAAAATTGAGTTGAGTTTATATTAATTTACACAGTAAAAGAACAATATAATTAAACATATAAAAATTATAGAGAGAAATGCATAAATGCTCCCTGTGGTTTGCCCAAAATGTAGGCGGCCTCCCTGACTTTACGAAAGTACAAGCAAGTTCCCCAACGTTTAAGATAAGTAGGCAGACGGCCTCGCCAATGTTTAACACTGTTAAGTTTGACTCGTTATGTGAGAGCAAGACCGTCTTTTTACCTATTAAAAAATATTAAACACTTTTCCCAGCAATCCTATAAGTATAATCGATCCATCCATCCTTTGTTTTTCCAAAAATAACACACTTTTGATGAAAGAAATAGTGGACCACTCTTGTACACCTGCAAAAACATTCATAATTATACATCAAATCAAATCAATTGTTGATCAAAATCAAGTCCCAACCCATGAGATAAAAAAATCCAAAAAGATTGTAACCCATGTGAACAATCTATGGAAGTCACATTTTGAACTGTCCCTTTCTTCGATCAAATAGTAATGCCAATGTATCATTTAAAGGAAAACTATTACATTATGTTTTTACAAAAAAAATCATGATATTATCAGCATATGTATTACCTATAAAGGTTCATCATATTTGGTTAGACTAGTTACACTTGCTTTTAGTTTTTAGTTTCCATCATGAACTTCATTTCAAGCCGCTAAAGACATTTTACTTAGTTTGAAAGCCCTGTCAATATTACTATATCTCACACTGAAAAAAATATGTTAAAGGGTACATGATGATGTTGTTAATCAAGCTTTGAGAACATAAATACACAACCGAATACTCTATAAAATACTTGTATATGAAAGAGTTAATAGTGCTAAAGAAAATGGTATTACATACAGTCAATGTTGTACATAAAAAGGTAAGAGTAAATTACATAGTCCGTCCTTGTGGTTTACGTTGACTGACACGGTTCGTCCTTTAACCAAAAATAATACACCGTTCGTCCTTAAGTGTGAAACTTATGTACCATTCGTCCCTCCTTCCAACATCCATCATTAACTCTTGTTAAGTCATGAAAAATAAGGGTATAGCAGTAATTTTTCATCATGTTCTTTTTCCTTTATCCCCACTTGAAACTGAAAAAATTCTTTTGAATTTTTTATATTCCTTTTTTCTTTCTTTTTCTTCCACACTACCATCACCATCTTCATTATAAAAAGTATATATCTGTAAAAAAAAAATTTATTGATAAACACCACAAATTCATTATTATCTTTACAAATACAAAACAAAAACATACACCTAAAACCCAATTTAGATCACAAATACATATTTAACCATTATGTTGACCATCTTTCACATCCCCGATCTTAAATCACACAAGCAAAGTGGGGTTTGTGTGTTTGTAACTATCACATCCCGACATCCACTTTTAAATCATTTTTAACACCCCAAATATTTTTTTTACAAAACATCAAATACCCCATCATCACTACCAACAACATACCTGCACACTTATACATCTTTTTCATCATCATCTCTTATACCCATAATAATTAATAGAAATTACATAAACACCTTCCCCACCCACACACACATCGGCCTCATTATCCTCACCATCCTCATCACAGATTAGTCACGATGACGCCGCCACCTGTTTACAATCCGGCAGGCATAACGCCTCACAATCTATTACAGTACCAAAAGGTGCGTGTTGATGTTGATGGTCAATTTTAGTTATTTATATAATGAAGTGATGGTGTTTATGTGCGAAAATGAAGGATCGAAGTGTTTGGAGCTGAACTTTTTGTTTTCAAATAGGTTCAGTGAAGATGGTTGGTATTTATGGGTTGGATTTTTGAATATACAAAGATGAGGTGTTGGTGTTTATATATAATGAGAGAATTAGATGGGTGTTGGTTTTTGGGATTCGAGGGTTACCGGAGATGGTGTGATTGGTGTTGGACGTTGGTGTGGTTGATGGTAGCAGTGCTAGGTGAAAGATTAAGATAGAATGTAGTGGTGGGTGGTGTAGATGGAGTGATTGGAAAAAAGAATTACAAAAGAAAAAATTATCTTTTATTTCAGATTTAAAATGACGAGGACACCCTTACATGTTGATGGAATAACGACAGTTAATAAATGATGTTAAAGGGAGGGACGAACGGTACATAACGTTTCACACTTAAGGACGAACGGTATATTATTTTTGGTCAAAGGACGAACCGTGTCGGTCAACATAAACCACAAGGACGAACTATGTAATTACTCAAAAGGTAATGCAAATTGTACATTTAAAGTATGTACACACGTACTAATATCTTGTAAGGATATGGAAAAATCAAAAACCAAGGAACAAAACTTTCAATCACAATGTGTAAAGTATGATCCAATATTGATGGAATATAGGACTACCGTCATTTTGAAGATAAAATATAGACTCCAATTTGTCAAGTTAGAATACTAGCCTTGCTTATCACATCAAGGAAGATATGAGTAAGTTCATTTAAATGTTTATAACATGTTCACCATGTGAAATATCGTGGGTATGAAATATGCAGAACATGATCAATGTCACTTTTGAATCCGAAAACTAACAACATAACTGGAGTAAGTGATAATAAATTTAAATTTGGTTTGTAAGAGAAGGAGATTTTGGAAAATTAAAGGATGGATGGAATATACTTATAGGTTTTGGAAAAAGTTCCCCATAGACCCCAACTTTATCATAGACTAAGTGGGATAATCCTGACCCTCCATTTTTATACATTTCAATGGTTGAGATTTTTAATTTTTTTTAACCGAAAATAAATAAAACCGTTATTTTACTTTCCATTTTTACACTTTCCTTTTTTTTTACACACACTATCCTTTCTACACACACTCTCCCCAACCGCAACCACCCCAACCACCACCGGAACCACCCCAACCACCATCCCAACCACCTCTGTTATAGATTCGATCTATTCGGAATCATCTAATCGTTCTAATGTACATATAATCGTAACCCTAACCCTAATTTTTACATCTATATGGATATACGAGATGAGTATGTTGCTGCTAACGCGGTGAAGCTTAAATCATCATCTAACCCGTCTGGAGAAGCTGGTAATGGTCTTTTTTTAATTTTTATGCTTTTAATTTATGCTTATTATGCTTATCTGGTAACTTATATGGGTTTTATGCTTATTACACTTATCTAGTAACTTATATTTGATTTATTAAAGGGAAATGCTTATTTACACTTATCTGGTAACTTATTATGCTTATATTTGATTGTTTTATTTTGAATCTGACGAATCATGTATGTTTCATGGTGAAACATACATGATTCTACATGATTTAGTGTTCATTTGACCTAACTGATATGTTTTGATTGATTGAGAGTTGATTTCTTGGAATCACTAGAGAATTATTTTGAATATGACGAATCATGTATGTTTCATGGTGAAACATACATGATTCTGCATGATTTAGTGTTCATTTGACCTAACTGATATGTTTTGATTGATTTAGAGTTGATTTCTTGGCTTTTGATTCAGTTAGACTTGTTAATATTTGGCCTTGCATTGTTTAACTGTCATAGTCAATCATATATGTTTCATCATGAATCATATATGATTCATCATGAATCATATATGTTTCATGGTGAAACATATATGAATCACTATGAATCATATATGTTTCATGGTAAAACATACATGAAAGGGAAATAACTTTAGCTTTTGTTTTTTAAGATTATGATGGTAGCCATTTGTATTCTGCAAGTGTATTCTGCAAGTGTTTTATTCATGGTGAAACATACATGATTCTGCATGATTTAGTGTTCATTTGACCTAACTGATATGTTTTGATTGATTGAGAGTTGATTTCTTGGCTTTTGATTCAGTTAGACTTGTTAATATTTGGCCTTGCATTGCTTAACTGTCATAGTGAATCATATATGTTTCACCATGAAACATATATGATTCATGATGAATCATATATGTTTCATGATGAAACATATATGATTCACTATGAATCATATATGTTTCATGGTAAAACATACATGAAAGGGAAATAGCTTTAGCTTTTGTTTTTTAAGATTATGATGGTAGCCATTTGTATTCTGCAAGTGTTTTATTCTGAATCCTGACGAATCATGTATCTTTTACAGTTACTACAACTAAAGCTGGTATAAAAAGTACACCTCCTAAACCTGAAGCTCCTAAGACAACCTTGCGTCCTAAATTTAGAGCTGGTAAAACAATCCTACTTCCTAAATCTATAGCTCCTAGCACAGATAATCCTGAACCGCCTCTTAAACCTAAAGCTGTCAAAACATCCCCGCCCCCTAAAACCACTATGCGAACTAGGCAAGCTGATCCTGAACCACCTCCACCTCCTCCTTTAAACACTGACAAACCCCCATTTGCTCAAAAAGTTAATATTGTATTTTCTCAAAAAGGTAAAGACGATAAGAAGGGTAGTAAACCTGATGTAGAGGCTAAAGAGGATAAGAAGGGTAGTAAACCTGATGTAGAGGCTAAAGAGGATAAGAAAGGGTAGTGAGCCTGATGTAGAGGCTAAAGAGGATAAGAATAACTTGGCTGATGTAGAGGCTAAAGAGCATAAGAATAGTAGTGAGGCGGGTGGTGATGATGGGAGTGGGGAATCTGATGAGCCTGGGAGTGAGGAGCCGGCTGAGACTGCTGAAACATATGTGAGTGAGAGTGAAGAAACTGATTATGTGGTAGTTGCAAAGAGTGGGAATAAGGAGCCGTCCTCAAGTGATAGTGATTATGTGGCGAAGAGTGAGAGTGAAGAAATTGATGAGATGGTTAACACAGATGAAGAAGAATTGGAAGTTGCAAAGGCGAGTCAGAAAGTGCCTAGTAAACGTGTTGGGAATGTAGCTGCCAAAGAGGGTGTTGTGAAAAAAGCAAAGGTTGAGAAAAAAGAGGGCGTTGTGAAAAAACCAAGATGCTGGGTGAGGGTTGTACTCTTTTTTCCTTGTCCAAGCTTTTTCTCACTACGTTTTCTTTGGCAAGGTTTTTTAAGGAGGCAGGCTCATTTGGATATCATTTGCTCCTTTTGTGCTGTTGGTGGAAGCTGAAGTCAATTTGTGACTTCATGTTTGCATCTTAGTTTCTTTCTAGTTTACTTGCATTGTAGTTCTAGATTAGTTTGTGTTTATGCCATAACATAATCACGTGTTAACATGCTGCCTGTAGCATGCGGTTAATGTGGTATCTTAGCCACATTCCTTTGTACTTCAACGCTTTTTTGGTAAATATATTTACCGGGGAAACCCTTTACCAAAAAAAAAGCAAAGGTTGAGAAAAAAGAGGGCGTTGTGAAAAAAGATGTGGATGTGAAAAAAGAGGGTGCTGTGAAAAAAGAGGTTGATAGGAAACCCAAGGTGGATATGAAACGAGAGTCAGAATCTACCATGGTTGTTTATGAATCACCATCTAAGAAGCAGAGGGTGAACAAGAAGAAACCTCTTGCTGAGGAACAGGCTAAGAAAGTTACGTACTCGAATGAGTTTCCGCCTCTTTTTTCTAGAACTGTACCAAAGTCACTAATGGATGTCATAAAAGATGCTTCTCTTGTTGACATGGAACAGTTTTTGAATGAGATTGGTTTTTCTAACTGCTGGGGTCTTAAGGTTGATCAGTTACCAAATCGTTTAACGAGGGTTGCTGTGAAAGCTTTTAATAAGTCGACTTATGAATTTAAGCTTGGTACAGGCAGCTTTCTAGTCACACCCGAGAAAATCCATGAAATCCTAGGACTTCCTATTGGTGGAATTTCCTTGTTTGATTTGCCCGAGAGACCTTCAAACGACATTGTTGTTAAGTCATGGCTACAACAGTTTGCGCCAAAGGCTCGGAAAAAAAATCACGGCTAAGGACATCAGTGACAAGTTGATGCAGGCGACGGAAGTTGATTTTATGTTTAAACTCAACTTCCTGACACTTTTCGCAACTGTGATGGGTGACGCGGACTTCATGAAAGCAGCACCAAGGCTTAATGTGGTTAACCACATTTATGAAGATACGGATATTTCTAAGGTGGATTGGTGCCGTTTTGTTCACTCTTGTTGTCTTACAGAAGGTGTATTACCTGAAACTCTCCTAGGCTATTACACAGGTCCCTTGTATTTTCTAGTTGTAAGTCCCCTATCTTTTTTATTAACTTTTATTTGTTTTACATTTTTAACTAATTTTAACATTTTGTAACACTAAACATATATGTTTTTTCTCTATTGTGTGCAACTCCTTTATCTTGATTCAACTTAGTATGACCGATATACAGTTGTTCGTTCAAGACCAGCCATCAGGGACTGGAGTTCTGCTGACATGCATAAGCGGCAAGAACTTGAGCTTCAAGATCAAGTATTTGGTAAATTGGAGCTTCGTGGAGCATGGAGTCCGGATGAGGCACGACAAACTGAGGGTTTCTTTGGTGCCACTGATCTTAAAAAGAAGTTGAAAGCTTCAGGTGTACCACCTAAGGAGAAAAAGGTATGAATCAACATTTTTAAATGTTTATAATATTACGTATAATTCACCAATTGATAATATTTTGATTCTAACTTTCAGTGTATTTTACATTTATTTCTAGAGTATATGCAAAGTTCATACGATTCACCATGAATCATATATGTTTCATGGTGAAACATATATGTTTCACCAAGAATCATATATGTTTCACCATGAATCATATATGTTTCATGGTGAAACATATATGTTTCACCATGAATCATATATGTTTCACTATGAAACATATATGATTCATCATGAAACATATATGTTTCACCATGAAATATATATGATTCATGGTGAAACATATATGTTTCACCATGAAACATATATGCAAAGTTCATCATGAATCATATTTGATTCTAACTTTCAGTGTATTTTACATTTATTTGTAGAGTATATGCAAAGTTATTGAAGATAAGCTGTCAAGAGTATCAAAGGAGAAGTCTGAGATAGAAACTCTCTTGAAAAGGGCTAGCAACGACTTCCCAAATGATGAACAAGTTGATGCTTTGTACCACAGATATATTGGATTGTTTAAAGATACTATGTGGTTGCAAGATAAGTCACCCCATATTGACGATTTTGACGATGAGAAGAGAGACGATGATAAGAAAGACGATGAGAAGAGAGACGAGCCGGCTGATGACCCAGCTGAGAAAAGAGACGAGCCGGCTGGTGATCCGGCTGAGAAGAGAGATGAGGCAGAGAATGTTGCTGATGCTGAAAAAGGAGATAGAGGCAAGGAGACGTCTCATGCTGAGGATGTTGTTGTTGAGAAGGAGGGGCGTGTTGATGAATTAAATGTGGAAACTTATACTCAGTGGATTAATGCGAACATATGGTGGTATGGACCATATGTGGTTGATGTGACTGTCGAATCTTTTGGCCATGAGGTAATTTGTTAACCTATTATTTTTTATTTTTTATTTTTTTTAATTATTTATTCATATTTTTTACGTTATGTTATTATGAATTGTTTAATTAAAAAAAGGTTCAATGTTTCAGGAGGAGTATTGGGCTTGGCCTACGGATCTTCCTGGTGCTGCTGGGACTGCTCCACCGCTGCCTGGTGCTGAGCCTGCTGGGACTGCTCCACCGCTGCCTGGTGCTGAGCCTGCTGGGACTCCTACACAACAGACTCCTCCAATGGGTATTAAGAAATTGGTCCAACCAGATTCTCCGATAACTTCTGTTTATCAGTATAAGAGAATCAATGTTGAGTCATTGATTAACAGAGTTGAGTTTATCATGGGAAACAACTTGTTTTCTATGCAAGGCGAAAAATAGTAAGCTCTCTTTGTCATGTCTTTTAGAATTTTTTTGTTAACTGTGTATGAAAAATACATGATCCATGATGAAACATACATGATGCATGATGAATCATGTATGTTTCATCATGGATCATGTATGTTTCATCCATAACTTTTTGTGTAAATTACTGGATAACACCATTTATTTTCTTATTTTGTAGTGAAATTGTTTTTCAAAGTGTATCTGGATATCCTCTATCAGCCGTACGTGTCAATTTGGAAACTTTGGAACCAAGGATATGGATAGATGCTAGTGTCATAGACTGTTTTGTCGCCATTCTTAATGCTGAGCATGATACCAAACTTCCAGAGACGAAATATCACTATTTTTCTACTGGTTATATTGTAAGTTGTCATTTGACTATTCTTCGAGTGGTTCTATTAGTTTCATGTTTTCTCTTATGGCTTTTTTTCTTATACAGACACCAGATATGATTAGCAGAGTTCTTGGTGAGGAACCATCATACAAACTGTTTAAGGAAGCAATATTGGCTCAGTTTGAAGGTGATGAAGCTTCCGCGTCTCTCTCACGCGTTGAGTTGGCTTTTTTTCCTATATGCGCTTCAAATCATTTTTATGTGGTTGTTTTCAACCTCAAAATGCCAACTACAATGTTGATTCTTGATAACGCTTCTGGATTTACCTATTCAGCCAAATACAAGGGAGCTTGCGATATTTTGGTAAGTTTATTATGGGGGATTATATATAATTACGGATTATATATAATTACGGATTATATATAATTACGGATTATGATGGTGAAACATATATGTTTCACCATGAAACATATATGTTTCACCATGAAACATATATGTTTCACCATGAATCATATATGTTTCATGGTGAAACATATATGTTTCACCATGAATCATATATGTTTCATTATGAAACATATATGATTCATCATGAATCATATATGTTTCATTATGAAACATATATGTTACACATGCATCTTTTTTATTTAATATATTTTCGTGTTTTTCTCTTTCTCGTTTTGTAGAAAAAGTTCTTTGCAAGGTATTTGGAGGAGCATAATCATCCAAGTCACTCCAAAGTTTCAAAAATGAAAGGCTATGTTTCAAAGTTGAGATGGAGTACTAAAGACAATCATGAAGACTGCGGTGTATTTGCTATGATCCATTTGGAGAACTACACCGGTGACAGTAAGAGGAGCTGGGATGTTGGTCTTTGCGAAGAATCTGCTATGCAAAGAACTTTGTTGAAGCGTATGAGGTTCAAGATAGCTACAAAGATTCTTCTTCATAATTTCAACAAGGAAAGAGCCAAAATGTTCAAGCTTGCCTATGATTTTGAGACAAAGGTTGACAAGGAAGAAAGAATCGCAATCATTGTTCATGCGCTAAACCATAGACATGAGCGTGATCCAGAGAAGGCTGATGATATGGCTGACAAAGGAGAGGGTGATATGGCTAAGAAAATTGAAGGGAAATGAAGAATGACTTTATTCTATGATTGTGAATGGTAGAAGGATAGGAAAAAAACACTAATATGGGTCTCTTTTGGTAGATCTAGCTGTTGGGCCCCTGATGTTTCTAATTGTTAGTAATCATTGTATTTTGAACGTAGTCTAAACAATGTAGTCTGTACAAGGTAGTTTGAATTACATGTTTGTATTTTATATGTGTTCAAATCTTTGATAATTACAAGGTTTATCTGTGTACAAAGAATGATAGATGTGCCTTGATGAATCTTATATGGTTGATGATAAATCATACATGTTTTATCATGAGTCATACATGATTCATGAAGACACATGTATGAATAATCACACTTGCTTTTGAAATGTTTAGATTTAGAGTTCTTTTTAACAATTATAATGTATCACTCTTGAATGAATCCATCATGATTCATATATGATTCATTATGAATCATATATGTTTCATCATAAAACATATATGTTTCATGATGAATCATATATGTTTCATAATGAAACATATATGATTCATGATGAATCATATATGTTTCATAATGAAACATATATGATTCATGGTGAAACATATATGTTTCACCATGAAACATATATGATTCATGGTGAAACATATATGTTTCATCCCCAAACACTTCCAAACACTTTAAATTAAAATGATAACGCAGAAATAAACATATATGATTCATCTCCAAACACTTCAAATTAAAATGATAATGCAGAAATAATCAAGTATTAATTGAACTAAATATCAAAACAAAGTTGATTCAAAGTATAAAACTAAGTGTAAAAAAAGTGTTAATTGAAAACATATTGATAGTAAATATGACTTGAAAAAACATAGAATGATCAACAAGCTGTGTTTGATGTTTGTTCTGTAGCAACAACGTTTCCATCTTATGTAGCAGCAACGTTTCCAGCTTCTGTAGCAACAACGTTTCTAGCTTCTGCTTGAGCAGCTTCCATAAGCGCCAACTTTGTAATATACTTTGGATTTAATGGACATGTGTTCTTGGTATGTTCATTTGTCACTTGTTTGCAACATAAACATTTCCTAGCCTTCTTTTTCTTAGCTTTTATAGCCATTTCTCTTGCACTTTTTATACGTGCTCCTTTAGGTGCTGCTTTACGTTCTCCTTTAAGACCGGCTTTGTTTCGAGCCCCTTCTGGATTTCCTATGATCGGTTTATCAGCAGCCGGCTTTCCAATTGCATATAAATCTAGGATTACATCACTCGTTTTCTGGGAAGGTGGCTTAGGAACTTGAACTTGTATTTCCTTCTTAATTTTTTCCAACGTTTGCACAAATTCTGCCAACTTTGCTTCATCTTTACTCAACCAAAAAAAGCATTCATCGACCATGTTGTTGGCGTCGTTAGTTAACCTTTCAATGGTTTCGTTCTTTTCTCCGTATCTGTTTGTCTTTCTTCTCAATCCAAGTGGTATTAAATCCCTTCTCCAACGCCTTAGAATGTATTTTTCTGGAATCTTTCCAACATCACGGTTCTTCAAAACACAAAATACGTGTCGGCACAAAAAACCATACCGAGTGAAATGTCTACAAGTACAACTAACTGAACCGTCTTCTGGATGACGCAGAACCTGATTATGAAACATTAAAAACAAAATTAATACTTGGGCATTTACCAAAACAATTATGAAACATGTATGATTCATCATGAAACATGTATGTTTAATCAGGAAACATGTATGATTCATCAGGAAACATGTATGATTCATCATGAAACATATATGATTCATGATGAATCATACATCGTTTTGGTAACAGTAACAACAATTAATGATTCATTAACCATGAAACATATATGATTCATAATGAATCATGTATGTTTCTTCATGAATCATATATGTTTCAGGATGAATCATACATGTTTCATGATGAATCATATATGTTTCATCAAGAAACATGTATGATTCAACATGAATCATATATGTTTCATGGTGAATGAATCGTATACTATTTTGGAAACAGAAACAACATTTAATTGATTTCACTCACTAACCTTGTAGGTAGCAACCTTGTCTTCTTCTTGTATAACCATCTCTTTGCCTTCCTCGGTATAAATTGTCCGGTACTCCCCTGCCCTCGTGTCTTTAACATGAACCGTCTCAACTCCCTCTTCCGTTCTAAGCTCTACTATTTGACAAGCCCAAATCGATTCCATTATTTCCTTTTGAACAAGCAGAAATATTGTCCTAGTATATATCTTAGCCGCATGTGTTTCCATCTCTAACCTTGTATAAGGTTTTAAAGCTGCTTCAAATGTTTTGAAGTCTAAAAACTCTTGCTTGTGTCTTTGCCTTTCCATGGCAGCTTCATAGCACATCATGAAATTGAGTAATGTTGACCCATGATTCGTGAAACATTTGAAAAATGCATTTTCACTCTCGGATCTGGAAGTGGTTCTCATTAAGCCAAACAAAGGAGAGGTAATAAAGTATGCCGATAACCACATTTCTCGAAGGGTAAACATCTTCTTAATCCACTTGTGGTCTTGCAATTTGAAGTCTTCGATTAATTTATTCCATCTTTCTTCAAAGTCCTTAGGCTCTATGAACATATTCCACACAAGTTTGTTGAAACGTTCTTTGAAATTTGTTTCTTCATATGTTTCTTTGCATATCTGTAAAAATAATCAAACGAGAATGATTAGATACATGGTTCATCATGAATCATACATGATTCATCATGAATCATATATGTTTCATCATGAATCATATATGTTTCATCACGAATCATGTATGTTTCATCATGAAACATATATGATTCATGATAAAACATACAAAATTCTACAAGAAAAACACAGACTTATGGTAAATGAAATTCACCTTTGATGGAACTTTTTGCATGATGTGCCACATGCATAATCTATGTTTAGACTGCGTAAACACTGCTTCAATTGCTCGCTTCATTGCCCCATCTTGATCTGTTACAACCATATCGGGTTGCTTTGGGTGAGCAGTCAAGAATGAAGTTAATAGCCATATATAAGCTTCTGTGTCTTCACATAACAACAATCCTGCCCCGACTGTCACCGACTTTCTGTGATTATCTATGGCGGTGAATGGAACAAAAACCATGTCGTACCTGCAAATTAAGTAAATCATAATCAGATGAGAATGATTAGATACATGGTTCATTAGATACATGTTTCATGATGAAACATATATGTTTCAGAATGAAACATATATCATCATGATGAAACATATATAATTCATCATGAAACATATATTATTCATCATGAATCATGTATGTTTCATGATGAAACATACATGATCCATAATGAATCATATATGTTTCATCTTGAAACATATATGTTTCATAGTAAACCATACAGGATTCTACAAGAAAATGTTTTTATTCAACAACTTACTTATTCGTTCTGAATGTTGCGTCAAATGATATTACATCACCAAACTCATTGTAATTGCATTTATCAACTTCATCTGCCCAAAAAAGTGCAACTAACACGCCGTTTTCAACCTTATACTGAAATATAAAGTCTGGCGCAAACAACTTCCTATTTTCCATCTTCTCTATCAACATATGTGCATCACTTTCTCCTATAACCTCATTAACGTCTCTGATATGATTCTTAAAATCGTCAGTCGTGCCATGAACATACTGAGAACCCCCTTTCATCGTAGAAAACAAGTGGTGTGCCTTTGTTCCACCAAGTTTCATTGTTGAAGCTTTTATAACAAACATTTTTTCCGCCTGAGTCATCTTTCGTTGTTTCTTTGTAAGATGCTCAAATTCTTTCGGAATCATTCGGTGGTTGTGTCTCGGATCGAATGTAACTACTTCATACTTTCCGGTACGACTATCCAAAGCAATCTTAATTCTCGCACGGCAACCCGTTAGTCTATGCCTTGTATTTCTAACTTGCTTATCATTGTGTTGAGGATCCAATGTGTTAATATTTATCTCCTTTGGATTCCCTTCTCGATTACACATGACATACTTTGATTTCTGATAGTGGTAGAAATACGTCTTTTAGGAAAAAGAGCGTATAATGGGCAAGTATTAAACTCGACGATTTAGGAAAACCGACAAGTTGAATAAATGCGGGTTCGTTCTCGAGGAGGTGTGTGGATTAATGTGCCAAAATATATAATCAAAGGTTTAGGGTAGTGTCGTTTTTGGATAAGAAAAGAAAGAAAACTAGAGACGAACTACGATTACGATTAACTACGACGAATGACGTAAAACTCGAACGTAAGTACGTAAAACGTGAAAATTTAAAAATTTTTAAGCTAAAAACAAATTAAAAATGAAAAAGTAGTTCAAAATAATATAAATAAGGATAAAAATCCAATAAATATATTTTTACACCTTTTATTAATTAAATATTCAATTTTTAATGCTAATTAAAGCCCAAAAATTAAATATAATTAGGAAAAAGCCCAAAATATTATTTTATTGGACAAATAACTCACTTATATTATTTATAAACTAAAAAGTATTTTTCCTAAATTTTAAACACTATTTTTCTATTTTTAAATCACTAAAAACTATTTTTAAAACTAAAATGATTATAAAAAATAAATAAATAATTCCAAAAATAATTGAACAATTTTAAAAATCCTAATTTACTCTAATGAATAGTAGAAAAATGAAAAAGATTGAAAAATCAAATATTTTTCACTAAAAGACAAAAACAGTTTATTATAAAACCCTAATTAACTTAAATTAATTCTTAAAAATAATAAAAAGATGAACAGTGAAAACTTTTTTAACCAAAAATCTTAAAATGTTTTTCCTAATCTAAGAAAAATGTTTAAACTAAAAAAGAAGTATTTTTGGCACTAAATGCCAAAAACAGAAACATAAAAGTTAATTAAAAATAGCAATAAAACCTAAAAAATAGCAAATGAACAGTAAATAAAAATTTAATTAAACAGAAAAATCCTAAATAAAATAAGAAAATTAACAAAACTGGTTTCAAAGTCTAATTCCCATTTTAGGTCACTAAAGACAAAAAAATTAAGAAAACTAACAATGACATGTGACCCCTTTTTGTCCTCTTGCTTAGCAGGGGAAACTTTTACACTAGCAGTGGGAAGTTAGTTCCCACTGCCTTCACAAAAAATTGGGTCTGGGCACTTTTGTGCCTAGATCTTGAGTGTTACTTGGATTGGAGGGCAAACAAAGGCACCCCCACAACCAGTTGGGTTGTGGGGAGTCAATGTTAATCATGGATTCACTAAGAACACGGGTAAAAGATCCGGAGGTCGGGGAGGGTGATAGAGGTGTTTAGCCATTTTAGAGAGAGAAACAAGTAAGAATAAATGTGTGTTTATTCTAGTGAGAGAAAGACAAGAAAGAATGATAAGCCTCACCCCTCCATGGAAGTATGGAGGGGTTTATATAGCCCGGGACTTGGACTTTACATATGACAATATTAGTCCCTGCAAGTCCTGGCTATGAAACTAATGTAATTCCGTTAGTCGCACACATTTTAAGGCTAACAGTCAATAAAAAGATAAAAACAATAAGCCACTTAGCAAAATTAAGCAGAAAAGGCCCAAACTCAGTCACTGATATAGGACTGGGGGGCTGTTGGCTTGTTTGCTGATGTGTTTGGCAATTGGGTGAGTTTTGGTTGGCCAAAACTCACTCAATCCACTCACAAACCCCCTCAAAGCAAATGCAAATCCTAACCTACCCTAAATCCTATCAAGCACTAACATTTGAAGGCCAAAATTCTACAAAAACAAGCAGTTATGGCTTAACTGATTTTTAGACTATGTTTTGATTAAAACTTGCATGCAATATTCACCAATTCTTACCAAACCAATCACATTAAACTGATAACAAATAACTCTTGCCAAATTGAGTGAATTTAACTGATTTTAAAACACTTGTATCCCACAAACTGTTCCAAAAACCCGAATCCAAACACCCCTTAAAATCATAAACTTGGAATTTAACAAAGACTATCTATCCTAACCTTCACCAAATCCAGTCAAAGCTATCCCCACATGTTTCAATCTCACAAATAAGCAATATCCAGTATTTGATCAACCATACAAACATCCTAATCCTATTAGTCATCAAGGCTCAAACAAATCTCAAAGCAAGTATAGAAAAATGAGACAAGACTTTACCTGGTGACCCTACATCCAGGCGTCACAAAGGGAAGCTTTCCCTTCTCCATCAAGCCCAGGCTTGAGCTGACAATTTTCAAAGAGGGACTGTTGGTATGCAATTGATGATGATGATGATCTTCACAAGAAACCAACTTCCAATATACTGGATTAAATGACCTGCCAAGATTAAAACAAGAAAGAAAAGAGTTGACCTGAATAAACAGAGCCTAAAAGTGATAAGACTAGCTTATTGATTAAGCTAGCTTATCTCTTTTAGCTTATAAAAAAAATATGACTTTTCTGAAATTGCTTTTTTTTTTCAAACCAATGGAACCAAAGAGAAAATTAGGAAGCACTATTGACAAAAACTATTCAAAATCAGTAGACCATTTTAAAAATCCACTTTCACTTCATTTTAAAAATGATTTCAAGATTTTTCACACTTTTGCCAAAAACTTCAAAAACTGATTTTTGAAACTTTCTTGTAAAGTAAAAACTTTTTAAAACCTCAACTAATTTCCAAACACTGAATGTGATTAAGCTAACACACAAATAAATTGGAACTCAGATTTTTGCAAAAGACTAAATTTCATTTTCATTAATAATTAATATTTTACAAAAATTCTGGAACAAAACGTATGAGTGACATGCCACTCATACTTATACTAGCTAATGGAACTAACTAGAAGCTACAATAAAGAAATAATAAACTTGAAAACCCTAATGCCTGAAAATCCAAATTTGCCCTTAAATTTGACTTGGAATCTTGGTCAAATAGATCATGTGATGTTGCCAGCTCTTTTGAATCAATCTCAGACGTTGGTTGAAGAGTAGGGACCAAGAAAATGTATCCAGCCATCCATCTTGTCTGCCATGGGGTTTTGGGACGAAAGTGATAGGCAGGGGGGGTCCTACAATCACATGGGGTTGTCTAGGGTCACGGTTTTGGTGTGGGATGGGGTGAGGATGAGTTAAATTAAGGATCTGGAAGGTTTGGGGATAAACCCCTTTGTTTTGCTCTTGATTGTGACTGGGGTGGATTAGGGTTTATAAGGGGATTAGGGGAAGTTTGATTCGTTTTGGGTAAAAAGGTTTTTAAATTAAGTGTTAGGAGGGAAAATTAGGAGGGTTTGACTGGTTTAGTTGACTGGTTTAATTAATAAACCGGGTTTGGACGGGTTGGGTTATGGGTTTGGGTAGGATATGGGTTGGTGGGTGGGTTATGATGAGGTGTCACGTGGTGACTGGGTGTGGGAGTTTGTTGGTTTGGCAGAAACAGTCCCCAATCTTTCCGTTTTCTTTCATCTTGTTATAAATGTCCATCAACGCCCATTTTACTCTTGACAACTTTTGGAAAGTTGTCATTTTTAGCACAAAACCTTCCAAAACTTTTAACAAGGGCTCCTTTTGTATTTTATTCATTTTCCAAGGGCTAATCTTGTATAGTCTTCATTCCTTAAGGACCATACTTATACAATTGATATTTGGAGGGTCAATTGTGACAAGTTCTTCAAAGATGAGGGACTAAACTTGACAATCTTCAATTCTTCAAGGGTCATTTTGCAAATTTCCAAACTTGGGCCCGGTTCATTGTGCGACTTCGTTTCCCGTGTTCGTTTTTGATTGATTCTTGTGATCTTTTGCCATTTCCTCAATATCCGTACCTAAAAATACACAAGTAACAAACACGAGCATATATTTGGCATATTTTATGATATTTTATGCATTTTAAGGCCGATTTGGACGATGAGACCATGTATAAAAGCAGTCTCATCACTCCCCCATACTAAACCATTGCCGTGCCCTCACGCAATGCTAGAATAAAGTATCAAAGCATCTCCAAAATTTAATTTTATTCACTTTATTGAAATGATAATCTAACTACATTACTACTACTTGTGTTATAGACATAATGTATGATTTTCATCGCAAAATGGGACGTTTAGGTTCATAGAATAAGAACACGTGAATGCTTCGTTAGAAATAATTTCATCGTCCTCGATTTTCACCTTAATTCCATGCCAAGCGTGCAACGAGATCATTGTCATTATAAGTTAGTAATGCTAACACTACTCATATGCCCTAATCACGTACTTATTCTCCCATTATTCCTAAGTTGTATCTCTTATATTTTATTATGTCTTAATGATCACGAGGATACATTGTTGACTTATGCGATGATAGAGATTTAGGTCTAAAAATAGAGTCCTAACGGTGTAACTAAGACCATCAAATCAATAACCTCTCCTAATAGACGACGATGTTAAAAAATTAAGTTGACAAGAAGAATTGATAAACACGGTTTTATAACGGTTTTGAACATGAGACTTATTACCAAGACTTTTATACGCCCCCTAACGAAAGGACCTTATTATCTTTGGTTTACCTCCATCTTTTATTCAACTTCGCCATGAAGCTTTTATTATGACTTCGGTCTTGCCTTGCCTTTTATTATCCGCCATCATCGGTGGTTTTATTAGCCAAAGACGTATATCCTCACGCTAAAGCGAATTTTGGATCTTTAAAGCTTCGAAGATTAAGGCTTGATTCACTTTCAATTTTGCATAGATTTTAGGCCTTGTGGGGCTTCAAATTGTTTGCTAGATTTAGGTGAGCACTTGAAATCTTATTATTAGGTGAAGCTTTCGATTATTTGGGTTGCCAATACTTCAAAACCGTGACGCTGGCGATACCTTAATGTCTTCCCAATTTAATTACACGGAAGCTACTAGAAAAGACTAGAAACCCAACAATCCTAACTAAACCGCTAAGTCAATATTTATTAAGCAAAAAATATTTACAAGCGAAGGGAGAATAAGCAAACAACGAGGACACATGAGTTTTTGAAAGAATACGAGTACTCTACGTTTAGCATAGTAACTTATAATTAACTCTATTATTTCTCGTCCTCATTTAAGAGACTTAGCCTAATGTGTAGTTAAGGAACCAAAGCTAAGTGCTCAACACGCACGGTCGAGTCAAAAACTACTCTTATTCTCGCCATCGGAAAATCTACATTTGTATCTTCAAACACTTATAAAACATGAGAAAAATTTGAAATTTGGCCATTTTTAGCCTTATTTTTCAAGAAAACGATAAACAAAACGATAAACTTTGGAAAGCGTGAAGGTTTGGCAAGGCAAGTATCTATTCACCCCCCATACTAAAGTTAAACATTGTCCTCAATGTTTCGAGCCTAGGGGTGCAAACACCCCCATACTAGAGACGTAGTCGAATGCTTAATCTAGCATGGAAAGGGTGTAACCAATAAGTAATAGCCGTTTATGAAGTGTGCTAAAAACCTAAGGTTAGAACATAAAAGGATATATCATATGGATATTGGGAAAGGCCTCCAAAGCAAACGATCGAGTGCTCCCATAAAATGAACACGAGAGGCTCCAATCATGAAGATCATGATCTAAAAACCACAATGCACAAACAACCACGAAACAAAGGTTGGAAGGGCACAAATCCCCTCACATTAAACTAATTAGAAAGCAATAATATGTACATGGATAAGCATGGGTCTCCCCTACGAGGCACCTTGTTTTTGATAAACGAGTCAAAAGCTCGACTCGAATCCCCATAAATGTGATCATTTAGGGATATCCTTGGTTCGGTCATTTTTTGGTGGGACTTACATGTAATCAAGGCCCAAAAGCAACCGTGTATAAAGGCAAAACCTCTATACCGGGATCAAAGATCGTGTCTTCGTTTTCGGATGATAAACGAAACAACACGATTTCAAGTAACAATGTCCCAAAGGGACACAAGAAAATAGCATAAGAAGAGAAGGGTGGGACAATGGTTGGGCATAAAAATCGAGTCACTCGAGGTAAACTCTCACCGTAAGTGTAGAAAGAATTTCTAGTGACTACTTCGGTAAAAGACCGAGATTTTATCTTAAACGTGATACCGGGGTCAAAAATCTCGTCCTCGGTGGAGAAGTGTGAGGAAACAAATGGGGCTTCCCCCACACTAGGTCCACACAAAACGTCGTCAAAAGAAGTAGACGCGTTTGTAGCAAGCTCAATTAAGCGAGGTGATGACGGAGTTATCTTTGGAAAAAATTTCAAATCACTTGTAAAATCATTCCTTTTTTCATTTTTTAACTCTTTGTTACGAAAACCCGAGTTGATTAAATTGAAAATATTTGGTGTTTCTAAAATAATTCTAGGCACACTTAAAATTTCCACATTTATCTTGAAGGCGGGAGGAGGATTTGAATTTTTAAAACGTGAATCAATTAACAAAACATCCCCCTCCGGGCTAACGCAACGGTCCTCATCAAACTCGAAAATCGAAAGCGGGTTATCAAGAATACGTTTGATCTCGCAAAAATCTCCATCGGGATCAAAAACGTCTTCTCTTCCTCGTGGAAGAGGTCGAGCAATAAAGTCGTCGATAATCGAGTCGCTAGCTTCAACCGTCGTGAAACTAGGAAAAGAAGGCTCTTCGATTGAAGATTTTGCCTTTGTCGTTTCGACCTCGATATCGAAAAACGTATCGATGTGAGCAAGGCCATCTGCGGACTTCTCACATGATAAATCCATAATCTCACTCGATGTGGGATTAGGAGTAAAAGGCTCGTCTCGTGACGATTTTGCCTTGACAGTTTCAACTTTGTCCTTCGAAGGGATCGAACGTGGGTTTTCAAACATTTTAGCAAAACTACTAACACGTCCCTTCGGAATTAATTTTCGTTCATCTTGTAAAAACGAGGGTTCAATGCTTTCCTTAAAAACCTTTTCACATTTTTCTTCTTTAAAATCATTTAATGGAATTTCTTTGTCAAAATTAAGTGTATATTGATTTAGAAAATCCTCAATAATTTCATCCTCATTAGAAAAATTTGGTTCACAAGGTATTAGATTTAAAACTCCCAAGTATCCTACGAGTTTTTCCTTTGGTTTATCTTCACAAACATTTTTCAAAACTTCGTTGGATGACTTTTTCGTTTTCTCTATGGTTTTACAAGACGATGAAGGTTGCACGACTCTAAAATTCGAGAGATGTGGATCAATGCGAGACGTATGAGTCTTAGGCGTCGATACTGCTTTAACCTCTCCCTCGGAATTAGGATTGGTGTTGTTAGATAAGGAATTAAATTTTTCCACTAAGCCCTCGAACATTAAAAGAATTTTATCTCTCTCTCTATCATAATTTTCTCTTTCAATAGCATGATTTTCCTTAATGCTATCCACATATCCTTTCCACATCTCTTCATTTTGATCATACAAACGTTGTTGCTCTTCAATATGGGTGTCAAAATCGTTTTCCATTTTTTTGAAAGTGTCCCTTTGGGTTGCCATTCGTTTATTACAAGTTTCCTTAAGGCTAGATAATTGTTCTTCCACCATCGTTAATTTCTCATTATTTCGTCTCACAAAATCATTAAAGGCATTATGAAAAAACTCATTATTGCAATTAAAAGACGGATCATACGACGAATAAAATGAAGACGATGGGTGACCTTGGTCGTAAGATTGAAAATTAGGACCATGATCACGTGGAGTGGAGTTATAAAGATAACCCCCTCGACCTCCAATAACCTCACAATAAAAACAATTGGCACCATCGGGTGGGCCTCCACAATTTGGACACGAATAATAACCACCATGATTCGACATGATGCAACGAGAACGGTGTTACGAGAATTAAACGTTATAGAGGGTGAAAGAAGAGAATTATGAAATTAGAGGGAATGTAGAAGATTATTTTTGTGCTTTTGATTGTTTTTAATTTTTTTGGTATTTTGAATGTATTACGTAGACAAAAATCTACAAATCTCTCCTCGAATCGATTTTCTCGATTAAAAGAGCCTCAAGGAATGAAAACGATCACGTGGAGTGAACGCCTTCGATGACTTTAGAACGATGGTGGAACACCAAAACGTTCAAGAGGGTTTAATCTTGAAAACAAGCAAATATATATACGTAGATAATACTTTGGTTGGCAAACCCTCGATTAGCCTTTTTTCTCAAAACACGCACAAGCAAGCGGAGGAAACGAGGCGGCGCGAAGCACTTAAGAGCCTTTTTCCTTTAGGTCGTGAAATACAACCGCCTTATACCCACCTTATAGTTTGTGTTAATTGAAATCAAGCCTCACGAAAGTATTTATCTATTTTGCCTTTTACTTTTGCTTTGGATTCGAATACAATGATCGAGTGATGAAATCCCGAATCAAGGTTGTGATTTCTCACGTATTTGGAGTACTTGTATTTTTATTGTTCTACGTAAATACAATATATTAATAATATACACAATAAAAACGAAAACCAATATATCTACAATATAGTAAAATGATGTTGTGTGTTTAATTTAGGAAAACTAAACACAATTTATTTGGATACTATAATATAATAAGGAAAAATAACAAAAATGAGTATGTACGATATTCACGCTTTTCAAAATGTGAAAAGCAAAAACGCACCACTCACAAAAACACGATACTAATAATGGCACACTAAAAACACCTCCCCGGCAGCGGCGCCATTTTGATAGTGGTAGAAATACGTCTTTTAGGAAAAAGAGCGTATAATGGGCAAGTATTAAACTCGACGATTTAGGAAAACCGACAAGTTGAATAAATGCGTGTTCGTTCTCGAGGAGGTGTGTGGATTAATGTGCCAAAATATATAATCAAAGGTTTAGGGTAGTGTCGTTTTTGGATAAGAAAAGAAAGAAAACTAGAGACGAACTACGATTACGATTAACTACGACGAATGACGTAAAACTCGAACGTAAGTACGTAAAACGTGAAAATTTAAAAATTTTTAAGCTAAAAACAAATTAAAAATGAAAAAGTAGTTCAAAATAATATAAATAAGGATAAAAATCCAATAAATATATTTTTACACCTTTTATTAATTAAATATTCAATTTTTAATGCTAATTAAAGCCCAAAAATTAAATATAATTAGGAAAAAGCCCAAAATATTATTTTATTGGACAAATAACTCACTTATATTATTTATAAACTAAAAAGTATTTTTCCTAAATTTTAAACACTATTTTTCTATTTTTAAATCACTAAAAACTATTTTTAAAACTAAAATAATTATAAAAAATAAATAAATAATTCCAAAAATAATTGAACAATTTTAAAAATCCTAATTTACTCTAATGAATAGTACAAAAATGAAAAAGATTGAAAAATCAAATATTTTTCACTAAAAGACAAAAACAGTTTATTATAAAACCCTAATTAACTTAAATTAATTCTAAAAAATAATAAAAAGATGAACAGTGAAAACTTTTTTAACCAAAAATCTTAAAATGTTTTTCCTAATCTAAGAAAAATGTTTAAACTGAAAAAGAAGTATTTTTGGCACTAAATGCCAAAAACAGAAACATAAAAGTTAATTAAAAATAGCAATAAAACCTAAAAAATAGCAAATGAACAGTAAATAAAAATTTAATTAAACAGAAAAATCCTAAATAAAATAAGAAAATTAACAAAACTGGTTTCAAAGTCTAATTCCCATTTTAGGTCACTAAAGACAAAAAAATTAAGAAAACTGACAATGACATGTGACCCCTTTTTGTCCTCTTGCTTAGCAGGGGAAACTTTTACACTAGCAGTGGGAAGTTAGTTCCCACTGCCTTCACAAAAAATTGGGTCTGGGCACTTTTGTGCCTAGATCTTGAGTGTTACTTGGATTGGAGGGCAAACAAAGGCACCCCCACAACCAGTTGGGTTGTGGGGAGTCAATAAAAAGATAAAAACAATAAGCCACTTAGCAAAATTAAGCAGAAAAGGCCCAAACTCAGTCACTGATATAGGACTGGGGGGCTGTTGGCTTGTTTGCTGATGTGTTTGGCAATTGGGTGAGTTTTGGTTGGCCAAAACTCACTCAATCCACTCACAAACCCCCTCAAAGCAAATGCAAATCCTAACCTACCCTAAATCCTATCAAGCACTAACATTTGAAGGCCAAAATTCTACAAAAACAAGCAGTTATGGCTTAACTGATTTTTAGACTATGTTTTGATTAAAACTTGCATGCAATATTCACCAATTCTTACCAAACCAATCACATTAAACTGATAACAAATAACTCTTGCCAAATTGAGTGAATTTAACTGATTTTAAAACACTTGTATCCCACAAACTGTTCCTAAAACCGGAATCCAAACACCCCTTAAATTCATAAACTTGGAATTTAACAAAGACTATCTATCCTAACCTTCACCAAATCCAGTCAAAGCTATCCCCACATGTTTCAATCTCACAAATAAGCAATATCCAGTATTTGATCAACCATACAAACATCCTAATCCTATTAGTCATCAAGGCTCAAACAAATCTCAAAGCAAGTATAGAAAAATGAGACAAGACTTTACCTGGTGACCCTACATCCAGGCGTCACAAAGGGAAGCTTTCCCTTCTCCATCAAGCCCGGGCTTGAGCTGACAATCTTCAAAGAGGGACTGTTGGTATGCAATTGATGATGATGATGATCTTCACAAGAAACCAACTTCCAATATACTGGATTAAATGACCTGCCAAGATTAAAACAAGAAAGAAAAGAGTTGACCTGAATAAACAGAGCCTAAAAGTGATAAGACTAGCTTATTGATTAAGCTAGCTTATCTCTTTTAGCTTATAAAAAAAATATGACTTTTCTGAAATTGCTTTTTTTTTCAAACCAATGGAACCAAAGAGAAAATTAGGAAGCACTATTGACAAAAACTATTCAAAATCAGTAGACCATTTTAAAAATCCACTTTCACTTCATTTTAAAAATGATTTCAAGATTTTTCACACTTTTGCCAAAAACTTCAAAAACTGATTTTTGAAACTTTCTTGTAAAGTAAAAACTTTTTAAAACCTCAACTAATTTCCAAACACTGAATGTGATTAAGCTAACACACAAATAAATTGGAACTCAGATTTTTGCAAAAGACTAAATTTCATTTTCATTAATAATTAATATTTTACAAAAATTCTAGAACAAAACGTATGAGTGACATGCCACTCATACTTATACTAGCTAATAGAACTAACTAGAAGCTACAATAAAGAAATAATAAACTTGAAAACCCTAATGCCTGTAAATCCAAATTTGCCCTTGAATTTGACTTGGAATCTTGGTCAAATAGATCATGTGATGTTGCCAGCTCTTTTGAATCAATCTCAGACGTTGGTTGAAGAGTAGGGACCAAGAAAATGTATCCAGCCATCCATCTTGTCTGCCATGGGGTTTTGGGACGAAAGTGATAGGCAGGGGGGGTCCTACAATCACATGGGGTTGTCTAGGGTCACGGTTTTGGTGTGGGATGGGGTGAGGATGAGTTAAATTAAGGATCTGGAAGGTTTAGGGATAAACCCCTTTGTTTTGCTCTTGATTGTGACTGGGGTGGATTAGGGTTTATAAGGGGATTAGGGGAAGTTTGATTCGTTTTGGGTAAAAAGGTTTTTAAATTAAGTGTTAGGAGGGAAAATTAGGAGGGTTTGACTGGTTTAGTTGACTGGTTTAATTAATAAACCGGGTTTGGACGGGTTGGGTTATGGGTTTGGGTAGGATATGGGTTGGTGGGTGGGTTATGATGAGGTGTCACGTGGTGACTGGGTGTGGGAGTTTGTTGGTTTGGCAGAAACAGTCCCCAATATTTCCGTTTTCTTTCATCTTGTTATAAATGTCCATCAGCGCCCATTTTACTCTTGACAACTTTTGGAAAGTTGTCATTTTTAGCACAAAACCTTCCAAAACTTTTAACAAGGGCTCCTTTTGTATTTTATTCATTTTCCAAGGGCTGATCTTGTATAGTCTTCATTCCTTAAGGACCATACTTGTACAATTGATATTTGGAGGGTCAATTGTGACAAGTTCTTCAAAGATGAGGGACTAAACTTGACAATCTTCAATTCTTCAAGGGTCATTTTGCAAATTTCCAAACTTGGGCCCGGTTCATTGTGCGACTTCGTTTCCCGTGTTCGTTTTTGATTGATTCTTGTGATCTTTTGCCATTTCCTCAATATCCGTACCTAAAAATACACAAGTAACAAACACGAGCATATATTTGGCATATTTTATGATATTTTATGCATTTTAAGGCCGATTTGGACGATGAGACCATGTATAAAAGCAGTCTCATCAATTTCACCAAACCACTTTTTGTTTTCTTTTGGCATGTCATCTTAGCTTCAAACCCTGCTTTTTCAGCGTAAGTGTTATAAAAATCGACACCTTGCTCTATTGTATCAAAAGTTTGCCGCACAAAAGGTAGGTACTGCGTTTCGACATATGGTTCGCAGTATATCGTTCCTCCAGGGGTCTCACCTTCTGGGAACAAAGTTGGAGTGCTCCTTGTAACTGTTAAACAATAACATTTAGGTTTTGTTTTAGTAAATTACTTTTATAGTGAATCATGTATGTTTCATGTTGAATCATATATGTTTCATCATGAAACATATATGATTCATGATGAAACATACATGATTCATCCAACTTGTTTTTGAAGTTTTTACCAATTACAGTGTTTTAAAGAATAACTATTTTAACAGAATCATAGAATCATATATGATTCATTTTGGATCAATTGTTTGTATATTGAATGAAACATATATGTTTCATGATGAATCATATATGTTTCATAATGAAACATATATGTTTCATGATGAAACATACATGATTCATTCAATATACAAAAAATTATTCAAAACGAAACATATATGATTCATTTTGAATCAATTGTTAGTATATTGAATGAAACATATATGTTTCATGATGAATCATATATGTTTCATAATGAAACATATATGTTTCATGATGAAGCATACATGATTCATCCAAATTGTTTTTGAAGTTAATTTCCTTTACCAATTACAGTTTAAAGAATGACTATTTTAACAGAATTATATATGTTTGTATGTTGAATGAAACATATATGATTCATCATGAATCATATATGATTCATCATGAATCACTTGTTTCGTATATTGAATGAATCATATATGATTTACCTGGAGTTTGAATGATATTGGCTTCAACATTTGACTCTTCAATTTGATTCTGAGTCATAGGGTTTTCATCTTCTTCGTATTGAACTATACTTGAATCTGCATCAATCGCATCGTCATCAGCCATATTCGTGGTAGTTGTGATTAGGGAAGGTAGTTGTAGAGGTTGAGGTCGCCGGAAAAATGGAATGGAGGTTGTTGTGGTAGTTAAGGTCGCCGGAAAAATTAAGGTTTATAGATCTGTGATTAAGGAGATCTGTGATTAGGGAGTTGTGGTGGTTGAGGTCGCCGGAAAAACGGTTATAGAGGTTGTTGTGGTGGTTAAGGTCGCTGGAAAAAACAGTTAGGAAGGAGGTGGTGGTCGCCGGTTTTGGTAACTGAAAAAACGGAAGAACGGTTGAGCTCAGAGAGAGCTGTGTGTTTTTTTAAAGAAAAAAAATGAATTTTTAATTTCTAAAATTCTATTTGTATTTTTAATTAGTAAAAAGTGGTGTAATCTTGACCATTGAATGCAAAATAAATGGATGACCCAGATTGTCTCATTTGGTCTATAGTATATATTGTGTCTAGGGGGATCTCAACTCTGTTGGGAAAAGTGTTTAACATTTTTTAATAGGTAAAAAGACGGTCTTACCCTCACATAACGAGTCAAACTTAACAGTGTTAAACACTGAGGAGGCCGCTTGCCTACTTATCCTAAACGTTGGGGAACTTTCTTGCACTTTCGTAAAGTTAGGGAGGCCGCCTGCATTTTGGACAAACCACATGAAACATTTATTCTTTAAAACATGTGTAAGATATATAAAATTAAAATAACAAAATTATTATTTAATTTTGATTTTTTATATTCAAGTCTCGTGTTTATATGGGCATTAAAACTAATAATATAAATATATGTATTATATTATTTTGGAGGTTATACCTTGATTAATCATCCGATAGGTTTTTTTTGGTACTGAAGATAAGGCACGTGACTAGAAACGAAAAAGTGATATGGATTAAATATCATTGTTAAAACTTACATCATTAACGAGTATAAGTATATGACTATCTTATTCTTTTTCCGTCTCAAATTTGTGGTTTTTTGTTTTGGGATGTCTCTAAATTATCGTCTCCTACTAAAAATAGGTAGATAAGTTTAATTGAATTTATTATATTATCTTTTTTTAAATTGTTATTATAAACTTTAAATAAAATTATAATTAATTAGCTACAAAAACGTTTGTCATTATGTTAAAAGTAAAAAAAAAGAATGACTGTAATAAATGTATTTTTCTTAAGCTATATATTTTTTTGTCAAAAACAATAATTTTAAAAAGAAAAAAGTGGTATATATTTTTGTGTCCTTGCGTGTTGTCTAAAATAAATATGTATATGCTCAATTTAAAAGATTGTACTAATGCATTAAATTATGTAAATTTATAAAATGATTATGTTCTTTTTTGTAAATTTACGTGTTAAATTATTACTAAGAATTTAATTTGCCAAGTGTACATGTTCATACGTTAATTAACATGACATCAAACACAATCTTTGGATGTACCAATATTTAAAATTATCAAAGGTTATTTAGTTAAAACAAAAAAATTATAAAAAAATGCAAACCAATATTTGTACGATCAAAGATTCAACTGTGACCAAAAAAACCGTTGAGTGAGCTAAGGCCTAAAAATATAAAAGATTAGTTTCCTTTTAATTTATTAAAAAAAGGCTTACTACCAAACAAACGTACTTTTAGAAAAAAAATATTACGAAACGAAACCGCCCATTAGGCAGGTTACGCTGCTAGTGTATATATATATATATATATATATATATATATATATATATATATATATATATATATATATATATATATATATATATATATATATATATATATATATATATATATATATATATATAGAGGTGGGGAAAATAAGAAGGGTTGTTAAAATAAAAAGTCTTGGAAGGCTTCCTGTGCTGCCACGTGTCCAACCCCCACCGACTTTTTAATTTATATAACTAGGGGTATTTTCGTCATTTAACACACTAGGCTATATATACCCGAGACAAACACATTCTATCTCATTCTTGTTTTGTTCTTTTTTTTCTTCGTCTCTTTCTTTCCCTCGACAACGATCACTGTAACAACCCTAACAACCAATCCCCGCCGCTTCTCCACCATTAACAACCAATCGCCGCCCCTTCTCCACCACTAACCACCACTCACCGCCACTTCTCCACCATTAATAACCACTCGCCGACAATTGAATAAGATGTCTGTTAGTACAACTATCAATAACAATTGTTCTACATCAACCGTTGATGATTGTTCTACATCAACGAGTAATAATTGTTTTACATCACGATCTAATTTGATTGCAGCTGATAATGAGGGTAACATGTTAACTTTTCAGTTAATTTAGTATATTTTTTTTTGTTTACATGTTTTTTGTTATATTTTTAGTTTTGTGTATGTTTATAATGTTTAGTTAGGCTTTTGATCGGTTTACATCTGATGTTTAGGCATTGTTATGATTTTTATAGATTTCTGATAATTGATGCATATAGTTAAACAAATTGATGCAGTAGATGTCTCAGACATGATTATTTTAGTTTAGGTTTTCATGAGGTTAGAACTACTATAGGTTTATAGAGTTTTCTTAGGCTTCGTGAAATTTTGGTTGATTTAAAACACTGTTCAACTCTAGGCTTAATGACATTTTTGATGATATAAAGTAGTGAGGTTAGAACTACTATAGGTTTAATGACGTTTGACCTTAAATCATGAAGTTTGGAATTACATGATTTGAGTGGAGGATTCTGATTTGTGTGACTTGATGATTCTGTTATAGTGAATTAGTGGACCGGTTTAATGACGTTTGACCTAATGTTTTTAGATTTACTTTTGATAGTAGCTTAGGTGTTGAGCAGGATTTAGTAGAATTGTAATTTTTGTACTGAATACTAGAATGCAGATCAGAGCTTCATAATGATGCTTTTGTCAATAGGAGATTAAATAGTAGATTTAAGAGTATACTACTGATAACAAATTTTCTTACCCGCATATACGTAGGAATAAGGATATTGGAGCCATTGCTTCAATTTAAGATATTAGTAGATGAAATTCAGCTTATTAGTAGTTGAGATGTTGGAGGTGATCTATTTTTAGTTAAATCGGATTTTGGAGCTTATCGAGTACCCTATTGTTAAGTCTAAAGTTAACCCCATTGCACCTAGTTTAGAAGTATTCCTGCTGTTAGTGTTCATCTTTAGTAATATTGCTTGATTTTCATATCTCTGGTTAGATAGTGATTTCTGTGTGATTACTTTCTTGCTGTGTCATTATTATTGTTGAATCTTGAAATTTTTGTGCGAGTAATTACAGAGCATAAAAACTGCTAGGATTGCTTATTGATAAGTCCAAACAACACAAAAAAAAATACGCAACTAATAATACAGTTCACACAAAAAAACTTTTAAGAGAATGGTTGGGCGACATGTTATTGGTCAACCGAGTAATTCCAATGTTTAGCTATTCAGCTTATGTTTGTAGAATAAGCTAAAAAAACATTGGTAAATAAGCTCTTAGCCTTTGCTCTCCCAGATTAGCCACACAAAAACATTAGAATTGTAAGACTGAAAAGGGTTTTTTGATTTGTGAAAGCTGTGGATGTGTTCAGCCTATTGATCATAAACTTGATTATTTCGCCATTTTTGGTTTGTAAGTTGCTTTTTTAGATGTTGTGATTTTTTTTATTGTGAAATGCTGATGAATAAGATAGGATTGTGATTGAATTGGTGACTAGACAATTGACTAAAAATCTAAGTTTTCCCCTTTTCTTTGTTGAGTGACATGCGAAAAAATGTCAAATAGGGGCACGATACTGTGTTTTTAATGATGTGCCATTTTACCTGCATGAAATGTTACCTGGTAAAAAGCTGAAAGTTAAATTATGAAAGGGGTGTTTGGTTTGGCTAATTTTGGGGTTTATGGGCTTATGGGAATTTATGTCTATTTGCTTATTCATTTATAAAACGTGTGATGATAATGTTGGATCTAATTCATTTATAAAACTTGTGATGTTAAATATTTAAGTAAAAGGGTAATTTTAAGTTCAGTTAAAAATATATAATTAGCAATTCCATAGCTCCTTATCAGAATCTGCTAGATAAGCAAAAGTAGTTTGGATGACACGATTCTGGTTCTGCTTAAAAATATGAAGAAAAGAAGAAAAAATAAGCAATCCCAAACACCCCTTAAGATTTGCTTATTTTGTTAGTAAAATGCAATAATACTTAGAGCTTGCAGCGTGCTTGCAGCGAGCTTGCAGTAGGCTTGCAGCGGGCTTGCAGCTAGCTTGCAGCGAGCTTGTAGTGGGCTTGCAGCGAGCTTTCAGCGGGCTTGCAGCGGGCTTGCAGCCGGCTTAATAGTTGATGATATAAGCCACTGTTCCAAAAAAGTTTCCAACGGGCTTTATAGTTGTTGATTATGTGTAGGTTACGTTTAGGCTAAATTATGTTATGTGTAGAAGTTTATACTGTGATGCACTTAATTTATATCATTGATGCATTAACTATTCATTTGTTTTTAAACATACAGATTTTGAGATTGTTCATGTCAAGGATCATGTTGGCTATTATACTTGTGATGATGATGGAAACAGGACGTGGTTTCCAGATAAAGATATTGACGTTGTACCTTTGGAAGGTGCTAAGTTTGTGTCTATTGATCAAGCTTATGATTTCTATAAGGATTATAGTAAAAGGGCCGGTTTTGATGTTAGAATGGGTGGGCATTATAAACCTAAAGATGGTGAACCACCAAGCTTGAAGTGGTTTGTATGTTCAAAAGAAGGTATCAATCCTGAACCTAAAGAGGTTGCTAATAAGCCTAAGGAGGTTATATCTGACGTTAGTGACTTTACTACGGATGAGAATGTTGAAGTAAAGCAGACAAGGAATCGAGGCTCTAGTAGATGTGGTTGTTTGGCTAAAATTCGTATTAAGAAGATTCCAGGAGGTCTTTATAGAGTGTACACTTTTATAGAAGGACACAACCATCCTCTGGTAGCCGAAAAGGATATGATATTCATGAAGAGTTCTCGGGAATTGGGATTCACAAAGCAACATTTTCTGTTTCAGGCTTCTAATGCTAATTTGGTCCTTCTACGGGGTTTAAATTGTTGAAACAGTTGTGTGGTGGTTTTGATCGAATTGGAGCTACAGTGGTTGACTGTAAGAATTTGAAGAAGAAAGTGAACTTGTTTCTTCGTGATCGTGATGCACAGATGGCCGTTGAGAAACTTTTGAGCAAAAAGTTGCATTCGCTAGGATTCTATGTTGAATACAAAACAGGTAATGCAGTTCATTTTTGTGTTTTGATGCAGTTCATACAACATTTTATTTTCTATTAGTTTCTTATTTAATTTTTTTAGGTGTTGACGATAAATTGGTTGGTCTTTTTTGGGCTGATGAGCAAGCAATTAAGGACTATGGTGTTTTCGGTGATATCGTCTCATTTGATGCTACTTTTCGTTCTAACAAGTATATTCTATCTTAATTATCTATCAAAAAATTTAATCGTGTTTTACAGCTTTATTTAGTATTTTAGTTTATTTCTTTGTATATTAAAATGTAGGTACAAGATGGTGTTCGTCCCTTTTACCGGCATTAATCATCACAACCGCTGTATAACCTTCACTGCGGGTTTACTATCTGATGAATCGGTTGGTTCTTACCAATGGCTACTTGAACAATTCAAAAAGGCGTTTGGTACAGATCCACAAGTTGTAATTACCGATCAGGACCCGTCTATAAAGATCATAGTACCAGAGTACTTCCCAAATACTATACACCGTTTTTGTATGTGGCATATCATGCAAAAGTTGGTTACAAAGGTATGTTCTCACTTGTCTGTTGTAAAACATTACTGTCCTAGTTTACCTTTTTTTGGCTTTGTTTCGCGTGCACGTTTTAAGCGACTCAGTGATCAACATGGAAAATTGTTTTGGTTTCTTAAAGTATCTATTACTGTTGATTTGTTTTTTTTCAAATTAAAGCACTATCTTTACATTGTAATGCAGTATTTTTTAAAGTCATGTTTTTAGAGCTAGAGTTGTTTGGAAATTTTTCATATTAGTGCACTATATTTATACTTTAATGCAGTAGTTTTATAAATTTATGAATTTTCAGGTGGGACTTCAATCTGCAAAAAACACAAATTTCAAACGGCGTATATGTGATATAGTTTGGACCGATCAGATTTTGCCTTTTGAATTTGAAGCAGAGTGGGAACGTATGATTGAGGATTTCCAACTTGGTGATAACAAATGGTTACAAGATATGTTTGACCTACGGGAAAGCTGGATCCCGGCATACTTGCGTGATGTGCTTATGACAGGCCTCATGCGTACCACCTCTAGGTCCGAAAGCGAGAACCATTTCTTTGGTAAATGGACAAGTAAATATTTGACACTTGTTGAATTTCTTAGTCATTATGAGACGGCTATCGAGTACCATAGGTATATTGAGCGTAAGAACGATCATGATTCAAGATATAAGAATCCTAAACTCAAAACTGATATTCAGATTGAAAAAGAAGCAAGTACTCTTTATACTCGAACTATATTCTTGGAAGTTCAAAATGAGATATATGCTTCTTATTCCCATTGTATGTCGATAAATGTTGCCCAAGTTGATAATGGTGAGAGATATTCAATTCGTGATATGCAAGCTGAGAACAAAATCAGGGGTGAAAATAACTTTGTTGTTTATCAGGTATGTGTTCTTATATTGTTTATAACTATAATGCAGTAAGTTTTTAGCACTGATGCAGTGTGTTTTTAAATTTTAATATTTTTAAAAACTGTTATGTAGGTGGAGTTTTGTAAATCTGAAATGGAAGTTCAATGTAGCTGTAAACACTACGAGTCATATGGTCTTCTTTGTAGGCACATTTTTTACGTGTTGAGAATGAACAATGTGAAAGAGTTTCCTCAGAAATACTTGAAGAAAAGGTGGTCAATGGATGCTAAGCCTTTCAACGCTACAGTTAGGACAGTTGTCAGTGGGTCAGATTCGGTTTTGCAAAGTGAGGTTTTTGATTTGTACGAGATTTTTGAATCTACGATTGATCGCTTGGTTCATGACATTGGCATGTTGAAGATTTATAAGGAGCAAATGATGGAGTTTTTGAATAAAGCTAAAATCGATGTTCCAACGGTTCCAAAACTTAACTCGAAAGATATTATTAGTGCAATGCTTGGTGTGAAGGAGCCAACCTCAACTTCAAATGTTATAAATAATTCAGAGATGAGTTCAAATAAAGGATCCAGTGTTCATACGAGGTGGAAGTCAAAAGCTGAGATTGAAAAAGAAGAAGCTAAATCAAGTGACAAGCGGAGGACATGTAGTAAATGCGGGAATAAATAAGGTCATAATTCCAGAACATGTACAAACGAAAGAATGCAACCATCTGAAAAAATCAAGAAAACGTCTCAGGAGGCGTCGGCGACAAGAACTGGTCTCAGATCTAGGCGAAATTGATGATGACAATTTGATCCAGCTACTTTTTACATATTGATGCAGCTATTTTTTACATATTGATGCAGTTGCTTTTACATACTGGTTTACCTACTTTGAATACTTGTGACAGATACTTTTGCATATTGATGCAGTTACTTTCTCATATTGATGCAGTTACTTTTTACATAGCAGTTTAAGTACACCTTTTTTACATAGTGGCATTTTTTACCTAAATCTATTTATATAAAACCTAAAAATAATTTTTGTAAATTTTTAAACCTAATTAATCTATTTTTAAACTATTTTATAAAAAACGGGTATTAAAATAATAATAAAAAATAATTGAAAAATGTGAAAAATAAAAACTTAGTACCAAAAAGTCCTAAACTACTAGAATAACAAAGGAAAAATGAAAAGCTTGACGTTTGCTTAACAAATAAGCTGGAAATGAGCTTATAAATCTCGAATTGATTATTAATAAGCAGAACAAAACCGTGTTAAATAGAGTTTGAATTGAAAGTATATCAGTAAAAGACCCAAGGACAGAGCGGTATGTGTGTTGCATTGTGAGAGGAGTGGCGCAGGTTCGAGTCCTGGCCACGTCCTTTTTGGTAAAACTTTTTTTTTTCTTTTGTAAAAACTGAATACCCAGGCTTAAAACAATCCACAAACACAAATTAAAAAATGAAATCAACAAGAATTAAGCTATTTAAGATAAAAAAACGTGACCAGATTATTAATAAGCAAAACAAAATCGCATTAAATAGAGTTTGAATTGAAAGTATATCAGTAAAAGACCCAAGGGCAGAGCGGTATGTGTGTTGTGTTGTGAGAGGAGTGGCGTAGGTTCGAGTCCTGGCCACGTCCTTTTTGGTAAAACTTTTTTTTTTAATTTTTTTTTGTAAAAACTGAATACCTAGGCGTAAAACAATCCATAAACACAAATTAAAAATGAAATCAGCAAGAATTAAGCTATTTAAGAACAAAAACGTGACCAGATTAAGTAAAATGCTAGAGTGATGAAAATAAGAAAATAATGAGTCGTCCGATATACAAACACAATGCAATCGTTCTCTGACAGAACTAGAAAACCAACTAATGAAATGGTGACCTGATTTGGCTTGTTTATTATGATTACTGATGCAAAGGGTAAGGTCTGGGCACCTAATGCTACTTAGTTTAATGAGATTTGAGTCTCAATGACAATTTCATGCAGCTATTTTCTACATATTGATGCAGTTACTTTTTACATAGCAGTTTAAGTACACCTTTTTTACATAGTGGCATTTTGATGCAGTGAATTTTGCATAACAGATATATTTTGATGTAGTGAAGTATATATATTTTTTTATTTTATGTTATAAAATACAATCATTGAATTTCAACAAATAGTAACACACACTAACAAGTAAATAAAATTATGTAAAAATCTTCAGGTTTACAAGTAGTTTGTAAAAAAAACAATGAGTACTTCAATTAAAGAGTAATAAAACAAGCTTTTTAGTTAACAATTGTCTTCCTAGGGTAGTATTGAAATTGACGATGAAAATTGACGATGACCATTTGATGCAGCTCTTTAGTCATCAATTGTCTTTCTTACGGTATCACTAAATTTCTTCCACAAAGCTTTATCAAATCTAACATCAGAATCCGTTATAAGCTTTGAAATTTTTGGCTTTTTCCTGAAGTATGATTGTGCGTCCGTCAACAACTTCCCTTTTTTGATGTTAAAATCCATCAGAAGGATTTTGGTCATGTACTTGGCACGAAGCATTTTTAGTTGTGTTTTCTGAGGTGGTCCTTCTTTCTTCAATGGTTGTAAGAAGTTTCCTCTACCAAGATATGTTTCCAAATGCCTCATAACAAATACCCCGCAATCGACCGCATTGTATTTTGTTTTCCAATTTAAATCAACAATGTTAGGTTCAGAAACCAAAATGTCAATGTGTTTTGGGTGTTTATGTCTCTCCAGGTAATTTGTGAAGGAACCAATCTGTGCAAATTTAAATAAGCAGTTATGACATTGTAATGTAGTTTTTTTAATACTATGATGCAGTAAAATTATCAATATTATTCATATGGTATAAGACTATAAAAATAGCACCATAAAACAATAACTATGATATAAAACCAGTTATAGACTTATAAAGGGTTTTCCTCTATATAAAATTAAACATATATATATATGAGATATAAGACTATAGTTAAATACTTTGATATAGTGAAATAGCACAATAATGCATTAAGTATGAGACTTACGACGGCAAACGGGTAAGCACCATATCTTTTTTCTATATCATCAATGCCGTTATCTATGTTGTCTATGATGTGGATCTCAGCAGTCTTCAAATTAAAGCAAATGATATAGAAATGGTTTGATGAAGTATCTTTTGTCATCTTTGTTGAAGGAAAAAAATACTTGTATATATTTATTATAAGTATTTAAATTTATTCTAAACATTCTCAGAAATACAATCAATTAATTCTCATAATAAATATACTTACCAAGTCGAGGTCAAGAAAATTTTTCCGTTTTGCTTGAGTTAAAACGTTATGAATATTTTCATCAAAACCTTTCATCCTTTCTTGCACATTCTTCCCCGACTCAACAGTATAATTAGTCTGTTTTAGTTAACGTCAAACGATTACTAATGATCACAAAATTTAAAGTTCCAAAATAAATAAGTTATATATTTGAATTACTTACAAGCATTCCCGTATGGCAATATACATTTCCAATGCCCGAAAGCTTGTCTCGGTGCTGTTCCTCATGATTTAATACAAAAGACCATAAGTATAATATGAGTGCCGCAATTTCTATTTCAGAGTTTAGGCTCAAGAAAAAAACACCTTCTACTCCAACTCCTTTGATGATATGGTAAACAATCTCACTGTACATTTTGATATAAACATAAACTTTTCAGACGGGTTTATCTATATCTGATGCATTAAAGCAAGGAAGTGACGCAGTGATAAAAATATGTGATGCAAAAGAAAAATTCATACAGAGAACATTGAGAAATGATGCACTGTTAATTATATGTGATGTAGTGACAAAAGTAATTGATGCAGTTATATAAATATGTGATGCAGAGAATATAAGGAAAATTCATACAAAGAACATTGAGAAATGATGCACTGTCAATAATATGTGATGCAGTGACATAAGGAATAGTGATGCAATTATATAAATATGTGATGCAGTGAATAATGAATAGTGATGCTTTAAAAACAAAATATGATGCTAGAACTTACCTTTCGGCTGTGTTATTACCCCATATGTATTCTGCTATTTTTTTCCCTCTTCAGATAGTTGTTGGCCCAATACGATTTTTCGTTGATAAAATGGCGACGTTAAAGCAGGAGGCAGCTTTACTTCACGTTTATCGTTTTCAGTATCATCCGGTGGAGCAATGCAACTAATTGGTGATGTGTGCATATATATTTCATTTTCTTCTATCCTTTTTCTTTTTGCAGGCAGTGACTTAGTTTTTTCTATCTTAGATTTCTTTTCATTCTCTTTGGACAATTGAGTGTTACTTTGCTTTCTACCAAGATCTTTAAGCACTTGTTTTTTAGCCTGTGTCTTTTTAGCGACCTCCTTGCCAACATTTTCGTCTACGACAGTTGTTTCTTTAGCTTGTTCCTTGTTAGATCTTCCTCTTTTACCAGGCTCTTGTCTTAGAACTTGAATTTCAGATAACATATCTCCCTCTATGATGCCTTTAGCATCTAACTTCCCGATATCCTTTTTCAATAATTTCACCCTTATAGCATCAAATTTTGTAGTCTTTGCTTCGGTTTGAATTTCAGCTGATAGCGGAATCTCTATATATTTTTCATGTTGTTCGACAATAGGTTGTGTACTCAATGGTGTATTTCCTTTCAAAGTTCTTGTGTAGTTTTTCGGTAACCTCAATTTCATACTATGAAAAGGTTTACTAATTTGAACTTTTTGAATTTGGGGAGATTTTGGTGCATCTTCAATTAAGAAACTTTTTGGCAAGTTGTCTTCTACTTCAGCTAACAAAGGTAGTTTCATAACTGAGTAGTCCAAAAGCTGTTTGTTTACTTCTTCGATAGAAGGAAATTCGGTTATTAAACTATTGATTTCTTCAATTCCAATCGAAAGAAAGTTAGCTTCTTTGAATATTTTAGAACCTGTAATTAAAACAATCAGAATAATCAATAGTTTTTTTATGAAAAAATAGATTAACTTGATTTTACTGCATCATAGTTACACTTTACTGCATCATAGCATTTTGTTAACTAGTCATGCATCAAGCTTTATTGATAGTTCACAATCCAGTGCATTACTAATTTTAAAAACATAATGATGCAATGAAATTAATAGACAAGATAAAAAGAATCAAATTAAACAATTTTTTTTTTGAAAAATGCAAACACTACATTAAAGTTATATAATCTGAATAAAAATATACAATTTAAAAAAATCAGAAATGACATTAAATCAAACACAAATACATTACACATTCAAAAACTAAATATATATAGTTACTCACTAGCTTTGGTATCCCATGTCTGCTCTTTTAATGCTCCACATAAACAACATATTAAGACAGTTTGCTCTTCAAGGTAGCTATGGCCAGGATTTCTCTTTCTCGTGAACATCATCTTTTTCCCTAATAATTGAATCCAATATGGACCAACTTCTTTTCGTTTTTTTATGTAAGTAGATCAAATTTTGACCTTCGCATTCGGTCTTTGATTGATGCCAATATAATCAATACCCCAAAAAGCGAATATGAATGCCAAATTATGAGGTCCATTACTAAAAAGGATAAACTAAAAGATGCTAATGCATATTGGATTCAATTATTAGGAAAGAAGATCATGTTCACGAGAACGAGGAATCATGGTGATAACTACCTTGAAGAGAAAATAGACTTAAGATGTCGTTAATGTGGAGCTTTAAAGAGCAGATATGTCATACCAAAGCTAGTGAGTAACTATATATAGTATCCATTTTTTTAACCACAGTAAAAAACAGGCAAGTTTAATCCTATTCACCAAACTCTCAAGCCGAATCATACCTAAACAATAATGTATGTTCGTAAATTAACAAAATTTCATTCACAAAATTCCACTAACGTTACTACGAAGCACATGTTAAAACTGCATCAAAGCACATATAAAAACTGCATCAAATCCCAAAATTTCATACAAAAAATTTCACTCACAAAATTTTTCTAACGTTGCTACAAAACACATATAAAAACTACATCAAAGCACATATAAAAACTGAATCATAGCACAAAATATCATTCACAGAATTTCATTCATAAAATTTCACTAAGTTGCTAGAAAGCACATATATAAAATGCATGAAAGCACAAAATTTTATAAATGCATGAAAGCACATATATTATCCATTTTTTTACAACTGCATCAAAGCACATATAAAAACTGAATCATAGCACAAAATATCATTCACAAAATTTCATTCATAAAATTTCACTAAAAACACATATATAAAATGCATGAAAGCACAAAATTTTACAAATGTGGCAAACAGGCTAGTGATGTCGTTTATGTGGCACAAAATATTACAAATGCATGAAAGCACATATATTATCCATTTTTTTACAACTGCATCAAAGCACATATAAAAACTGAATCATAGCATAAAATATCATTCACAGAATTTCATTCATAAAATTTCACTAAGTTACTAGGAAGCACATATATAAAATGCACGAAAGCACAAAATTTTACAAATTTTACAAATGCATGAAAGCACATATATTATCCATTTTTTTACAACTGCACCAAAGCACATATAAAAACTGAATCATAGCACAAAATATCATTCACAGAATTTCATTCATAAAATTTCACAAGTTGCTAGAAAGCACATATATAAAATGCATGAAAGCACAAAATTTTACAAATTTTACAAATGCATGAAAGCACATATATTATCCATTTTTTACAACTGCATCAAAGCACATATAAAAACTGAATCATAGCACAAAATATCATTCATAGAATTTCATTCATAAAATTTCACTAAGTTGCTAGAAAGCACATATATAAAATGCATGAAAGCACATATATTATCCATTTTTTTACAACTGCATCAAAGCACATATAAAAACTGAATCATAGCACAAAATATCATTCACAGAATTTCATTCATAAAATTTCACTAAGTTGCTAGAAAGCACATATATAAAATGCATGAAAGCACAAAATTTTACAAATGCATGAAAGCACATATATTATCCATTTTTTTACAACTGCATCAAAACAAATATAAAAACTGAATCATAGCACAAAATATCATTCACAGAATTTCATTCATAAAATTTCACTAAGTTGCTAGAAAGCACATATTAAAATGCATGAAAGCACAAAATTTTACAAATTTTACAAATGCATGAAAGCACATATATTATCCATTTTTTTACAACTGCATCAAAGCACATATAAAAACTGCATGAAAGCACATATATTATCCATTTTTTTACAACTGCATCAAAGCACATATAAAAACTGAATCATAGCACAAAATATCATTCATAGAATTTCATTCATAAAATTTCACTAAGTTGCTAGAAAGCACATATATAAAATGCATGAAAGCACAAAATTTTACAAATTTTACAAATGCATGAAAGCACATATATTATCCATTTTTTTACAACTGCATCAAAGCACATATAAAAACTGAATCATAGCACAAAATATCATTCACAGAATTTCATTCATAAAATTTCACTATGTTGCTAGAAAGCACATATATAAAATGCATGAAAGCACAAAATTTTACAAATTTTACAAATGCATGAAAGCACATATATTATCCATTTTTTTACAACTGCATCAAAGCACATATAAAAACTGCATGAAAGCACATATATTATCCATTTTTTTACAACTGCATCAAAGCACATATAAAAACTGAATCATAGCACAAAATATCATTCACAGAATTTCATTCATAAAATTTCACTAAGTTGCTAGAAAGCACATATATAAAATGCATGAAAGAACAAAATTTTATAAATGTGGCAAACAGGCTAGTGATGTCGTTTATGTGGCACAAAATTTTACAAACAACTTTTCCGATCATACTTTTCAATTCAATTCGATTAGACTCTTCTCCTCTTCAGTTTGTGATCTTTAACAAGGTTCAATCTAGGGTTTTTGTTTCCAGGGTTTCGTTTTTTCCTTTTTTGGAGTTTGCAACCTTTTAAATATATTTCCTCTTGATTTGATCTTGTCAAGTTTATCACGATTCATAAGGGTTTAGGGTTTGCGTTTGGATTTAGGTATTCATCGGTTCTGTTTGTTTGGGTGGGCCGATCATTCTTACAACAAGAAATCACTTATATATTTGCTGCGAGCCTTTGGTTTGTTGCTAGGGTTTCGCTGGTGGTGTGATATAGTCGGGCATATTACAAGTCTTAATCTAAGGCGACTGTTGTGTTTTCAATCCTTGACGATTCCCTACAAACCCTATTTTTTTTAGGGTTTTGGTTTTATTAGTTGATATTGTTTAGATTTAGGGTTTCGTTGGCAGCATAAATGGTACTAGCGTGATTCGTATTGTGTTAAAACCGATTAGGGTTTACTTTCCGCTAGGTTTTGGGTGATTGCTGCTTGTTTATTTCCTATAAGTGGGTTGTGAGAGATGGATAAAGGATTTTTAAATCGGAAATCAACTAGTACTAGACCTGCTGTTGAGATTTCGAGTAAAAAGAGTTCACTATTGACCGATCTTGCTGGGAAGATAAAGAACATTGATGGTAAGATGATAGGCAAAGATGGTAAACCAATGGTGGCTCGTAGGAGTGTTCATTTTTTGGATGAAACAAAGGATTCTAGCTGTGTAAGGGTGCAAGATTCGTGTCGCAGTGGTAATGATAGGCAGCATGTGCATGCTATTATACAACCTTTACATCAGATTATGAATTCTAATGATAGTCGTCTAACTATGCATTCTGATTCTCAGAAGGCGATGGGTGTGGAGGCTGTTAATTGTCCTGATAAAGGGTGTGTTAATCCTATGGTGAATATGGCTAGCTCTTCTACTACTACACAAGTGACTGGACGTATATCATCATCAGCTGTTATTCCTAGGGAGGCAGTTGATGAAGTAAAATCGAGATTGGTGAATACCTTATTCGGGTATTCGGTGGGTAAGAGAGTAGCGTTTCCCATGGTCGAGAACTATGTTAAACATGCTTGGGGACGTTTTGGTTTGAAACGGGTCATGACTCATCTTGGCTTATTTCTTTTTCAATTCGATTCACGCATAGGCATGGAACAGGTTATGAAGGGGGGTCCTTGGCGAATCAATCTGGTCCCTATTATGTTAAAGACAATGATGCCGAATATACTACCTGAGAAAGAAGCTGTATATAGTGTTCTGTTATGGGTGAAAATGCATAACGTGCCTTTAGTAGCATATTCAAAGGTGGGGTTGGATGTGATTGCTGCTAAGGTGGGTAAACTCTTAAGATTGGATGCTCATACGAATAGCATCTGTCTCAATTCATGGGGGCGTAGTGATTATGCAAGAGTGCTTGTGGAAGTTTCTGCTGATACACCTCTTGTTAATTCAGTTGATGTTGAGATCCCCCTTGATGTGGACAAGGGACATGTTATGGTCAAGATTGATATTGAATATGAATGGTAGCCTCCTAGGTGCGGGACTTGTAAAGTGTTCGATCATCTGGAGGATTTGTGTCCGAAGAAGTCGACTAATTACCCAAAGCGATCAAGAACGGAAGGCAAGGTTAAACAGGCTGTTTCTAAGCCTATGGTTGACATGGGTAAGCAAAACAACGGTAAACAGGGTAGTTCTCAGCGCTATATTAAAGGAATTCGTGTTAACATACCTAAGACTAAGCTTGTTTACCGTGCGGTGGTTAAACCGCAAGAAGGAAAACATGTTCATTGCAACATGGAAAAGGTCACGACTACAACCAAAGCACCGACTCTATCTGAAACTTCAAGCAATGATAAACCAAAATATATTAATGATGATATTAGTCTTGCTGATGCTAGGAAGTTTGTAGATAAGAAAAACGAAGAGGAGTCGATACTTGAATTTATTGGGAATAATAATAATGAGGGCTGTAGTTCGTGGGACAAATCGGATGCTAAGGTTTCGTCTACGAAACTGGATTCTTCTATGGACGTTCTTAATGCAGATTCGGATACGGACATAGAAGAGGTTGTACTACCTGGTGAGGGATCTTCTTTTCCTGGCTCTTCGTTGGGGGGCGGGCATTCTTTGGAAAAGGAGGTCCTAAATGTCTATGATGACCATGATGATCAATTTGATGAATACTCGGGCCTCTATCAAGAATTTAGTGATCAATTTGATTTCAAGCTGCGTAGTCATAGGAAGTAATTTATTTCTGTTTTGTCATAAGATCGACATGTCGTTCTTATGTACTAGAAAGGGAAGTAGAAAATTTATTATTTGCTGTATTTTGCCTATGTAACGGGCCGAGATGAGAGACTTCACCCTCATCCATTGTACTTCAACGTTTTTTTGGTGTAATGCATTTTACCGGGGTCTGTCCCCTTTACCCAAAAAAAAAAAAAAAATTTTACAAATGCATGAAAGCACATATATTATCCAATTTTTTAACCATAGTAAAAAACAGACAAGTTTAATCCTATTCACCAAACTCTCAAGCCGAATCATACCTAAACAATAATGTATGTTCGTAAATTAACAAAATTTCATTCACAAAATTCCACTAACGTTACTACGAAGCACATGTTAAAACTGCATCAGAGCACATATAAAAACTGCATCAAATCCCAAAATTTCATATAAAAAATTTCACTCACAAAATTTTTCTAACGTTGCTACAAAACACATATAAAAACACTACATTAAAGTTATACGATCTGAATAAAGTTATACAATCTTAAAAAATCGTAAGCCGCTGCAAGCCCGCAGCAAGCCCGCTGCAAGTCCGCTGCAAGCCCGCAGCAAGCACGCAACAAGCCCGCATTAAGCCTGCAGCAAGCCCTCATCAAGCTCGCATCAAGCCTGCATCAAGACTGCAGCAAGACCATATAAAAACTAATTGCAAAACATTGCATAACTAGTACACTTAACATAATTTAGCCAACATATATCATACAAATACTTCATAACAGTCTACCATATAAAAACTAATTGCAAAATAAATATAAATCATAGATCAATTTTAACAAAATCACTTACTAGATGATATAGTTATCGAGTTTTCTGGCGACTTTTCTTTATTATTTCCATAAAATACTTTTTTTTCAACCACAGTCTACCACTTTTCCTTTTTACTAAATCAATTAAATTAAAAACTTGTATAAGTATTTAATAAACATAAAATAAAAAATAAAAATAATTAGGGTTTTCAATAGTATTTACTTGAGGGAGAAAAATCCTTCAAATTCGTCCTCACCATTTCTAACCACTACCAACCAATTGTCTCCTGCATCAATCCATTACATCAACTGCATCAAGGACAAAGACATTTTTAGACAGTTAAAACACTCGTTTAACCTAATCTAAATACCAAAACAAGTGCGTACTGCATCAATTAATTACTTTCACTACATCGAGGACAAAGTCATTTTTAGACAACTAATACACTTTGAGTGTAACCTAATCTAATTTTTTAACACCACAAACAAGTACCTATTTTGCATCAATTCATTACATCAACTGCATCAAGGTCAAAGACATTTCACACAGCTAAAACACTTCGAGTGTAACCCAATCTAATATTTTAAACCCAAACAAGTGCCTACAACATCAAATTATTACACTAACTGCATCGAGTACAAAGACATTTTTAGACAGCTAAAACACTTCGAGTGTATCCTAATCTAATTTTTTATACCAGAAACAAGTGCCTAACGCATCAGTTCATTACGTCAACTGCATCGAGCACAAAGACATTTTTATACAGCTAAAACCCTCGGGGTGTAACCTAATCTAATATTTTTAAACAGCTAAAATACTTGTCCACCAATAGCCGCCGCATCACCACCACTATCAGTCGCTTAAAATAAACATTAAATCAATCTATTAAAAAAATCAATCTAATAAATCTATTATAAAATCAAAAATATTTTTAAACAGCTAAAATACTTGTCCACCAATAGCCGCCGCATCACCACCACTATCAGTCACTTAAAATAACATTAAATCAATCTATTAAAAAATCAATCTAATAAATCTACTATAAAATCAAAAATTAAAGAAATCAATCAAAATAGATCGATTATAAATTAACTTACACTAATCGATTTGATGATTCTCGAGGTATGCGTGTTTGATAATATGCTCGATTGAAGAGATTTATTAGATTTAGGGTTTGCTGCGTTTTTTTTGTTGTGTGTGTTTTTTAGAGGCGAAATGAAAACAACCTAATAAAGAACGAGGTAGCGGCTGGGGGGTTTTTACCCTAAAAATAAGGAATTTGTTAGTGGGGTGGACATGACAGATTTGCCCTTAATTTGTCCATAAAATTACAGATATGCCACTCCGCTTTTTTAATATTAAAATCAAATCCAAGGGCTAGGATTCCTTCCTAGACTTTTTATTTTAAGGGGCTTTTTATTATATCCCCACCATATATATATATATATATATATATATATATATATATATATATATATATATATATATATATATATATATATATATATATATATATATATATATATATATATATATATATATATATATATATATATATATATATGTGTGTGTGTGTGTGTGTGTGTTTAAAGATGTGACAGGGATATGGCTGGATTAAAAGCTGTGGTTACAAATCATAATTATACCTATAATATATATATATATCTTTATATTATATATAAGAGGAGGGATTTGCCACGTCACTAATCATCCTCCTAATCCACATCAGCAGCCATATTTTTGGAAATAACTTATTAAAAATTTAATTTTGGTCACGCGGAGGTTCGACCTTTGGTCTGTAGTGCCAGAAACACACGACTCAACCAGTACACAACCCAGTGCTTGTGTCTATAAACTAAAATACTACATCTATATACGCATAAAAACTTTAAAACATAAAACATGATACTAACATTCGGATTAAAACCGCATATAGCATTGATAAGAACAACCTTACTGACTACAAACCCTATATCATTCGGATTAAAATCTTCACAACAACTTTTTCTACGTTAACCATGAGCATGAAAAAAAAGGATTGTTGATAATTTAAATCTTTATTGGTATCTATATATATATATATATATATCTGATTTTGCCATTATTGTGTGTGATGTTGATTTTTCCAAGGGCGTGTGATCATAGTCTTAGATCGATTGATTTCACACCGCTTCATACCAGCGGTCAACCATGATCTCTTGATTTGTTCCTCATTAAGTATTTTTATTAATTATGTTGATTTATATGTTGATGATTATGATAATTGTTTTGTTATTATAAATATCAATTCCAAATTGCAGAACCACACATCGGGCGAAGCATTAGATTGATGAACAAGAAGAAGAAGACGATTCTGATGATGATAAACTATATGAATTTTATATATTAATCTTCTTTATAATATTAGGGTGAGCTTTCTTTTGTAGAGTACTTTACTGCTTTGAAAGTCCACATCGGCCACTATTTACTCGCGATCTAATCCTGCATTTGCTATGAACGCCACTTTTCAATACAATTTGACCAATGTATAATTTTTACGTTTTTCGATAATATTGGGTTATGTATCGCATTCTACAGGTTGATTCCTATAGGAAGGCGCCTGACAAAGAGTTTAAATCTTTTTTTAGGTCATGGACATGCTTGGATCGAGCCTTTGTGATGTTTGAAATTCCTTGGTCTAATCGTAAGAGATGAATAGTAGATTCACAACTTGCAGGCCTTGGAAAAAAGTAAGCTACCTTTTACTTTTCTGCACCGCATAAGTTAAGAAGTATTTTCATCATTAATAGTGCAGTTTTGAGCATTCTCTGATCCTCTATTCTATACTGGGTCAAGAAAATGTTTGCAATCAAATACAATCGAATCTACGATCTTTAGCCAAGGTGAGGAAACATATTACAATTATCTTTAATTTGTTCTAATTATTACTATGCAAGTCGGTGCGTGTCTTTGGCGCTTGACTACACAAGTCAAACCTGTCCTTTTTGGTATACGGATTCACAATCTGACCGTTTTGTTATGGACTTAACTTCACTGACCAGAGGAGAACTTGTAGAGGGACGGGTTTAAATTCTGCTTTTGCTTTTAGATATTCTTTAAGCTTCTTTGTGTGATTTATAAATAACATCATTTGTGCATATAAACTTCAATGTAAGTTAGTGTTTATTTTAAATCTAGAATATCATCACTTTATACTGGCTGACAACAACCCAGCGTTGTTCATGATCTGGATACTTACTATATCCCTTAGCTTCTAATTCATGGATTATCTATTTATCTTGACGTCTCTTAAAACCGTCTTTTACGCCTTTTATCTGAGAATCGGATTACAAATTTTGTTGCTTTGAGAAAACGCGTTCTTCTTATTGCTTTCATTTACGACGAGCATTTAGTTTTATCTTTGAACACATTAACTCTTCAGAAAATCTGTTTGAAACTCATGTTCTTTATTCGGAATTTGTCTCTTGGTTCCAGCATATGACATTATGTGCATCACGAAGGTTTAGAAGTAACATTTTCTTAGTGCTTTTAGGTACTGAAACAATGCTTTATATATTTAGAAGTACTGTTTTAATCCTTAAGATGTGACAGTATTAATTAACAACTACATGAAATCCAGTTGCTATCAATATAAGATTAGCGTTTATCTCATTGCGGGTAGGAGGAGATACACAGAGCGGGTTGCCATTTTGTCATTGATACCACAACATTATGTGTATAATTTTAGGTATGCTTATTTTCTGATTAGAAGTAACGTATCATTACTTTTAGTAGATATATCATCCACGACTATTTTTTATGCTCTTATCCAATTATTTACGCAGTGAATAAAGACAAACCCTCTTGCTCAAGTTTTCACCTATATGTCTTTGTTGGAGGCAAAGATCATCACGATTACAAAATGCTTAATCTTGCTGGTACATCACTTTGACGCCCTAGCTGTTTTTTAAGAACATAGTTAGCAGCCTACATAGATGATAAAAAGAAAAGTGAATATATAGTTGCTGTTTCTAATCGCTGTTGAGGATTAGGAATTGTAGGCATATTGCTGTTTGAGTTAGTTATGGGCGTATAAATGAAAGCTGAGACTACTGAGATTTAGGGAAATTCTCTGCGTGCCGTTTGAATAGTAGCTAATTAATCAAATACGAGTGTATAGTACAAATGATAATCATTGCATCTTACTTATTTGTTGGTTGTGGACAATTCAGCTTCTTTTCTTAACGATTTGGAGCTTGAACAACTCATTCTAGGGTGAAGCTTCAAATACGAGATTGGTTGACTCTTATGCAAGATATGTTTTGTATTTCCAGTCACAACATACTCAGAGATGTACCATTTGCTTCCATATATGCTCACTTAAACATCTTATCACTCCCACAATGTCGTATTATCTGTAGTGGCCACCCCTTAGTTCAACTATAAGATAGCTCTATATATTTCTTAGTTCAACTGGAAAAGCAGTCCAAACGCCTCTTAATTTAGAAATAGGACTGTTAAATTAATTTACCTCAAAGCAGATTGAAAGTCGTCCTCTACAAAGACAGGCTTTACCTGCAGATACTGAAAATACCAGTGAGTTTCTTGGGTAAGAAACTTCTCTCTATATACATTTTTTCATCAACAGTTGTTTTCAGGGAAAGAAAGAATGAGAGATCCAACTGGCATTAAAAATCTCGATGCACATTGCTTGAAACGTGGACATACTTCCTGTAATCTTTGACTAAGCTCTCTACATATTCGTGAGTGTCAACATTTCTTTTGTTATCTGCTCGATCTCTCTTTCAGCAGTTGACTTATTTTTTTAATCTGTCTGCAGAACATTATATCTTGTCTTCCAATTCCATGTTTCTAATAATTGCCTTACTTTGACCCTTTTTTATCATGCAAAGTATTTCGCCTATCTGGTGAGACCATGTATTGAGTCCAGTTTTTTGTTTTTACATGTTGATCTGCTAAACAGTTGCGATGTATCAGACACTATGCTCCATTGATTTGTGATCCACAAAGAACCATGACCACTATCTATGTTCTCTTGACTGTTGCGGCTGCTATACCACACGGCATGTGACTTTTTAATGCGGGCTAGAACCGGGGGGGGATGTATCAGCTTTTTATTAAAAAAGTTTTGGGTAAACAGTTAGCTCAGTAGTAATTTTCTTTTTAAGGTAACTAAGGTATCTGAGATTGCTTCTTATAAAGTGCTTTTTAAAGGGAAATATGCAACTTAGCCAGTTATATCTACCACTCCCCTTACACATTCAAAACAATTATTTCTCATAGATACCATTTGACCCATGATAATAAAACGTAACCCAACCCAACTCTCTTGGGAAACAAACTATGAGCGTAATTTATAAATGATTTAATCTGATCTATTGACACGTTGTCGGAGCTGGAGAGGAAATTGTGGTTTGGATTTGTTTTTTCTCCAAACCATTTAAACTTTTAAAATCAAAACGCTAACCATATGACCCTCTTCCTAAATATGGAGGGAAATGTGAGGTTGATCCTGATAAAAAGAAAGTTTCAATTCATTATCTTCTTGCAACCATGATTCCATTTCTTTAACAATTCTTTACAGGTCATCTGGAACTCTAGGTGGGCATACAGTTTTGATAGAATCATAGGAGCCTCTCGATATGCCCCAGCAAAGGTATGCCCATTCTACTGTTGCTGCCAACACTTGCAGATAAGGGAACTGTTAAAAACTAACTGTGAACGGGAATAACTTCTGAACTATAAATCCATTCCTCGCCTATATAAATTATGAACACTTATTATATAAGGAAGAATATGAGATCATTGTTATTGGCTGCAATGACAATATTCAAACAGGAAGAGGCAAAGCAAGATGAAAAAGAGTCCAAACAAAAGTGGGCCAAGTGGAAATTTGAGGTATCATATGAGTTGCTACTAAGACCGGTGGAACCTTGATGGCAATTACAGGTGGTATGATCGATATTACAATTTTTTTGAAGTCTTTTGTGAACTTTAATGTCATTTGTAAATGCGACAAGATAGTTTACAGCCGGTATCAAATCAAAATGAGTTGGTTATTACCCGTATAATTAATTCTCAAGCACAATAAAAGGTCACACAAAACTCGATTAAGTTATCTGTAGATCATGTTGTTAAGCTGCTAACTATGTTGGCTTTGTTATAAAATGCAGCTGGAATGCAATGCCTTGCGTGAAGCATCATTTTAAGTTCTTATGATGTCAAGAGACTAGCAAAAATGATTAAAGGATAGTTCCCTTTTGTCTATATCATAAGAACTTTTAATTTATGCAGCAAGTTAATTAGTCATATTCTGTACCTTAATTCACTTCTATTTGTGGGTTAATCTGTACCTTTTTGGCTTATGTGGTATTTACATCGAGAGAGAACTAAACCATTGTAGTTTAATATACCTGTTTTAGTTTCACAAACAGCCCATATCTCTAGACCATGAGATTTTATATTCATACAACACCGTTTGATTCTACAAGACTTAACAAAGATGTTATCTTTGAATATTAATATAGATTAGGATTATTGAGATTAAGTTTTTATATTGAATAAAAATAAGACAGGACACACGACATTCAACATTCAGTGAAGCTTTCTGATGAACCAATAAAGAAAGTAACTATATGCATCGAATCAGTCTCATTCCACAAAACTTCACTGAATACGCCTCACTAACTCTATTTCTGTAATACCACTAACTTTTTAGAATCGTCATGACGAAAGAACAAAATATAGTAGAAAAACAAATGGAAACGACAAGAATCCCATTATCCTAAACTCAATTATCATACAACTGTCAACCCTCGGAGAATAAATAGGTGGGTAATGTTACGGGTTAAAATGGGCCATGTAACATCGAAAATACAGTGCAGGTTGAAAATATATTGGTAACTGGGTCATTTAGAAAATACGTTGCTAATTTACAAAAATACATTCATTTGACGTGATAAACTTCAAAAAAACAATGCAAATCATCCATTGATAAAAAGTGTGAAGTTTAGTTCACTTATTCACACTAAAAACTGTAAACATCACATTTTTCAACTTGAATTTTCACAATTGAAAACGTGAATTTTATCGCATTAATAAGTGTGAGAATTTTAACACACTTGTATGAATATATAGAAATAAACTTTTTTGAAGTTTATCAAGTGTGAAAAAAAAATGTGGACAAAAGACAAATTTGTTATAGTGCGCATACTATCTTCGAATTTATTACACCTTTTTACCCAAATTATTTTTTACAGACAACAAATACACAGTTTAAGAAAGATTCACAAATTATTGCTTTAATTTTATGAAAACATAAAAAGACAGTTTTACCTTTTAATAATTAGTTTTTTTGTTTGTTTTGTAACGTTATGTTCTCGAGATATTTCATTAAAAAGAAAAAGAAAGTAAAGTGAAAAATAATCGTATTCTTAAGTCTTTTATTAATAAAAAGAAAAGAAAATGAAAATAATGTTAACATTTTTTTATATGAATTCTCATTTACAATTCCTTTGCAAGTGACAAACAAGTATACGACTGGATGTTAGAAGAGTTCTTTATGAAGCCTTAGGTTTTTATCATAAAAACATTCTCCTAATGTCTATCGTTTAATATCCAATACAATGAAATATCATACCGTTCATGAGACAATTTCATATTAAGAAGTGACAAATCGTGCATATTTTAATACATATAAACACTTTTTGATATTATTTAAAAAAGAATGAGACACTTTTTCCTTATTTTTTATTATTGACAGGCTAAACGAGCACACATGTAAGAAATTAACTGGGCTTAATGAGCGTACATGAAAAATATTAATTAGGCTACTCCGCGAATATTTTTATATTTATCTTTATCTCTGGTTTTCAAACAAGTATTTTTATTTTTTAATTATATGTTTTTTATATGTTTTTTCCCGTTTTAACTTGCGCAGTTCGCCCATTTCGCCCGTGCCCATTTAACCCGTGCTCATTTAGCCCATTGCCGATTTAACCCGTCGACCGCCTGTTTTACCACATTTGCATTACATAAACTTGTCTTAAAAAACATATTTCTTTTAATGTCTATCCTATGATATTTAATAGCATATACAAACAAATATTAACCATAAAAGAACTATTAGCAAAAGAAAATATAAACGACAATAAGAAGTCATACGCGCCCATCGGGCGGGTTTTGCAACTAGTATATATATATATATATATATATATATATATATATATATATATATATATATATATATATATATATATATATATATATATATATATATATATATATATATATATATATATATATATATATATATATATATATATATATATATATATATATTATAGGTATAATTATGATTTGAAACCACAGCTTTTAATCCAGCCATATCCCTGTCACATCTTTAAACCAATAGCATTTGAGATTTTCCTAAAAATACTTAAAACTTTCCTAAATTTCGTAATTTTTTTTCTGAAAATCGTTTTTACAAAACGCAGTTTGAAAAAAAATGCGTTTTCATACTGTAGGTATATATAATATTATAAAGTCATTTTTCTTGCCACAACCGACGGGTGAAAACACACACAACCTCCGTGCCAAATATCCACACACAGTCACACATACAGATTCCTAAATCTGAATAGACCTCATAAACGTACCTTTATCAAATTTATTATTATTGTTAGATGATTTATCATAAACCCTAATATCAAAATCATTCATTCATTCTGCCATTATTGTTGATAGATGATTTATCATAAACCCTAATATCAAAATCATTCATTCATTCTGCCGCATCAACAAAAACACACCAAATCAAATCAAAGATCGACATGAATTAGAAGACTTGATCTTATTAAAGATCCATGATTAATCAAAGTCAGTATGCGACTTCAATCAAAGATTTGACCAATCAAGCAAACTATGAATTTTTTATGTTTTAGGTGTGCTCTATTGAAATTGAGTAAATTGAAGTTCGTTTCTCTTGATTCTTAACCAATTGGAAGTCCTAACAATATCAAGTTTATTATCGTTTTTGGTTGATAGGGTTATTTGGATCTTCTATGTCTATTTAATCAAGCACGTAAAAATGGTGAAAAATATTAAACTACGTAACCGTAAAACATTTAGCAATTACCAAACATTATTCACAAAAGGACAAAAATGTAAATCTATGAAAGTAATGTGCTAAAAATGTAAGTAAATGAAACTTAAATGTTTGAAATGAAAAAATCAGAAAGTAAAAGGACCAATTATGTAAAATCTAACAACTTTCTAACCAAATGTAACAACTTTGAAAACTGACTAACTGAAAATGACAATTTGTTAAAAGTAAAGGACTAGAAACTTGCAAACCCTAATTAAAAGGAAGTTTAGCTAGTAAAGACAACAGCTTCAAACAAAGAGGACCAATTTGCAATTAAATGGAAAATATTACCAAAAACGGGCACAAGGAACAAATAAGCTCGTTTAAGCTAAAAAATGAACCAAATAAGCTCTAACAAGTTTCAAACAACTTAAAATTGAAAAACACTTAGACTTGTCCAAGGTAAAAGCTCAAAACTCACTAGAACTCAAATAAGCCAATTCCAATAAGCCAAGAATAAGCTACAATAAAATCCAGACATGCACATTCAAATTCCAAAGTCAAATCTTATTAAACAGCTTATTGTGAGTCTGGAATGTCTTTTCTTGTGAAAAATGGTCAAGTATATAAGCAGGAAATTGAAAATAAGGTGAATCCTAGCTTATTGACTTTTGTTGACCAAAAAGTGAAAATTCTCAAAAGCTCAAAATCTGTTCAAGACATGTTTCTAAGTAAGAATGTGGAAGAAAAATGCAACTTTTATGAAGTGGAAATGCCTATCTAAGAAAACAGATTGCTACTTTATCACAGAAACTTGCAGTTGCCCAAGGGCTTATTCAAAAGCTGATTACAAGCTTATTTATGAAAACTGTATGATTTACTTAACAAGAATTGAACTTCAGATGTTAATGGACATCTAGAAATAGGTTTCAATGATTTTGACCAAGAAATGAAGCAATGGTAAGGAATTGAAATTAGCTACTTTTCTGATGAACTATTATCAAAGACTTGACCCAAACTTTTTACTAACCATTTGCCTGTTTGACCAAATTTTTTACCTCAAAACTTTACAAACTTGTTACAATTGGCTAAAGCATGAGTAATGAACAAAGATTAACCAGATTTAACACTTTGAACTACAAAATTTATGCAAATCCAAATACTGCTTATCTAATCTGTTTAGAACTTTTATAAAGAGAATTTGAGTAAATGGTTAAGCTGAGCTATGACTGATATCTAACCTTTTTTGTTGAGTAAAATGAACTGTAAAGGAGCTAAGAACAGACCAGATAACAAATTAGAACTCAAAATGCAACAACAAGCTTAAAACTGATGAAAATTATGACAGGAACTAGTAAAAGTCAAGCTAAAAGCTAACAATCTATCAATAAGCTATATAAACAACAGAATCAATCCAAATCAGACTAACACGCTTGGCCAGGGCAGCATTTAGTATCTATTCTAGAATTAAGCATGCATTTGACATTTAAGTGGAACCAAAACTCAGAAATCTTAAAACCTTTTAGCATTAGGCATCCATTGATGGAGTAGGTAGGCGCTGAGCCTCCTAAACAGTGCTAAACCACCACGTTAGCACTATTATCAACCACTCAATCATCTATCGTCATCATTCTGATCAATTCACCAAAATATGCTACACAAATCAACTCAGCAATCTGGAATCAATAAAGACAGCTACAAATCTTCAAAAGCTTTTAATGACCAAGTGTGATCATAAGAAACTCATAACAACAACAAGATTCAACAGTAATGCACGGTATGGTAAGAAGATTGAAGGAAATGAGTGATTTTATTGATTTGAATGTGAAAGTTTGTTACAAAGGTAGGTAAGTAGTTACAACTAACTAATAACTAACTCAAGAGGTTGTCAAGCTCTTGAGTTCGTTATACTAACTACTAACTAACAAGATTGAGGGAGAAAAATGAAAGTGTGTGTGAATTTCACACTTTGCTACATAAAACAAATGAGAGGTCCTATCCCTATTTATAGAGGAGAAATGAAAGTGAGTTGGGGTTGATGACATGTTCCATCCAATAGCAAGCTGCCAGGTGTCATGATTTGCTCAATTGCAAATTCTTGTGTTCATCACGAATTGGGGGATTTTAATCCTTTAAGTTTCAGCTTGATTAAGTGATTCCATTGTGTTCCTCTCTTGAAGACGAGCATTTTTCATGTATAAATCTTCTCATGAAATGCATTGTAGCTTGAGATTGAATATGGGTTCGTTTGTTGAAGAAGATGCCACGTGGCAATCCTTGGTTGGTTGAAAAGAACACACGGATTGATATCCAAATATGGATAATGGATTATTGAGTGTCGTCTTTCTATTGGAAGAAAGTGGATAATAGGTTTTACTGTGTAAAGACGGCTCATTAATCTGTTGGTGACGTGTCTAGCTAGTTGGCAATCCGTGTGACTCCTTTCTTGCATTTTCATTGGTTATAAGCATAAGACACGGATCAAGGCCATTGTTGGTATAGTTTTGGCAAGTTAAGTCCCTAGACTTTGGTAGAATGTCCAAATGAGCTAGAATCTTCATTCCAATGACATTTTTGGTCCTTCCACTTGCATACTTGTCTAATTTGACCCTTTGACTTGGTTGACTTAAGAGTTGACCATGTTTGACTTGGATCTTGACTTTGACCAATTTACACTTTGAGTCCCTCAAGTTTGGAATGTTGTCAAGATAGGTCCTTTATCTTCAAAGTCTTGTCATCTTTGATCCTTCTTTGTCTTTTTCATCCAAATAAGCTTGATTTCTTCTTGTTTTCTTGAAAATGTATCCTTCTTACCTATTTAAACACAAACACAAAACATACCATATAATTCCGCTTTATAGCACAAAAGTTAGGTATTTTCCATGTGTTTTTGGGTGATTTGTTGATAGATTGATATGAGTTTTTGCTCATATCAAATCCTCTACACTTGAACATTGCCATGACCTCATGCAATGCTATATTTTAAAGCACAAATTTACATTTTTCTCATAATTAACCCACCTTGGCCAATATGGAACGCTATTACACTATGCTACTCTATATGATGCATGATTTTAATTTTGTACAATGCAATGCAAAAGAAAAAAAATCTATTTATATCTTTTTGGATTTTTCTTGAAATGGCTTTGATGGAAGAACTCATAAAGAAGTCAATGACTTAAATTAGGGCTTTGGTACCATGGACACTTACCACCCTCAAGTTTCACTTTCCACATGCCAAGCTTAAAAATGGGATCATTGTATTCATAAGTAAAAATTGCATCAACTTATTCATGACAATTAAGTGTGGAACCGGTTATTATTTGAGCAAATTGCTTTTGGGCAAATTTGTCATTATTTGAAGCGTGAAATATAAGAAATATAAAATCCAAAAATAAGGAAGCACGGTTTTAATCCTAAGTAAGCCTCTCATCCATTACTTGAAAAACCGCCCACAATTAATATAAGTCCGTTTCAAGAGTAATAAGTCATTCGCCTTATGTGTAAGATCCTCATGTCAAGCATTAATAAGTAGCTACACACTCGCTAAGGAAAGAAAAATAAAACTCACGCAATAATTCACATCCGCCGCCTTTTTGAGACTTTGGATCTTCAATCCCGCAACCCGTCAAGGTAATATTGGATTGGAGCAACTATTAAATCCTCGCAACCCGTCAAGGTAATATTGGAATCTAATAGTTACTATAATTAACACTTCACTACCCTTCTTGGGAGTCTTGTATAATTATTTTTTTTTCTCTTTTTTTTTCTAGCCACTCATTTTTTTTAAACCACTCTTATTTTTCTTTATTCCGCACAAAGAAAGTTGAAAAGAATAAAAGAAAAACACCCGCTAAGTATTAAGCATGACATAAGTCTAGTACACATAAAATGTTCTAACTTAGAATCTTAAGACGTACTTATACCAACCACGAATGATTAGACAAAAAAGCATAAGAGATTACAAACCGACTAAAACCGTTCTTGATTATTTATTAACATATATACATGCGAAGAAAATTAGAGGTAAAGAAGAGAAGGGTTTAGCCACAAGTAATTATCGTGAAGTTTATCTAGCCCTTTTATACTTGCTTCAACTCTATCATTTCCCATTCTCCACAAATTTAAAATCTCAAATAATGAGATTGGTGGATGCTTAGCCTAATAGACCAATGAAGGACTACATGGTTAAGGATACTAGCTAGAGAAGGCTTAGATAAGCAAACTCGGGTTGAGTCAAAATATCCATGGCGGGCCTAATATGTCAAAGAAGTCTAAATTTGTTAAACCATGTCCTTATTATATTTTTTTTCTCTTTTTTTATATTTTTGATGAAAAATAAAAGAAGAAATATATACAATGCAAATGTGTTATGAAAATAAAAAATGATTGATGCAAAAATTATGACTGGATATTTTTGGTGGCCAAAGTAGATCAAAAATTTGAAAAAAATTAATTTTCCAAGTTATCATGAAGGTCAATGACAAGGTCTAGGTAAGGTCACTTCGATAGAAGACCCCCTACACTTAAGCTAAACATTGTCCTCAATGTTTAAGAGCATGGAAGTATAAAACTTCCCCTACACTTATGACAATGAATAGACTTTGCTTAACCCAAGTTAAGGAAAAATCAACTAAAGTGAATTCAATTTTTTAAAGCACAATCTGTCTATGAAAAATCACAATAGTAACGAAGAGAACCGGATACAAGGGCCTCCTCCATAAGCTCCAAAGCACGTGATGAGTGAGTAACCCTACAAACATCATGAAGACAAAAGAAGGTCTCCCCTACACTTCTCATCAACTCTCTATCCTTATTTCTAACCTACAACACTCTAAATCTAAAAACTTCTAAACCTAGTTATTCAAGCTTGATTTAAGGAGTCTCTAGCTCGACTCTTCCCACAATGAATTAATCCATGGGGAAAATAGGGATCTCTTGGACCATTTCCACGGAAATGTCCTCCCCAAAATAGTGCTTTACACGGTGACCATTCACTTTAAAATTGGGACAATCGGGTTGTGACAACTCAATAGTTCCATATGGAAATACTTGAGCAATAGTGAATGGACCGGACCATCTTGACTTAAGCTTGCCCGCAGAAAGTTTCAACCTTGAGTTAAAGAGGAGAACCGGCTCTCCAACTTTAAACTCACGGTTCTTAATCTTATCATCATGCAATTTCTTAGTCTTCTCCTTATAAAGCAATGAGTTCTCATAAGCATTGGCTCTTAATTCATCCATTTCAAGTTGATCCTTTCTATGTGAGCCAGCTTGGTTTAATCAAAGTTAGCCCACTTGAGAGCCCGAGAAGCCTTATGTTCTAACTCGAATGGGAGATGGCATGCTTTTACATAGACAATCCTATATGGAGTACAACCAATTGGTGTCTTAAAAGCCGTCCTAAAAGCCATCAAAGCATCATCAATCTTATCCGACCAAGAAGCTCGATGTTCTCCCACCGTTCTTTCCAAAACTCTTTTTAAACCACAATTTGTGACCTCGGTTTGACCATTGGTTTGAGGGTGATATGCGGTAGAAAGTTTATGATTAGCTCCATATTTCTTCATAACTCTCGTGAATTGATCATTACAAAAGTGAGTACCACGATCACTTATGATGGCCCGAGGTACACCAAATCTAGCAAACAACTGCTTCATTTTTTTTTGGGAAAAGCGTACTTTCCCCGGTAAAAGATATATTACGCCAAAAAACATTGAAGTACAAAAGGATAAGGGTGAATCCCTTATCACAACCCGTTATATGGGCAAAAACCAAGCTACAAACTAGCTAAAACCAAACCACCTACATAAGATAGACATGCCTATCTTACGATCAACCAAACTAGCTACTTTCTATTCTTATTAGGAAGACTAAAATCATATTTATCCGCGTAGCTATCATTAGGATCAATCATATCATCATCATCAAATTCGTTAATAACTAAACCTGATCCATTAGTCTTCTTCTTTCCATGTTCTGGAGCCAGATAATCCTCTTCCCCAATTGAGTTCAAAACATTAAAAAAATTTGATGTAGAGGTAGATGCAACATTAGGCACATCAGATTTCTTAGCTTGTTTTTTCTCCATACCTGTTTTCGCCGGCGGCTTATAATAAGAAACTTTTGGTTTAGTAAGGCGCAACCCTGCAACCGGTTTAGGTTTCCATTGCTGATCAACTGCTTCAAAAATTTCACAACAACTCGAGCATCATTAGTAGGTAAGGCTTTGGCCTCAACCCATTTTGACACATAATCCATCGCTACGAGTATGTACTTATTTCCCTTAGAAGATGGAAACGGTCCCATAAAATCTATGCCCCACACATCAAAAATCTCACACTCTTGAATGAAGTTTTGTGGCATCTCATCATGTTGTGTAATTTTTACTTGTCTTTGGCATACATCACAAAATTTCACCATCTCTTGGGCATCTTTGTAAATGGAAGGCCAATAGTAACCCGAATCAAAGACTTTCTTGGTGGTATAGTTGGGCCCAAAATGTCCACCCGTAGGTCCCTTATGACAAGCTTCTAAAATCTTAAATGCCTCGGGCCCATCTACACACCGTCTAATGATTTGGTCCGCACATTGCCTAAAGAGTAAGGGTAATCCCAAAAATAATACTTCACTTCCTTGAGAAATTTCTTCTTTTGTTGGGAAGTAAGACCCTCTATAAGCACATCTCCCACAAGATAGTTTGCAATATCCGCAAACCAAGGGGTGACATCCTCTTGAGAATAGATAGACATGAGCTCCTCCAATGGAAAGGATTCATTGATTTCCTTATGAGGCAAATCTCCTTGAAAAGGATGCTCAAGTCTACTCAAGTGATCCGCCGCTAAATTCTCGGCTCCTTTCTTATCTCAAATCTCTATCTTAAATTCTTGGAGCAATAAATCCCATCTCAAAAGCCTAGGCTTAGCATCTTGCTTTGTCATGAGATATTTGAGAGCAGAATGGTCCGTATACACTATGGTTTTGGATAGCACAAGATAAGGTCTAAATTTCTCAAAGGCATAAACTATAGCAAGCAACTCTTTCTCCGTGGTAGTATAATGAAGTTGTGCACTGAAAGTGGGATTTTGCTTGGGTTAAAATTTATCGTCCGATCTTTTCGAATTGAGAAAGGGAAAAATGTGCGACTCGGTCGTCTTTTGGTGAAAAATAATATTTTTGGTTGTTGTAGTATATTAAATGTGCAAAACTTAAAGTAAATGACGGTAATTTAAAATCTTAAACTAATTAAAACGTAAATGGTGCAATATTAAAAACTTTTAAAAGTAAATTAATTAAATGACTTAAAATTAAAGCGTGACGAAAAATGAATTTGACAGTGTAATAAAAATGTAAAACTTGAAATTTAAAATAAAGAAAAGACAATTAAATTAACACTTAAGAAAAATGACGAGAAAATAAATGCTTAAAAATAAAAAGAAAGTAAACAGAACCTGAGCCGGGATCCAAAATACTGTCACTATTCGGAATCCAATCTTACTCTTATCCTGAATAACAAACCTGTTGCTTATCCGGAATAAAACTGTCACTCTTATCCGGAATCACCAACTTGTTCCTTATCCGGAGTACTCTGCTTCTACTTATCCGGAATAATCCTCGAATTGCTTATCCGGAATCCTGATTCCGAGGCTTATCCGGAATATAGACTATCACTCCTTATCCGGAATATACTTCGGTTCTTTATCCGGAATAATCTGAATCTGCTTATCCGGAATAATGGTCGAACTGCTTATCCGGAAAAATGTTTAAATGCTTATCCGGAATATGATTCGGACCCTTATCCGGAATACTCGAATATGCAGCCTATCCGGAATCCCCTTCCCAAGCTTATCCGGAATAAACTGTCACCTTATCTGGAATAAATCTTCGAAGCTTTATCCGGAATATAAAAACTACCTCTATTCGGAATATTTCCTTGGAGGCTTATCCGGAATAACCAGAAAGTAGGGCTATCCAGAATAAACGAATGGCTATTATCCGGAATAAAAGGGTTTTTACCAAAACCCGATTAACAGTAAGAATCAAATAAGCTAAAACTATTTTTTTTTTTGGTAAAGGGTTACCCCGATAAATATATTAACCAAAAAAGCGTTGAAGTACAAAGGAATGTGGCTAAGATACCACATTAACCGCAAGCTACAGGGAGCTTGTTAACAAAGGATATGAAACACCAAAACCCTAATACATACTTCTACTAATAGACATAAATGCAACATTAGCAAACGCCAACAAGAAAAAGTCTTTGAACCATGCGACCAACTCACCATACCAGCAGCAACATAAATAGAGCAAAAGATCCAAGTAAAGCCGCCTCCTTAAAAAACCTTTACGAGAAAAACCCAATGGGAAAAACCCCGCAAAGGGAAAAAGAGTACAACCCTTACCCAGCACTCCCATCTTGATCGATACACACCTTAGGGATCTTCCAATCTTCAAGAATCACTAAAGACACTGAAGAAATCTTTTTGAATTTAAAAGTGAGAAGCTTGAGCCGAACCGTATCACAAACTGAAGTCACAAGCTTAGAAACCGTCAAAGACTTCTTGTTAAAAAGCCTATTATTTCGCTCTCTCCAAATGAAGTAGACCGAAGCCGGTAACAACCCGAGCAATGATACTAACAACCGTACACCCCTTAGCTAAGGGTCTAATAAACTCCACAATATCAATCATACGCGGAGAAATATTGTTCATACCACACCTCCCACGCAATTGTAACCATACCTGAGTAGAATAAGAACATTCAAAGAAAAGATTATTATGCGAGTCAGGGACCTGATTACACAAAGGGCACTTAAGCAAAGAAAGATCAACATGAGGCCCAACATCCCATTGCTTAAGGTGATCTTGCGTTTTTAATTTCTGCTTCAGAACTAACCACATATGAATCGTATGTCTCGGAACACACTGCGGAAACCAAATGACATGAAACCAATCAACATTATTCGACCTTATCCGTATTGACTCCCATGCAACAGCCACAGAAAACGGCCGATTAATCCCATTATGGTCTCGCCAAACCATATTATCACTACGATTATCACAAAGCATTGGAACCGGAATAGAAACAATATTCGGGAATCGATCATACCAGTCCAACGGCCATCTCCAAGCTCCATTCATAATTAGATCCCTTACCTTGTCCGATAAAGCAAAACCTGAACGATTAATATGTCTGACAAAAATAGTATCCCGAATAGGGCATTCATCAGCCCATTTATCAAACCACATAGAAGTATCTCTACCATATGAATTTGGTGCCATAAAAATGGACGAATCATACTCCTAAGCTGAAGAAGCTTACGCCAACACCAACTAACATTACCAAGACATGGAACTTCCCAGAAACTTCTATCTTTCAATTTATAATCATAAATTCAACGCACCCATAGGGACTCTCTTTTAGAAAGAATACTCCATACATGCGATGTCGTTAGAGCTACATTAAATTCATCCAACCTACGTATATCCAGACCACCTTCAATCACAGGCTTACAAACAGTGTTCCAGGCTACTTTAGCTTTACCCCGCTTCATCTCTCCTTGACACTACAAGAAACCACGCATAATCTGCTCAAGCTCATAGATAACTCTAACAGGAAGAATAAATACAGACGCCCAGTAAATATGCATTGACGAAAGTTGCACTCTCCCTGCAAGAGAAAGAAACTTATTCCGCCAATCATTAACCCTATTTTCAAGCTTCTCAACCAATATTTTACAATCACTTTACCAAATCCCAGAGGAAATAAGGGGAACACCAAGGTATCTAACAGGTAAATTTCCTTCCGCAAATGGCCTGAGATTAAGAATACTAGATTTAATCCCGCTAGGCACATTAAAAAAATAAGCAGTACTCTTGGGAATACTAGGCACCAACCCAGAAACATTCCTGAACTCCACCAAAGTATCCAAAATAACAGAGACAGAATCCAGATGACCCCTAGCGAATAAGAACAAATCATCAGCAAAACAAATATTTACTAACCAAAATTTAAAAACTTTTAAAAAGACTAAATAATAAAAATATTAAAAATCAACTTTTTTATAAAAATTAACTAATAAACACTTAATTAAATTTAAGAAAACACAATAAGCTATAAAATCAATAAGCTAACACAATCATAAACATAAAAACAATACCAATAATCAAACAAGCATGACAATAAGCACATAAACATAAAGATTAAGCAAGAACAAGAAAAGTAGAATGAGAGATTAATTAAAAACTTGATTAAAATTAAGATTCAACAATTAAAGTAAAGACAAGAATTAAAAGCTTACAAATTTAAGGTGAAAGACAAGAAATTAAAAGTGCAATTAAGTAAATGACATTAAGAAAAGTACAAGTAATTAAAATGGAAGACTAGTTTGTCAAAATAGCCAACACCTCCTAATGACACATTAGGAGGGTATTTATAGGAGGATTAGGGAGGTTAAGCATGTGTTGCTTCCTTCTTTCTTTCTTTCTCGTCTTTTCGTCTTCTAAATTCTTCGACTTTTTCAATTTTGTCTCGGGATTAATTAAACTCGTCTTGTAATTTCTTCATTAATTAGACTTGAGTTCTTCGGATTTATTAAACTTCCGTCTTTAGACTTTTTCTTTGATAAATCTTCAGAATAGACCTTGGACTTCCGTTCTTTTTGCACTCTTGATCTTTCGACTTCGTCTTTTGTCCTTTTCTTCGATAAAAGCCCGTGAAAGCCCGTGTTTTCTTCCTTTTTCACATTTTGATCCTAAATCACAACAAAAACACAAACCACGCATAATTCCGACATTTACGACATAAAATACACGTTTTGGCTTGGTTATTATTATAATTAAGTGGTCAAAGGATGGGTGTTTTCACACCTATCAAATCCCCTACACTTGACCATTGCAATGTCCTCATGCAATGCATTAATACAAGATTACATTTTCCATCACGATCAATCTACATTGGCCTTTATTAAAGAGATAGAAAATAATAAAGTATTCAAAGGAAGAAAAAAAATAAAAATAAAATCAAAAACTTACCTTGGGGTTTTAAAATGTCATGAATGTTTATCACCCTCAAGTTTCACGTTCCCCATACCAAGCTTAAAAACGAGATCATTGTTATTATAAGTTAGCAAACTAACACGAATTCATGTGGCCCAATTATTCACTTAGACTCCCTTATTCCTAGGTGTATCTCTTATATTTTATGATTGTCTTGAATGATCACGAGGATTCATTGTTGACTTATTTCGATAGTTATTAGGCTAAAAATAAAGTAGAACGATTTAATCAATAGTTAGCTAAAGGACAAAATCTTTTAAAACTGCTTCTCGGGACCTCATAAAGTTCATATCTTGGCATAACTCGCTTCACGATTTGAGACCTTTCTCGGACCGATATTTGGCAGTGACTTCATACTTCAAATCTTTGAGAGACGTTCATGAAATAATGATCTTCTCTTCATAATAGGAATTTCTTCACTTGAACTTTCTGAGAGATTCTTCATATTTGGACCACGACTTCTTCATTTTTTCTCCAATCTTTATTTGGGATTTTGATATAAAACGATCCACCTCCTTTTAGGACTTGGATCTATTTATCCTCATACCTTGTTAGGGCCTTTTTGGATAGACTTCTCCATGATCTTTACGGGAGTGTTTGCTTTTCGTCGTGTGTCTCGATCCTTCATATTGATTTTTGATAAATGATTCTTCACATCACTTTGGATCTTTAGCAACAAAATGTAGCCCTCATGTCTTGTTAGGACCTTTTCGGACTCGCCAATCTTCGCATCCCGCTTCAATAAGTTATGCCTTGGCTATGAACTCTAATCAATACCGAGAAACTTTTAAACGATCTTGGGCTAGAAGCTAAGTAACTTTTCAAATCGTACAACCTTATTTATTGCAAATAAATTTATTAACAAGCGATGGGAGAAAAAGCTTATAATCAACTCACATAAATTCATGAAAGAATACCAAACTTATAATTGACGTTGTCATCTCTCGTTCTCCACAATTTAAAAATCTCAAGGAATGAGACTCGTGGATACTTAGACAATTAAATCAAAGTTTTGGGTTTTCGAGTCGTCTATAGGATCTTGCAAATTCTTAAACTTTTTCAAGTTTAGAATTTGCGTTTTAAAGTTCCCTTGATAAATGACTCTCTAGGATTAATTATAGGAACTTGCGAAAAGTTCTTGTTCTTAACCCGTAAGGGTTAAGACTTCCGCGTTTTAAAGTTCCCTATATAAAAGCCTAGCAAAACTTGACTTAAACACGTTAAGGATACTAGCTAGAGTAAACTTAGATAAGTAAACTCGGGTTGAGTCAAAAGATTCACAACGTTTAAAAATTAAAACCACTTTATTAAACTTTATTCTAGCAAAGAAAGAAAATAATTATAACAAAGGTAAATACTAATAGGCCAAAATAGATCAAAAATTTTGAAAAATGTCGAAAAATCAATTTTCCGGTTAAAATGAGGACAAATATAAGGAAAAGCCCACTTAACATCGATAGAAATCCCCTCTACACTTAATATAAACATTGTCCTCAATGTTTAAGCATGTGGAAGTAAACTCCCCTACACTTAGGACATTGTGCACGTTGTTTAAATCTTGCTAAGGAAGAGACAACTAAAGTGATTCCTATTTTAATATTGGAAAATATAAAATAGAGAATCAAAAGAGTTTAGGATAAAACCGGGAAGACGGGTACACGGAATCACGGGTCGTCAAAAGTCATCAAGAATGGATCTTTGAAAGCTCAAATCCCTGCACATGATTAGTGATACACGGCTTTTGGCCAGGTAAAAAGATTCGTTGATGTATGTCTAATCGAATTGATCCGGTTAACTATGTGACTCAGTCGTTCTTTGGTGGAACAAATAGTTGTGTCGTTGTAGTAATTAAAAGTGCAAAACAATTAAAGTAAAAGACGTTAAAGTAAATCTAAATCTAATTTAAAGTAAATGGCAAGTATTTAAAAGCGTGACGGAAATTAAAAGGCACTAAAAGTAAATAACGCAAACTTAAATCTATCTAAGGCAAACTTAAAACGCAACTAAAACTTAAACTAAGGCAAGGGTAAAATAAATCTAAGGCAAATAAACCTAAAGTGCAACTAAGTAAAAAGGCGGGAAAATTAAAGCTTGAAAATTAAAAACAGAAACTTAAAATCAGTAACTTAAAAGAACCTGAAAAATAGCTCATCCGGAATAAACCTTCGTTCGGAATAATCACTCATCCGGAATGTCACCTTCATTCGGAATGATTCTTCTTCACTCGGAATATTTACCAAAACCCTTGATCCGGAATAAATCCTTTATCCGGAATATGTCACTTATCCGGAATAAAGTCTTGATTCGGAATACTTGTCTTGATCCGGAATGTTGCTGATCCGGAATGTTGAATATTCCGGATGAAGACCTTGATCCGGAATAATTACTTATTCCGAATAAAACTCTTTGATCCGGAATATCTCCTTGATCCGGAATGTTAGGTTGATTCGGAATGAAAGGCTGATCCGTAATATTATTCGGGATGAGAGACTTGATCCGGAATAATAAATTATTCCGAATAAAACACTACTAATCCGGAATGTTAAATATTCCGGATGAACGACTTTGATTCGGAATGCAAGAATATTCCGGATGAAGACCTTGATTCGGAATATATAATATTCCGAATGAACGACTTTGATACAGAATATCCACAACACAATTCCTTCACTAGAATAACCTTGGCTTGATCTGGAATATACCTGGGAAACAGTAAGAACAGCGAAGAACAAGGAACAAGGAAAATAGCACGAATCTAATCTAGATCAATCAAAATCAAACAAAAGATTAAATCAAACTAAACAAATAGCATCTACTAATCATAAACAAACAATCCAAAAAAATCAAACTAACAAATATAACCAAAATAATCAAAACCCACTTTAATCAAATCAATAAAAACTCAATAACATGAACATGAACATAAAGCATAAAGATAAAAGATCAAACAAGAAAGGTAGATAGGAGATTAACAAGAAAAAGTAAAGATTGACAAGAATTAAAAGAAAACTTACTTGAAATTAAAGGTATTTAAGGTGCAAGACAAGTATTTAAATTTGACATGAAAAGTAAATGACAAGGTAATTAAAATTGGAAGAACTAATTGTCACTATTAGCCAACCAAGGAAAATGAAATAAATCCTAATCTATTTATAGGGGAGGATTAGGAGGTGCTTAGGAAGCTTCATTCCCTCTTTCTTCTTTTCCTTAATTGCATGCTTTAGTCCTTGATCTTCTTAATCCTTTGTTAATCTTCTAAATACTTGGACTTTAATGACTTTGTTTCGGGATTTCTTTAAACTCGTCTTGACATTTCTTCATAAATAAGATTGAGTTCTTCGGCTTTTAGTAAACTTCCGTCTTTTGACTTTTTCTTCGATAAATCTTCAGAATTGGTCTTGGACTTCCGTTCTTTTTGCACTCTTGACTTCTTGACTTCGTCTTTCGTCTTTTTCTTCGATAAAAGCCCGTAAATGCCCGTGTTTTCTCCCCTTTTCACAATTTCATCCTAAATCACAACAAAAACACAAACCACGCATAATTCCGACATAAATGACATAAAATACACGTTTTGGTGCGGTTATTAATGTAATTAAGTGGTAAAAAAGATGGGTGTTTACACACCTATCAAATCCTCTACACTTGACCATTGCAATGTCCTCATGCAATGCATTAGTTACAAAGCACGTTTACACTTTTCATCATAATCAATCCACATTGGCCTTTATTAAAGAGATAGAAAATTATAAACATTCAAAGTAAAGAAATCAAAAGCATACCTTGGGTTTTGGAAATGTTGTGAATGATCATCATCCTCAAGTTTTCACTTTCTCCAAACCAAGCTTAAAAACGAGATCATTGTTATTATAAGTTAGCAAACTAACACGAACTCATGTGGGCCAATTATTCACTTAGACTCCCTTATTCCTAGGTGTATCTCTTATATTTTATTGTTGTCTTGAATGATCACGAGGATGCATTGTTTGACTTATTTCGATAATTATTAGGCTGAAAATAAAGTGAACGATTTAATCAATAGTTAGCTAAAGGGCAAAATCTTTTAAAACTGCTTCTCGGGACCTCATAAAGTTCATATCTTGGCATAACCCGCTTCGCGATTTGAGACCTTTCTCGGACCGATATTTGGCAGCGACTTCATACTTCAAATCTTGAGAGACGTTCATGAAATAATGGCCTTTTCTTCATAATAGGAATTTCTTCACTTGAAGTTTTGAGAGATTCTTCATATTTGGACCACGACTTCTTCATTTTTCTCCAATCTTTACTTGGGATTTTGATATACAACGATCCGCCTCCTTTTACGACTTGGATCTATTTATCCTCATACCTTGCTAGGGTCTTTTCGGATACACTTCTCCATGACTTTTGGGGAGTACTTGCTTTTCGTCGTGTGTCTCGATCCTTCATATTGATCTTTGATAAATGATTCTTCACATAACTTGGGATCTTTAGCAACAAAATGTAGCCCTCATGCCTTGTTAGGGCCTTTTCAGACTCGCCAATCTTCGCATCCCGCTTTAATAAGTTATGCCTTGGCTATGAACTCTAATCCATACCGAGCAACTTTTAAACGATCTTGTGCTAGAAGCTAAGTAACTTTTCAAATCGTACAACCTTATTTATTGCAGATAAATTTATTAGCAAGCGATGGGAGAATATGCTTATAATTAACTCACATAAATTCACGAAAGAATACCAAACTTATAATTGACTCTATCATCTCTCATTCTCCAAAGTTTAAAATCTCAAGGAATGAGACTCGTGGATGCTTAGCCTATTAAATCGAAGTTTTGGGTTTTCGAGTCGCCTATAGGATCTTGCAGTATCTTAGACTCTTTCAAGTTTAGAAATCACGTTTTAAAGTTCCCTTGATAAACGACTCTCTAGGATCAATAATAGGAACTTGCGAAAAGTTCTTGTTCTTAACCCGTGAGAGTTAAGACTTTCGCGTTTTATAGATCCCTATATAAAAGCCTAGCAAAACTTGACTTAAACACGTTAAGGATACTAGCTAGAGTAAACTTAGATAAAAAAACTCGGGTTGAGTCAAAAGATTCACAATGTTTGAAAATTAAAACCACTTTATTAAACATTTATTCTAGCAAGGAAAGAAAATAACTATACAAAGGTAAAAACTAATAGGCCAAAATAGATCAAACATTTTGAAAAATGTCGAAAAATTGATTTTTCGGTTAAAGTGAGGACAAATACAAGGAAAAGAGCCACTTAACTTCGATAGAAGTCCCCCCTGCACTTAATATAAACATTGTCCTCAATGTTTAAGCATGTGGGAGTAAACTCCCCTACACTTAGGACATTATGCACTTTGCTTAAATCTCGCTAAGGAATAGACAACTAACGAGATTCCTATTTTAATATTAGAAAATATAAAATAGTGAATCGAAAAGAGTTTAGGATAGAACCGGGAAGAAGGGAACACGGAATCACGGTTCGTCAAAATCATCAAGAGTGGATCATTCAGCGCTCGAATCCCTGAATAGTAGAAGAGAGGAAATAGCAAACACCAACGGGTCTCCCCTACACTTAGGATAAAGAAAGCTAAAAGATAGATGCATGGGTTGCCTCCCAAGAAGCGCTTGATTTTTGTTCACCGATTCGTGAGCCTCACTCGACCTTGATTATCATAGGAAGCAGCATGAAACATATCCACCGGGATCAAAGACATAGTTTTCGTCCATCAAACAGCAGAAGCTTAAGGTGAACAAGGCAAGCCAAAGAAGAGTAGGCAAGGTTCCCTTAAGCAAAGATGGAGCACGGTGGAAGCAAGGGTGAAGTGGTGCAAGCAGATTTCCATAAGTTCCAAAGATATTTCCTTTTATTTCATCAGACGGATACTGAGATGGCTGAAGAATATCGATACCGGGGTCGAACACCTTTTCCTTTAGGGGAAAATAGCACTCAGGCTCAGTAGAATTTGAAGAAGATCCGCGAAGAAGATGCACAACCTCGTTCTCAGAAGGTGGACAAAGAGGTGTTAACTCATACGTGCTGCGGATGTTGGTGTCGTCCGGTTGCTTCTCCTTTGAAAGAATTTTCTTCAAATCCAAAGTAGGATCAAGACCATAATCATCAAAGTCTAAAGGAGGAGCATCACTCTCATGAGGGAAGTAAGTATTGAGAAAAGTAGAGAAGTCTTCCTCAAATGAGTAATCATCCAAAGTAGGATCAAGTGATGGCGGAGGATCTTCATCATGTGAAGAATCACTCGAGAGAGTATCGGCCTCATCAAAATAATCATAAATGGGCATGTCGGGATACTCGGAGGTAAGATCATCATAATCATCTGAATCTGAGCTAGAATCATCATCATAAGCATCAAAGATCGGTGGAGAATCATATATGGGTGAAGGTTCCAAATTGGAGAGAGAATCATCCACATCATCTTGAAAAAGTGGATTATCAATGCAAGACTCGAATAGAGGATTGTCGTAGATGACAAAATCATCGAGTACATTAATCATATTCGCTGATTCTCGTCCATAGGATTTGCTTGTAAGCTTCCCCATTTTGAAAACTTGTGCATCATCCCCGACTCTTAAGATGAGCTCACCTTCGGCAACATCAACTAAAGCTCGTCCGATTCTCAAGAATGGCCGACCAAGTATTAAAGGAATACGAGGGTCCATTTCATAATCAACAACAACAAAGTCGACCGGGAAAGTAAATGTGCCAACTTTAATGAACACGTCTTCGGCAATATCAACGGGGTAAGCGAGAGTGCGATTTGCAAGCTCAAGAGTCATCTTCGTTGGAGTAAGGTCGGGTAATGATAGTGTTTTCCAAACACTTAATGGCATGAGATTTATATTGGCCCCGAGATCAGCTAGGGCAGTAAATTCTCCGGTTTTGTTAAAGATGCAAGGCAACACAAAACGACCGGGATCTCCAAGTTTTTCCAGAAGTTCTTTAAGAATAACTGCAGAACAGTTTTCATTTAAGCGTGTGTTGGCGACCTAAATCAACTTCTCCTTCTTGTTAAGCAATTCCTTGAATGCTTTGACAAATTTCGGCATGTGGACAAGTGCTTCAACAAGGCTAATGTTGAAAGTCATTTGAGAGATCATCTTCAAATAATTCGACACTTGAATGTCATCCTTTGTGTGCATTTTGGTCTTGCCTAAGCGAGATGGATAAGGAATATTGGGGTTGGGTGGTGAAGGTGTAGGTGTAGGTAAAGGTTGAGATGTTGAAGGTGGGGTTGGTGGAGGATTCTTGGTGGGTGCTTCATCACGACGAGGCGGAGACGGTAATGGTGCACTAATATTAGGTGTAGGAGGAGTAGGGATAAATGGTGGTGGAGGAGGTGTAGATGATGGGGGCGAGATAGGTGGTCCTACGATGGTAACTCCACTACGTGTAGTAATAGCACTCACATTCGCTCGCGGATTGGTGACGGTGTTTGAAGGTAGAGAACTCGAGGAAGAAGGTTGAGTTGTGGGCAAGAAACTAGCCATCATATTCTTCAAATCATTCGTTTGATTGCTGAATGAGGATTGAATATTATCTCGAAGCTCGGATCTAATGTCATTCCCTTGCTTGGTGATATCCCCTTTCAGATTGATAATTTGGCTCTGTAGATTCTTGATTTGCTCACCTTGGGTTCTCATCAAAGCTTCAACATCTTGATTGATGGGTGGGGCTTGTTGAGCGGGTGAGTGATAAGGATTAGAAGCTCTTGGTGGGATTTGGTTGCTTCTATTGTAGTTGTTGTTAGGGTTTTGGTTTTGAGGAGAAAAACCGGGTGAAAGGTAGTTGTTTGACCGGTAACTCAACAAATTTCTATCCCCTTGAGGTCGAGCTTGGTAATTTTCCGGTGAATAATTACCATAAGCTGTATACACGTTTTCCGGATTTCTTTGAGTAGAAGGACAATCAGTGTATGAGTGTGGACCGCCGCATGTCTCACAAGGATTGGCAACCGCTTTAACTTGTTGTTGTTGGTTTGTAGCGAGAAGCAAAATATTTTTGTTCATTTCGGTCATCATGCGGGTGAATTCGGTCATGTCGGGGTTTGCTGAAGTAGAAGAAACATTGACTCTCGGGTTTTTCCTAGAAGAAGCGGAGGAATCCCAGTTTTTATGATGAGTAGTCATGTTCTCAATAAGCTCTCTACACTCCTCGGGTCTCCTTTTCATAAATGTGCCACCGGCGGCTCCATTAATCGTATCACGATCTCAAAAAGTCACCGTTGTAGAAAGTATCAATTAAGGTAACGGGGAGCATGTTGTGGTTTGGACATCGATCGATCAAAACATTACATCTTTCCCAAGCATCAAAAAGAGATTCATCGGGTTCTTACATGAAACCGCTGATTTGATTGCGAAGGCTCGTGACCATGGATGGTGAAAAGTAGCGCGACAAAAAGCGTTGAGTCATGTCATCCCAAGTATGAATGGAATTCTTCGGGAGACGATCAAACCATTTCTCGGCGTGGTGTGATAAAGTATGTGGGAAGAGTTGAAGGCGAAGAACATCCATTGTGGCACCGGGCAACTTCATGCTTTGGGTGATTGTAATGAACTTGTCGAGGTGTTTGTTGGCATCATCATCAGGCATTCCTCGAAAAGGATTTGTTTGCACTTGTTGAATCATGTGGTGCTTCAACGAAAACTCCGGAGCCGTGATTTGCATTGGCGCAATCGGTCCTCCTCGTCCAAACATGGTAGGTTGACAAAGCTCCTCCATTGTCCGAAGATCGGGCTGTGGAAGAACATTGTTGTTATTATTGAGGTGCGGTGGATTATTATTGTTGTTAACACCTGCCATAACTAAATCTTCTCGAGTCTCGGGCTCTTGATAATTAGAAGATCTAGTACGCATACACCTACAAAGGCAAAAGAAAAAGAAATCAAACACAAAGAGAATATATATACATAATAAAAATAAAATCTTTTTTGATTTTTGAAATTTTTAATTTTTATGGATTTTTTTAAAAATTATTAATTTTTATGGTTTTTTTGAAATTTTTAAGCAAGAAAATAACGCTCACGAATGAACGGATCCCAAAAAGCAACGCGTCTCTCACAGAAAACCGTTAATCTTTACGAAAAGAGACAGGCAGCGGCGCCATTTGATACACGGCTTTTGGCCAGGTAAAAAGATTCGTTGATGTATGTCTAATCGAATTGATCCGGTTAACTATGTGACTCAGTCGTTCTTTGGTGGAACAAATAGTTGTGTCGTTGTAGTAATTAAAAGTGCAAAACAATTAAAGTAAAAGACGTTAAAGTAAATCTAAATCTAATTTAAAGTAAATGGCAAGTATTTAAAAGCGTGACGGAAATTAAAAGGCACTAAAAGTAAATAACGCAAACTTAAATCTATCTAAGGCAAACTTAAAACGCAACTAAAACTTAAACTAAGGCAAGGCTAAAATAAATCTAAGGCAAATAAACTTAAAGTGCAACTAAGTAAAAAGGCGGGAAAAGTAAAGCTTGAAAATTAAAAACAGAAACTTAAAAACAGTAACTTAAAAGAACCTGAAAAATAGCTCATCTGGAATAAACCTTCGTTCGGAATAATCACTCATCCGGAATGTCACCTTCGTTCGGAATGATTCTTCTTCACTCGGAATATTTACCAAAACCCTTGATCCGGAATAAATCCTTTATCCAGAATATGTCACTTATTCGGAATAAAGTCTTGATTCGGAATACTTGTCTTGATCCGGAATGTTGCTGATCCGGAATGTTGAATATTCCGGATGAAGACCTTGATCCGGAATAATTACTTATTCCGAATAAAACTCTTTGATCCGGAATATCTCCTTGATCCGGAATGTTAGGTTGATTCGGAATGAAAGGCTGATCCGGAATATTATTCGGGATGAGAGACTTGATCCGGAATAATAAATTATTCTGAATAAAACACTACTGATCCGGAATGTTAAATATTCCGGATGAACGAATTTGATTCGGAATGCAAGAATATTCCGGATGAAGACCTTGATTCGGAATATAAAATATTCTGAATGAACGACTTTGATACTTAATATCCACAACACAATTCCTTCACTAGAATAACCTTGGCTTGATCCGGAATATACCTGGGAAACAGTAAGAACAGCGAAGAACAAGGAACAAGGAAAATAGCACGAATCTAATCTAGATCAACCAAAATGAAACAAAAGATTAAATCAAACTAAACAAATAACATCTACTAATCATAAACAAACAATCCAAAACAATCAAACTAACAAATATAACCAAAATAATCAAAACCCACTTTAATCAAATCAATAAAAACTCAATAACATGAACATGAACATAAAGCATAAAGATAAAAGATCAAACAAGAAAGGTAGATAGGAGATTAACAAGAAAAAGTAAAGATTGACAAGAATTAAAAGAAAACTTACTTGAAATTAAAGGTATTTAAGGTGCAAGACAAGTATTTAAATTTGACATGAAAAGTAAATGACAAGGTAATTAAAATTGGATGAACTAATTGTCACTATTAGCCAACCAAGGTAAATGATATAAATCCTAATATATTTATAGGGGAGGATTAGGAGGTGCTTAGGAAGCTTCCTCCCCTCTTTCTTCTTTTCCTTAATTACATGCTTTAGTCCTTGATCTTCTTAATCCTTTGTTAATCTTCTTAATACTTGGACATTAATGACTTTGTCTCGGGATTTCTTTAAACTCGTCTTGACATTTCTTCATAAATAAGACTTGAGTTCTTCGGCTTTTAGTAAACTTCCGTCTTTTGACTTTTTCTTCGATAAATCTTCAGAATTGGTCTTGTACTTCCGTTCTTTTTGCACTCTTGACTTCTTGACTTCGTCTTTCGTCTTTTTCTTCGATAAAAGCCCGTAAATGCCCGTGTTTCTCCCCTTTTCACAATTTCGTCCTAAATCACAACAAAAACACAAACCACGCATAATTCCGACATAAATGACATAAAATACACGTTTTGGTCCGGTTATTATTGTAATTAAGTGGTAAAAAAGACGGGTGTTTACACACCTATCAATTAGAAAGAAGACAACGAACACATACTAGGGTCTCCCCCTACACTTATTAGAAAAACAAAATAAAAGGATAGATACTACGGGTTGCCTCCCGAGAAGCGCTTGTTTTTGTTAACCGAGTCGTGAGCCTGACTCGACCTTGATTAGTATGGAAAGAAGCTTGAAACACATCCACCGGGATCAAAGACATGGTTTTCGTCCATCAAATAGCACAAGCTTAAGGCGAACAAGGCAAGCCAAAGAAGAGTAGGCAAGGTTCCCTTAAGCAAAGATGGAGCACGGTGGTAGCAAGTGTGATGAGGTGCAAGCATATCTCCATAATTTCCAAAAATCTTTCCTTTTATTTCATCAGATGGATACTGAGATGGCTTGAAAATTCCAATACCGGGATCGAACACCTTTTCCTTTAGGGGAAAATAACACTCGGGCTCAACAGACCTTGAAGAGGTTCCTCTCGTAAATATCACAATCTCATCCTCAGAGGGAGGATAGAGAGGTGTCAAGACATAAGTGCTGCGGATATCGGTGTCGGTCGGCTTCTTCTCCTTTGAAGCGGTTTTCTTCATATCCAAAGGAGGATAAAGACCATAATCATCAAAGTCTAAAGGAGGAGCATCACTCTCATTTGGGAAGTAAGTGTTGAGAAAAGTAGCAAAGTCTTCCTCAAATAAGTAGTCATCCAAAGTAGGATCAAGCATTGTTGGTGGAGGATCTTCATCAAAAGTAGGTGCAAGGTCATCATGAGAAGAATCACTCGAGAGAGTATCGGCCTCATCAAAATCATCGTAAGTGGGCATGTCTGGATACTCAGAAGTAAAATCATCATAATCATCTCCTTTGGAACTAGAATCGTCATCATAAGCATCAAAGATCGGTGGAGAATCATAAATTGGTGGAGGATCAGAATTTGATAGAGAATCATCCTCATCATCTTGGAACAATGGATTATCATATCAAGAATCGAATAGAGGATTGTTGTAGACGACAAAATCATCAAGCACATTAATCATATTCGCTGATTCTCTTCCATTAGATTTGGTTGTGATCTTCCCCATTTTGAACACTTGTGCATCATTCCTGACCCTTAAGATTAACTCACCTTCGGCAACATCAACTAATGCTTTTCCGGTTCTCAAGAATGGCCGACCAAGTATTAACGGAATTACGAGGTCCATTTCATAGTCAACAACAACAAAGTCGATCGGAAAAGTGAAGGTGCCAACTTTAATAAACACGTCTTCAACAATACCAACAGGTTAAGCGAGAGTACGATTTGCTAGCTCAAGAGTCATTTTTGTTGGAGTAAGATCGGGTAATGATAAATTTTTCCAAACACTTAAAGGCATTAAATTAATACTTGCCCCGAGATCGGCTAAGGCAGTAAATTCTTCGGTTTGGTGAAAAGTACATGGTAGAACAAAACGATCGGGATCTCCAAGTTTCTCTGGAAGTTCTTTAAGAAGGACGGTAGAACAATTTTCATTCAATTGAGTATTAACAAACTCGGCCATCTTCTCCTTCTTATTAAGCAATTCCTCAAAATCTTAACAAATTTAGGCATTTGTGCAAGAGTTTCAACAAGGCTATAGGTGATGGTCAATTCCGAAATCTTCTTCAAATAGTTTGACACTTGAATGTCATCCTTGGTTTGTAGTTTGGCCTTGTCTAAGCGAGATGGATAAGGAATGTTGGGTTTATAGGTGGGAGGTGGGGTTGGTGACGGGTTCTTCTTGGGTACTTCAGTAAGAGGTGGAGATGGTAATGGAGAACTAATACTAGGCGTGGGAGTAGGAGGGATAAATGGTGGTGGAGGAGGTGTAGATGGAGTAACTGGGGGAGGGATAGATGGTCCTACTAAGGTTGCTCTACTGCGTGTAGTAATAGCACTCACATTCGCTCTCGGGTTGGTGATGGTATTTGAAGGAAGAGAGCCCGAAGTAGAGGGTTGAGTAGTTGGTAAGAAACTAGCCAGCATATTCTTCAAATCATTCGTTTGAGTGCTAAAAGAGGTTTTTATATCATGTCGAAGCTCGGATCTAATATCATTCCCTTGCTTAGTGATATCTCCTTTCAAATTGATAATTTGGCTTTGCAGATTCTTAATTTGCTCTCCTTGGGTTCTCATTAAAGCTTCAACATCTTGATTCATGGGTGGTTGTTGAGCGGGTGGGTGATACGGATTAGAAGCTCGAGGTGAGTTTGGGTTGCTTCTATTGTAGTTGTTGGTGTTGTGGGTTTGAGGAGAAAAACCGGGTGAAAGAAAATTGTTAGAACGGTAACTTAGCAAGTTACGATCACCTTGAGGTCGGGCTTGGTATTTTTCCGTTGAATAGTTACCATAAGCCGCATATACGTTTTCCGGATTGTCTTGAGTAGAAGGACAATCAGTTTATGAGTGAGGACCGCCGCAAGTCTCACAAGAAATTGCTACAGATTTAACTTGTTGTTGATGATTTGTAGCCAAGAGTTGCATGTTTTTGCTCATTTCGACCATTGCGCGGGTTAACTTGGTGATATCAGGGTTTGAAGAAGTAGAAGAAACATTGACTCTCGGGTTTGATCTTGAGGATGCGGATGAATCCCAATTTTTGTGATGAGTAGTCATGTTCTCGATAAGCTCTCTACACTCCTCAGGTCTTCTTTTCATAAATGTGCCACCGGCGGCTGCATTAATCGTATCACGATCTCGAAAAGTTAAACCGTTGTAGAAAGTATCAATTAAGGTGACGGGAAGCATGTTGTGGTTTGGACATCGTTCGATCAAAATATTATATCGTTCCCAAGCATCAAAAAGTGATTCATCAGGTTCTTGTGTAAATCCACTAATTTGATTTCGAAGGCTCGTGACCATGGATGGTGGAAAGTAGCGCGACAAAAAGCGTTGAGTCATCTCATCCTAAGTATGAATTGAATTCTTCGGAAGACGATCAAACCATTTTTCGGCATGGTGGGATAAGGTGTGTGGAAATAGGTGAAGGCGAAGAAAATCCATAGTAACCCCGGGCAACTTCATGCTTTGAGTAACGGTAATGAACTTGTCGAGGTGTTTGTTGGCATCATCATCCGGCAATCCGCAAAATGGACAAGTATTCTGCACTTGTTGGATCATGTGATGCTTCAACGAAAACTCTGGAGCCATGATTTGCATCGGCGCAATCGGTCCTACTCGTCCATTCATCGTTGGTTGACAAAGCTCCTCCATTGTCCGAAGGTCGGGTGGTGGAAGAACATTGTTGTTGTTATTATTGTTGAGGTGCGGTGGGTTATTGTTGTTGTTCACACCTGCCATATCTAAATCTTCACGAGTCTCGGGCTCTGGATAAGTTGAAGATCTAGTACGCATACACCTGCAAAAGCAAAAGAAAAAGATACCAAAGAAATAGAGAATATATATGTATGTGTAAAAATAAAAATAAAATCTTTTTGGATTTTTGAAAATTTTTAATTTTTATGGATTTTTTGAAAATTTTTGAGCAAGAAAAATAACGTTCACGAGTGAACGGATCCCAAAATTCAACGCGTCTCTCAGAGAAAACCGTTAATCTTTACGAAAAGAGCCGGCAGCGGCGCCATTTGAAAGTGGGATTCTGCTTGGGTTAAAATTTATCGTCCGATCTTTTCGAATTGAGAAAGGGAAAAATGTGCGACTCAGTCGTCTTTTCGTGAAAAAGAATATTTTTGGTTGTTGTAGTATATTAAATGTGCAAAACTTAAAGTAAATGACGGTAATTTAAAATCTAAAACTAATTAAAACGTAAATGGTGCAATAGTAAAAACTTTTAAAAGTAAATTAATTAAATGACTTAAAATTAAAGCGTGACGAAAAATGAATTTGACAATGTAATAAATATGTAAAACTTGAAATTTAAAATAAAGAAAAGACACTTAAATTAACACTTAAGAAAAATGACGAGAAAATAAATGCTTAAAAATAAAAAGAAAGTAATCAGAACCTGAGCCGGGATCCAAAATACTGTCACTATTCGGAATCCAATCTTACTCTTATCCTGAATAACAAACCTATTGCTTATCCGGAATAAAATTGTCACTCTTATCCGGAATCACCAACTTGTTCCTTATCCGGAATACTCTGCTGCTACTTATCCGGAATAATCCTCGAATTGCTTATCCGGAATCCTGAGTCCAAGGCTTATCAGGAATATAGACTGTCACTCCTTATCCGGAATATACTTCGGTTCCTTATCCGGAATAATCTGAATCTGCTTATCCGGAATAATGGTCGAACTGCTTATCCGGAAAAATGTTTAAAGGCTTATCCGGAATATGATTCGGACCCTTATCCGGAATACTCGAATATGCAGCCTATCCGGAATCCCCTTCCCAAGCTTATCCGGAATAAACTGTCACCTTATCCGGAATAAATCTTCGAAGCTTTATCCGAAATATAAAAACTACCACTATTCGGAATATTTCCTTGGAGGCTTATCCGGAATAACCAGAAAGTAGGGCTATCCGGAATAAACGAATGGCTATTATCCGGAATAAAAGGGTTTTTACCAAAACTCGGTTAACAGTAAGAATCAAATAAGCTAAAACTAAATTAAGCTAAAAACAATTAAGCACTTAACTAAAACTTAACCAAAATCAATTTTAAGAAAAACCTATTAAACCAAAATTTAAAAACTTTTAAAAACACTAAATAATAAAAATATTAAAAATCAACTTTTTATAAAAATTAACTAATAAACACTTAATTAAATTTAATAAAACACAATAAGCTATAAAATCAATAAGCTAACACAATCATAAACATAAAAAAATACCAATAATTAAACAAGCATGACAATATTTTTTTTTGGTAAAGGGTTGCCCCGGTAAATATATTAACCAAAAAAACGTTGAAGTACAAAGGAATGTGGCTAAGATACCACATTAACCGCAAGCTACAGACAGCTTGTTAACAAAGAATATGAAACACCAAAACCCTAATACATACTTCTACTAATAGACATAAATGCAACATTAGCAAACGCCAATAAGAAAAAGTCTTTGAACCATGCGACCAACTCACCATACCAGCAGCAACATAAAGAGAGCAAAAGATCCAAGTAAGGCTGCCTCCTTAAAAAATCTTTACGAGAAAAACCCAATGGGAAAAACCCCGCAAAGAGAAAAAGAGTACAACCCTTACCCAACACTCCCATCTTGATCAATACACACCTTACGGATCTTCCAATCTTCAAGAATCACTAAAGACACTGAAGAAATCTTCTTGAACTTAAAAGTGAGTAGCTTGAGCCGAACCGTATCACAAACTGAAGTCACAAGCTTAGCAACCGTCAAAGACTTCTTGTTAAAAAGCCTATTATTTCGCTCTCTCCAAATGAAGTAGACCGAAGCCGCTAACACAACCCGAGCAATGATACTAACAACCGTACACCCCTTAGCTAAGGGTCTAATAAACTCCACAATATCAATCATACGCGGAGAAATATTGTGCATACCACACCTCCCACGCAATTGTAACCATACCTGTGTAGAATAAGAACATTCAAAGAAAAGATGATTATGCGAGTCAGGGACCTGATTACACAAAGGGCACTTAAGCAAAGAAAATCAACATGAGGCCCAACATCCCATTGCTTAAGGCGATCTTGCGTTTTCAATTTCTTCTTCAGAACTAACCACATATGTATCGCTTGTCTCGGAACACACTGCGGAAACTAAACGACATGAAACCAATCAACATTATTCGACCTCATTCGTATAGACTCCCATACAACAGCCACAGAAAACGGCCGATGTATCCCATTATGGTCCCGCCAAACCATATTATCACTACGATTATCACAAAGCATTGGAACCGGAATAGAAACAATATTCGGGAATCGATCATACCAGTCCAACGGCCATCTCCAAGCTCCAATCATAATTAGATCCCTTACCTTGTCCGATAAAGCAAAACCTGAACGATTAATATGTCTAACAGAAATAGTATCCCGAATAGGGCATTCATCAGCCCATTTATCAAACCACATAGAAGTATCTCTACCATCATATATTTGGTGCCAAAAAAACGGACGAATAATACTCCTAAGCTGAAGAAGCTTACGCCAACACCAACTAACATTATCAATACATGGAACATCCTAGAAACTTCTATCTTTCAATTTATAATCATAAATCCAACGCACCCATAGAGACTCTCTTTTAGAAAGAATACTCCATACATGCGACGTCATTAGAGCTGCATTAAATTCATCCAACCTACGTATACCCAGACCACCTTCAATCAGAGGCTTACAAACAGTGTTCCAGGCTACTTTAGCTTTACCCCGCTTCATCTCTCCTTGACACCACAAGAAACCACGCATAATCTGCTCAAGCTCATAGATAACTCTAACAGGAAGAATAAAGACAGACGCCCATTAAATATGCATTTACGAAAGAACAGAACGAATAAGTTGCACTCTCCCTGCAAGAGAAAGAAACTTATTCCGCCAATCATTAACCCTATTTTCAAGCTTCTCAACCAAAATTTGACAATCACGATACCAAAGCCCAGAGGAAATAAGGGGAACACCAAGGTATCTAACAGGTAAAGTTCCTTCCGCAAATGGCGTGAGATTAAGAATACTAGATTTAATCCCGCTAGGCACATTACAAAAATAAGCAGTACTCTTGGGAATACTAGGCACCAACCCAGAAACATTCTTGAACTCCTCCAAAGTATCCAAAATAACAGAATCCAGATGACCCCTAGCGAATAAGAACAAATCATCAGCAAAACAAAGATTTACTAACGTCTGCTTCTCACAATGATGATGATAACGAAAATCCGCAGCTAAAGCCACCTTTCTTTGTAACATGAGAGTTAAAACTTCCATAACAAGAGTGAATAAATAAGGAGATAAAGGATCCCCTTGTCGCATCCCCCGTTTACCATTAAACCAACCATACAAATTACCATTAATACAGACCGAATAAGATGTGGTAGAAACACAACTCATTATCCAATTGATCATAGTTGGATCAAAACCAAAACCAACAAGAATACCTCGAAGAAAACCCCAATCCACCGTATCATAAGCTTTATGAATGTCAATCTTAAACGAACATCTAGGTGGACCAAAGTGACGATGGTAATTTCTCATTAACTCTTGCGTAAGGATAATATTATCCGAAATCCTTCTTCCCGGGACAAACGCAGATTGATTAACACTCACTAAATCACCAAGGTCACCTTTAATGCGATTAGCAATAATACAAGCATGACAATAAGCACATAAACATAAAGATTATTTTTTTGGGTAAAGTAATCTTTATGTTTATGTGCTTATTGTCATGCTTGTATTATTGCTAATCGCATTAAAGGTGACCGTAAATTTGTAAAGACAAGAATTAAGCAAGAACAAGAAAGGTAGAATGAGAGATTAATTAAAAAACTTGATTAAAATTAAGATTCAACAATTAAAGTAAAGACAAGAATTAAAAGCTTACAAATTTAAGGTGCAAGACAAGAAATTAAAGGTGTAATTAAGTAAATGACATTAAGAAAAGTGCAAGTAATTAAAATGGAAGACTAGTTTGTCAAAATAGCCAACACCTCCTAATGACACATTAAGAGGGTATTTATAGGAGGATTAGGGAGGTTAAGCATGTGTTGCTTCCTTCTTTCTTTCTTTCTCGTCTTTTCGTCTTCTAAATTCTTCGACTTTTTCGACTTTGTCTCGGGATTAATTAAACTCGTCTTGTAATTTCTTCATTAATTAGACTTGAGTTCTTCGGCTTTATTAAACTTCCGTCTTTAGACTTTTTCTTCGATAAATCTTCAGAATAGGCCTTGGACTTTCGTTCTTTTTGCACTCTTGATCTTTCGACTTCGTCTTTTGTCTTTTTCTTCGATAAAAGCCCGTGAAAGCCCGTGTTTTCTTCCCTTTTCACATTTTGATCCTAAATCACAACAAAAACACAAACAACGCATAAATCCGACAGTTACGACATAATACACGTTTTGGCTTAGTTATTATTATAATTAAGTGGTCAAAGGATGGGTGTTTCACACCTATCATGCACCCGTCATGGTTTTACTAGCATAGTGTATAAGTTGAAAGTGCTTATTCACTCTTTGTCCTAACAAGGCCCCCCACCGCATAATCACTAGCGTCACACATAAGCTCAAAAGGCAATTCCCAATTTGGAGAAACCAAAACGGGAGCCTTAGTTAATTTCTCCTTAAGAGTCTCAAAAGAATCCAAACACTCTTGGCTGAAAATGAAAGGAGCCTCTTTTTCCAAGAGGTGGGTCATCGGTCTTGCTATCTTAGAGAAACCTTGTATGAAACGTCTATAAAACCCCGCATGACCCAAAAAACTCCTAACACCTTTAACCGTAGTGGGTGGGGGAAGCTTAGCAATCACATCAATCTTAGCACGATCCACTTCTAATCCTTTATTGGATATCTTATGTCCCAAGACAATCCCCTCTTTCACCATAAAATGACACTTCTCCCAATTAAGAACAAGACGGGTTTCCTCACACCGCTTAAGCATTCGTCCTAAATGGGAGAGACAAGAGGTGAATGAATCTCCAAAAACCGAGAAATCATCCATGAAAACCTCCATAGTTTGCTCAATCATATCATGGAAAATTGCCATCATACACCTTTGAAATGTCCCCGGTGCATTACACAAGCCAAAAGGCATTCTCTTGTAGGCAAATGTACCGTAGGGACAAGTGAATGTGGTATTTTCTTGATCCTTAGGGTCAATGGGTATTTGAAAATAACCCGAAAATCCATCAAGAAAGCAATAGTACTCATTTCCCGCTAAGCGTTCAAGCATTTTGTTCCATAAAAGGCAATGGGAAATGATCTTTCCTAGTAGCCTCATTGAGCTTCCTATAATCAATACAAACTCTCCAACCCGTAACAAGTCTCGTGGGAATAAGCTCATTGTTCTCATTTGGCACTACGGTGATCCCACCCTTCTTAGGAACACAATGTACCGGGCTAACCCATGGAGAGTCGGAAATAGGGTAAATCATGCCCGCATCAAGGAGTTTGATAAATTCCTTCTTAATGACCTCATGGATTTTAGGGTTAAACCTTCATTGGCTTTGAATAGCGGGTTTGTAATCATCCTCCATAAGGATTTTGTGTGTACAAAAATGTGGATCAATTCCCCTTATGTCGGATATTTTCCATGCTAAGGCTTGCTTATGTTTCTTAAGGACTTCTATGAGTTTCTCTTTCTCATCCTCTTTTAAATCTTTAGCAATGATCACGGGTAAATGGTCTTTCCCTTCTAAGAAAGCATACTCTAGGTGGGATGGAAGGTCCTTAAGTTCAAGTGGAGGTGGACTCTCTATGGAAGGCTTAACTATGGATGGATCATTATTGGTTACTTCTTGTGAAATGGGTGAAGGAATGGGATCCTCATTGAGCAACTTTTGGATAGTGAGAATATCTTCTTCCCAATTGATGGGAGAATCATCATTACCAAGAAAGTTGGACTCAAATTCCTCCAAGAGGAAATCACTCTCTCCAAAAGGTGTTAAGGAGGGAGCAATTGAGGCCACGGTCTCAACATGGGTCATATCCTCACTATTACTCTTGCAAGCATCATGAAAATGCTCATCACACACCTCATATAGTACATCAACTATGTTAATGGTTTCACAAGCTTTAGACTTCTTAATCACTTTCTCATCATACACTTTCCCTAACTTAAACACCACTTTCATTTCTCCCTAAAATATTTTATTTGCTATTACCAAACCTAAAATATTCAAAATCTATTACCAAGTTAAATGCTATATATTTTATTTTAGGTGTATACAAACCTAAAATAGTCATCATAGTTAACCTCAACACACAATCATAGTTGCTTGATCACCATCCTTAACCACCGTCACCATCATCAACCATCTTCACCATCATTAACCACCATCACCATCATCAACCACATCACCATCATAACCGGTACCTGTTTATTTATATATCATCATCGCTGGTGCTGTCATAGTCACCAGTGGTGGCGGCACTAGTGGCTGAAAATATATGTAACAAAGTGCAAAGTCCTACCTGCCCATTGGCACAATTTTCAGATTACGATGATGTATGTTACTGCCCAGACAATGTAGCTGACCCACTCGACAAGAACGGTATTTAATAAGCTATCTCAACATCGTCAATGGGTATTTTTCTCTTTCCCTATTTCAGATATGTTATAAATAATAATAATTCTGATGCAAAAAACATCTCAGAACTTTTTGATGTCAATACGTCAATTCAGGTTCTGTTTATCTCTAATAGGTGAAATTATTTAGACCCGCACCACGTGAAACTAGATGTAGAATTAAAGTGCGACAAAGGATAAGACATTTTCCACATCATTACCAGTTTAATAGAATTTGAGCGTTATATGCAGTCTTGTGATGGCTTAATCATATTGGCATCACTTTTGTATCCTCATAAAATAGTTAAATCCTTAAGGAATATCATCTTGAATCTTGTCATATTTTGAAATCATACAAGAAAGCAGGGATTCAGCGCATTAAGTGACCCCTCGGTACTCTCGATAGGCACATAGGTGATCAGATTGGAGAAATGAGGTCCAACTCAAACTGAAATCCGTTATACCTTTCATAATGTGAGGTAACTTAGTACAAATATTTGAGATTATAATTTAGTATGCAAGGTTATTAAGTCAGTTTAAGCACTTGCTTTATGCGACGTGGATGTAAATATGATACTGTACAGCTACACCTACACCTCATTGCAGAATTTTCTTTTGCTTTAGTAGACACTGTCTCGAGAAATATAACAAGTGATGTCATGTGACTTTTGTTATGCATATACACTCTCAAAACATGTTTTGACAATAATAAAGGTAGGTGGTTTGACCGATCACAAATAGAATTTGTTGATGCGGCAATAAGAGCTGCAGCTAAAAAAGGTGAACTAATACAAAATGTATTTTGTTACTTGAAACTAAGTACATTTAACAGGGATTTACCTTATAGTTCACAGAATTTTATACCAGGTATAAATATTCTATCGAATATCAAAAACACACTTCAATGCAATTTTGTCTATGTATTCTAACATTTTTTTAACAGGAAGTCTGGAACAAAAGAAGGAAAGCCAGGAGGTCCGTGTGAGTTTATCAGACTCATGCGTCTCTTTGATCCACCCAGGCATGACAATCCAGACATAATTAGAAGGGCTTATGAATCTCGGAGTGAGCGTCACATGTGTGGATTCTTTTATTTTTACAGTTGAAAAAAGTATAAGAGATCGAAGCTACCTATGACACAGGAGAAAAAGTTTAATCAATAATTATGTTTGTAGTTTAATTAAATCATCTCTATATGCATTGCATACACCCAGTGACATATCCACACGACGTTCCCAATCTTTAAATAGGTAATCAGCTAGCAATAGGAAAAATAAACAGGACGCCGTATGTTCGAAATATAGGGTCGTGATAATCGGTGATTGCCGGTGTTGATACAAAAGTTGGGGTAGACTGAGCTTGACCCAAATTAGGCTTAATTTGGGGTCTTGTGGACTCCGGCTCTTGCACCAAGTGAAACTTGTTTTGGGGACCCTGCGCACTAAACAAACACCGTTAGACTTACCGTGGGTTTGTGACCCACGATTAGACTCCGACGTGAGAGTAAGTAATCGATTTGAGTATGTAAGTGTTTAGGGTATTGTGTGTATCGTACCTTTGTGGAACCGAAGGGGTTCCTTATATACTCGAGAGAGTCCAGATTGGGCTCCTGTTCTTGCGGCCTAAGGAAGAGATAATGAATCGAAATAGCTTGATCTTTATTATCCAACTAAGGCAAGTGTATATCCCTTTTCCTTAGGCGAATATAACTATAATATAAGTTATATTATGTCTGATCCCGTCGCACTACGACGAGGACTTGGCTAAGTAATCAGCCTCTTGTGCGATAGCGGCTTACCGGGCCTTCTGGGCCGTGTGCGCACATCGCACAAGTATCCAATCCATTCCTGATGGATTCGGGTTGTACCCGTGAGTCGGACTATCCAGTCTAAATAGGGACTATACGTCATCATGTCCCCCCAGTCTAGTGGTCGCAGGTCCAATCCGCGGCTACTACACTATATTCAAACCAAAATAGTCACATAGTCCAAGCATAAACACATATTTTAAATATTCCCGCCAAGAAGACATACATCCCCCCTTTTACCTAACCTCCTTGGTACCTGGGAAAAGCGCTTGCCACGCCATAGTTACCCCTTCATCTTCTATCGTTAGATCTGGCAAGTGGGGAACACGTGCCACACATCTGACCATGAACAGTAAAACAAGAAAGCCTATATAAACCCATCACGCCTCCTTTTGACTGTTTACCATCTACAAAACCTTCAAATCACCATTAACGCCTCTATCATTTACCATCATCACCAGATCTCTTATCAAGGTAATCCGCGCGACCACTGTTTTGTATACACAACGCCATGGTGAAACAGCTAACCAACATTACGTCAATCTTGACCATTGAGCAGATAGACGAATTTACCTCTGACTTCTACATACCCAACTACCTGCACCCAGAAGTTCCAAACCCGTAACATAATATAAGTCAGTTCCCCGTAGGGAAGATAGGATTGTACACCCGTTTCTTCGATTACGCAAACCAGCATATACCTATGTCGCGCTTTCTGCTGAGCGTGCTACTACACTATGAGACCCACGTCTCCCAACTTCATTGCATAGGGGCAGCAAAAATTTCGAATTTCGAAATAAACTGCCGCACCCTAAACATAGAACCCACGGTAGACCTTTTCCGCGTCTTCTACCAACGGCAATTAGCCAATGGCTGGGTATCCTTCGCTAAGCGAAAGGGCGGTATGCAATGTTTTGATGGAAAGATAGATTCCTTAAGGAACTGGACCGGCAGATTCTTCTGGATCGACGAAGCTGCCTTCCCTTTCCACTTTCCCTTCTTGACCCCTGACACTGTGAGGAAGGACCCCCTACCGGGCCCCGACTCCTACAACACTGCAGACGCGGAAACCTTGAAAAACAACCGCATCCCCGTGCAACCCTACCCGGAGAGTGTGTTAGTCACTCTTGGCCTAAGCCGCACAGTCATCTGTGGCAAGCACAGGGTACCAATGTTCCGCAGAGAGAGTGGAAAGGGTTAGTGGTCCTTCCCGCCTTCATCATAACATTCTGTAAGTACCGTCGCATATCAAAAGACTAAAATATGTTTTCATGTTTTTTGTTTGCCTCCTTTCTCAGTTATGGACGTTCTTGACCTTGTCCGTGGTGCCTTTCCCAAAGATTTGTTGGTGTACTCTCGCCCTCAACAAGAAAATGAAGAGTCAATCCGTGACCGTGCCCAGAAAAATACCATGGACCTAGAGATTGGGGAGCCATCTGCCGCCCAAGAGAGTGAAGACACAGGCGCAAATCAACCACCGCCCCCTCCACCAGTTCAACAGTTGGAATAGCAGCCACCCATATAACAACAACCACCACCCTTTCTCAGCTCCTCGATGTCTTCAGAAAATGCTACCAGGGACGCCGAAAAAGCCGCGACTGGTTTTGAGGAAGAGGACATTACTTCTTTAGGGAAAAGACACAGAAGCCCCCCATCATCTCCACACAAATCGGCACGCCTCGGGGCTGGTCCTTCCTGGACAGGGGTGCGCACAACCGAGGAAGAGTTCGAGAAGAACCTTGCAGAGACTCCCCCCCGCACTCCTCCCGTCACCATCAACCTAAGGTAACCATCCTCTTATATATAGTGGCGTGAACTATACATTCTTCGTTTCATCCTCATGTCATCATTTTTTATGTACCCGCCTAACCATTATTCTAATACAACAGTGACGAACAGGAAAAATCCGTTGCAAAGGCGAAGACCACACCCTCCCCCCACAAGGAGACTTCATCAGCGGGAGGAAGCGCGTTCGCACAAGATCCTACCTTTGCCCCTGACTAGGATCTTCTTGCATCCTCTGACCTAACGAGCGCGTTTGACTGCGCAAGCTTTTTAGACAACATCGTGCCCCCTGGCCGAGAGGAAGTGCTAGAGGGGATGAGCGATGCCGTCCTGGTCGATGAGGTAAGTTATCTGGCAACACATCATGTTACATTGACATCGCACCTCAAGAAGAGATACTTGGGATTGTCTTCCATACTTCACAGCACGGAGGAAAACTGAGGCAGATCACTGAAGAGAAATCCTCCGCTCTCGGCGATATGCAAGAAAAAATAGACCGAGAGGCCGAGAGAGGAAGAAAAGATGCCACCCTCCTCCATTCCTTAACAGAAGAAAGGAACAGGCTATCTGCCGCTCTTGATGAAGAGCGAGCCCAACTCCACCAGATAAAGGCCTCCAACCTAGTTGCTATGGGGGTCTTTGAGGAGGGAAAGAATAGGTTCGTTGCTGATGTTGACACTCTGGGTGCTAAGGGAAAGGAAGATATAAACGATCTCAGTTGTCAACTGAAGAGGCTGAGTATAGAACTGGATGAGGAACTGTACCCCCGGATAATGAAAGAGATAGCCGAGAAGCGGTGGTTAGTGCGCCATGGTCTGCGCCTGGCCGCAATGGGCGCTTTGGAAGACCCCACCCTGCGAACCTCATTCTCCAAGTATGTCATAGCCACAATCAATTAAGGCACTTCAAGAGGTTTGGTGACAGCGCACAAGGGGAAGTTACTAAACAAAGAACTATCAGAGGTGTCTTTTTATGATCCGAAGGATGATGCCAAGCTTACCACCGCCTTGAAAGAAATGAGCGTATGTCTGCTGCCCTCTTTTGGCCTGGAGGACAAGGATCATGAAGTCCCCTTTGAAGCTGTAATGGAGGGTCTCACCTTAGCGCGCCACAAGGCAGAGGGCGCAGAAGCGGTACCGGACTTTCACTTAAAACCATCGCTAGAGCAACTGACCACACCAATTTGTGTCTATCCCAGGGACTCTCTTGATCCCTTCAAGATTGAGAAGGAAGTTCTACTGTCTGAGGTCCTTGCAGCGCACGAGAGCCGCGCTGCTGCCAAGAAAGCCCTGTTGAACATAGAAGCGACACCTTCTGTTGGTGCGGCCCATCTTGCTCCATCTGTCCCTGTGTTGCCATTACTACGGATGGAGAGGGATTCGCGCCTGCTGGACCGGATGGAAAAAATTCTGAAGGATCACCGCACTACTGCTTACTGCCCACCTTTGCTAAAACTAAAGAAATCCTCCTCCGAGACCCATCTGCTCTCCAATCGCCTTAGAGATTTGTAAACATATGTTGTACTTGTTATCCACGAATGTTTGCCTTTGTAATGAACACTATCCCTTTTTTGTTATGAAAAAGTCTATTGAATGTTTATAGCGCAATTTCGCATAATAAGCTAATGTAAACTTATAAATGGTCCATATGGGTTTGAGAAGCTCATTACGTGCGGTGTACTGCTACTACCATAAGGACGGTCAGGTGAGGCTGACCAATTGTTAGGTGCGCACAGGTGTGTCTTAACAGTCTCAGAGTTTACTGGCTGCATAACTTGCTACGGCGTCATTAATAGCAAGGGCCCTAACAAGGATACACGATCCATGGTCGAAGGGGTTGCATCCCACTTACTCGACGAGTCTAATTAGTAGGGTAAGCTCATTCCTCTTATTTCTCCTGGAAACGTTGTGCACGCGTGCGCCAATAGGCAATATATATAAAAAAGAAAGTATGTATGACATAAAGAATTTTTTCAGAATGTGCCGTGGAACTAGCTAGGGATCACGACTATTTTATTAATACTTGCAATATTTTAAATACATAAAATAAAAGAAAAATAATACATTCATTTGGGAAGTTCGCCCTCAAAGGTAGCATTTCTTCAGATGGCGTATGTTCCAAGGCCTTTGTAGGTCGCGACCATCCATGTCACGTAACCGGTATGCACCATTTCTTAGTGCGTCTGTCAATATGTAAGGTCCCTCCCATTTAGGCCCAAGCTTTTTTATGTTCTCAGCGCGGCTGGCCGCGTTTGAGCGATACATGAAGTCACCTGGTCTAAAGGAGGTCTTGCCTACCCTAGCATCGTAGTGGCCTTTCATTTTCTCTTTTCACTTAGCTTCGCGGATTGCTGCTAACTCTCGTCGCTCCTCGATTATGTCTAAGTTCAATCGCAGCTCATCGTCGTTAGTAACCATGTCTACCTCCGCTGTGCGGAGTGTTTGCAATCCGATCTCAGCTGGAATGACTGCCTTTGTACTATATGTTAGGGCGAAAGGGGCATCACATGTGGCTGATCATCGTGCGATGTGCCCATAAAACATGCGACAACTCGTAGACCCACTTCTTATTATGCTCCCCCAATCGTGTGCTTTTATGCCATCTCCCAAAACTCCTGTTTTCTCTTTCCACAAGTCCATTCGTTTGTGGGTGGGCGACCGATGCGAACCGTTGATGTATCCCATTCTTCGCGCACCAATCCTTGAATGGGTTCTCTGCGACCTGCTTTCCATTATCAGAGACTATTTCACCGGGCAGTCCGAAAAGACATACTATGTTGTCCCATACGAACCTTTTCACCTGATTCCCCGTGATCGTTGTGACTGCCTTTGCCTCAATCCATCTTGTGAAGTAACCCATCATGACTATGAGGAACTTAACTCCCCCCGCGGCTATGGGAAAGGGTCCCGCGGTATCGATTCCCCATTTGAAGAATGGCCAAAGGGAGGTGACCGGCGTGAGCTCCTCCTGAGGCTGCCTACGTACTGGTCTGTGCACCTGGCAGTCATTGCATTTATTAATGAGTGTTCGCGCGTCTGTATGCATAGTTGGCCAGTAGTATCCGCTACGCAACGCTGTTGCTACCACGGACCTTGGTCATGCGTGCATGCCGCACGACCCGTCGTGGATTTCGCTTATGAGGTATTGCGCTTGGCGAGGTCCTACGCATCTTAGCCATGGCTGAAGAAATGATCATTTGTAAAGAATACCGCCTCTGACTTCAAATTGCCTTGATCGTCTCCGTATTCGCCGTGCCTCGACTTCGTCATCCGGGAGGGAATCATTGGCTAAATAGTCCACAATTGGTGTTATCCATGTAGGACCTTCTTCCTCCACTATCGCGATTACCTCTTGCTCTTTTATTGATTTATCCTTGAGGATCTCCACTAGGACCTGCTTTGACAAGTGCGCAAAACTCGTGGACGCTATCTTGCTAAGAGTGTCTGCTTTCTTGTTCCCCCCCTGGGTACTTGGCGTATCTGGAACCTATTTAACCCCTCAATCAGTGCTTTGGATTTTTGTAAGTACTGCACCCTATTATCTTCTTTTGCTTCATAATCGCCAAGTATATGGTTTGCTACCAGTCGAGAATCTACATTCGCTTCGAGATCGCGCACGCCCATTCTTGCTGCAATTCTTAGCCCTGCTATCAGCGCCTCATACTGATAGTTGGTTTTTACCAAGTATAAAAATTTGTTCTTCTCGATTCAATTCGAATTGATTACCAGTTGAAAGTGTGACCCAGTCGTCTTTGGTAAATAAAAGAAAAGGTGTCTTTGTCTAAAACTAATTAAAGATAAAAAAATAAAGTTTTAAAAGGAAACGACAAAATATAAAAGAAATGAACTAAAAATTAAAACGACTGACAAATAATAAAGAAAAGATATTAAAAGCAAATATTAAAACAAAACAATTAATAAAAATAAAATAAAAAGAGAAAATTAACTTTCGACTTGAAAATAAAATTTACTTAATGAAAAAAGAGGAAATAAAACTAAGTGGCTAATTTAAAACTAAACGAGGTAAAAGCTAAAGCGGACACTAAATAAAAGATAAAACTTAAACTTTTCGAAAAAAATACTAATACTTAAAATTGACGAAAAATACAACTAAAAATACGTGACTTTCAAAATTAAAATCGGATTAACTTTCAGATAAAACTAAACGATTACGGAACAATATTAATTAATAAACAAGCAGGCAAGCACACAGCTCAAGCATGCAACCAGGCTGCTCAAAATGGCGGGAAAAAAGGCTAAGCTAGCAACCAAGCATGTCAAAGTTTTAATGTTTATACGGAATGTTTATTCTAAGCTAGCAACCAAGCATGTCAAAGTTTTAATGTTTATACGGAATGTTTATTCTATTTGTTATCCGGATTCTGTTTTCTTCATTTGGTTATCCGGGATATTAACTTTTAGCTATCCGGAATGTTTTCTTTTTGTGTTTATTCGGAATATGATGTTTGCGGCTTATCCGGAATATTAGAAAAATGGCTTATCTAGAATATCAAAAAAATCTCTTATCCGGAATGTCTAATAAAGGTGCTTATCCGGGAAGACTAAAATTCCTTATCCGGGAAAAGAGGGTTTTAAGAAAACCCGGATAAGAACAAAATTAAGCAAAGTGAAAAATAAGCTAAGATCTAATAAGCACTTAACCAAAACTTTAACCAAAATAATTTTAAGAAAAACTAAATAAGCCACAATTCAAAAACTTGAAAAACACTAATTAATCTAAAAATTAAAAATCAACTTTTTATAAAATTAATCTAATAAGCACTTAATTAAAAATAAGAAAAATAACACAATAAGCTAGAAAAGCAATAAGCTAAAACATCAAACACTAAAAGATCAATAAGCACAATCAAACACAAACATCAATCAATCAAAGAACATGATTAACAAACTACATGATTATCAAAATTAAACAAGATTAAAAGATTAAGAAAGGAAGAATGAGAATGATTAATTGAAAAAGCTTGAAATTAAGATGATTAAGATTCAAATTACAAGATTAATGAAAAATCATGGAAATTTTAGATTACACCTACTCCTACTCCTAAAACTAATCTATCTACCCCTAAAATGACTAACACCTCCTAATGACATATTAGGAGGGTTTATATAGGAGGAGGGGAGGAGTGTTGATGCTTTCTTCTTTCTTTCTTCTCGTCTTGCGATTTAAATTCTTTGTCTTTCTCGACGTCGTCTTGGGATTTGTCGATATAAATTTAACTCGTCTATAATTTTCTTCATTTATTAGACTTGAGTTCTTCGACTTCATTAAACTTCCGTCTTTAGACTTTTTCCTCGATAAATCTTCAGAATAGGTCTTGGACTTCCCTTCTTTTTGCACTCTTGATCTTTTGACTTCGTCTTTTGTCTTTTTCTTCGATAAAAGCCCGTGAAAGACCGTGTTTTCTCCCCTTTTCACTTTTTGATCCTAAATCACAACAAAAACACAAACCACGTATAATTCTGACATTTACGACATAAAATACACGTTTTAGCTTGGTTATTGTTATAATTAAGTGGTAAAAGGATGGGTGTTTTCACACCTATCACATACTCTACCTCATTATTTGTGGTTGTGAATTCAAAACGTAATGCGTATGTGAACTCCATTCTTCTGGATTGGTGAGTATGAGTCCCGCGCCTGATTTATCAGTGCAAGATGACCCATCTGTGAACAAGATCCACGGGGCTTGGTATTCTTCCTTTTGATCTAGCCCATGAGCGCCTTCTTCTGGCTTTTCAATGATAAAGTCCGACAGAATTTGTCCCTTCACGACATTGCGTGGTCTGTAGGTAATATTGTGTTCCCCTCGTAGAACACTCCACTTTTGGAACCTGTCCGCGACATCTGGTTTTGAGATCACATGCTTTATGGGTTGATCCGTTATCACCACTATTGGGTGCGCTTGGAAATATATGCGCAACCTCTTTGCTGCAAACACTAGCATGAGCACTAATTTCTCCATTGGGGTATAATTTAGCTCCGAGCTCTGTAACGCTCTACTTATGAATTACACTGGTGTTTAAGCATTTTCCTTGTCCGTCATTAGCACCGCGTTGATCGCTCCATGCGTTGAAAACAAATATATTATCAGCTCTTCTTTAGGTCGTGGCGCGACTAACATAGGGAGCGAAGCTAAATGCGCTTTTAATTCCTCGAAGGCCTTTTCGGCTTCCTTTGTCCAATTGAAGTCCCCTCTTAATGCACTTTTTAAGCGTTTTAAATAAGGGGAGCGACTTCTCGGCTGATTTGGACAGGAACATGTTCAGTCCTGCAAGCTTCCCATTTAGCAACTGCACTTCCTTTTTCGTTTTTGGGCTTTGGAGTTGAATGACCGCGTCTGTTTTTTCCGGACAGGGTTTGATTCCACTGGGGTCAATCATGTATCCTAGGAACATGCCTTCTGTCACCCCAAAAGTGCACTTCTTTGGATTTAACTTCATGTTTATCCTTCTGAGCGTAGAGAATGTTTCCTCTATATCCCGAATAAGCTCGCTCTCCGTATGACTTTTTATTACCAAATCATCGACATACACCTCCAAATTTCCCCCTATTTGGCCTTCAAATGCCTTATCAACCAGTCGTTGATACATGCCCCCTGCGTTCTTTAGTCCAAACGGCATTTTGTGTAACAGTACACGCCCTGGCTGGTATGGAATGTTGTCTTTTCCTCATCTTCTTCTGCCATTTGTATATGATGGTATCCATTGTATGCGTCTAGGAAACATTTGAAGGGGTATCTGCACAACGATTCCACCTTCCAATATATTTCCGGGAGTGGGTAGTAATCTTGGGGACAAGCTTTATTGAGGTCTGTGAAATCAACGCACATGCGCCAGCTACATCATGTTTCTTTACCATTATCGTGTTAGCGAGCCAGTCGTGATAGTAAACTTCCCTCATGATTCCTGCGTCTACCAGCTTATTTACCTCGTCTAGTATTACTTTGTTGCGCTATGGGACCTATCCTCTTTTCTTTTGCCTAACCAGAGGGTATCCTTCGCGGATTTGAAGCTTGTGTTCGGCTATCGACCTTGGTACCCCTGTCATATCTTTAGGTTCCCATGCGAAGACGTCTAGGTTATCCTTCAAAAGGCGACACATGTCTGTCTTCCCTTTGTCAGATAATGTCCCTCCGATCGTTATCCCCTGATCCGGATACTGCGGATGCACTGCTACCTTTAAGTTTGGTGGTGAGTTCACCTTTGGTTCCGTCGTGATCCTAGGCGGTTCTGCGATCGCGTTGCATTCTGGGGGTGTTATTACCGTGTTGAAGATCGTTACGACTCCTCCATCAACTGAGAATTTCATCATACCGTAAGCCGTAGAAGGTACCGCTCGCATCGCTAGTATAGCTGGTCGCCCTATGATCCCGTTATATTGTGATGGCAACCGTATGATCAAGAAATTCATTGGGACTTTCGTCGAGTGCTCATCATTTCCCACTCTTACTTCTAACTTCAGTTGGCCCAAGGGCCATACCGCTTCTCCACTGAATCCAATGAGCGGGGAAGTCGCAGGCATAATTTGGCTCTTTATTTATGCGCTAAGCTTTAGAAAGCAGTGCTCGTACATTATTTCTTCTGATGAACCTCCATCCACATACATGCGATGTATACTGTGCTGACCAATGCTTATTTCTATAACTAGCGGGTCGTCTGCGATGTTCCTTGCATTGAGTGGGGGGAAGGAAATGTCTTTTTCCTTCGAGAATTTTTGGCTCACCTTTTGTCTTGTACTTCGTTACCACGATTCCACCACGTAAACATTCGCGCTATCGACCTTTTGTCTATCATCCTTCGTGGTTTCCTTGACAAGGTGTTTTAGCTCGCCTTTCTTTACCCTATTCTCGATATATTTTTTCAGCTGAATACATTCGTTCGTAGCGTGCCCCCTCTCATTGTGGTATTCATAGTATCTATTACTGGCGCGTTTTTCGACCGGGGTGGTCATTGGCGTTGGCCTTGGGAAACTTGCACCTTCTGATATGAGGATTTCTCTTAGGGTTAACTTAAGGGGGTTAAACCTAGAGTTATAAGTTCGACCCTATCTTCTCCTTCCTACGTAATCAAGGCCTAGAGATCTGCCTTGCTTGTTGGGCCCTTCACTGGGTATGCGGATAGATCTATGATCATAAGTGCTTCGTGCTATTTCTGAAGCAGCCGATTCTCCTTGTATGAAAGACCTTACCCGCCTTAGCACTCCATCGAAGGTTTCGGGCGTTCTTTCATTAAGCTTTTTTATTAGATCACTGTTTCGTATGCCCTCCATGAAGCAGGATACTTTCAAAATTTCTGGGCAGTCTTTTATTTGAAGACACTCGCTCTTGAAACGCTCCAGAAAGTCTTCCAGGTATTTGCCCTGGTTTTGTTTTACCCTGGCTAGCGATACAGCACTCCTATCATGTCTTTTCTGTTGCACATAATTTCTTTTGAACACTTTTCGCAACACTTCATACCCGTTGATTGTTCACGACGGAAGCCTATCGAACCACATCTGCGCGTTCCCTACGAGTGTAGAGTTAAACATATTACACCATACGGGTTCTGGCCATTGTTCGATACCTGCCTGGGATTCAAAGACTTTCAAGTGGTCTTCTGGATCCGTCGTGCCATCATAAGTTTTCACGTTTGATGGCATGCGGCGCTTTCTGGTGTCTCCATAATTCTGTATGCGCCTCGTAAAAGCGTTTTTCCTGGCTCTTCTCCAAGGTTGTGAGAAGATTTGGTCATCCGAGGAATAACTTGCACCTACATGTTTTTCTGGCGGATTATCACTTGATCCTGACAGATTGCCTTCTGAGGATGAGGCATGCTTCGCGTGCTTTGCTTCTTCTACCATATTTTCATGTTTAGCAACAAAAGGGATGAGTGCTTGTAGGTTATTAGCTACGTACTCCTCCATATGCGTGCCTTTGCAGCAACGACTTCCCCTCCCTCCTCTTGGGGCGTCTTTCTTTTTTGCTTTTTGGGAGGAGGTTGAGTTGACTCTCGTTCGATGCCTTTTTCCCCCGCGATGAGTAGGGGAGTTGAGAAGAGTCATACTGTTCTTATAATTGGGGGATTGTTCATATCCGGAGTGTTTGCCTCACTGGCACATCCAGGGGTAGCATTTACTGATGTGATACGGCCATCTACCGTCGCGGATCCTTGACGGCCTTCATTCTTACCGCTTTTCGCCATTAGTTAGAGCTTAGTGTGGGTCCCACGGATGGCGCCAACTTGTTGATACAAAAGTTGGGGTACACCGAGCTTGACCCAAATTAGGCTTAATTTAGGGTCTTGTGGACTCCGGCTCTTGCACCAAGTGAAACTTTTTTTGGGGACCCTGCACACTAAACAGACACCGTTAGACTTACCGTGGGTTTGTGACCCACGATTAGACTCCAACATGAGAGTAAGTAATCGATTTGAGTATGTAAGTGTTTAGGGTATTGTGTGTATCGTACCTTTGTGGAACCGAAGGGGTTCCTTATATACTCGAGAGAGTCCAGGCTGGGCTCCCTGTTCTTGCGGCCTAAGGAAGAGATAATGACTTGAAATAGCTTGATCTTCATTATCCAACTAAGGCAAGTGTATATCCTTTTTCCTTAGGCGAATATAACTATAATATAAGTTATATTCTGTCTGATCCCGTCGCACTCCGACGAGGACTTGGCTAAGTAATCAGCCTCTTGTGCGACAACAGCTTACCGGGCCTTCTGGGCCGTGTGCGCACATCACACACGTATCCAATCCATTCCTGATGGATGCGGGTAGTACCCGTGAGTCAGACTATCCAGCCCGACTATGGACTATACGTCATCAGCCGAATAGTTCTTGAATCATGTCAAACACTTTCCTAATACAATATTTCGACCCTATTTGTGCCTTGGGTTACACGAAATATGTACGGAGATAAGACAAGAACTATACTCTATATCTGGGCACAATAAAATAGATCAAAACATGGGACAATGTGTATGTTATGATCTTGAGACCAAAAAACTGTTTATATGTGTCTATATAAACATTCATGGTGGTTGTAGAGAAAGGTTATCCCCCTTCATGAAAAGTCACACTTTTTTTGCAAAAAAGTCACAATATTTCTGTCTACAGCGACGGTTTTTGTATCAGTTAAAACCGTTGCTAACTTTATAAACCAGAAATATTATCTCTAGTGACAACTTAGTGACGACCAAACCAGTCACTATTACGTCATTTGACTTTATATTCACAACCGTTTCCATTCTTTTGTACCCGAAATCAAGTTAACTAGTTTATACAAGCGTGTACTCCACATCTCCGAACTTGTATTATAACTTAACTCGAAATCCCTTTGGTCTCGGGTACATCACCATTACACCAAAATGATTGATGACACTAAAATCACCAACAATCCTCCCCCATTTTAGTGTAGTCCTTAATTTCCCGATTAATCAAAACAAATTAAACTCATGCATAAATGAAAATATCTTTCGATTTGAATTTTCATCTTAGTATACTACACATTCAAAATATTCGAATATCAGAGTGTCACTAAGGATTGAACTCTTTCTATTCATAATGAATACCTCAAGATAATATACACACAAGTTTATCATTCCAATGTTTACTTGACGCTTTACAAGCCATGCGCCCTTATCCCATTCATGAGCATATAGGAAGCCAAAGTCCAAGCTTCTTGAAGCGGAAAAACTTCATACTCACATAGGTAGTTCTTTTATTCATGACCCGCTTTGCACTTTTTCAAAAGAACTATTAAGAAGAAAAACTTCAACCTCTTTATCTTGCAGGTCCGAACACATACCTTGGGACAATATAACATGTGTTCCAATCTCTAAGTGTGAGCTTTCCACATTGAATTCAACCTTTAGCATTGTGCTAGAGGGGAATTGGGTGTCTCACCATTAGAGATCTAATAGACTTTTCATCCCTATTACTGACTTTGTGCACTAAGTCTAGCGAACCTCTTTTCAAGCGGTAAGCTATTTACAATAAACATGGTTATTTGACTTAAAACATAATACCATATGTTTCTTACCAAGTCTTTTAACCATTACACTTCTGTAAAACAAGAAGATAAAACAACAATTTATGATGCGAGAGTTAAAATCTGTTGTACAACTTTTCTTCCTTGATCTTAAGATAAGATACCACACCAAATGTGAAGATCGATCTATTCACTATTGGTCATATAATCTTCTTGATCAATTATCTAACTTATATGCAACAATAATTGTATCAATTTATAAACTATAATCTATCATTTTTATTCAAAATATTTGAGATTTGTAGTAGCCAAGCATGTCAAGCAAATTGACATTCTTTTTATCATAAATAAAATTTTCTAATATACAAATACTATGTATACACAAGACAAAATTTAAACTTGATAATTTTGGATAACACCATTCGTTACCTTAATACAGTAAAACATTACTTTCACTTTTAGCTAATAGATTATAACACGCCCAAATACATTTGTTATTACCGACAAATAATTATACGTTGAGCAACTTAATTCATTGATCTCTAAAGATTACATCCCATCAAGTGTAAGATCAACACTTATGGAGTGCACGTTTTTATTGATCAATCATCCGTCATATTATAAACCATAACCTATGATTTTTCTACAAATACGACCGTACTCGGTATATAACCACCCGACATATCATTTAAATATAGGCAAATCATATATTCGTGACCAATATACATTTTCTAAATACAAACACTATGCATTCATTAGACAAAATTAGGTCGCTTGTGTTAATGTAACACTCTTAATAACAGATTGTTCAATCATAAACATACATTTTAGATCACGCCCAATGACTTACGCGTACACAAGATATTGTAAGTTTTACAAGTTTTCTCGCATAAACATAGCGAACCCTGCTATCAATAGTTATACACAATTCATCTTTTGTATGTTAGTAGTTTTCTACTAATCTGTGCAATCCAGAAAATCACAGAGGACTATCTTGTGTAATTCACAACAAGTTTCAGTTGCCATACATATCATCATGTACATTCATTATGTATAATGATAGCATCTAGGAACACTAATACTACACGAGGCCAAAATGAATTCATTGCCTTGTAAATTACAAGGCATTAACAACAATTAATTCCCTTAAATGCATGTGCATGTATATAATTAACCACCATTTGATACCGTCCCATAATAAACGTTGTTTGCGGTTCCATCATCATGCGCACCAAAATTGGTTACACGTATATATAACTATGTATACATAAACATGAACATCACGACAATAAGTTCAACAAAGAACTTTGTCAAAACGCATAATCATACGGAGTAAATAGTTAAATACCATGCATGTAGAATTACTGAATTACCAAATCCAAAAGTTCCAATTACCATTGAATAAAAAGAAACCATTGATCGAAGGAAAATTAATTTATCATTTTACCATACCCGTCTAATTATGATAACAGAATAAACTATATTCTCTTTTCCACATTCTTGTATTTGCATCCAAGAAAAGTAAAACAAAACATTTGGTAATTCTAATCTACGTATTTTCCAATATCATATTCGCCATGTAATTTAAAACCAGAAAAATAACGCAGCAATGCCATGTTAGCATATGCCATGTTAGCATACCCTGCATGTCAATTTCCTACTCATAAACTTAGAAAAATATGGGTAGAGAAAATGCGTACATGTGACTTGTAAGTATGATTGAACCGTGTTCCTCAATCTACCAACCAAACACCGTTATATCAAAGTGGCCTTAAGCAAGATTTCACAACCACTTCTAACCAGCCACGTATTACAAACATTATTTTGCCTCCCAAAGATCATTCCATCTAAACATCCTATAATCACCAAACGTGAGTTTCATATCTACACAGATTCAAAGATCTTACACAATTTCACCAATCAAGAATATCAAAAAATATTGTATTAGTTTGTTATAAATTTAGGGTCGTGATAATCAGTGATAGCCGGATAGTTCTTGAATCATGTCAAACACTTTCCTAATTCAATTTCGACCCTATTTGTGCCTTGGGTTACGCGAAATTTGTTCGGAGATAAGACAAGAACTACATTCTATATCTAGGCACAAGAAAATAGAGCAAAACATGGGACAATGTGTATGTTATGATTTTGAGACCAAAAATATGTTTATATGTATCTATATAAACATTCATGGTGGTTGTAGAGAAAGATTATCCGCCTTCATGAAAAGACACAATATTTCTGTCTACAGCGACAGTTTTTGTAACAGTTAAAACCGTTGCTAACTGTATAAACCAGAAATATTATCTTTAGTGACAGCTTAGTAACGACCAAACCAGTCACTATTACGTCATCTAACTTTACATTCACAACCGTTCCCATTCTTTTGTACCCGAAATCAAGTTAACTAGTTTATACAAGCGTGTACTCCACACCTCCGAACTTGTATTATAACTTAACTCGAAATCCCTTTGGTCTCGGGTAAATCACCATTACACAAAAATGATTGATGACACTAAAATCACCAACACCATCTTGGAATGGGGACCAACATGTACCTTTCATCCACATTATTTTGAGTAACTGGTCGAAAAGGCCGATGGATTTGCTGGCATCTTCCCTGGTAAGTCGTGTCTAGCTTAAAATTTATCTTTCTTTGTTAATAATCCTGGAAATAATGGATATACAGTAACCTTACCATAGAAAGTAGATATGCAATATTCTATAACCATACTTATAAATAAATGTTACAATTAAATCTTTTCTACTAAACACATACCTTTGACTTTCTCTCTTGATTATGACATCCGTAGCTGGGAAATACATTATGGATGTTGGTAGAGTACTTAGATCTGGTGGCTTCTGGGTGCTTTCGGGTCCTTCCATTAATTGGAAACAAGACTAAATATCTTGGCAGCATCCAAAAGAGGATCTGGAGCAAGAACAAAATAATCCCGCCAAAAGGTAGGAGCCCACCGAGGTTCTCTCGTTTCAAAAAAATAAAAAAACTTGTGACTAAATAGTTTAATTAAGGAGACGGAATTAGAAATGTATCATTCCGCTAACTTTGCCAGTATACATGTACATGAGGAGGAGTCATAAAAGAGCGTTACACGCAACCGAAATGGGCATTGCAGCCAAAGCATCACAACAGAACTCGAAATCGAAGCCAAATCCCAATATGTAGCTCTAGTCCGACTAAGAGGCAGATAAGTGAAAAGTGAAGTCCTGTCTTGGACCTAGAGTCACGTCTCCCAAAAGAAGGTCAAGCTCTAGCTCACCCTCTGATCTCGACGTCCTAAGAAATCCACTTCCAAAAACCCCAAGCCAGTTCAGCTCCCGGTCCAGGTCAAGGTCGAGTTCACCTATTGATCGAAGGATGTGGTTAAGAAAGTTTCATCTAACAGTTGAGTTGGAGTCGATGGTAAATATAAAATATGTTAAGTTTACTCCTCCATATGAGAAATCGATTTGATTTTACTATTATTCTGCTTGATTATACTCGCATATATTGAAAGTATCACAGCTCCGCCAACTGAATTGCAGCCGTACCTTCAGTCAGTCAAAGAAACCTAAATTATGTTTTAGAGTCGTTTTCAAATTTAGACAAAGAAAGCATCGGTCTTATTACAATAAAATATGTTCTAGAAGAACTTTTCCAAGTTAGATATATAAGCATTATTACTTTTCTAAGCTAGATATATAAGCATTATTATTATTTGATATGTTGATCAGATGGTGTTGGTTCAGAGGTTGGGTTTAGTGTGTTGATGTAGATTGCTTGGACACCTTTCAAGTTGCTACAAAGTTGGGTGGTGATTCTTTAAAAGCTAATGTGATTTCTATGGCCTGAAATGTATGACATATACAAACTTAGTAGTTATTTATAGACTAATATATCTAATATTCTCGACCTTTATATTTTTTTTACTTGCAGGCTCAAACAACATAATACACTTCTGGAAATTGTGTTGAAGGAAATGAGTGGTGAAGTTATAAACCGAGGTTTGATAAGAAACATAGTGAACATGTTAATGGATTCCTTTAACCCAGACATCATCGTCATCAATCTTTACCTATTTGATTATTATAAGTTACAACAGACAGGTAACCGTATGGACGATGGCTTTGTGGCCATTACTAACCTATTTTAGTGTTTACCAGCGGTGAATGAAAATCTAACTCTTTGTTTTAGGTTTATTTTAACTATATACATCTTAATTACCTTCAGAGCAAGATCAAATCTTTACTCTTGAAATCTCTTATGTAAACCCTTACAGAAAACAGGAAGTCCCTAAAGATGGGGTCCATATAGCCGTTATAGATATAAATGGTTTATTATACTAATGACATTTATAACTACGGTTTAACAAAATAACTCGATTTTTGTTTGTTGAAAATGGTGTTGTTGAATATGGAGTAGCAATCAGTGTGCCCACAACATATAGACTATGCTACAACAAATAAATGATCTATCAACAAGAGTACTGTGACGAAAACTACAAATAAGTTACGCATGGAGTTGACTATTTGGTTGTGGTGCTTTGCCCCTCTTATTGTATGTCTCATGACTCAGAATCATGTCTGATGAAGGAATTTGTCTCCTACTGGGTGGATATTGGTGAGGCATAAAATCAAAATTTTTAAATCTATGCAATTTATATGCTTAGCAATTTATAGATATAATTAAACTTATACGTATCTTTGGTCTTTGTTAGTCAACCCATATTGACCGGAAGTATAAGTGTTCGCTTTGATAGGTTACCCACCCAACCTAAGAGTACTACTAATTGCAGGTGAAGCAGAACAATGGTTAGAACATCTTCATGTAAGTGTAGACGAAGAAGTGTTCACACTTTATAATCAAAAGGCCCTTGAAAATGGCTAATTTCAGGACAAACTTGGCTTGACTAGGTAATTATGGTCTCTACACGTATATGCATATAGCTATTGATTTACTCTTTTATGTATTTGCTAAAAACATAAGTGCATAAGTGCATAATTAACTTGAGTGGGGGAATGAAATTTTACTTTGTAATTGAATATAAAGCTTCTAACTTATTAACAACTATACGGAAATCTGTTTAGGATGGAAAGGATGACAAAAACAATTTTTTTTCATGTTAGTAGGTGAACTGACCCGTCTCATGTTGACCCACACTACGTTTCCCATTACATTCTGGAACCCGCCCAACCCATCTACACACCGTCACAGCTATTGGTCGTGATAGCAATTGTGATCTCACAAGACTTGCTTCTTTGTTGTTTCAACTTCAAATTGATGCTATGAAATTCTTCAACATTTTCCTTACGTTCAAAATTAAGACTTAATCAAAACATATACAGTAGTTTAATGCAACCAGATATGTCATAGTATATACATGCATTTAGGAGAAAATGAAGAGAGTACTGAAGAAATCAAGGGAACATCTGGACCGGAAGGCCTTCAAGTATTTGGCAAAAGGATTCAAATGATCTATATGATTCCAATTTCAAAAATATTTGCAATTTTTTTGGTGTGTCCGACTTCATAGGAGTACTTTTCGTGTCTTTTGCTATCCTTAGGTAGTGGTTTTGGTCTTTGGTGTGTTATAGGTTGGATTTTTACTCCTATAAACAGCAATAAACATCCAAACACAATCTTTTGAAGCAGGTTATGACTCATACTCAACATGCAACACCAAACACCCCCATTATAACATATGTTGTTTTTCAGTCGCCTCTGTCTTAAGGCTTTTTTACTGAACTAAAGGTGATACTTAATACTTATAATTATCACGCTAATGAACTTTTACACTTGACTTTCCTAACGGAACATTTACTTATAAAAAAGGGACTAGAGAATTTAAGGAGCATACATAAAAATTTCAAGCCTTAACGGACACCAAGCAGTACACTGAACATGAGCTATCACTGATGACATAGCCGATATGGGATGTGTTATTCAAATGAGGTAATGAAATGGTACATAAACGATTTTCTCAAATTTTATTATGTTTGCATACACATGGACCCGTTTGTTACCAAATTTTAATAATCAAGCAACCAATTTTTTCTGCATAAAATCAGTGTCTGGTAATGATGTAATAGACATATGAAGTTGTATGATTTATAATCAAAAGAATTTTCAAACTATATGAAAAATAGATTTGCTAATTTAATTTTATAAATAAATGTTTGTTAAATTATTTTCATAAAAATATATAGATGTACGCAAGAATGGTATAGAAAAAAATTAAGATGATGTATATATAAATCAAATTTTGTTACTTAATTCAACTAAGAGGGATACTTCTGATACATATTAATATTTGATCTTATTCAAGTTCGTTTTTCCAAGCTCACAACAAATTGAAAGTCCAACTAATCTCAAGTTTTTAATTGTTTTTGGTGTGAATAAAGGTATTTGGTATCTATGTCTATTTCAAAGAACCACGTAAAAAATGGAAAATAGTATAGCTATGTAACCGTAAAATTAATTGCAAATACCACAATTAAAGCACGGAGTACAAGTATTAAATTCACAATAGTAAAATTGCTCAAATTGTAAAGAAAATAAAATTACAAGGACTAAATGTGTAAATTCAGAAAGTATAGGGACTAAAAGTGAAAATGTAGAACTATGATAATCTATGATCCTATCAAGAGGGTTGTTGTTTCTAGAGAGAGAAACTAGAGAGAGAAAGATGGAGAGAAACTATGTGTTTTATTAAAAATGAATAAACAACTAACACCCTCTCCATCAAAGGAGAGGGCTTATATACCCAAGTCCTTAGTGGACTTGGGCCTTCCAACCCATCAAAGGAGAGGGCTTATAATAAAGTAAATATAGTAACTTACTAACTAGGAGCTTACAACGTTTAATAATATTGTTGGAGTGACCGATACTTCTAATATACGTTAAAAACATATTTCCAACAATCTCCCCTAAGGGAGGTCACTCCAAATTACAAAGTTCTAAACCTAGCATACTATACTAAGTCTTCATTCTTGAGCTCGTAGTTATTTCTCTTTTCTTCTTTTTCTTTTTCTGCTTGTGAATATGTTTTAATAATCTTTGAGCTTTGGCTTGCAACATGTTCTTTTGGCTTTGACTTGTCTTGTAACTTGAGATCATCTTTACGTGCAGTCTTTGCCTTCTTGTGATGTTTGCCTCTTTGTGACTTCATGTCCCACATACCTATCCTTTATTGAATTCTTGAAAGTCTCAGAGTTGATACAACTGAAGACTTTTAGGTCATACTTTCTTAAATTTTGCTGAAATATTTGATGCAGAAGGATTAAGTATGTGAGGACGACTTCATCTGGTATCCCGCAACACCACCGTCTTCAAATGCAGAAACATAATAAGACACGAATAAAATAGCTTTGACATTCTTAACTGATTCGGTAGCATTTTACCTCTGGTTGGTGAAGACCGTTGGACGATAATAAATATCGTATTTGTGACAGGTAGCTCTAATTAAAGATCTCCTTGACAAGATTTCGCGGGTAAACCCGTTCTCTTTATTCGACCGTCCAAAGCTGACTGCGAACATAAAGAGTGAATCACTTGGATAATAGATATCCTTATGATTGAATCCGTCAATTCATGAACCTGGAACAAGTGAATTTCAATTAATATTTTCACCATCGTTGCTTTCCAGTTATCACTAGCTTGATTCTAATAGAATCTTGCTTGTCACCTACCGCAGTGCTGTTTGATGTTGACACTGGAAGGATTTCTACTCTTCACTGTGAACACTAAAGAGTGCCACTCTGAGTGTTCTGGCAAGATCACTTGGATTTTGCGTAAAGGCCCTGGAACTAGTTTAATCTCAATTAAGAGTCAAACCATCGTTTCTTTCTAGTTATCACAAGATTAGTTCTTAAAGAACCGCACATGTCACCTACCATGAGCTTGTTTGATGTTGGCTCAAGCAGGATTTCCATCTTCATTGTAATACTTTCGTATCACTCAGATGTTCTGGAAATATTACAAGAATATTGCGTAGGACTAATAAAAATCTTTCTTGTTTTTAAAACTGTGTCCTAATGAGACTTTTGATGATCCCGTGGCTCTAGACTCAAGGGTGCATTTTGTTTTGGTGAGCGGAGGCTAGAGAGGATTGCCACCTTTTCAATATCAATTTATTCAGAGTGAATAAACCGATAGATAACGTGTTAAACTCCGTGACATTAAAACAAATATCTTTTGAGAGATATTTGAGTTGGCTGGGAGGGGTTGTGCATCGCATCACTGGGTCCATGATACTTTGTCTTTAAGATGAGTTGACCCGGTTTCTGCCTAAGTTGTAAGGAGGGCTTCTTTCTTTACACCCTTTATCTTTACATTTATTTTTATTCTTCAACCCCTTCAATGCTTACCAATACATCATCACTAGCACCTTGTTGTGATTGTTCCAGTGCTAGCATCAGTACTTGGTCGGCATTCAGCTACGTTCATAATCCATTCTCCATCTTTCCTAAGGACTTCTATTTTCTAACTATGGAATTGTCCTTGGGAAGATTTCTCCGGTTCTGGAAGAATCATTGGACTAGCACCTAATCCTACCACCCTTTTGTCACCACATACGTCGTGAGTTATGTGTGTTTTGGGTAAGTATTCGTCTTCATGAAAATTCCTTAAAATCACTGAAGTACTTGTGATATAAATATCAAGAGTGTTTAGTACCTTCAGTGTTTTTTATAACAAAATGCTCCCCCTTAACATATGCATAACACATATCAAGTTGGATTTTTCATTAAGCTCTTTTCATTTTTAGCCGCATATGTTAACAAGTCTCCTTAATCCCATTTTCTTCCCTTATCCAAAATGTTAACCATCAATATTTTGGATATTAATGGATTAACCGGTCTTTGGATAACAAAATGAAATTAGTTGTTGGCCATAGAACATATCAATGATATATTTTGAAAGATTTAGAATCTCGTGAGAAATTTTTGAAAAATTATCATACTTTTACACTACAGCAAGCTACAAAAGCATAATATTCACAGTATTTACATATTCACAAGTAAAATATGGAGTTGACCTGAGATAGTATGGCCCATTTTAAATGGATCGTTCCATTAGCTTGTGGTGCGCTCCATATGGTCTTCCACCGACGAATCGTTCTAGACTTCTCATAAGACGTCTTTCCTTGATCTTTTCATCAATTTTCTTGATCACATAGTTGGCACTCTGCTGAAATCCCGGGTTCCAATCTACAGTAACCTCTGGAAGAGTCTTGTTCTTGTTGAGATGCACCAACTTTTCCCGGATATGGTTGAGAGTCCCATCACTGAATTTGTTGATCTCTGGAATTCTCATGAACTTTATTAGTCCAGGGCCATTCAAGTAGAAAATGCCGGGAATCGGGTCAGTGGTGCTGGTGTATGGATATTTGGTCGCATGCCTAGGCAACACTTGAGTACGTGGTTTTGAAAGATTTAGATTCCTTTGATAACTTTCTACTCCAAGTTGCATATCTTCAACTCTTTTCTTGATGACAATGTGACGTGTGTACATTCTAAGAGCTGAATTTAAGGCAATGAATTCTTCAGATTTCAAATGTCTTAGCGTGTTATGAGTTATCAGAAGCAACATGTCTTCAATATCTTCGAGACGAAGAAGTGGAAAATCTCCTTCCTAGATAGTGTAGATGTTATCATCATTTCTTTTGATTCTGATCTCTGTCAAGTGGTGATAGCCAATTTTGGGTTCAATCCTAACTCCTTGGATGCTTCTGATTCGGAAGAGAGAAAAACTTGAGGACCTGAGTTGTGCAGACATGCATAGTTGTATGCACGTCGCACAGGCTCGTCCCAATGTGAAGCTCCCAATTCGGCATAGCGATCATATTCAGAATATACTTGCGGTACCCAGAGAAGATTGACTTTTTCTTCTATCCAAGGTATCGAATCTCAATTTGCAGCTTTTAGCAATGTTAATGAGGTCGCATACTTGTTTGCTCCCTTGACCAAGTATTCGAGATCATTGCTGACGAAGAATTCGAGTGCGATTTGATCATCATCTGCAGCTGTCGGGAGAGGAGGTTTTTCAGGTGCATGAAGACCTTCTCTTCGAGTGGTTCTCATCGCTTTCAGAAGCTCATTAGCGTTGTACTCGTATTCCATTCTACTGATCTTGGATTTAGCAAGAAGAGTGGGATCTTTGAGTCCTCGCACAACCATTGCTTGGGTTATGTTAGACCCATAGGTATACTCCAAGTATCTTGAAAAATCCATAGGATTGCTGAGGAATTGGGAGAATTCAGCTTCATCAGCCTTTGTCAGTGGACGAAGTGCAGCAGCGTTTGTAACCCAAGTTTGTGCAAGTGCATTTTCATCTTCTTCGAGTGTATCTACCCATGCTGGTTCACTTGACTCTGGAACATCCGGTACATGAACATCCGGTGTAGGTAGATCGGGTTCTGGCAGTGGTTGTTGCACTAAAGGTGTGGGAACTAAAGCAATGGTAGCTGGGGCAGATATGACAGATATGACTTGGTGCGTTTGCCTTGGTGGGGTGGAGGTGTCTTGGCTGTTGGAGTTGATTTATATTTGGTAACATCATCCTTGTGAGATTTGTCACCTTTGGCAGTATCATCCTTCATTTTGTCTTTATCAGACTTGTCTTCCTTATCTCCATCCTTTTTCTCTTTATCACAATCCCCTTCTTCTTCATCATCACCATTTTCGCCTTCACCATCACCATTATCATCACCATCACTGCTTTTATCACTACCGCCTTCGTCATTACTACCTTCTTCGTCATCACTACCTCATTCGTTATCACTTCCTCCTTCTCATCACTACCTTCTTCGTCATCACCATCGTCATCATCATCATCATCATCGTTGTCGGATTCGTCTTCCTCTTTCTCTTCATTTAAGATATTGTAAGGAACTACAGAACCATGTTTCTTGAATATCTCAGTATCTTCATCCGTAGCCTTTTTAAGAGCCTTGTGAAGGATCTTTTGAGCTTTGGTTTGGTTGTAGGACCCGACTTGAATCATACGAGCATGTAAGAGCTTCTTCAACTCGTAATCAGTGAGCCTTTGAGGAATAAGAAAATCTGATTGATGAGTGTCAGAAGACTTGATCATGAAATTGCTTGCAGTTATTTGTTTCATCTCGTCTCGCAGAGCAGGAAGTGCCGTGCCGATAGATTCTTTAACCTTTTCATTAAGTGAGCTAACAATTGTATCGTTTGCTTTGGCAAGAATCCCTTTCTCATCTCGGTACCTCTTTTTTAGTTCTCGGAGACGAGTGAACGTTGCTTCATTTTTGGCGACTTCAGCTGCTTTGACGTGAGCTAGTTGTTTTGCATGTGCTTTTCGGGATAGTTCTAACTCTTCTTTGAATTTAGCAATTGCGTCTTCTTGAGCTTTTCTTGTAGATTCTTCACTTTGCTGTCTACGAGCTAACTCCTCTTTGACTCGAACCATCTCTTCTTGTTGAGCTTTCATGTGTTGTTCCATTTGTAGCATTAACAATGCCGGTAATGATGGAATCAATGATATTAGTGCTACCAGTGTTTGTTGTGTAGGAGCAATGGTCATTGTAGTACTTGACACTAAAGCTGAGAGAGGTTGATTTGGTAGAGTTAAGGGAAGTTGAGTTGAGGCAGGTGGAGTCACTGTAGTAACTGGTGGAGTCACTATAGTACTTGTGGCTTTGGTAGGTTCAACATTTGTAACGAGATGTTCAGTGTTTACAAATGTTGTCGTCTCAGCAGACCTGGCAATGTCCATATCCTTCAATCCATCATGAGCTTGTTGTTCGTCATGAATGTCGACATCGTCATCAACTTGGGAAGATTTCTCAAGAATAGGTATGTATTTATCAGGCTTCCCAAATTCATCAATATCAGTAGATAGTATGGTTTTATTTGCCTTCGCACCAGAACCACTACCCCCCGTGTCTTTCTTACTTTGCATGATAGCTTTCTTTATATTGCGTCTTTCATTTTTGTGAATCAGTTCTTCTTCATTTATATCTTCATCTTCATCCTCAAGCATCAATTGCTTCGCACTGGACTTAGCAACACTTTTCTTCCTTTTGGGCTTAGGTGTACCTATTTCTTTTGATGGCTCACATTGTTTGCGTTTGCCTTTGGGTTTTGGTGAAGAAAACTCTCTAGACTCAACTCTGTTCTTTTGGTTTTCCATTTCTTCCAACAATTGCTTGTATGCATCACTTGCCTTGATTGCATCATTCAGCATGTGATCAGGAACTTTAGCTGGAATACCTGTATAGATACCTTATTGTCTGTCTTGTCTTATATCGATGTATCATCGTCATCTGGTATATGGTGAGAGCTTCCTTCACGCTTATCAATTGAGTTATCTTCTAGCATGAAGCAATGAATGATGAGCTTGATGAATTGTGGGAATTAAAAGTACCCAGCCTTCTTCCTTGTTACGTTGTGGAATAGTTGATAATGAAACTCATCCCATAGTAAATGCGCATAATTCACATTCTTAACTTTGTAGATTCCCCCAAAAGATGTAAGCTTGTGGAAATAGCAGAGAATCATATCCAGTGGTTTTAGCGGTAAGACATCGAATGAGTGTACCGAAGATTGCTTTCCAGGGTTGTCCCAACCTTGCGGTGTTGAATTGAGACACAATCCGTAAGTCAGGATCATCATATCCAAGAGAATAATACATCTGAATGAGTGCTTTCTTGTCAGGGTTGTCTGCAAACTTTTGACCTTGAGGTGGAGTCGACAATCCAAATATCCGACGAAGGTGAGTAACAGTGAGAGTCTTTTCCTTTTTGTTGATTGTAAATGCAATCTTGTTGTCTGATATCCTTTTCTTCGATGCCCAAAATTCATGCATGTAAATAGTGGAAGAGAAGCTGTAGCCCTTAATGCCTTCCTGATTGGTGTACGATCAAGAATTTTCGTTGCTACTGTGTATACATATTGAGCTGAAGTGGTGTCTTACTTTAGCCTAAAATTGTTTGGTATAAACTTGAGAGGCTTGTCATTGGTGACAGTTGTCTGATCAGCTTGAACTTGTTGTGACATGTTTACTGCTTAAAATAAAAAAAACACAGTTGATACACACAAAACTATATATTATAAAGCATAGACCTCTAAGCAAAGCAAACATATCAAATAATACCATAGGGAACAACCAGTCTGATAGAAACAACTAGCTTTTGCAACCACAAGAAACAAACACTTTCTGATAAAACAAACACTTTCTGATAAACTTTGAGTTCCTGAAAAACTTTGAGTTTTGGATGAAAACCTAGTTTATGAGGAAGAACACTTTCGGAGGATAACACACTTTCTGAGGATAATACACTTTCGCAAAACAATCATCTTTCGCATAACAATCATCTTTCGCAGGAAAACAAACTTTCGCAGGAAAACAAACTTTCGCAGGAAAACAAACTTTCGTAGAAACAAACTTTCGTAGAAACAACCTTTCATAGAATCCAAAACTTTCGTAGAAACAAAACTTTCGTAGAAACAAAACTTTCGTAGAATCCAAAATTTTCGTAGAAACAAAAATTTCGTAGAAACAAAAATTTCGTAGAAACAAAGCTTTCGTAGAAACAAAGGTTTCGCAGAAACAAACTTTCGCAGAAACAAACTTTCGCGGAAACAAACATTCGCAGAAACAAACTTTCGTAGAAACAACCTTTCGTTGAAACAACCTTTCGTTGAAACAACCTTTCGTAGAAAATCAAGTTTCGTAGAAAATCAAGTTTTGTAGAAAATCAAGTTTCGTAGAAAATCAAGTTTCGTAGAAAATCAAGTTTCGTAGAAAATCACCTTTCGCAAAAATCAAGTTTCGTAGAAAACCAAGTTTCGTAGAAATCCAAGTTTCGTAGAAATCGAAGTTTCGTAGAAAACCACCTTTCGTAGAAATCGAAGTTTCATAGAAAAGCTAGTTTTGTTAAACAGCAAGTTTCGTAGAACACTCAGTTTTGGATAAACCTTTGGTATACATTGTTTATCAGTCAATACGTAAAGGGATAATCTTAAGGCCAATGCATTGTGTTTTAAGGTGATTTAGACATACCCATCTGTTACTAATGCTTTTCCAATTAAAAAACCCCCTTATCAATTCATTATTAAGCAATCTTTAAACCCTATTTCTGATTGATTGAGACCTAGGGTACATATGTAATAACAATCGCAATAGATAAACATAGAAAAAATCATGAATGAGTAATACCTTATTAACAGATACGATCCTAGATCTTGATTAAAACAGCAAGGGTGTGGAAGTTTTATCAATGGCGGCAACAAGTTTGGTTGTGGTTGTGATGAGATGAAGTGAATAAACGGGTTGGGGGTGGTTTTTTGACTTTGGTCAAACCAATTTGCAAGAAGTGCACTTTTGGTCCCCCTTGGTTGCAAAAATTTACAATGAGTCCCGCATGTTGTTAGTTTTTTTAAAACTAGTAAAAACGAATTAACAACACTTCTGTCCCTGAATTTTGTTAAGTAGTAAACATAAACACACGACTCACGTCTCTATTGTTATGACTTAAAGCACATAAGGCACACATAACTCATAAAGAGGACATGCATCATTTTGCATTTTTTCTGAAAATATTTTTGAAGACTATTTTGATGAAGAAGACGATTTAATATTTTCTCCCCCTTAAACAATGACCCGTTTTCTATTTAAAGAGCAGTAATCGTTGTTCAAAGAGTCAAATATTGATGAAAGCTTTTTCCGTTTTACTTTGATATAAGAACGATTCGTGGTGGCAATAAGATTTCTCTTATTTATACAAAATTAGTGCACTGAAGCGTACACAAATTTGTGTTAGACCAAGTTATAAAGTAAACTTGATCCCTTGTATGATTTTAAAGTAAACCATACCCGAGAAAATTAATTCCCGTTGTGAGCCAACGTTTTCGAAAGAAAATACATGACATTAATGCGAAAAGCGAGTTGCAGTCAGAAATAACTACAAGCCATGTGGGCATGTTTTAAAATATGTATAACTTTTATACGGACTCTATTTATGGCGCCGTGTCAATATTAATCGACATTTCTAAGGCCGTAAATATTACCGTACTAAAAGACATGCCCGATTGAAAATGAAAAATATTTTTGGATTTTCTTGATTTTATATTCTTATGGTTTTTGTATGTTTTATATTTTTGTATTTTTCTTTTTGGTGGTTTATATATATACTATAATATACAAGATCATGATAAAAGGATACTCTAGAATAGTTTACCACCACTATTCTACAGATTCTTCTGCCAACTCCTTAAGTGTTGCCGGTGTTTTAATGTGGTATTTCAGCCACATTCCTTGTACTTCAACGCTTTTTTTGGTTCTATTTACCGGGGTCATTGTTACCCTTTTACCAAAAAAAAAGTGTTGCCGGTGTTGATACAAAAGTTAGATGGACCGAGCTTGACCCAAATTAGGCTTAATTTGGGGTCTTGTGGACTCCGGCTCTTGCACCAAGTGAAACTTGTTAAAGGACCCTGCGCACTAAACATACACCGTCAGGCTTACCGTGGGTTTGTGACCTACGATTTGACTCCAGCGTGAGAGTAAGTAATCGGTTTGAGTATGTAAGTGTTTAGGGTATTGTGTGTATCGTACCTTTGTGGAACCGAAGGGGTTCCTTTTATACTCGAGAGAGTCCAGGCTGGGCTCCCTGTTCTTGCGGCCTAAAGAAGAGATAAGGACTCGAAATAGCTTGATCTTTGTTGATACAAAAGTTGGATGATCCTTGCTAGACCTGAATTAAGCTTAATTCGGGTATGCTGGGCTCCGGCTCTTGCACAAAGTGAATAACTTGCTGAGATCTTGTACACTAAAGCAACACGCGTTCGGCTTACCGTGGGAACGTATCCCACGATTAGACTCCAGCGTGAGAGTAAGTAATCGGTTAGGGTTAAGAATCGGATGTGAGGTTAGAGTATGGAGAATGTAATACCTTTGTGGAACCCTTGGAGTTCCTTATATAGGCAGTGAAACCCTAATGGGCTCACTGTTACTTCGGCCCCAAGCATAAGATAATCACCATAATTAACTTGATTGTTATCTTCTAATTATGGTTAGTGTATATCCTATACTTGAAGGTAAATCCCAATCCTAATAAGATTGTGATTCTATCTAACCCTGTCCCGGCTGTACCGGGCCGTGGGTCGCACACACTTTATGCGGCCACTATTCATTCAAGCCCGTAAGCTTAACTATTCAATCCAACCCATTCGTAATGGGCCGGATGCGGGTAGTACCCATGGGCCGGGTCCATGTCCCGGTTAGGGACTATACATCATCATGTCCCCCCAGTCTAGTTGTTATAGCCGTAGGCGGAATATCTAGACTAACAAGATGCCCCCGGACGTACCAAGAAAAGAACATCTTGAAATGTTGAATTTGAAAACCATGTTTCGGCCGCACGTGGCAACCTTGTTAGGAAGTTATTCCTATAGTACCCCAGCCGCACGTGACGACCGAGACAAATTAAATGAAACATTGAATATGGTCTTACGTATGACCGCATATCCCGACAAAATTGACTGTTCATCTGTTATTTTGACTGACAAAGTGCAAACAGTCAGTACCTCGAGCGACGCAATCTCTTGATAAGTGACCCGTGGGTCCCGCCTGACTGTTCACTTGCCACTCACTTCCCAACCCATGATTTAGGTTAGCGGAAGACACGTGTCATGAATCCAACAAACCATTACCAACGAGGCAACCCTATAAATAGGTTTCCCTTACGGCTGTGTGAGACACACAGTCTTTTGCTAATTTCTGTCATTAACGTTTTCTTCCTTACCACCACCTTCTTTCGCACGGATCCTCCGTCACACAAGTTAGAATACCACGCCTTCATCTTTCTTTAATAATTATGGCTCATAGGCACAAGCCTACCATCGGATCCGTGCTAAATGTAATGACAGAAGAAAAACTAGGGGAGTTTTGCTCTGACTTCTTCATTCCTAGAAACCTTCATCCCTCCCTCCGTGGTGTCGGGGACCTTATAACTGAGGCCCCCCAGGGAAAGATTGGCCTATACACTCATCTTTTTGATGCGGCCAATTACCGCATCCCTTTTACCAGATTCCTTGTAGATTTACTAGGTTACTATGACGTACATATCACCCAGTTACACTGTATAGGCGCACGTAAGATTAGCCAGTTCGAAATCCTATGTCGTGCACGAAGCATTCCCCTAACCGTAGAGTTATTTAGGCTGTTTTATACCCCCAACTTAGTGAATGGTTCACTTTCCTTTAAGAAACGATCCCCAACCAGCCCCACAGCTCACAATAAAGCCATGGACTCGCTGAAAAACTGGTACGACCACTACTTTTTTATTGACGCAGTAGTTTAGCCGACTGAGTTTGTATTTAAGCATAGATTACTCCATGACTTTCCTCCTCGGGCCGGTACATACAACGCCCAGCACGCTCAAGAAATAGATAGGAATAGGACAGGGTTTCATAGGAATCTACCCGAGTAATTCCTTTGCCTGCTAGGGATTAGCCGCAACTACTTTGGCAAGTCAAACAGATACCCTGTATTTTGGAGAGGCCGTGACGAAGGTAGGTATAGTATTCGCACCCTTAAATATATATAAATCCGTTGTCCGTAACTAACGTACTCCTTTTCTTTACAGAAATGAATTTCTTTGGAATCCTACGCCAGGGAGATCCTAAAACCATACCGGAAGGAGCGCGCCCTAGACGAGAAAAAAAGCTACCCCTTCTTGAGCATACCCGAAATGTGACAATCGCCCTGGCGGCTGTACCTGACCCCCAATCTGATGAGGAGGATACAACATTTGTGAAGTCCCCCGAAGACTTTGACAACAAAGACGGGGACAATCTGATGCTGGAAAATGAAGCTGGGCCCTCCTCCCCGCCAAAGACTGCCACCCATGCCAATGAGGAGGATCAGGGCGATAACATGGAGAGAACTACCTCCAGCCTCCACCAAATGTTGGGCGATGATGAGGAGGAGGTGCAACAAGTAGAAGAAGAGGAGGAGGAAGAAGTTCAACCCGTCCCCAAGCGTACTCGTAGAAAGAATAAGCGGGTAAGGAAGACTATCGAGGCCGTGATAGGAGAACATAACGCCCCCGCAAAGAGACTGCGTGAAGACCACCCCCTCTATCAATCCGGGGAAAGCACAAATCAAGCTTCGGGAACGGCGCAGGGTGCTCCCAGAGTTCAGAACGTGCGGCTACCAATTGTGGAGCCGATCACTCAGGTTCCTCCCACTACGTCAGAGCTGGAGAAAACCAACATGTAAGTCAACCGCACATCTATGTCATTATCCCTCTTCTCCAATTTAAAATTATGTCCTTTCGTAATGATACTAATGTGCATGACAATGTTTGTTGCAGGGATGACCAGACTGGTGTCGCACCTGTCCAAGGGACGAGGAAAGGGAAAGAGCATGTCCTACATGCCGCAGCGACCAAATCTAGCCCGACTTTTGAGGAAGGTACTCCCACGGCTTCAAAAGATATTCCAGTGTCCGGCTCCCCCACACACTTTAACCCCGAGTGGAAGACAACCACTACTTCTCGGATGAAGGACGCGGAAGAATGCTAGGACTACCTGAGCCACTATATTCCACCCGGCCTAGTAAAGGACATAAACTCATTAAGTCATCCAGACTTAGTAGATGAATACAAATGGGCCTGCATCAGGTGGCTATGGGCACTTCCATGCGGGTAAGATTTGAGGCCGCACTGGATCACGTTGAATCTCTAAAGAGGAAGAACGGCCGGAGGGAGAAAATAATTAAAGACAATGAATCCCAGATTGCAGCCCTCTAGTCCCAACTCGCCACCGCTGAAGCCACCATCAAAGAACAAGCCTCACATGCAAATGCCCACGACAAACGTGTTACCGAGCTTGAAGCCTAACTTGAGACTGTAACAGTGAAGGTACGTATCCGTATAGTATCACACCCACGCCCACATCATGCATTATTCTAACCTTAAAGTATCATATGCAGGTGGCCGCGGCAGAAGCTTTGGCGAAGACCTCCACTGACCAGGTATCCACCCTCTTGAAGGAGCTTGAAGACGCTCAAGCATTGGTCCAAGGCGAGGAGATGCTGAAAGAAGAGCTGGCCAAAGAAAGGACCGCGCTAGAACAGTTGATGGAGGCTTCTACGCAAAAGGGTGTAGAGCTGAACGCCCTTAACACAGACCGTGATGAGGTGTTGTACCCCCAACTACTAGCAGCCATTGCTGGCCGCAGGTGGATGGTGGGTCATGGGGCGCGCCTAGCCGTTATGAAAGTGTTGGAGGCCCCTCAATTCGTGCAGCATTTTGAAGATCTTGTATCAGACGGCATCGACCACGGTCGTCATGAGGGTATGGTTATGGCCGCAGAGTTGATAAGTAAAAAGCAAAATTTTACTAAGCATGCCTACTTTAACACTGGGGCCGCAGGGAAGATGACTGCGTCCATGGCTGCTATGCGGGATCTGGAGTACCCATTCTTGGTTGAGCTCGAGTCTACGAAGGATGCGTCCAACAAGGAGATCATGGAGAAGCTAAACCTAGGTGCATTCTCGCAAGGCGAGGGACACTCCCGGACTCACTTCACACCCTCCCCCAGCCAACTTACTCTTCCTATTTACGAGGACGTCACCAGGATCGTAGTTGGTGAGAAATCATTAAGTGAAGTGTTGGAAGTGAACGCGGATCGGGCTCTAAACAAGAAAGACCATGGTGAAGCATTATCTCGATTAGCTGAAGAGCAGAGGGAGATAGGGAAGTTTCTACCCCCAATGTAGGGCGTTCCTTTATTGATGTAAGTTCTGAACAATTTGGTTTGTAACAAATATTCGTCCATGGATGTCCACGGCACTTTTATCTTTTGAAACATTATCTGAACACTTAGAATATCATGTTTATGAGTCCGTGGTAGCCACGACAATTTTGATTGTTGGAAACTTGCTTATCTTCTTTAGATATTAAATATCTGTGTTGCATGACATGTCACGTCTTACCTAGAATAAAACTAAGTCTATATTTTACTAGATGTGCAGCGTGTGTCTTTACCATGTCCGGCACTATGTAAGTGTGGCATGCGGAAACTTAGTACAACGTCTTGTAAATAAGGTGTCTAGTAAGGATACATGATCTGTGTCACTAGGGTTGCATCCCTCTTATGCGACAAGTTGAATTATTAGGTTCACTTAATCCTCTTACCCTGCCTGGGAGCGAATAGAACATGTACGGTTTGAATGAATGCATATGAATAAGAAATGGCATATTATAATAATAAAAAGAAAACTAAAAGACATAAGACAATAATTTGCATAAGAACGGGCCGTGGAGCTATCTAGGCACCATGACATTTTATGAGAACGTTTACAATTTTTTGACAAAAATGAAAATCCTAAGACAAATAGAACCTAGAAAGCATGAAAACAAAAAATACATGGATCTTCATTGAAGTTAACCACAACGAAGTGTCAATGCGGAGGCTGTAGCCCTTTCAGACGTAGCATCTTTTAAGGTTGCAAATATTCCATGTACGATCTAAGTCACGGCCATCCATGTCACACAACTTGTACGCGCCTAGCCCCAAAGCTTCCGTGACCTCATACGGCCCTTCCTACTTTGGACCCAGCTTCCCTGTGTTCTCCATGCGACTTGCCTCGTTAGCACGATAAACAAAATCTCCCGGTCGGAAGGAAACACCCTTGACTTTGGAATCGTAATAGGCTTTCATACGTGCCTTAGACTTGGCCTCATTGATGGCTGCTATCTCTCGTTTCTCCTCTAACAAGTCTAGATTAACCCGGAGTTGCTCATCGTTCATGACGACGTTAACCTCCGCAGTGCGGATTGTTGGCATCCCAATCTCTGCTGGAATAACGGCCTCGGTTCCGTAGTCCAGCGCGAATAGAGTGTCCCCATTGGCTGTTTTGATCATTGTCCTATGTGCCCATAGGACATGCGGCAGTTCATCTACCCATTTAGCGTTTCGTTCATCCAGGCGTGCTTTAATACCTTCACCCAGGCTTCTGTTTGCCCGCTCTACAAGACCATTAGTCTGTAACTGATGAGAAACGCCGTGTGATGTTCAACGCCGCACACCAATCCTTGAATGGATTATCCGCGAACTATTTTCCGTTATCCGAAATAATCTCACCTGGCAAACCAAAACGGCACACAATATTTTCCCAAACAAACTTTTTTACCTGCTTGCCCGTAATAAATTTCACCGCCTTAGCTTCTATCCAGCGTGTAAAATAGTCCATTGCGACGATCAAGAACTTAACACCTCCTGCCACCACAGGAAAAGGCCCTGCGATATCGATCCCCCACTTATAGAATGGCCATGGGGATGTGATGGGTGTTAGTTCATGCTGCGGATGTCGCGGTACTGGTCTGTGTACTTGCCAATTACTGCACTTGCGAATCATGTCTCGTGCATCCCGATGCATAGTCGGCTAATAGTACCCTGTGCGTAAAGCTCGTGCTACCACAGATCTGGGGCCTACATGCATGCCGCATGACCCTTCATGTATTTCACTAATCACATAGCTAGCCTGGCGTGGCCCGACGCATCGTAACCATGGCTGTAGGAAGGAACGCTTGTATAAGATACCTTCTCGAAGTTCGAAGTGTTGCGACTTCCTTTTTATATGCCGTGCCTCTTTATCGTCGTCTGGAAGGGTTTCATCAGTTAGTTAGCTGATGATCGGGGTCATCCATGTAGGTCCCTTTTCTTCAACTATAGCTGTAACTTCCCCTCTTGTAATGGATTTTTCCTTGAGTATTTCCACCAATACTTGCTGGATAGATGGGCGAAGTTTGTAGACGCAATTTTACTAAGAGCATCCGCCTTCTTGTTTTCACCTCTTGGTACCTGTTTGATAGAAAACTTCCCAAAAGTGGCTATGAGTGACTTGACCTTCTCCAAGTATTGGATCATGTTGTCCTCCTTGGCTATGTAACCTCCTAGGATGTGATTCGCAACAAGCCGTGAGTCCACGTAGGCCTCAAGGTTGCAGAATCCCATCCTAGCGGTGATTTTTAAACCCACAATCAATGCTTCATATTCCGCCTCATTGTTCGTGGCTGTGAACTCAAAACGCAAGGCGTAGGTAAATTCCATTCCTTCCAGATTCGTGAGAATAAGGCCGGCTCCTGATCCGTCTGTGCACGAGGATCCGTCAGTAAACAAAACCCATGGTTCCGCTGGAATTTCCTCCTTTTGTACCACTGGTCCGTCCTCCTTTGGCTTCTCAATTAGGAAGTCTGCCAAGTTTTGGCCCTTGACCGCTGTCCTTGGTCTATAGGAGATGTTATGTTCTCTTAGTAGAACGCTCCACTTTTGTACCCTCCCGGCCACATCTGGCTTAGAGATGATTTGTTTTATTGGTTAATCATTGATAACCACAATTGGGTGCGCCTAGAAGTACCGGCACAACCTTTTCGCGGCGTATACCAACGATAAAACCAACTTCTCCATAGATGAATAGTTCAACTCCGGTCCTTGCAATGCTCTGCTTATAAAGTAGACTGGTGTCTGGACTGAGTTTCGGTCGGTCATAAGGACTGCACTTATTGCTTCGTACGTAGCGAATAGGTACATGATGAGCTCCTCTTTCGGTCGGGGTGCGACTAGCATAGGAAGAGCCGCGAGATGCTATTTAAGTTGCCCAAAGGCTTCCTCTGCTTCTTTTGTCCAGCGGAAGTCTCCTTTCTTCAAGCACTTCCTGAGTGTTTTGAATAGAGGTGGTGATTTCTCCGCAGACTTCGATAAGAACCTATTTAGCCCGACCAGCTTTCCATTTAGCGATTGTACCTCCTTGAGTGTCCGAGGGGATGGTAACTGTATGACCGCGTTCGTCTTCTCTGGACAAGGCTTGATGCCGTTTGGATTAATCATATACCCAAGGTACATCCCTTCGGTTGCCCCAAACATGCACTTTTTTTATTTAGTTTCATGTTGATTTTCCTCAACGTGTCAAACGTCTCTTGCATATCACGGAGGAGTGCTTCCTCCGTATGACTCTTGATGACCAGATCGTCAACATAGACCTCAAGGATGCGGCCTATCTGGGAGTCGAAGGCTTTATCAACAAGTCACTGATATGTAGCTCCAGCGTTCTTTAGTCCGAACGGCATTTTTGTGTAATAATACACGCCTTGACTGGTGTGAAACGTCGTCTTTTCCTCATCTTCCTCCGCCATCTGGATCTGATGGTATCCTTTGTACGCATCTAAAAAACACTTGAAAGGGTATCCGCATAAGGATTCTACCTTCCAATCAATTTCTGATAGCGGATAGCAGTCTTGCGGACAAGCTTTGTTCAAGTCTGTGAAATCCACGCACATGCGCCAACTCCAGTCATGCTTCTTGACCATGACTGGGTTAGATAACCACTCGTGGTAGTATACCTCGCACATAATTCCTGCGTCTACTAATTTTCATACCTCATCCACTATGACCTGGCTGCGTTCCGGTGCTTGACCACGCTTCTTTTGTTTAACAAGAGGATATCCCTGGCGGATTTGAAGTTTATGGTCTGCTATCGAACGCGGCACACCTGTCATGTGCTTGGGCTCCCATGCGAATATATCAAGGTTTGCTTTTAGGAGAGAGCACATGGCCCTCTTCCCGTTATCCGATAGCGTTCCCCCTATGGCCACCTCTTGCTCCGGGTAGTCGGGGTGGATTACCACCTTCCAATTAGGGGGTGGTGATCCTTCCTTGATGGGAACAGGCTGGACTGGTGTTGTCACTGCGTGGCATTCATATGTCGGCACGATTGAGTTATAAATTGTAACAATTCCCCCTTCTACTGGGAATTTAATCATACCATGAGCCGTGGATGGGACGGCCCGTATGGCTAAGATCCCTGGTCTTCCGATAATACCATTATACGGGGAATGCGAACGTATCACCATAAAGTTCATCCACGTCGTGGTGGAATGTTCTTTATCTCCAATGGTCACCAGTAGACGCAACTGTCCTATTGGCCAGATAGTATATCCACTAAAAGCCAATGAGCGGCGATGTGGCCGGCACTAACTGGCTTTTTATCTCTGGTCGTAGCTGTACGAAACAGTGCTCGTAGAGAACTTCTACCGATGATCCCCCGTCCACATACATACGACGAACGTTGTGTGTTCCAATACTTACCTCAATCGTGAGAGGTGCATCGGCTACGTAGCTTGCCGTAATGGGAGGAAACGAGATCTCTCTGTCGCGTGAAAATTTTTGACTAATTTTCTGCTTTATACGGCGCTGCCAAGATTGGATCATATATATGGTCGAAGGCTTGTCCTTTTGGGGATCCTGCTTATCGTACTTTTTGTTATCCTTCCCATCCTTCCAGTCCTTGAACAAATGTTTGAGTTTGCCTGATTTGATCAGTGACTCAATGTGCTTCTTGAGCTGGATGCATTCCTCCGTGACGTGGACCTTGTCGTTGTGGAATTCGAAGAAGCGATTTCCTTGACGGCGGTCCACCGGAGTCGTCATTGGGAGAGGCCTTGGGAAGTTCGCCCCTTCTGTCAACAAGATATCCCGGTAAGTCATCTTTAGAGGGGTGAATTTATCATTCGACCGCCCTCCTTTATTCTGACTCTTGTAGTCCGAGCCACCTTCCATTGCCTCGGTTGCTTTGGCCCCCTGATTGCCTCTTGGGTTGGTCGTTTTATCGATAACTATGGTTTCCCTTTGTAGGATATGCCACGGTTACCGCGGTTTCTCCTTCTACAAAGTTTTTGACCCTTTTCATGAGGTCGTCATACTTCTCCGGTCGCTTGTCATTGAGGCGCCTAATTAATTCCTTGTCTGTTATGGCATGCATGTAGTCAGAAATTTTTAGGAGCTCTGGCATCGTTTATGTGCGCGTGCACTCGTCATTGAAACGTTCAGTTAAGTCCTCCATAGATTCTCCAGGCCGTTGCTTGACGGTTGCTAATGAGATCGGATCCCTATTATACTTCTTTCGTTGAGTATAATTGTTTTTGAACGCAGTGCGCAGCTCACTGAAGCTATCAATGCTTCGGGGAGGAAGCCCCTCAAACCAATCACAAGCATTGCCAATCAAGGTCGATTTGAACATCTGGCACCATATAGGCATGGGCCATCGTTCGATCTTTGCCTGCGTGTCAAATATCTTTAGGTGATCATCCGGATCGCCAGATCCATCATAGGTTTTGACGCATGTTGGCATACGGCGCTTCTTATCCTCGGAGTAGTTCCGTATGCGGAGGGTGAAGGGATCCTCCCTAAGATCACACGATGGGCGGGAGAGATCTTCCCCCTATACATCACGATAGTAAGGGTCATCGTAGTATCCCTCATCATCCGATGGTCGTGGAGGAGTATACCTAGGTCGACGACGCTTGAGGGGATGGTCATCCGAATCCGACCCGGAGGGGCCGGGAGAAGGGGGCGGTGCTCCACTTCTCGGCTGAGGACCCCTTTTGTGAGAAGAGCTAGGAGCCTTCTTCCCACTGTTCACCCTATCACAAACGCTGGTGCGGCAATTGTTCCTAGTTGATTCTAATACCGGGCGTTCAGCAGTCGGACCTATCTCATTCCTCACGAGATTGTAGTAATTCCTTCATAACACGATCCCCTATGCGCTCGAACACATTTTGGGGTCGCGAGTTTTCCTCAAGGGGGTTTCGCTCCTGTGGGCGCGCCTTCCTCTTCTTTTGAGTTTGAGGAGAGGCTCCGGATACGACCCTGCCAAAGTTGAGCCTAGATTGGAGGTTCCTACCTAGGTTTAACCTTGACGCGATACCCGGGACGATCCTCTCAAAGTTCTGCGTGAGAACACGAGCGATTTCTTCGTCACTAAGTGGTTCCACTTCTACTTCTTCCTCGATTGATGGCCTGCGTGGCTCCTTGTTAGGGGCATTAGGCGCACTCCCTAGATCAGGGTTATCCATGGTCATGGTTGGTGGTGGGGTATTACCGGACGTGCCTGTCCCACTCAAAGACTGAAAAACGTTACGGTTATTCGGTTCGCCTATTTGGCTGCCAGGGGACTGGGTGGGGATGAGTATCACATCCCCCATAGACTTCTGATTCGCAGGATTCGTGTTCCTGGGGTTCCCTTGCGGATGTCCCTTCGTCATTAAAAAGATCAGTGATTGAGGTTCTAGCTTAGTGTTTGGGTCCTACGGATGGCGCCAACTTGTTGATACAAAAGTTGGATGATCCTAGCTAGACCCGAATTAGGCTTAATTCGGGTATGCTGGGCTCCGGATCTTGCACCAAGTGAATAACTTGCTAAGATCCTGTACACTAAAGCAACACGCGTTAGGCTTACCGTGAGAACGTATCCCACGATTAGACTCCGGCGTGAGAGTAAGTAATCAGTTAGGGTTAAGAATCGGATGTGAGGTTAGAGTATGGAGAATGTAATACCTTTGTGGAACCTTTGGGGGTTCCTTATATAGGCAGTGAAACCCTAATGGGCTCACTATTACTTCGGCCCCAATCATAAGATAATCACCAAAATTAGCTTGATTGTTATCTTCTAATTATGGTTAGTGTATATCCTATACTTGAAGGTAAATCCCAATCCTAATAAGATTGTGATTCTGTCTAACACTGTCCCGGCTGTACCGGGCCGTGGGCCACACACACTTTATGCGGCCACTGTTCATTCAAGCCCGTAAGCTTAACTGATCAATCCAACCCATTCGTGATGGGCCGGATGCGGGTAGTACCCCATGGGCCGGGTCCATGGCCCGGTTGGGGACTATACGTCATCAATCTTCATTATCTAACTAAGGCAAGTGTATATCCCTTTTCCTTAGGCGAATATAACTATAATATGAGTTATATTATGTCTGATCCTGTCGCGCTGCGACGAGGACTTGGCTAAGTAATCAGCCTCTTGTGCGACAACGACATACCGGGCTTTATGGGCTGCATGCGCACATCGCACAAGTACCCAATCCATTTCTGATGGATGCGGGTAGTACCCGTGAGTCGGACTATCCCGCCCGACTAGGGACTGTACGTCATCATGTCCCCCCAGTCTAGTGGTCGCAGGTCCAATCCGCGGCTACTAGACTATGAATCATCTAGGCCCGCTCACATAAATGCCCATAAAAAATCGCACGGTCATGACTTTAAATAAGTATCCACGTTAGATTCCACTATCACAGTCCTTTATTTAAAACCGGAAAAATCATTAACCATGTCAGAAGAAGCAATCAGCGGACACCATAGGATGAATCAAACGTCATAGTCACGTGCCACAAGATCCCATGCATCCATAGGGTATATAAATGCAGTCTGTCAGTCACTTACTTCATCTTTCCAAAAAATCTTCCATCCATTGTTGAAAACTGTAAGAACTACTATTCGTAACAAAATATACTACCTTCGCCCCTGCTTGAAACACCCACAAGAGTAAAAAATGGTAGCCCAACTATTTGATGTGACGTCCCGTATATCTGAATAAGAGCTCTCACGTTTCATCACTAAGTACCACATTCCTTCAGATCTTCATCCGAGTGTGCCAGATCCACAATCGCATATTGGAAGTTTTCCTGACGGAAAAATTGGTATATACACCAGGTTCATTGAGTTTTCCAACAATCGCATACCTCTAAGCCGTTTTATGATAGACATACTAAATTATTATACACCCTTCCCAGCTACATTATTATAGTATACACCTTTCCCAGCTACATTGTATAGGTGCCGCCAAAATCTTAAATTTTGAGATAAACTGCTTACTCAAAAACATTGACCCAACCATAAACCTGTTTCGCGCCTTCTATAGACCCACATGGATGAACGGATGGATAACCTTCGCGAAACGCCCTGGTCAACTATAATGCTACTCGGAAAAATAGATTCCCTGAAGAAGTGGACCGACAAATTCTTTTGGGTAGACAAAGTTGTTTTCCCATTTGACTATGATTTCATCACCCCCGAGACGATGGTAAAAGATGACCGCCCCATTTCCGGTTCGTATAAAGATGCAGACGCACAATTAATTAGCGCTGATCGGATACCGATGCAAGAATACCCAGAGACGTTGCTATACGCCCTAGGTCTGAGCCACACATCAAGTCTTCCTACCAACCACCATCCTCAATACTTTGATGACTTTGACCATGGTAAGAAACCCTTATTTCGTTTACTTCCCTTTCTTCTTTTAGTTGTTGATTTTTTATATTTTTTTACCCGAAAAAGCAAACCATTCCTGCACACATACTCACGCATCTTTCATATGACTGCAAAATTAACTTATACGCACCTCGTGAAGCGCGAGAATTTGTGCGCCATGACCATGCGCGCTCGACCCTTCACGCCAGTCGAGCTATCAAATGGATGGCGCATTGGTCAACATACCGTAGCCCTGGAGTTTCCTTCTTCCACACCTAGTGGGAATACCGAGAGGACAACCGCCATAAACGATACTCCAATCCGAAGTGTACCATGCACCAGAGAGTCTCCATCAGAAGAAATGAGCCAAGAAGATGAAGAACATGGTACCGCAGAGGATTCACACACAGGCCCATCCGCAGGGGTCAAACCTGTGCCGAGTTACAAAAAATTACCATGCTCCCCCACGCAGCAAATCCCCAGAAGAGAGAGAACATTGTAAACAAGACCACGTGCTAATGCGGCATCGTGGGGAGCACTATCAAGGCCACGAGAAAACATACAGCTATCAAGGTATACCACTACGTCCTCCTTTATTATTTCGTAAAAAATAAACAATTCGCACGCCTCTAATAATCGTAAGACATCAAATTTGCAGCTCCCTTGCTTCCACGACCGAGGCGGGTGCCAGCGCCACAAAGTCCACCATATACTCTCCTCCCTGGCAATGTACTCGCTCATGCGCTCTAGATGGCGCAGACGCTTGTGGGGACTTCCTTCAACACATAACTCCCCTTGGCCGCGCCTAACATTTACACAAAATGTCCGACGAATTACTAATGAAGGAGTTGGACATAATTGTCGCCCAAGAAGTAACTTTAGCTGCCTACTTGAAAAAGAAGATATCCCAGCTGTCCGAGCGCTTAGCCCAAGCAAACAAAGAGGTCCGCCAAGTTACAGAACAAAAAGACCTCAAACTTGTAAGTGCGAAAATTGAAATTGCCCGCTTGCGCGTTGTGTCTAGTATAAATACCGAATCCATCCATTATTTAGACGACTAAAAATCCTCGCTCTCTGAGCTCCTAGATTGCGAGCGCCACCTGTGAGTGAAGCAAGAGGACGAAAACCGTTGGGCCATGGCTAAACTAGAAGAAGGCATGAATATCCTTGCTTTGAATTGTGATAATTTCATCACCAACTGCCATAAAGACATGGCTAAAAAGTCGGAAGTTCTGAAGTATATGAGTACGGATTTTGATAAAGAGTTATACCCGCACCTAACCGCAGTGCGCGCCGAGAATTGATGGTTAATAAAACATGGTCTTCCGCTTGCTGCCAAAGGCGTATTGAAATTATCCCCTTTTGAAAAAGCGATCAAGGGCGTATATGATGCCACGCTACTGCTTGGATCAAGCCTCGCCATGGAGCGCGCTTTTAAAGAAAATTTACTATGGGGTCCATTGGAGGGAAATGAGATCTATTCCGAGTATGCACAGGAGATGTTTGACGCTGCTTTCCACATATTAGAGAACCTCCCGATGCCCATCATAGACCTAATCGAGAAAGATCAGGACCTCCCAATTAGTGTGACCATGACAGGCCTTATGCTTCCGAATGACAGTGTAGACCCGACAGAAGGAGACCCTGAAACCACGGGCGAGCCGGACCTATCCCAACTACAAGTTCCTGTGTATATTTCTGGCGCACTGATACTGATTCCGCTGGAAGACAAATTAAATCAGCATGTGCGTCGTGTTGCTAAGAAGAATCACACCTCTACCAAAGGTGCCGTTATTGGTCTAGGCCTAGCACATCCTAGCCGATCTGACGGTGTACCCGTGAGTCTTCCTTCCATTTATGTATATCATACACGCATGTTGCGCTATATGAAAGAGGCATGGGCACAGCATTGGGCGTCATAGAACCCACGACATCGTAGGTTAAAGAGGTCACTGTCAACGAGCGACCTTCTATAGAAGGTGTCTTGCCTCAACGTATCTATTGTTGTATTTTACGCAAACTAATCTTGTAAATTAATAATTTGTACAATGATAATAGCGACCCATATGTTTGTAAGTACATAAGATCTTGCATTATGTTCATGTGTAGTCGTATATATATGTGTCCAGGTTCCTACACCCACACCTGAGGTTGTGAGGGAGAACGCCTGTTTATGAGTACGCCCATTGGAGTGCGACTCTAGACTTATGGGTGAGTCTAAAGGTCATTACGTGTGGTCCTGCCACTACTACCATAAGTAATGTCATCAAAATGACATGTTCGTTAGGCGTGCACACTGTGCCTATCCGTCATAAAGTATGAGGACTGTTATACTTACCACAACGTCTTGGGAAAAGCTGCCTAACAAAGGATACCTGATCCGGCGCCGCTGCGGGTGCATCCCTCTTACACGACAAGTCTAATTAGTAGGGTAAACTTATTCCTCTTGTTCCGCCTAGAAACGTTATTGTACATGTACATCTGAAGGCCAAATTATATAAAAGAAATAATAATTGCATGCATTAAACATAAGAAAGAAAAAAACATCATTTGGACCGCGGAACTAGCTAGGAACCACAACGTTTTATTCATACCCTTTGCAAATGTTTTGAAACAAATAACAAAAACCTAAAAAACGAGTAGAAAGAAAAAATATATGGATCCTTATTGGGGCTATTAGTAGCCAAGAGAATGGTCCATGCCAATTATGCGATATCTCAACTCTCGCCCAGAACTCTGGTGATCTCTTAAGTCATTCCTTGTAGGGCTAGATAGCGATTCCGCATAGCCATGCGCACTCATCCTAGTCTGTGAGGATCCTTTGCTCGCCTGACCGCGCCGCTTCGTGCTTCGTGCTTCGTGCTGCTGGTAGTACGCCCATACGATCCCACTGCCGCATGGTATGTAGAGTTATCCTGGCTGCGGGGACGACTGCTCCCACGGATGGCGCCAACTTGTTGATATAAAAGTTGGATGGACCGAGCTTGACCCAAATTAGGCTTAATTTGGGGTCTTGTGGACTCTGGCTCTTGCACCAAGTGAAACTTGTTAAAGGACACTGCGCACTAAACAGACACCATCAGGCTTACCATGGGTTTGTGACCCATGATTATACTCCGACGTGAGAGTAAGTAATCGGTTTAAGTATGTAAGTGTTTAGGGTATTGTGTGTATCGTACCTTTGTGGAACCGAAGGGGTTCATTTTATACTCGAGAGAGTCCAGGCTGGTCTCCCTGTTCTTGCGGCCTAAGGAAGAGATAAGGACTCGAAATAGCTTGATCTTCATTATCTAACTAAGGCAAGTGTATATCCCTTTTCCTTAGACGAATATAACTATAATATAAGTTATATTTTGTCTGATCCTGTCGCGCTGCGACGAGGACTTGGCTAAGTTATCAGCCTCTTGTGCGACAGCGGCCTATCGGGCTTTATGGGCTGCGCGCGCACATCGCACAAGTACCCAATCCATTCCTGATGGATGCGGGTAGTACCCGTGATTCGGACTATCCAACCCGACTAGAGACTATACGTCATCAGCCGGTGAGAATGATTTCATGCCCAGCTTTTCAATCAAAAACTCGATACGTCCTCGATTTAAAGCCTTAGTGAATATATCCGCCAGCTGATACTCAGTGTTGACAAAATACAGCTCGATCACTCCATTTTCTGCTCTTTGATAAAATGGTAGCGAATGTCAATATGCTTCGCCCCGAGTGTTGAACATAGTTGCAGCAAAGGGCAATGGCGCTTTTGTTGTCACAGTACATCGGAATTTTTTGAATCCAAGATCGTAGTCAGTTAATTGTGATCTCATCCATAGAACTTGAGCACAACAACCAGACATAGCAATGTATTCAGCCTCTGTACTTGATATCGCAGCGCTTTTCTGCCTTTTGGATTCCCAACTAATCAATCTATCTCCAAGAAGTTGCACACTGCCAGAAGTGCTACGTCTAGTATCTTGACACCCAGCATAATCCGCATATGCATATGATATTAGTGCAATAGAGGAATCCTTCGGATACCACATACCACGATGAAGTGTTCCATTAAGATACCGAAAGATCCTTTTCACAACATGTAAGTGCTTTTCGGTAGGCCGAGCCTGATACCGGGCACACATGCAAATAGCAAATTGCAAATCAGGCCTGCTAGCAGTTAAATAGAAAAGGGTGCCAATCATTCCACGGTAAAGTTTAGGATCGACAACAATCCCATCCCTTTCCTCATCTAACTTGGATCTCTCCACCATTGGAGTATCCACGGGGTCACCGTTTTCGAAATGATACTTTTTCAAAGATTCAAGAGCATATTTGGATTGATTAATAAAGATGCCTCTGGGATTTTGAGAAATTTGCAACCCTAAGAAAAATGAAAATTTTCCCATCATTGACATCTTAAAGCGTGTGGACATGATTTTCTCAAAATGGTCAGACAGTCTTTGATTAGTGGCAGCAAAAATTATATCATCAACATAAATTTGTACCAGTATCATGTCGTTGTCCTCATTGAGAATAAACAATGTAGGGTCCACTTTGCCTTTGGAGAAGCCTTCCGAGATGAGATAAGACGTTAGGAGATCGTACCACGTGCGTGTAGCTTGTTTCAACCTATAAAGAGCCTTCTTGAGCTTGTACACGTGATTAGGATACTCCGAATTGACGAATCCATTCGGCTGGCTGACGTAGACATCTTCCCTTAATTCTCCATTAGGAAATGTCGTCTTAACATCCATTTGGTAGACGATCATATTTATGTGAGCAACATAAGCAAGGAATAGTCTAATCACCTCCAATCGTGCAACAGGATCAAAGGATTCTTCAAAGTCAATACCCAAAGCTTGTTTGTAACCTCGAGCAACCAATCTAGCTTTGTTCTTTAACACTCCACCTAACTCATCGAGTTTAACCTTATATACCCACAACAATGTAAGGATGTAAACATTGTCGGGTAGAGGAACTAATTCCCATACTTCAAGGCGTTAAAATTCATTAAGTTCCTCTTGCATGGCTTCAATTTAAGATGATTGTGTCATGGCTTGTTGCCAAGATGTAGGTTCCTTCTCGCAGAGAAATGCATCAAAGAAGCAATACAATGTGTGCTCTTGTAGTTGATGACGTCTCAAGACTGGTCGATCAATGTCACCAATAATAATGCGGATTGGGTGATCCTCTGTCCATTTGGTGTTCTGAGTTTCAATCCGTGGTGGTCTGGAGTAAACGATTGTAGGAGCTTCCTCTGAGGAAGACGCACCGTTAGGGTTTTCGGGTATCTGTGAACCAAAGAATGGAAGCTCTTGTAGGTGAGCAATTTCCAAATCGTGATCATAGTAATCCTCTTCAACATCATTAGGAACGAGTGGTGGTGTTGATTCAGGTGTAGTTTGAGAATTGTTGGGGGATGGTACATTTGGTTCAATGGTAACTGTAGATGCATCTGATTGATTTCCATTATCTTGAGCAACAACTTCGAGAATCGGAGCTACTACTGCAGGTACTGGAGAATCATCACTAGATGGATCAAAGAATTCATCAAACATAGGTTTAAATAACTCATCCACTCGGGCCTTTTAGGTGGTGTAAATGATGGAGAAGAAGGATTGTTGGGAGTTAATCCAGAACTGATAGTACCGGTTCCCATCTCATGAAGTGCGGGTTCAGGGATGCGTTGCTCAGAAGCCATCGCTGTCAGCTCATCAAATCGGCATCTAAAGTTTCTACTATCTTGCCAAGACGACGGTTATAAATCCGGTAAGCCTTCTTTGCGGGTGAGTAACCAATGAAAATTCCAATATCAGCCTTCGGTTGAAGTTTGCCCAAATTCTCACTATTAGTATTTGGATAACACAGTGCACCAAGTACATGAAGAAAGGAAATATTGGGTTTGTGTCCATGAAGTAGCTCATATGGATTTTTTCCATGGCGCTTACGAATGATGGAGCGGTTTTGGTTATAACATGTGGTTGCCACTGCTTCAGCCAATAAGAATAAAGGAGCATTCGCATAAATCAACATAGTTTTATCAGCTTCCATAAGTGTATGGTTACGTCTTTCCACGACACCGTTTTGTTGTGAAGTGCGAGCAACTGAAGTTTAATGTGAAATACCGACCTCTTCATAATAGTCTCGTAGAGTCTAATTAACGAACTCAGTTCCATTATCAGTTCGAATGTGGCGAACAGTAGCATTAAGACGCACCTGGATCATCTTAAGAAAAGTAATAGTATATGTTGGTGCTTGCTCCTTGGTTTCTAAGAACTTAGCCCATGTAAATCTTGAAAAATCATCCACCATGACAAGGATGTATTTTCGACCACTCACACTAGCCGTACGCATTGGCCCGCAAAGATCCATGTGCAAAAGATACAGTGGTTTTTGGTTGATGTCTTCAGCTTTAGGTTTGTATGATTTCTTGGTACTTTTCCCCAAAGAACACGCGGAACATAAATGATCCTTGTCGAATTAAAGTTTTGGAAGACAACGAACAAGCTCGTTTTTAGCCAAATGGTTAATATCATCAAAGTTAAGATGAGATAACCGGTGATGCCACAACCATGACTTGGTCTTAGATGCTTTGGAGAGAAGACATACAGGAGAGGCGGCCATCATGTTTTGAATGGACAGTGTGTAGAGATGATCCCCTCGATAACCTTTTAACAAATCATTTCCTGCAAGATCACGAATGAAGAAAGTATGTTGTCGAAAAGCAACCTCAAGGTTTGAGTCGCAAAATTTTTCTACTGAGAATAAGTTGTGACCAAGTCCCTCCACGTAATATACCGTTGAAATCGAAACATTCCCAATTTGATATTCACCATAACCCATGATCTTTGCAATATGGTCGTTGCCGAATTTCACCATTCCTAGAAACTTGCTGACAAAATTTCTGAGCATCGAGCGGTCTCCGGTCATATGCTTTGAGCATCCAGAGTCCAAGTACCAGAGGATGATTTGGACCACCTGAAAATATCACCGATCAAAGAGGATGAATCGGAATCTAGTAGTTCATCTGTGTTAGCAGGTACATATATATTTATCTTAGATTTGCTAGCAGAAGAATTCTTAGGCTTCCAAATTTTCTTCCTAGATGTTGGCTTAGATTCTAGTTGTCTAAGATCCTGAGGTACTTCTTCACTGGTAGGCACAATAGTGGGGGCAGACCTAGTTAAAGGGCGCTTTTTCCATTTTTTAGTGCTAGTGTTCCTATTTAAAGGACGCTGAGACCTAACTTCCGTGGATGTGATTGATGAGATGGCATTTATACATTATCTCATCGTTCTTTTCGGGCTTTAAATGCATAAAAATATCATAAAATACCATATATATGCTTGTGTTTGTTTACTTGTGTATTTTAGGTATGGATATCGTGAAAAAGACAAAAGATCACAAGAAACAAAGAAAAAACGAACACGAGAAACGAAGCCGCACAATGAACCGGGCCCTAGTTTGTGAATTATCAAAGAAAAACCCTTGAAGACTTGAAGATGTACTAGATTGAGCCCTCATTTATGAAGAAATGACACTTAATACCCTTGTATATTCATAATTACAAGTTTGATCCCTTAAGTTTGTCAAAATTATAAAAAGGTCCTCCAAGTTTGAAGAAATGGCAAGATTAGCCCTTCAACAAATTCAAAATGTCAAGAATGGTCCTTCATAAAGTCCAAGATCCAAAGAAGCCCTTGAAAATCAAGAATATTACATTTCTAGTCCTTTAAATATGGTTAAAATACCATAAGGACTGAAATTGTAATTAGCCTAAACTTGTAAAAGCCCTAATTCCCTTTTCCAAAACTTTTTGTGGCCAAAACCTAAAATCAGAAACTTAGTTAACAAAGGAAAACGGGTTTACTTAAAAAAATAAACTTGTTATTCGTTGTTTTTCAAAGACTGAGGGCCAAAGGTGTGCAAATGAAACTTTCAAATATTATTTACGCCAAACACAAACACAATCCACCAAAACCGGATCAAACTTTGTTACTATTCACGTGATGAACCCAGTTTTTACCTCACTTAAAACAAAGGGTAAATCCAAATTACCTAGTCCCATGCTTAATTCACACGCACACAAACTCATACCACACCAAAAACCCTCAATCCCTCTCACCATGTGACCCCACCATTCAACCCGTTACCCAATCACATGACAACTTCCTCTCCAAGGAATGCCACGTGGCCTAATCAACGTCCCACACTTATTACTTGGTCCCAAAGCATAAATGAACAATCAGGATCATTTTGGACAGCTCACATCAACAAATTCGTCTAGAAGACTCAAGGGCAAATTTGAGATTTTCTAGCTAGGGTTTCTATATTTTTTCCATTCTAGAATCATCTTAGTCGTCTATAAAAGGAGGCCTCAACATGTGAGAGCCCCTTTGTTCCAGATTTTAGCTAATTTCTTTGTAATTCCTTTTTATGAAATAAAAGTTGGTTTTCTGAAAATTTTGAATTCTCTTTTGTGTTTTATGAAAGTTTGGTGTTTGATTAGCTAAAGTCTGAGTTCCATTTATATGTTTGATTTTATTAATAATTATAATTTACATACTAGGAGAAGGCAAACGGGCAACAAAGTGCGCCGCTAGCCCTTTTTGTATAGCAAAACCAAGTCTATTAAATACAACGTTTGTGGATTTAGGAGTCAAAATATTACTATTCATAACACGTTGTATTCTGGTAAGTAGCTCTACCGCCTCAGGTGCAAGGAAACCAAATGTATCAAACGCGAAAGGAATAAACACGTGTTGATTTTCAACACATGCTTTCTCGTGTTTAGTTAACTTTTCAAACACTTGTTTTCAAACATCAAGGTATAATCTGTTTTGGTTAACTTTTGTGTTTGTTGTTCTTAGCAGCTATTGGAAGCTGGTGCTCGTTCTTGCTAGCACCTCAGCTCAAACAATCCAAAGTGTGGATGTACATTTTGGAGGTTTGAATCTCTCATCCTTTTTATTTTTCTGAAATTTATATGAATTTTGGTGAATTTGGATATTGGTCTGTGAAAGTGTGTTATTGTGGTTTATTTGTGTTCTTTGAGGTTTAATTGTTGGTATTAGGTTGATTAGATCTTGGTTTGAGGGTTAAATCATACAAATCCTTTGAAAACTTGAGAAATCAGTTTGCAAAGGGGTGTTTGGGTTAACTGGTCTGCTAGGATTTAAGGCAACTTGTGTGGTTGTATGTTGTTGCTTTGTGTTGGTTATTGTTTATCTGGTGTAAGTGGTCATTTATCTGCAAGTTTTGAGGGACTTAACATTTAAATCTATCATATGGTCTTAAAATCTGCTATACTTGGTAAAAGTGGCTAAAATTTTGGGGACACCTAGATCTAAGGGTAGACTAGGGTTAAAAAGTGCTAAGTTTTAGTTAACATAACCAGGGAAAGGGATTTGAGGGTTTAAAATTGGATTGGTGGTCAAATAGATCATCAAAAGGATTTTGAAAAGTGCCTTTGTTCATCAGTAACTGTATAAGCTTGAATCTGCTTCTAATCTTTGATCTAGTGTTTGAAACAAGTTTGATTGTGCTTATTGGACTTTATTACAGCTTGTGTATGCATATGGTTCAATTTGGTTGGCTTATTCATGCTAAAATTGCTTTTTAGTTCATCACTGCTTATCAAAACTTGGTTGGCTTATTCAGTCAAAACTTGCAGATAAATGCTCCAGTATGAACATATGGGTTAAATAAGGAACACTTATTACAAAATTAAAGTTGTTGCAGGTTTAAATAAGCTATAACAGCTTATTGATAAGCACAATGTGAAATAACACTAGTAGTGGCTAGCAGCAGGGGAAAGGAGTTCCCACTGCTTTTTAGTCAAATAGTCAAAGCATTGGGAACTCCTTTCCCCTGCTGCTAGCCACTACTAGTGTTATTTCACATTGTGCTTATCAATAAGCTGTTATAGCTTATTTAAACCTGCAACAACTTTAATTTTGTAATAAGTGTTCCTTATTTAACCCATTTGTTCATACTGGAGCATTTGAGGGGTTGACTTTGAGCTTTGACTAGAAAACCAACTACTTTGACTTTTACATAAGTGCTTATCAGCTTATTCAGCTTATTTGGCTTGGCTTATTGAACTTTTCTTTGTTGATTTGTCTTAATTAAGTCATTTAGAGTCTTTTGCAACTTATTTCAAGGTCTGAGGTGGTCTAGAACTCCAAGTCGACTATTTTGTCTTTTAGTGAAAACTTACTTTGCTTATTTCTGACTTATTGGTTGAGCTTATTTGAAATTTCTTTTCACAGATCTCTTAGGCATCTCAAAAGAAGGTTGTGTGTCAAATCTGAGCTTATGGCATTGGCTTATAGCTTAATGGGCCAAAAAGCCCATTAAGAATAAGCTATTGTTCTATTAAGCTGTGATAAGCTCACATTCAGCTTTTGAGCCTTCAGACTTTTGAGTTTAGAATTGAATTTTAAGCTAGACTAGTGATTTTCAGCTTATTTGGTTAAGTTTCATTTTATTGGGCCCAAAAGCCTATTTTCATAGGTTGTTTTTGGTTTTAGCCCATTTGGGGGCCCATTAGGGGTATTTTGGTAATTTCACTTTCATTTTCTGATTATTAGGTTAAAATAAACTAGTTTGCAAGTTTTTGGAATTTTTTATAATTTTTGGATTTTTATTAATATTTTAATATTATTTTATTATTAAATTTCAATTTTTACATTTTTGCAACTCTTATATTTTTCTTATGTCAAATACATTAAAATAGAATTTTTAAAACTCTTAGATTAATTTTAACATCATTTTCTTAATTTCTAGAATTATTTTAATATTTTACTAGTTTTTAATCATTTAAAAATAGTTTTACTTAGTTTAAAAATTCATAAAAATAGTTTTTAGTCTTTTTAAGTCATTTAAGAGGTTTACAAAGTGAAAAATCTTTATTTAGACTTTTAATAATTAATTGGATTTTTAGGGCTTTAATTAGCATTTAAAAATTAATATTTAATTAATTAAAAGGTTTGAAAAAGTTTTGATCATTTGTAAACTCTTAGTTTATTTTATTTGATTTTTAGTAATTTTTTGGGAATTTTTATAATTAATTTTTATTTTACCACTTTTTACGGTTTTTAATTTAGTTGTCGTAGTAATAATTTTCACATATCCGTCATTCTAATCTCTCATCCCTTCTTTCTTCAATATTAATCTCAAATATCTTTACATTTTAATCACACATATACGAAGTGATATGCACACCACATAAAGTGATATGCACACCACAAAAATGCATATATGATGTTGTACCATATGCATCACATATGTGATTTTGTGGTGTGCACATCACTTTGTGTGGTGTGCATATCAACTCCCCTGGTAAACGAACTTATTTGGGTTATTAGTGTTTGATTTTCCTAAATCATCACTTAATACTTTCCGCTTTTACGCCTTTTTCCTAAAAGGTCGTATTTTACCGCAATCATTTTGGCGCCACTGCCGGGGAGGTGTGTCGTGATTAATTTGTCATTTTGTTTTTAATATTAGCCATAAATAGTATTTGTATTACTAGAACTCTACTAATACGTATTATCGGGTTTTTTTTTTCGTTTTTCTTGTTAAATTATTATTACTATATTGTATTAAGTATCACAACAAATACAAAATATCTCCAAAAGTGTGAAAACACAACCTTAATTAGGACTTGATCTCCTAATTATTGTATTCGAATCTCAAATAAAAAGAAAAAGGCAAAAATAGATAAATATTTTTTTTCGGGTAAAGGGGACTGTCCCCGGTAAAAGATATATTACGCCAAAAAAACATTGAAGTACAAAAAGGGTGAATCCCTTATCACAGCCCGTTACATGGGCAAAAAAACAAGCTATAAATTAGCTAAAACCAACCACCTACATAAGATAGACATGCCTATCTTACGATCAACCAAACTAGCTACTTTCTATTCTTATTAGTAAGACTAAAATCATATTTATCTGCATAGTTATCATTAGGATCAAACATATCATCATCTTCATTAATATATCCATTAGTCTTCTTCTTTCCCTGTTCTGGAGCCATATAATCATCTTCCCCAATTGTAGAGGTAGATGCTACATTACGGCCTAACGACCCCTTAGTACTCTTCTTTCTCTGCTCACACGCCACATAATCATCTTCCTCAATGGAACTTAAGACATCAAATACATTAGAAGTAGACGTAGAGGCAATATTAGTGATATTAGGCTTGGTAGTCTGCTTTTTCTCTATACCTTTTGTTGCTCCTCGCTAATAAGACACTTTAGGCTTCGTGAGCCTTAACCCAGCCACCGGCTTTGGTTTCCATTGTTACTCCGTCTGTTTTCCTTTGTTTTTCCTATTTATTACCTCAATAAATTCCTCATTCCGAACAGATGGACCTACACATGCTCTAGTATTCTTAGGAATCGGTTTTGGACGTTTCGGACACTGAACACCCGAATGGCCGAAAATTTTACATTCCATACAATGTGGGGGGTGCCATTCATATTCCACCTCAATTTTCTCCATAGAATGCCCAGCTTCATCATCTAATTGAATAGCAACCACTAGCGAGTCCACAAGGACCCGATCTGAGGAGATCTCCACAAAAGCACGAGCATATGTACTACGACCCCAAGGATTAATACTCATATCACATGTATAACTATCCAACATAACTGGCTTACCCAGTTTAGAAGTAATGATACTAAGACCCACTTCTGAATAGGCAGCGATAGGAATATTATGGAGCTTAATCCATACTGGGACAGATGTTACCTCATCCTTAACCAATTTCGAGTTAGGCTTCCAAACATTAAGAATAATAGGGACTAACCTTATCAACCACGGACCACTTTCAAGCACTTGTTCCAACCCCTCCTTAGTTTTGAATTTAAATAAATAGAAGTCATTGCGAACAATCACCCGCTCAATGCCATACTTAGCCCAAGTATTCATAACATACCTTTCCACTAATGTAAAAGCTATTCTCTTACCAAGAAAATATCCATACAACGTATTAGTGAAATGAGATTTCACCTCGTCAACCGCAACCTTAGGTATTGCCACATTAGCACCATTGACATTCTCAAATTCAGTAATATGAGAGACCTTTACAACTATGTTCATACTTAGAGATTCGGGACATGAAACAACTCAGCAAAACCATGTATAGTATTCGGACTATCATTATGGTTACCAGCCTTAGAGGACGTTACCCCAGCCCCTAACACACCATCTTGCGATGCCATAGAACTCGGATGTTCTATATGCACAGGATTCACGCAGCCCTCATCTTGAGGTAAACTCGTCTTCAGATCACTCTCCAAGTTAGCCCGTGAAGAATCAACCTTTTCGTCTTCCTTAGCAACCAGATTTGGTCCACGAATAACCCTAAGAACCTCACGTCTCTGTAGATCACCACCAGTCCTCGCACCAGCTTCTTTTAACCGTTTCATTCGTGCATCCAATGCATCTAAGTCAACCTGACTGCCCAAACTCCCCGTCTCCATACCAGCCAAACCCTAGAAATCCTACAAACCCTAAATAATACTCTGCCTCCAATCAGACAACAATGGAACAAATACTAATGATTACTATCAGAAAACGACACACACCATGATAACCAACCTAGGATCAAACGAGTATTTTGGATAATATAACCAGCAGCCCTAACAAAACCCAACAGATCAAAACCCTAATCAGCCGTCACTAAAAAAACGTAATAAATCCTAGCAATCCTAACCAACAAACCACCTACAATTAACTATTGGTAAACGAAACACGGATCTGATAAAAGACGATCAAAGATCATCAAATAACAAACCCTAGAAATCGTCGAGCCAAAATAAAAAACGTAGGAAGAAGTTAAGATTAGAGACAGCAAAGATCAATAAGATTAAATGAATGCATGAAAAAAGAGGCAATGATTAGATCGGAATTAAGGGAGGGAGACCGGAAATCACCATGTAGAGACAAATTAGCGTTTTTTAATGTTTGTCCTTCGTAAACATGGTTCTTGGTGGTCAAAATAGATAAATACTTTCGTGAAGCTCGATTTTGAAAAATACAAACTATAAGGTGGGTATAAGGCGGGTATTATAAAATATACCCTAAAGAAAAAGACTCTTAAGTGCTTCGCGCCGCTTCGTTTCTCCGCTTGCTTGTGAGTATTTTGAGATTGAAGGCTAATCGAGGGTTTTGCCGCCCAAAGTATTATTACGTATTATATATATTTGCTTGGTTTCTTTGTGATTAAACCCTAATGAACAATTTGGTTTTCACCAAAGTTCTAAAGCAATCGAAGGCGTTCACTCCACGTGATCGTTTTCATTCTTTTAAGGCTTCTTTAATCAAGAGTTTGATTCAAGGAGAGATTTGGTATATTGTTGTCTACAAATACACACAAAATCCAAAAAAATTAAAAACAATCAAAAACACAAAAAAATTGAAAATCCACAAAACACCCAAAAGAATCTTCTTTACTCACCTCCCAATCTACGTCAAGTTTATGCTAACTCGTAATCAAGCAAAACGAGCTCGTAAACGTCGTCAAAGTCAAGGAAATCAAGAGCCTTTGATTGAAGAACAAACTCTAATTGTCGAACCCGTTGTAGAACCAATAGTCGTCATGGCTAATCGTACTATGATGGAGTTGCTTCAAGCGCCCACCGAGGGTTTTGGAGAAGCTATTGTGATTCCCGCTATCCTTGCAGAGAATTTCGAGATTAAGACGGGTTTAATGTCGATGTTGCAAGCAAATAAGTTTAGAGGTCATGAGAAAGACAACCCGCATTATCACATAAGGAATTTTAATCGTCTCACCGCAACAAGCAAGTTTAAGGATGTTCCGCATGACGCCATTAAGATGATGTTGTTTCCATACTCGTTGGATGGACCCGCTAAAATTTGGCTCGAGAAAGAACCGCCAAATTCGATTTTGACATGGGGTGATCTCGTCTCTAAGTTTGTGAACCAATTTTTTCCACCATCTAAAACAACACATTTGAAAAATGAGATTTCAAGGTTTACACAACGTAATAATGAAAGTTTTACAATGGCATGGGAACGATTTAAGGAAATATTACATGAATGTCCACACCATGATTTTTCGGAATTGCATCAAATTGATACTTTTTACAATGGGCTTAATGATCATGAAGGAGATTATTTGAATGCCGCCTCGGGTGGTAATTTTTTGTGCAAAACAACCGATGAAGCTTTAAAGATTATCGAGAATAGATCTAACATTATAACCCTCGTAACACACCGAGTGTTGCCAATATGGTTTCGTCATCGTCGTCATCGTCTCGTAACATTAATGCCTTACAAGATGAAGCAAATGAGGAAAATCGGTTTTTCGATAGGTTTCGACGCTTATAACACATTGGAAAGCACAAGATGCTTTGAATTCCGCATCGGTTAAAGCGGTTGAAAAAAGTTGTTTATCTTGTGGTGGAGCTCATGATCTTTCCGAGTGCATTACCGCCGGTGGTATACTTCGAGTGCTTATGTAGCAACGGGAACTTACAACCAAAACGGCCAAGGTTCCCGCCCAAATCAAGCTCCACCAAATCAAAATGCTAACAACTATCGAAACAACAATCAAAATGGTGGTTATCAAGGCAATTCAAGTAATTACAACAAAGGGAATTATCAAAGTGGGAATGGACAAGTTTCAAATCAAACCAAAACCGTGATTTTCACAACACTACACAAGGTTTTCAAAATGCTCACACTAAAAATATTAATGGAGAATTTTTGGATTATGCAAAAGCAAACGATGCTAAGTTTGATAATATGCAACGTGAGACGATTAGCTTAAGATCTGAGTTGAAAAACGAGCTTAAAAACGAACTTGCTAATGAACTTAAGACTCATGCTAAAAAAATGGAAGGAAACGTTCAACTCTCCAACAAAATCAACAAAAGATGGAACAAGGTCAACATAAGATTAAGCAAGAATTATTAAAAGCGGATGCTAGGCAATCAAAATTTGAAGACCGAATGGCAAAAATGTTTGAAGCAATCATGTGTAAACCCTCTTCCTCGGGTGGTCTTCCTAGTGACACCATTGCAAACCCGAAGGGAGAAATGAAGGTTATTACTACTCGTAGTGGTAAAACTTTCAAGGAACCAATCTCTCTTCCAAGTACTTCTACGGAGAAGGAAATCGAGAAAGAGCCCGAGGTGATGGTCGAAAAGGAGCATATCACAAGCCCACGAAGTACCGCTCATACCACACCTACGGTTGAACCAATACCTATCATGGAACCCGAGATTCAAAGGTCGTTGCCTAATGTCCAACCCACACCACCCTTACCTAACCCTTCGAGACGTAACAAGGAAAAAGCACAAGAACGGAATAATTATCAATTTGAGCTTTTTATGAAAATGTTTCGTGATATACATTTTAACATAAGTTTTGCCGACGCTCTAATCATGATGCCTCGATTTGCCGCAAACTTCAAGAGTATGTTGAATAACAAAGAGAAGTTACAACAATCGTCTAGTTGTTCATCGGTTTTTATAAGCCGCATACCCCAAAAAGTCGGTGATCCCGGTAAATTTTTGATTCCGTGTGCAATACAAGATATGGAGGAATGCTACGCCTTGTCCGATCTTGGTGCTAGTATTAATTTAATTCCTCCTGAGATTTTCAAATCGCTTTCGTTTCCGGCTCTTACTCCTTCGAACATGTCTATCGAGATGGCCGATCATTCTACGATTTTAGCATGTGGAGTAGCCGAGGACGTCTTTTTCAAAGAAGGAAAGTTTTACTATCCCGTGGACTTTATCGTTGTAGACATTTCCATCGATCGAAAAGTTCCTCTCATTTTGGGTCGTTCATTTTTGGATACATCGAGAGCACTTATTGATGTTCATGCTCGGAAAATCACCATTCATTTCAATGAGGAAGAACTTGTCATCAATGCAACACAAAACTCCAAGCTTTCTCATGTCTATTATGTTGCAACTTTAAACCATGGTGATTCAACCAATGTCGTTTGCAAGGAATTTTCACCAAGAGTTTTAGGAAATGTCACCAAAAACGATTTACCATTTCCTCCGCCGGTGGAGGTTATGAGTGTTAAACCTACAAAGAAGAAACCGTCAATACTTGAAATCGAAAAATCTTTCACCTCACCTCGAACATTCATTCATGAAAAGTGTTGATAAGTTGCCGGTTTCTATAGAAGATCTTTCGGATGACGAATATGTTGACCCCGATGGGGAGGTTTTCTTCGTCGACAAACTTTTTGAGAACTTACCACCACCAAAACGGTTTTCAAATGTGAGAATTTTTAGTGTGCCTAACATCACTTTAGAAACACCTAATATTTTCGACATAATCAAAACGGGTTTTCATAAGGAGAGTTTAAAAGATAAAAAAGGAAAAGATTTTGAATGTGATTTAAAATATTTTTCTACAAATCTAACTCCGTCATCACCACGTGTTTTGAGTGCTACGAGCTCGTCTACTCCTTTTGAAGATGCTTTGTGTGGATTTAGTGTGGGGGAAGCCCCTTATGTTCCCTCACCTTTCTCCATTGAGGACGAGATCTTTGATACCGGAATTTCATGTAAAGGGAAATCTCGGTCTTCCACCGATGCAATAAATGGAAACTATATCTATTTGCTTGGTGCGAGTCTACCTCGAGTAGCTCATGGTTTTTGTGACTTACCAATTGTCCCACCCTTCTACTTCTTATCTATTTTCTTTAAACTCTTTGAGTTTATGGCACGTTTTCAAGTGGCGTTAGTTTGTTTATTCAATAAGAACGAGGACGCCATCTTCAACCCCGGTATTTTGCATCGTCAAAGGACTTAGTCCTTTATACCGGTTGCTTTTTGGGCCTTGTTTATCATGTAAGCCCCACCAAAAATTAACCATACCAAGATTTTCCCTAAATTATCACGTTTAGAGGGGATCGAGTCGAGCTCATGACTCGGTAATCAAAAGCGAGGTGCCTCGTGGGGGAAATCCCATGCTTATCCTTTTTAATGCTTTCTAATAGAATAAAGAGAGGGGATTTGTGCCCTTCCAACTCGTTGTCTCGTGGTTGTTTGTGAATGTGTTATCTAGATCATCATCATCGCTACGATTGAAGACTCTCGTGTTCGTTTACGTGAGCCTCGATCGTTTGCTTGAAGAGTTTTTCACGAATCCATGACATATCCTTTATTGTTCTAACAATTATCTTTTATCATAATTCATAAACGGCTTTAGATATATTGTTGATCACCCTTTCTATGCTAGATCCTAAGCATTCGACTCTTCGTCTCTAGTATGGGGGTGCTCCACCTTTAGACTCGAAACATTGAGGACAATTTTTAATTTTAGTATGGGGGGTGAGTAGATACTTGCTTTGCTACGCCCTTACGTTTTCCAACTTTCAACATTTTGTTTTGTTTTGTTGCTAATAAGGCTAAAGATGGCCGAATTTTAAAATTTTCTTAGTTTTCATAAGTATTTTTAAGACACGCATGTATATTTTCTGATGGGTAGAATAAGAGCTAATTTTTGACTTGATGGGCATTTGGAGCCCTTTACATTCAAATAGGGAACTTTAAAACGCGAAAGTCTTAGCTCATTTGGGTTAACAACAAGAATGATAGTTGTATTTAGGAAAAAGAGCGTAACTAGGGCAAGTATTAACAAGTGATTTAGGAAAACCACAAGTTATGACCCAAAGTGGAGATCGTTCTCAAGGAGGCTTGGTGTGTGTGTTAAGAGATGATTAATGATGTGATTATGATTATGAGAAAAGAAAATAGAAATGAGATTAGAAGAGAATGACGGTTATGATGACGAATTAAACTAAGACGATAAAGTCGTACACGTAAAACCGTAAAAAGTACCAAAATTAAAAATTTATCCTAAAAATTCCTAGAAAATTGCAATAAATCCTAAATAATGTAATTAGAGTTTAAAAAAAATCAAAAATCACTCAAACCTTTTATTTAATTAAATAATAATTTTTTAATGCTAATTAAAGCCCAAAAATCAATTTAATTAACAAAAAGCCCAAAATGAGATTTTTTCAATTTTAAACCTCTAAAATGACTTAACTTAATTTAAAACTATTTTTGAAAATTTTAAAATTAATAAAAACTATTTAAAAACAATTAAAAACCTTTTAAACTTAAAATAATTATAAGAATTAATATAAGGACAATAAAAATATTCTAAAAATTGTAAAATTCCTAACTTAATGTATTTAACCTAAGAAAAATATAAAAACTTGAAAAATCTAAATTTTAATTTTTAATAATAAAATAATAATAAAATAATATTAAAAATCCAAAATTTATAAAAAATTCTAAAAAGTTGCAAACTAGCTTAATTTAACCTATTTAACACAGAAATGAAGTTGAAATTACAAAATACCCCTAATGGGCCTTCAAATGGGCAAAGTCCAAAACAGACCCTTATTGGGCCAAAATAAGCTCAATAAGAAAAATGTTTATAAAAATGGCCCAAAAGCTCCTATCTGACTCAAAATTTGATTTTGAACACAATTTTCCAAAGGCCCAAAAGCTGAAAATGCCCTTAAGTTAGCTTATTTCACCACAGCTTATTCTTAATGGGCTTTTTGGCCCATTAAGCTATAAGCTGATGCCATAAGCTAAAATTAAACACACAAGCTTCTTTTGAGTTACCTAAGAGTTCTGTAAAAAGAAATTTGAAATAAGCACAAGGAATAAGCCTGAAAAAGTAATAAGCTATCTTCACAAAACGACAAAATAGTCGTTTTCGAGTTCTAGACCACCCGAGAGCTGATTCAAGTTTCAAAAGCTTTTAAATGACTTAACTAAACTTAATCAACAAAAAGTTTTCAAATAAGTTCACTCAATAAGCTGAAATAAGCAAATAAGCACTTAATTAAAAGTCAACTTTATGAGTTTTCTAGCAAAAAGTCAAAGTCAAGGTCTGATAAGCTCCAGTTCAAACAAATGGGTCAAATGAGGAAGATTGATCACAAAAAATAAGTTGTTGCAGGTCTAAATAAGCCAATATGGCTTATTAATAAGCTACCTGAAAATTAACACTAGCAGGGGCTAGTTTTGGTGTCTGAGTAGTGGAAACTTTTTCCACTTCTTGACTTAATTGACTTTTTGTCTTATATGACTTTTTTGTGGATTCAAGTTACACAAAGGCACCCAAATGATCAGTTAATAATAAGGAGTCAATAACAACAAAGAAATCACAATCTCAAACAGCCAATTTGTATAGTTAATTCAAAACATCACCAGATCTAGCCCAGACATGAACAAATAAGCAGTTATGGTTCAATAAGCACTTATAGCACAATTCAGCCAGCCAAACTTCACCAAATGCATACACAAGCTATAATAAACTCAAATGAACAAGTTTAAACACGTTTCATGCACTGATTCAAAGCCTAGATCAAGATTTATGCACAAAAAGTTACTGATGAACACTAACACAAGTAGATTTTTACTTTGCTGATGTACTTGACCAACAAGCCAAATTCAAACACTCAAATCTTCAAACCAGGTTATATTAATAATGATTTAACAAGTTTTAGCCCTAAGCATGCATATATTCTTGATATTACCAAAATCTTATGTCAAAATCAGTTAAAATTAATAAGATATAGCACAATGTTTGATTCAATGGTTAAAGCCCAATAACTTGCAATAAATAACACTCAACAAAGTAGATAACAGATACAAAGCACAAACAACACTTTTCAACAACACAATAACACTCAATGATTCAAAACAGGTTAACCCAAACACCCCTTTAAATTTTCAAATCAAAATTTTTCAAATCAAAAGTGTATTCCAAGGTTACCCAAGCCCAAATCAACACAATAACAAATGTAATATGCAGATTCTAGCAAGATTAAGCCACAAATTTCACAAGAACACAAGCAACACACAAATATCACAAATATCCAACTTTTTATCAGATTTTGAGATTAAGGGTGCAAACCTCATGGATGTACATCCACACCCACGAATTTTGAGCTTATGTGCTAGCAAAAACAAGAACAAGCTTCCACAACAAAGCCTGCTAAGATTCAACAAAGTTAGAAGCAAAATATCAAAATCAGAAAAGTGGAAAAACTTGATTGATGCAACCTTTGTTCCTCACACTTGATTATCCCCAAGTTATAAACTTCACAACACCTTGATATCACAATATCAGGATTCTATGATCAGCTTTATAGCCCAAGAATTCCAAGGTTTGAACAAGGCTTGGCAAAATATCAAGATTTAAGGAAAATGTCCAAACTTTTGCACACTCCTTTGAAAACAAGTTTTAGGATTCAAGAACAATAAACAAGCAACAATAATAAGCAGATATAATGATTGGCACTTGAGCTTTCTTCACAATTTCAAACACATTTCGTTAAGCTGAATATATGATTTACAGAAAAGTGAACAAGGAAAATTCAAGAGCAAACTAAAATGAAATGAGTCCTATGCCTTTTATAGGCTACAAGTGATGTCTAAGAAAGCTAAAAACGAAACCCTAATGCTTGGTGAAGTCCCAGAAATGTACTTGAGGGTTTTGGCATTTTGAAGATCATGTGACTGATTTTTGTATTGTTTTGGAGCTGGCAGTGTGAAAATTACATCCAATGGCGTTGGTTAAGCTTAACTTCCAAGCTATGTTATGGGACGTTGGATGACTGGCCAAGTTTTGGCATTTTGCTCAAAGGTGAAAAAGCAGGGGAATCATGTGTCCAAGGTGGTGATGTGGCAAGCTTTTTGAAAGTTGGGTTGTGATTAGGGAGACCCTAATCATCATTCTGGAGCATTTGGTAACTTAATTATAACTGGATTAAGAAAACCCAATTTTGTTAAGAACACCAAGAACATGGTGTTTAATCTGTTTTTGGTTAGGATTATGTTTAAAAACGTGTTTAGGCGCCAAGATTATTTAATAAATAATCTGGATTAGTGGAGGGCTGAGGTGGATGAATGGTGTGTGGTGATTGGTTAAAACTTGGTAGTGGGGCACGTGTCATGTGCTGGTAGGTCTAGGTAAGATTGGATGTCTGCCCAATTTAGCCCCTTGTTTTTATAACTCCTTTCACTTGCAAATAAATACACCAAATCCGGATTCCCTTTGTTAGCCATGTTTTATTTTTCACACTTTTGCCCCAAATACTTTTCCAAAGTATTTTCAGGGGTATTTCTTGACAATTCTTGATTCTTGAAGGGCTGTTTTGGAATTTTCTTCATTGATAACGGTCTTGACTTGTTTGTTTGACTTCTTGGAGGACTGAATTGCCAAGTCATGATTTATGAGGGACCATTTTTGCCATTTCTTCAAAGTCAAGGGTCCTTTTGGTAATTTTGACATTTTTAAAGGACCAAACTTGTAATTTCTTGTAACTTGAAGTCCTTCATGGTATGTTTGTCTTTGAGGAGGATTAATATTGACAATTTAGTTTTGTTGAGGGACTAAAATTGCCAATTCTTCAAAGTAGAGGGCCCTTTTTGCAATATTGACAAACTTTAGGGACCAATCTTGTAATTATGAAGATACAAGGGTTTAAAGTGTCAATTCTTCAATATTGGAGGACCCTTCTTGCATAATCTTCAAATCTTCAAGGGTTTGTCTTGGAAAATTCTTCAAATCTTCAACGAGAACACATGAGTTTTTGAAAGAATACGAGTACTCTACCATTAGCATAGTAACTTATAATTAACCCTATCATTTCTCGTCTTCATTTAAGAGACTTAGCCTAATAAAAAGTTAAGGAATCAAATCTAAGTGCTCAACACTCACGGTCGAGTCAAAAATTACTCTTATTCTCGTCATCGGAAAACCTACATTCGTGTCTTCAAACACTTATAAAACATGAAAAAAAAATTAAAATTTGGCCATTTTTAGCCTTATTTTGCAACAAATAGATAAACTTTGGAAAGCGTGAAGGTTTGGCAAGGCAATTATCTATTCACCCCCATACTAAAGTTAAACATTGTCCTCAATGTTTCGAGTCTAAGGGTGCAAACACCCCCATACTAGAGACGTAGTCGAATGCCTAATCTAGCATGCAAAGGGTGTAACCATTAAATTTAAAGCCGTTTATGAAGTGTGTTATAAACCTAAGGTTAGAACATCAAAGGATATATCATGGATATTGAGAAAGTCTTCAAAGCAAACAATCGAGTGCTCCCATAAAACGAACACGAGAGGCTCCAATCGTGAAGATAATGATCATCTAAAATCCATAATTCACAAACAACCATGGAACAAAGGTTGGAAGGGCACAAATCCCCACACGTTACTACATTAGAAAGCAATAATATGTACATAGGATAAGCATGGGACTCCCCCACGAGGCACCTCGTTTTTTATTACCGAGTCATGAGCTCGACTCGATCCCCTCAATACTAATTATCATTGGGGAAGGTGATTTGGTCGAGGTAGTTCAAGGATTGAACTTCCTCGCCAAAGTAGTGCTTCAACCTATGTCCATTCACCTTGAAATTGGGGCCATCATTTTGAGCTAACTCGATGGTCCCATATGGAAAAACTTGAGTCACGGTGAATGGACCGGACCAACGGGATTTCAACTTACCGGAAAACATTTTCAAACGAGAATTAAAAAGCAAAACTTGATCCCCAATGTTAAAACCCCGGTTTTTAATTTTTGAATCATGCAACTTTTTAGTCTTTTCTTTATAAATCAATGAATTTTCATAAGCAATATCCCTTAATTCATCCAATTCATTTAATTGCATTTTCTGGTGTTTTCCCGCGGTCTTCATGTCATCATTACAATGCTTTAAGGCCCAATAAGCCTTGTGTTCGAGTTCAATTGGAAAGTGACAATTCTTCCCATACACTAGCTTATAAGGAGTGCACCTGACGAGCGTCTTATGAGCGGTCCTAAAAGCCCATAAAGCATCGTCCAACTTATCCGACCAAGATTGTCGGTTTTCCCCAATGGATCTCTCCAAGATCCTCTTCAACGCTCAGTTTGAAACCTCGACTTGCCTACTCGTTTGTGGGTGATAACCCGTAGAAAGCCGATGTGTAACCCCATATTTCCTTAAGACCTTTTCGAATTGGTCGTTACAAAAATGAGTTTCACGATCGCTTATGATCGCACGAGGGGTTCCAAACCGAGAAAACAAGCTTTTCAAAAACTTGACTACCACACGAGCATCATTGGTGGGCAAAGCCTTAGCTTCCACCCACTTAGATAGGTAGTCAACCACAACAAGGATGTACTTATTACCACGAGATGATGAGAACGGCCCCATAAAGTCAATGCCCCAAACGTCAAAGATCTCACACACTTGGATGATATTTTGTGGCATTTCATCTTTTTGTGAGGCTTTTCCTTGTCGTTGGCATGAGTCACACGACTTCACAAGCTCATGTGCATCTCGGTAAATAGTAAGCCAAAAGAAACCGACATCAAAAACCTTCTTAGCCGTGAGATTAGCACAGTGGTGACCACCCGTGGGTCCCTCGTGACAAGCTCTAAGGATGTTAGAAGCTTCGGCACCAAAGGCACAACGTCGAATAATTTGATCCGCACAAGTTTGAAACAAGTAAGGGTCGTTCGAAAAATAGAACTTTACGTCACGAAAGAATTTTCGTTTTTCTTGAGTCGTCATACCCTTGATGATGAAGTTGCCCGCATGGTAATTTGCGATGTCCGCAAACCATGGGGTGGAAGAATCAAGCTTAGAATTCACTACACCAAGTGTCTCGAGCGGAAATGTTTCGGTGATTTCCTTGGGCTCGTAAACACTTTGGTGAGGATCTTCCAAACGAGATCGGCCGCTAGATTCTCGGCTCCTTTTTTGTCAACAATTTTGTGATCAAATTCTTGAAGGAGGAGAATCCAACGAAGTAATCTCGGCTTCGCATCTTGTTTAGCCATAAGATACTTGATAGTCGAATGATCCGTATACACTATGCATTTCGTCAAGACGAGATAAGGTCGGAATTTCTCAAATGCATACACCACGGCAAGGAATTCCTTCTCCGTTGTAGTGTATTTTAGTTGAGCCTCGATCATCGTCTTGCTAGCATAGTGAATAGGCAAGAAGTGCTTTTCATGACTTTGCCCCAATACGGTCCCAATAGCGTAGTCTTTTTTTTTTTGGTAAAAGGGTAACAATGACCCCGGTAAATAGAACCAAAAAAACGTTGAAGTACAAGGAATGTGGCTGAAATACCACATTAACCGCAAGCTACAGGCAGCTTGTTAAACAAAATGTTTATGACAGGCCATAAACATTAACTAGTCTAGAATACTGGAAATATATAAACTAGACAAAAACCAAGACGATAACATAAAGTTACAAGGAAAATAATAAAATAGCAACATGGGATCAGCCAGTAGGAGTGCTTGCCCCAATATGAGTGTTGAGAAGATTCACTGATTCATCAAAGACGACCTCAACTCCCTCATCCTCCTCATTATCTTCCTCTCTTACTAGAACTCCTTCGTCAATACCAGGCATGGACAAAGATGAAAATTTATTAGATGTAGAAACACTGCTCATTTGAGCTTGACCCTTGTTCGGACCATTAGGATTGCTAGACTGCTGCAACTGACCAGATTTAGTATTCAACTGACTACTATTATCACCACTCGTACTTGTAGTAACTAAGCGAGTTTTTGGACGAAAAGCAACCGTCTTTCCTGTTTGGGGACCCTTACTCAATGGAACACCTCTCGAGACTTGATTCCCTAGATTACCTTTGTACTTCTTCCTCTTGCTTTGCACTTGTTGGAATCCATCATTATCAACATGAGTTGTCACATTTTCAACTGTTGTAGGTTTAACATTTTTCGGACAAAAATCAAAGGAATGACCAAAAATATTACAAGTATGACATCTAGGCGGTTTCCATTCGTATTCAACACGAATTAATTCCTTAGTACAACCAGAGCCTTCAAGATCAGGGACACCAATAGTAACGTTATCTATAAACTCCGAATCAGCGTTCATCTCAATAAGACAACGAGCAAAACTACAACGACCCCAAGACTCTTTGCACATATTATCAGTATAATTATCCATCATAATAAGTTTACCAAGAAACGAAGCAATTAAACTAATACCCTCCTCTTCAAATACCTGTAGCGGGACATCATGAAACTTAACCCATACCGGAATACGAGTTAGTTCCTCCTTTAGAAGGTTCGTCTTCATAGTCCATTTCTTAAGAAAAATTGGTGAATTACGAACCATCCACGGCCCACCTTCCAGAACCGCATTAAGACCCTCACTAGACCCAAATTGAAAAAAGAAAAAACCTTTCTCATTCATCATGATACGCTTAAGACCATGTTTTGCCCAGTTATTCTTAGCAAAATACTCAACCACAGGAAATGCAATCCTTTTACCAAGAAAGTATCCATATAAAGTGTTGTGGTAACGAGTATTTACTTTTTCAACGACCTTCCTAGGAATAGAGATATTAACCCCTTCACAAACATTTTTAGAATTAAACGAAGAAGAGACTGCATTAGTACCTCCATTAGTAGACGTAACCATATCAGCTTCAAATTTGCAAAGTAACTCCAGAATTTCTTTAGCACGGTCATGTGAGATCAATTCCCATAAAGGATGTTTCTTCATTCTTAACTCATGCATAAATTCACCCGCATCACCAACCGTGCGAACCGTTACACCAAATAATTTCAAAACCTCATGTAGATTACACGGTTGCAACCCATTAATGGTTGCAGCCTTAGCTGCAAGATCCAAAGATACATCACCAGAAGAGGAAACATTAGTAATAGGGTCATCTGTTTCCTTAGCCATATGTGTAGAGTGCACACTCGAACTACCTGAATTTAGTGAAGAAATGCTGCTAGTAAGATCCTTATGGCGTTCACACAAAACTTCATAATAATGCATAGTGGTCTCTTTAGGTAAAGTAGACCATTCAGGAAATTTGTTTGCCTTGACACCATTTGCAAACACTTCAATGTCACGCACAGTATTCAAAGGAATAGAAAACAAATTAGATATCTCCTCTAACGTTACTAAAACCTTAAGAGTAGACACCTTAACCTTATCATGCCAACCTGTAAACAGTGGCTTATTACTTTCATTACTCGAATCCACCATAGCTTATAAACCTACGACACAAAATCAAATCGAACTAAAGAAAAATAAACAAATTACAGCCGACCAATTAACTTTAGCCAATAACGAGTACCCTACATCAATTTCAGCACAAATGCTACGATTTAATGACAAGGACGATTTAATGCTGAGTAAGGATAAAGACAATTAATGAGCAAATACCCTAACACAGCAACAACCGAACCCCACTTAATAATAACTAATCGACACAAATGTTGAGGAAAGACAACCGACAGAAACAAACAAACAAGATGACACACTATTTAAATTGTCAGCCGACAATCATACAATGTCAGCCGACACTCTAAGAATTGAAGACACTTACGAACACTTAAATGCAATTGGTCGGTTTTGTCCTTTGCGTTCACGTGTTACTCAGCCGCACAATTAATAGGGTCAGCCGCCAAAAAGGAATAATGTCAGCCGCCAAAGCAAAGAATGTCAACCGACCAATATTAAATGCTTCCCTAACAAAATATGAATAAGTATGATGAGGACAAGTTGCAACTACAATTAATACCAATACCTAGAATCAGCCGACCATTAAAATAATAACAAAAGAGTTGAGGAATAGTAATATCAGCCGACCAAGATAACCGAAACCCTAAAAACAATAAATGCGACACACAATTTAAACAATCAAACGACAAAACTTTGTCTAGGTAGCACCAACACCGACCAAATAAAGACAATAAACCACCGACGGGAGCAACAAACAATCGCACAAGAATGACAGCCCAAAAAAACGAAAAAAACCAATTTAATTTACCCTAAAATCAATCAACCAAATAAAGACTTTGTTAACTCAAGAATAATCAATGATTATTCGAGAAAACAGCATCATTAGAAGGTATTCAGATTAAAGGAGAAAAAAAATTAGGTTATGAGAAGAAGGGATTTTTTGGCAGCCATTGATGTTTTTAAGGTTTTTTTTTAGCTCTCCCAATAGCGTAGTCACTAGCATCACACATGAGCTCAAAGGGGAGGTTCCAATTAGGAGCAACAAGAATGGGAGCTTCGGTAAGTTTCCTCTTAAGGATTCAAAGGCTCGTACACAATCTTCGTCAAAGACAAAACGTGCATCTTTTTCAAGGAGATGTGTAATAGGTTGAGAGATCTTTGAAACATCCTTGATGAATCGACGATAAAAGCCCGCGTGGCCTAGGAAACTCCTAACTCCCTTAACGGTTTTAGGATGAGGTAATTTGGCGATGACATCTACCTTAGCTTGATCTACCTCAATCCCCGCTTTCGAAACCTTGTGCCCTAAGACGATTCCACTTTTAACCATAAAATGACATTTTTCCTAATTAAGCACAAGGTTGGTTTCCTCACAACGCTTCAACATTCTCTCGAGATTCGACAAACACGAAGTGAACGAACTACCAAACACGGAAAAGTCATCCATGAAGACTTCCATCGCCTTCTCGATCATATCATGAAAAATAGCCATCATGCACCTTTGAAAGGTTCCCGGTGCATTGCAAAGTCCGAATGGCATTCTACGATAGGCAAACGTTCCATATGGACACGTAAACGTAGTTTTTTCATGATCACGAGGATCGATGGGGATTTGTAAGTAACCGGAAAAACCATCTAAAAAACAATAGAAATCGTTTCCCGCAAGACGCTCCAACATTTGGTCCATGAAGGGCAAGGGAAAATGGTCTTTACGAGTGGCTTCATTCAACTTACGATAGTCAATGCACACTCTCCATCCGGTCACGAGTCTAGTGGGAATTAACTCGTTGGCATCGTTTGGCACAACGATCATTCCTCCCTTCTTAGGGACACAATGAATAGGACTCACCCAAGGGCTATAGGAAATAGGGTAAATCATTCCCGCGTCAAGGAGTTTAAGGACTTCCTTTTTGATGACGTCGTGAATTTTGGGGTTCACCCTCCTTTGACATTGGATTGCGGGCTTGTAATCCTCCTCCATTAAGATTTTGTGGGTACAAAATTTGGGATCGATCCCCTTAATGTCGGATAACTTCCACGCAATTGCCCCTTTGTGATCCTTTAGAACATCGACAAGTGCGGTTTTTTCATCATCCGAAAGTTCTTTCGTAATAATAACCGGCAACTTGTCGCCCTCCTCCAAAAAGACATATTCGAGATGAGGAGGTAAATCTTTCAACTCGAGGATAGGTGGTTCCTCAATTGAAGATTTGGGCTCGATACTCATAACCTCCTCGGGTGAAGGAAATGGGAAATCGTTAAGAAAATCCTTGATAATCGAGAAGTCCTCATCATTATCTAGGTCTTCGTTACAAGTACGTGGAACATCGAATTCTTCCAACGTAAAACCACCACCTTCAAATGGAGTGAAGGTTGGTGTCGAGTTATCAAGAATGAGATCTAACATAGTGGGATTGCCACTATTTTCATCATCACCAAAACCTAGAACTTCTTGTGAAAATTCCTCGCAAACAACGTCAATCATATCAACGAGGTTTATGGTTGCAACGAAATAAACATGAGAAATTTGAGAATTTTGAGTTGCGTTTATAACAAGTTCCTCGTCGTTGAAACGTAAGGTGATCTTTCTAGCATGCGCATCGATCAAAGCCATAGACGTATCTAAAAACGAACGACCTAAAATGAGAGGAACTTGAGGATCCGTGGGAATATTGACAACGATAAAGTCTACCGGATAATAGAACTTTCCCACTTTCAAAAAAACCTCTTCCGCCAATCCACATGCGGGAATCGTGGAATGGTCGGCCAACTCGATAGACATTAGTGAAGGAGTAAGATTAGGAAGATTGAGCGGCTTGAAGATTGCAAGTGGCATCAAGTTAATGCTAGCACCAAGATCGGCCAAGGCATAACATTCTTCCATATCTTGGATTGCACAAGGGATCAAGAATTTACCGGGATCACCGACTTTTTGAGGTATGCGATTAAGATAAACCGATGAACAACTAGACAATTGTTGCAATTTCTCCTTGTTGTTCAACATACTCTTAAAGTTAGCGGCAAATCGAGGCATCATGACCAAAGCATCGACGAAACTCACATTAAAGTGAAAATCACGAAACATTTTCATAAAAAGCTCAAATTGGTAATTATCGCGCTCTTGACGTTTCTCCTTTCTAAATCTCGATGGATAGGGCAAAGGTGGTGTGGGTTGAGGCATAGGCATGGCCTTTGGAATATCGGGTTCCAAATGTGGTAATGGGTCAACCGTAGGTGTGGCATGAGCGATACTTCGTGGGATTTGGACATGCTCCTTTTCGACCACCACCTCGGGTTCTTCCTCAATTGCATCCTACGTAGGAGCAATTGGTCGAGGAGTCGGTTCCTTGAGTGTCTTACCACTAGGTGTGGTAATCACTTTCATCTCTCCCTTAGGGTTCGATATTGTGTTGCTAGGAAGACTACTCGAAGACGGTTTGCACATAATTGCCTCAAACATAGATGAAATTTTGTCCTCAAACATGGATTGCCTCTTCTCGGCCTTAATTATTTCTTGTTTAATTTCATGTTGCCCTTGTTCTATTTTTTCTTGGTTTTGTTGTAACCTAGTTACATTTCCTTCCATTTTGTTTGTATGGATTTTAAGCTCATTTGCTAACTCATTTTTCAACTCCTTCTTCAAGTCGTTCTTAAAATCGAATCTTAGGCTAATGATTTCTCTTTGAATGTTGTCAAACCTAGCATCGTTTCCATTAGCGCGTATTCAACAAATTCATTTGGAAGATCTTTCAAAGTTTGCAAACCCTTGTTGTTGTTTTGAAAATCACTTTGATTTTTGTTTGAAACTTGATTATTAGCCCCTTGATTCCCATAGTTTCCTTTGTAATTGTTTTTGAAACCAACTTGATTGTTTCGATAGTTGTTGTTAGCATTTTGATTTGAAGCAAAACCCGGTGGAGTCAATTGTTTAGAGCGGGTAACTTGACCGTTTTGGTTGTAAGTTCCTGTGGCCGCGTAGGCACTCGAAGTGTTACCACCGTTGGTAATGCACTCGGAGAAATCATGACCTCCACCACAATACATACATGAAGCCTCAACCGCTTTAGCCGTAGCGGGAGCACTTTGTTCTCCAACTTTGAATTCAATTAAAAGTCCTTTAAGCTTATCAAAGATTTTGTTTTCCAAGTTCGCCTCAATTTGGCAAGCATCGATGGTATTAGACAAAGAAGGTGAAGCCGAAGACGAAGCCTTACGAACACTCGACGTGCTACGAGGACTATACACCTTAGATCTATTCTCAGTTATCACCAAAGCTTCCTCAACCGTTTTAAACCAAAAATTACCACCCGAGGCGGCATTTAGATAATCCCTTTCATGATCATTAAGTCCATTGTAAAACGTGTCAATTTGATGCAAGTCGGAAACCGTGATAAGGACACTCATGTAACATTTCCTTAAGCCTATTCCAAGCCGTTGAAAAACTCTCATTAAATTCTTGTGACAATTTTGAAATCTCGTTTTTCAAATGCGTAGTCTTAGTGGGCGGGAAAAATTGGTTCACAAACTTAGAAACGAGATCCTTCAACGTCAATATAGAATTGGGTGGCTCTTTCTCTAACCAAAATATAGCGGGCCCCGCTAAGGAATACGAAAAAAGCATCATCTTAATCGAGTCATTAGCAACATCCTTAAATTTGCAAGTGGCGGTAAGACGATTGAATTGGCGGATATGGTTGTGCGGGTTGTCCTTTTCATCACCACGGAATTTGTTGCTTTGGATCATTGACAACAAACCGATTTTCACTTCAAAGTTCTCCGCAAGGATAGCGGGAATTACAATAGCCTCTCCATAACCCTCGGTGGGTGCTTGAAGTAACTCCATCATAGTTCGATTCTCCATGGTTGGTTCCTCTCTTACGATAGGTTCGTCAATAGGAGATTCCTCACTAGAAAGATTAGGAGTAGGTGTTGACTCCTTTCGGTTTCTTCGTTTACGTGCACGTCTTGCTTGGTTGCGGGTTTGCATAAACGTCACGTACAACAAGGAGATGAGCAAAGAAGATTCTTTTTGGTATTTTGTATTTTTCCAATTTTTTTGTGGTTTTTGATTGTTTTTACTTTTTATTGGATTTTTGTGATTGTATTAAGTAGACCAAAATCTACAAATCTCCTCCTTAATCAAATCTCTTGATTAAAGAAGCCTCAAGGAATGAAAACGATCACGTGAAGTGAACGCCTTCGATGACTTTAGAACGTTGGTGGAACACCAAAACGTTCAAGAGGGTTTAATCAATGAAACCAAGAAAGTATATATGATACTTAATAATACTTTGGGCGGCAAAACCCTCGATTAGCTTTCAATCTCAAAATACTCACAAGCAAGCGGGGAAACGAGGCGGCGCGAAGCACTTAAGAGCCTTTTTCCTTAAGGTATATTTATAATACCCGCCTTATACCCACCTTATAGTTTGTATTTTTCAAAATCGAGCTTCACGAAAGTATTTATCTATTTTTGCCTTTTCTTTCTTGTTTGAGATTCGAATACAATGGTTGGGTAATGACCACCCAAGTCAAGGTTTTGTTTTCACACTTTTGGAGTACTTGTGAGTTTATTATTCTACGTACACAATATATTAATAATATTCACACAAAAAATGAAAAACCGATAATACGTATTAGTAGAGTGCTACTAATACAAATAGATATTATGGCTATATATAAAAACAACAATTGCCAAATCAAAACACAACACGCCTCCCCGGCAGCGGTGCCAAAATGATAGTTGTAAAAACACGTCTTTTAGGAAAAAGAGCGTAATTAGGGCAAGTATTAACAAGTGATTTAGGAAAATCACAAGTTATGACCCAAAGTGGGGATCGTTCTCAAGGAGGCTTGGTGTGTGTGTTAAGAGATGATTAATGATGTGATTATAATTATGAGAAAAGAAAATAGAAATGAGATTAGAAGAGAATGACGGTTATGATGACGAATTAAACTAAGACGATAAAGTCGTACACGTAAAACCGTAAAAAGTACCAAAATTAAAAGTTTATCCTAAAAATTCCTAGAAAATTGCAATAAATCCTAAATAATGTAATTAGAGTTTACAAAAAATCAAAAATCACTCAAACCTTTTATTTAATTAAATAATAATTTTTAATGCTAATTAAAGCCCAAAAAATTAATTTAATTAACAAAAAGCCCAAAATGAGATTTTTTCAATTGTAAACCTTTATTTTAACTTAACCTAATTTAAAACTATTTTTGAAAATTTTAAAATTAAAAAAAACTATTTAAAAACAATTAAAAACTATTTAAACTTAAAATAATTATAAGAATTAATCTAAGGACAATAAAATTATTCTAAAAATTGTAAAATTCCTATCTTAATGTATTTAACCTAAGAAAAATATAAAAACTTGAAAAATCTAAATTTTAGTTTTTAATAATAAAATAATATTAAAAATCTAAAATTTATAAAAAAACTCCAAAAATTTGCAAACTAGCTTAATTTAACCTAATTAACACAGAAATGAAGTTATTAAAAAAATACCCCTAATGGGCCTTCAAATGGGCAAAGTCCAAAACAGACCCTTATTGGAATAAGAAAAATGTTTATAAAAATGGCCCAAAAGCTCCTATCTGACTCAAAATTTGATTCTGAACATAATTTTCCAAAGGCCCAAAAGCTGAAAATGCCCTTTTTTTGGTAATGGGTTACCCCGGTAAATATATTAACCAAAAAAGCGTTTAAGTACAAAGGAATGTGGCTGAGATACCACATTAACCTCAAGCTACATGCAGCTTGTTAACAAAGACTATGAAACATCAAAAGCCCTAACCGAATCTAGAAGACAAAAGTAAACTAGATCAAAACCAAGATGTGAACATGAAACCGCGCACACTCTTCAGCATCCAACACCACCATGAGAGGAGCAGGATGAATCCAAATGAGTCTGCCTCCTTAAAAAACCTTACCAAAGAAAACCCAGTGGGAAAAACCTTGGACAAGGAAAAAAGAGTACAACACTCACCCGGCACACCTATCATGGAATAATTCTTGAGCTCGGAACCCTCCATTTTTCAAACAGCAAACTTGACCTGGTAGATAATTTCTTGAAACGGAAACAATTCAACTTCAAACGAATAGTATCACATAGAATCTGAAATAACTTATCAACAAACATCCGCTTCTTCTTGAATAGTCTTGAATTACGTTCCATCCAAATAAAATAAGCAGTAGCAGCCAACACAAGACGAGCAAGAATGCTAACACATGATTTCCCATTCGAAATTAGAATAACATGAGCTAATATATCATCAATACGAGGGGGGACAGTATCCATACCACACAAGGTCCGAACCTTAGACCAAACCTACATAGAATAAGAACATTCAAAGAAAAGATGGTCATGGGAGTCCTGCACCAAACTACATAAAGGACACCGAGGAAGGCTTAAATCCACCAACGGGCCAACATCCCATTGCTTAAGCCTATCCTGCGTCTTCAATTTCCTTCTAACCACCAGCCACAAATTAATAGAGTGACGAGGAATACAATGAGAAAACCAAACAGCTTTATACCAATTAACTTCCATAGCCCGATCACGTATGGAATCCCAAGCTAACGCCACAGAAAACGGCCGAGAAATACCACTAATATCCCTCCACAGCAACTCATCTTCTTTGTCATCATTAATAATAAGCACAGGTATAGAAACAATATTCAGAAATCTAGTATTCCAATCCTGCGGCCACTGCCAAGCACCATCAACGATAAGATCCCTCACCTTATTAGATAAGAGAACCCCGATCTATTGATATTACGGACCGTGAGGGTGTCCCGTAGAGGACATAAATCTGCCCAATTATCAAACCACATAGAAGCAACTCTACCATTATTAATATTATACCATACAAACTTACGAACACGTGGTCTGATTTGGAGAAGTTTTCTCCAGCCCCAACTCATGTCACCAATACAAGGAACATCCCAAAAGTTTCTATCCTTTAACTTGTAAGAATAGATCCATTTGACCCATAAAGAATCTTTACGAGTCAATATACACCAAATATGAGAAACCATTAAAGCAGCATTAAAGTCAGCAAGCTTACGAATACCAAGGCCACCTTCATAAAATGGAGTACAGACAGAATCCCAAGCAACTTTAGCCTTACCCTTCTTCATTTCACCTTGACACCATAAGAAGCCTCTCATAAGCTGTTCCAAATCATGAATAATCCGCACAGGTAAAATAAAGACTGACGCCCAGTAAATATGCATAGAAGATAGGACTGAACGAACTAACTAGAGTCTTCCTGCTAAAGAAAGAAATTTATTTCGCCAATCATTAACTCTACTCTCAAGCTTTTCTACAAGGACCTTACAGTCCCTATACAGAAGCCTGGAAGAGATTAGAGGAACACCAAGGTATCGGACAGGTAACTCGCCTTCAGCAAAAGGCATTATATGTAAAATAGTGCTTTTAACAGCAGTGGAAACATTGCAAAAGAAAACAGTGCTCTTAGGGATACTTGGAACCAAACCAGAAGCAATTTTAAATTCCTCCAAAGCATCCATAATAACTTGCACATAACCCAAGTGACCCCTGGCAAACAAGAAAAGATCATCTGCAAAGCAAAGGTTAATAATTCGTTGCTGCTCACACCGGTGATGGAAATAAAAGTCATCAGCATCAAGAACCCTTCGCTGCATCATAAGAGAAAGAACTTCCATAACCAAAGTGAAAAGATACGGAGATAACGGATCACCTTGTCGAAGACCTCTCTTTCCTTGAAACCAACCATATAAATTACCATTGATACAAATCGAATACGACGTAGTAGAAACACATGTCATAATCCAATCAACCATTATATGATGAAAACCAAACCCAATCAGAGTGTGACGGAGAAACTGCCAATCCACCGTATCATAAGCTTTTTGAATATCAACTTTAAAAGCACATCTTGGCGGACCAGAATTTCTGTGATAGTTTCTCATCAATTCCTGCGTCAATAATATATTATCCGAGATCCTGCGTCCTGGAACAAAAGCTGATTGATTAATATTAACCAGAACCCCCAAATCCCCTTTAATACGGTTAGCAATAATCTTGCTAATGCATTTAAAGATAACATTACAACAAGAGATAGGGCGATAATCAGTAATCTTGTCAGAATCAGTAAGCTGAAAATGCCCTTAAGTTAGCTTATTTCACCACAACTTATTCTTAATGGGCTTTTTGGCCCATTAAGCTATAAGCTGATGCCATAAGCTAAAATTAAACACACAAGCTTCTTTTGAGTTACCTAAGAGTTCTGTAAAAAGAAATTTGAAATAAGCACAAGCAATAAGCCTGAAAAAGCAATAAGCTATCTTCACAAAGCGACAAAATAGTCGTTTTCGAGTTCTAGGCCACCCCGAGAGCTGATTCAAGTTTCAAAAGCTTTTAAATGACTTAACTAAGCTTAATCAACAAAAAGTTTTCAAATAAGTTCACTCAATAAGCTGAAATAAGCAAATAAGCACTTAATTAAAAGTCAACTTTATGAGTTTTCTAGCAAAAAGTCATAGTCAAGGTCTGATAAGCTCCAGTTCAAACAAATGGGTTAAATGAGGAAGATTGATCACAAAACTAAGTTGTTGCAGGTCTAAATAAGCCAATATGTCTTATTAATAAGCTAACTGAAAATTAACACTAGCAGGGGCTAGTTTTGGTGTCTGAGCAGTGGAAACTTTTTCCACTGCTTGACTTAATTGACTTTTTGTATTATATGACTTTTTTGTGGATTCAAGTTACACAAAGGCACCCAAATGATCAGTTAATCATAAGGAGTCAATAACAACAAAGAAATCACAATCTCAAGCAGCCAATTTGTACAGTTAATTCAAAACATCACCAGATCTAGTCCAGACATGAACAATTAAGCAGTTATGGTTCAATAAGCACTTATAGCACAATTCAGCCAGCCAAACTTCACCAAATGCATACACAAGCTATAATAAACTCAAATGAACAAGTTTAAACAGGTTTCATGCACTGATTCAAAGCCTAGATCAAGATTTATGCACAAAAAGTTACTGATGAACACTAACACAAGTAGATTTTCACTTTGCTGATGTACTTGACCAACAAGCCAAATTCAAACACTCAAATCTTCAAACCAGGTTATATTAATAATGATTTAATAACTTTTAGCCCTAAGCATGCATATATTCTAGATATAACCAAAATATAATGGCTGCAAAAAAAAACCCCTTCTCCTAATAACCTAATTTTCTTTTTCCTTTAATCCGAATACCTTATAATGATGTTGTTTTCTCGAATAATCTCAGATTATTCTTGAGTTAACAAAGTCTTTATTTGGTTGATTGATTTTAGGTAAATTAAATTGGTTTTTATTTTAGGTTTTTTTTGCCGTATTGTCTTGTGCGATTGTTTTTATCCCTTCGTCGGTGGTTAATTGTCATTGTTTGATCGGTGCTTCATTATAGGTTCCATATGATTGGCTGCTATTAATTGTTTGCCTTTGTCTGCGCAATTAATGTCATCTTGGTCGGTGGTACCTTCTTTAAATTTTGGATCACGTGTCTACTGGGCATATTAGTTTGTTTGGTTAAATTGTATGTCGCATTAATAGTGGTTAGGGTTTGTTTTGTTGATTCTCTTTTGATAATATTTTAAGTGGTCGTAAGGTAGGGTTAGTTTGGACGGCTGCCATTGGTGTTCTATTTTAAATTGGTCGGCTGACAATCTTGATCGCTCTATTATTTAAATTGGTCATTGTTCTTGCTGCATTAAATCATATTGGTCAGCTGACCATTTAATTATTAATTATTCATTGGCGGCTGACATTCTAGGTCATTATAAATTGGAGTGGTCGGCTGACTTTGAGTGGCGGCTGACCTTAATTTGATTTATAAATTGGGGCGGCTGAGTATTTATTGTGTTAGGGTTTCGGTATTATTTAATCGCAAGGTTTGTCCGTCGCTTCAAATTTCACGGGGCATTGAATTTAGTGGTCGGCTGACATTATTTTGTTTTTAATAAATTGTGCTCTTGTTACTAGTACGTTGGGTTATTATTTAGTGGTTCGTTTGATCGATTTGTTGAAGCTATGGTGGATTCGAGCAATGAAAGTGATAAGCCATTGTTTACAGGTTGGATGGATGCGGTTAAGGTGTCTACTCTTGAGGTTTTAGTAACGTTAGAGGAGATATCTAATTTGTTTTCTATTCCTTTGAATACTGTGCGTGACATTGAAGTGTTTGCAAATGGTGTGAAGGCAAACAAATTTCCTAAATGGTCTACTTTACCTAAGGAGACCACTATGCTTTATTATAAAGTTTTGTGTGAACGCCATAAGAATTTAACTAGCAGCACTTCTTCACTCAGTTCAGGTGGTTCGAGTGTGCACTCTGCACAAATGGCTAAGGAAACAGACCTTGCAGCTAAGGCTGCTACCATTAATGGTTTGCAATCGTGTAATCTACATGCGGTTTTGAAATTATTTGGTGTAACGATTCGCACGGTTGGTGACGCGGGTGAATTTATGCATGAATTAAGAATGAAGAAACATCCTTTGTGGGAATTGATCTCACCTGATCGTGCTAAAGAAATTCTGAAGTTACTTTGCAGATTTGAAGGTTATATGGTTACGTCTACTAATGGAGGTATTAATGCAGTCTCTTCTTCGTTTAGTTCTGAAAATGTCTATGAAGGGGTTAATATCTCTATTCCTAGGAAGGTTGTTGAAACATTAAATGCTCGCTACCATAACACTTTATATGGTTACTTTCTTGATAAAAGGATTGCATTCCCTGTGCTTGAGTATTTTGCTAAGAATAACTGGGTAAAACATGGTCTTAAGCGTATCATGATGAATGAGAAAGGTTTTTTCTTTTTTCAATTTGGATATAGTGAGGGTCTTAATGCGGTTCTGGAAGGTGGTTCGTGGATGGTTCGTAATTCACCAATTTTTTTTTAAGAAATGGACTATGAAAACGAATCTTCTAAAGGAGGAACTAACTCGTATTCCGGTATGGGTTAAGTTTCATGATGTCCCGCTACAGGTATTTGAAGAGGAAGGTATTAGTTTAATTGCTTTGTTTCTTGGTAAGCTTATTATGATGGATAATTATACTGATAATATGTGCAAAGAGTCTTGGGGTCGTTGTAGTTTTGCTCGTTGTCTTATTGAGATGAATGCTGATTCGGAGTTTATAGATAACGTTACTATTGGTGTCCCTGATCTTGAAGGCTCTGGTTGTACTAAGGAGTTAATTCGAGTTGAATACGAATGGAAACCGCTTAGATGTCATACTTGTAATATTTTTGGTCATTCCGTTGATTCTTGTCCGAAAAATGTTAAACCTATAACGGTTGAAAAAGTGACACCTCATGTTGATAATGATGGGTTCCAACAAGTGCAAAGCAAGAGGAAGAAGTACAAAGGTAATTTAGGGAATCAAGTTCCGAGAGGTGTTCCATTGAGCAAGGGTTTCCAAGCAGGTAAGACGGTTGTTTTTCGCCCAAAAACTCACTTGGATACTACAAGTACGAGTGCTGATAATAGTAGTAAGTTGAATACTAAATCTGGTCAGTTGTAGCAGTCTAGCAATCTTAATGGTCCGAACAAGGCTAAAGCTCAAATGAGCAGTGTTTCTACATCTAATAAATTTTCATCTTTGTCCATGCCTGGTATTGACGAAGGGGCTCAAGTAAGCGAGGAAGATAATGTGGAGGAGGAGGGAGTCGAGGTCGTCTTTGATGAATCGGTGAATCTTCTCAATACTCATATTGGGGCAAGCACTTCAACTGGCTGATCCCATGTTGATATTTTATTATTTTCCTCGTAACTTTATGTTATC